>CM062816.1:1943423403-1944623403 GCA_031772625.1 Pinus tabuliformis | reverse complement strand
CGACCATGCCCTCCACCGTTGTCCCTTCTTAGACGAAGCTAAAAGAGTTTTGGATGATCGTCCGGTTTCACCGTTACGACTTCCTCCTGGATATAAAAAACTCTTGCCGAGTCCATCACTAGTTGAGAATCTAGCTGGCCCGCCCAGGTGGTCGACTGAAGCACCTATCATTGAAGATAAACCAACTGAATCCATACCAGACGAAAGTCAAAAGGTCGAGGCGGCAGTTGACCCGGTCTTGCCTTCAGAGGTTTTATCTTCGGATGATACAGTCACTGAAGAGAACAAGGATGACACCGTCCAAATTCTCTTCATCAACATAGACTCCGATGAACATGGGGGCAATCTACCCATTCCTTTACCGCAGGAAGGAAGTTCGTCAGAGCCATACCCGGCCGTCTACTCGGTCCCATGTCCAAGCAACCTAGTTGTCTCCTTCGACTGGAATCAACTAGGCAAACCCCGCCTACCAGCAAGCATACCATTCCGAATTATCGTTCAAATATATAGAATGGTCATGGCTGGTACCATCATAGATGAGGGGGCTTCTGTGAGTATCCTTTCCTCTATTGCTTGGAAAGTGCTTGGTTCGCCATCGCTGTCGCCTGAGATGAGAAATCTGACAGGATTTGATAAAGGAACCAGTCGACCTTTAGGGATCCTTCCCGATGTGCCCATAACATTGAGAAGAAAGACAGTTCGCATGAACGTCATGGTAGTTCAAGGACCCTTGGATTATAACCTACTCCTTGGACGAGACTATATTTATTGCATGGGAGCCATCGTCTCCTCACTCTTTAGAGTAATGTGTTTTCCGCACGAAGGAAGAGTGGTCAAGCTCGTGGACCAGCTTTCATTTCCCGGATCACGCATAGCAAATAGTCATATACCGACCCTAAATGGTCTCTTCACGCAAGAAATGCCTCAATCCCCAGTCCGTCCTCCCGATGAGCACGAGTAATTCGGAGGGATATGACTGAAACCCAGGGGGCATGCGTCCTGGTCTGCTTCGGCAGGGAAACTTCGGGTATAGAGTAGGTTTCCGTGGGAGAATATGACTAGTCTATACCCCGTCCGTCGGTGGAAGAGGGGTTATTCTAGAATAAGATTCTCTTGTCAAAGTTATGTGAGTTGGCGGACGTCGTCGCTCACCCTTGTTTATCTCGGTAGACATCGCCGAAGAAGTGTTTTGTTTGCTGCGTGAATAGAGCAATCTTTGGGTAACCAGTAAGAGGTAGGCCTCTCCCGATAGAACAAATGTTTTGTCTGCAAATTGAGGGGTAACCTTGAAACCATATTTTATACCTGGGGGCATGCAAACCTTTTGGAGTGCAAGTGAAGGGCGACTATTTATTTTTTAAATTTTTAGGTCCTCCCTTTAAACCCGTAGGCTAACCATTTAAACTCGTAGGATTAGTCGTCACCTAACTTGCATAAAGAAAGGATGTGGGGCAAAAATCTAAAAGTTGCCGTTTTTATATGAGACATTCTTATCATATGACTGGATTAATCGAGCAGTTTTAGCACATAATTCAAGCTCGTCAAAAAATAAACATAAGATCTGAGCAAGTGTTTCAATCCACGTTTAAGCTCATTAAAAAATGAACTATCCCCCGGTAAATAACCACCGTGAATGAAGCATTTCAGCCATTAAAGCCTTGGTCGTGTTTGCACCGCCACCTCCACTTTTCCATTGGCCGATCATTCACCTCCATTTGATTGTTTACCCATTTTGAGGAACAACTGCGAAGAGTGATTTCACTAGCCATCCTTGTGACACTGCTGTGATTGGAAAATTCCAAACATTACCTGGAATCAGCTGCTACCCGTTTTATCACTCGTTCCTCAAAAGACGAGTCTTCTTTAAGCTCTTTTCAACTGACTCGTAAAATATGAAAAGATTGCCGAGTTTTGGCCTTCCAGCTCGTTAAAGCGACAGGAAGTGCTATCCCTCCTCTAGATTTTAATCTTTTTGGACCTGAGGGATTATTGCACAAAAAGATCGAGCGCTTGTTTTGTTCCGCTCGTTAAAGCGATCGAAAATTCATCCCTTCTGTATTATTTTATACTTTTTCAGACTTAAGGGATTAGATGATGAAAAAGGAATTCTGGAGTTACCTTTACGTACCTTTTCAGACTCTCTAAAAATGAAAAGGACCGCGTTATCTTTGTCGTTAGACTCGTTAAAAAGATTAATAGCGACAAACTTGTCTTTAGACGAGAACGAGTTTCACTATCGCTAGGCTCGTTAAAACATAGCGATGGGTTTGCCCGAAGGGAAAATTATAGAACAAGCATATGTTATCCTCCTCAAGCTTGACAAAAATAAAGAGGTACTGGTCAGCAATGACTAGGGAAAAATTGGGAAGAAAACTCAAAGAAACTTTGTTGGTAGCAAGTCGCTCTTGAACATGACACTTCCACTCCGTGCCTGAGTCGGGTTGGGTTGTTTCATTCACCGGTCACATCACCATGGTCACGCCATACCATCCACATTTGGGGTAAATGCTACCAATCCATCACATAAGTGTCGCCGACATGTTCAAGAGAAGTCATCCAGAGAAGTCACCTGTGTCCCATCCACTACCATACATTATACTTCATTCCTTCATGACGCCATCCTGAACCATATATCATCAGATCGTTTTCACCTCCATCAAAATCATTTGCTCCGTTCTGTGTCATTGATGTGGGATTCATTAAGGCCCTCCTTTGACGGATCGCTTCTTGTCGACATCAGCTTATTATCCAAGAAGTTGATCTAGGAACACCCCATTCAGTACTTTGAAGCTTGCATGCCTCAATGGCAAGTTTCTCACTTTCGGTGACAGGTATACATAAATGACCGAAAGATTTTGCGTGGTGTTCGACGCCAAGTCCTTTATTCACACCACGTGAATTGTACTGCAGTACCTTGAGGGTCATTATCATTATCAGTGATTCCTCTCGCGCTTGTTAACAGTTTACATCATTGACTGGTAATCAAGCGATGTCCTTCCATGTTCGACTTCAAAACATTTCTCACATGGATCGACTTGTACTTCGAGTGAAGATCGAACGAGATTGAAGACCCCGGATCTAGTTTCATCCATCCGGGCTGCGATATATATTCAGGAAAATAAAGACATTGAAATGTACAGCATTGCAGCATAGATAATCATCCTACCAAAAGGATGATGGCTCTATCAGAACCATTAGTCTACCATCAGACGATTGTCTGTCCTATGTACATGAAAATGAATTTATAAAAGCTGAGCATGGGAATGCCCGCCTCAGCTAGATCATGAAAGTAGTATGAAGATAATGTATTGTATTGTATCTTATTACAGGTCTCCTCCCAGCATTGAAAGAACTTCAGATCCTCCTAATAAAGCATTTCACCCGATAAAAGGCCTCATACTTTAGGGGGCAACTGTTATAGACATTTTTGTGCCTTACAGCTCTAAGCATGAAATGTCCATAAACCAAGGGATCCTAAGTCCCTAAAGTGTTGTTCTGACCCCTAAAGGAACAAGGTCAACAAATTACAGCTTCTCCCAGAAGTTCTCCACCAGAAATTGCTCAGAATCAGTCAAATCAGGATCATTTCAGCTGCTCCACTAGCTAGCTGCGTTGCAAAGCACCCAAATACACTAGCTAGGTGCGTTGCAACGCACCTAAATGCACTACCAGGGTGCATTGAGCGGGAAATGACAAGTGGCAGAGTCATTCCACGAGGTGGAGAGACAATGGAAGCTTCCAGAATCTTCTCCAATGACACTTGCCTCACTGAATTCGACCAAGGATGAGTAAGAGGCTCTCAGTCTCCAAGTGGAAGCAAGAACTGACAGAGAGAAGACACTAGTCAAATCATAAGATGACTCATCCTCCTTGCATACATCTATATATGGATCCCTCATCCAAGAGATCCAGAGGCTGGAATATTGTACATTGCAAAGAATTGCTGTTGGTTTTGAGATAGATATCAGAGTATTGGGTGATTTATGCTTTGTTGGAGGTGAAGAGGGGCTTCTCTGCTGGGAGGTTGATGCTGGATCAGGAATCATCGGTTGTAACTCCTCCTGGATCTTCTTGTTATATCAATAAAACTATTTGAGTTTCTCCTACATGCTTGTGTATCATTGATGTTTGTTACATTTGTATGTTTAGCTTAAATTTGATCCTAAGCTTTTTATGAGTATGAACCCATGTCTTTGTATAGTTTCCTTCTTCTGTGATCTTGCAGGTACTTGGTGAAGCTGGGCAAGTAAGGGAGTAGGTAGCTGGAAGCTGTCAAAGAGGAGAGAGATTGGATCAAAGGACTAGCGCAAGACATAGGTTGGTTCATCCTATTTCTCTTTGTTTATAGTTCATAGAGAAGAATACAAAAGTAGTTTTCTCTGTTTGTTTCTAAGGTCACTGTCACACCTTAGTGGGATAGGATCGTTCTGAATAGACACTTTTCCCGATAACACATCCCAGACAACTTGTCTAGCCTAAATCAAAGACATATTACCTTTCAATCTGTTCTTTAACCCCTTAATCTCCTCTTGAGCCAATTTATATTTTTAAGTGAGTTGATTATTTTCTAGTTTTGCTGATTTTAATTGCCTTTCTTTAACATTCAATTCTGCTAGAGGTAAAGTTAAATCATTCATTTCTACCTTTGATAGTGTGACCTTAGTCATTACCTTTGTTAATTTATTTGAAGGATATTCTAACTCACTAGATACCACAATTATACATATGTGACTCTTAATAGTTTGCTCCATATCTTTGACCTTTTCCTTAAGGGATACCACCTCCTTGTTCCTGTCCATCAATTATGTCATCAACTGCTCCTTTTCTTTTTCTACATGAACTAGCTCAGTTGTTTAAGCATGTTCTACCATGGGCATCTTCATTTTATGTCTTAATTATTTCATTTCAGACTTTGTGATTTGCATCAAAGTTTTAATCACCTCTTTGTCCTCGGGATCAACTCCTAGCTTGATAATCAACTATTTGAATCCCTCATTCTATAAATATAGAGCTATGGAATTGAATTTCTCTTGCTTAATTTTGTTTGAAGCATTTTCCAAGAGTTTTTCAACCTTATTAATTGTCAATGAATTATTACCTATATCATTGCACAACATATCTCCTTCCTATTTTTGTAAATTGATCTTGTCATGCAAAGGGATATCAATGATATTTAGAGACAAATCAACTGTTTTGAATTTAGATCTTGAAGGAAGTGACTAAACAGTAGGATGTAAGAGAGAGAATTTTAATTGGTTCCTTTCCAAATCAATTGTTGAGAGTAGCCTTGTTTGATAAGAGGGAGTTGCTTGTATAGCTAACTGAGACAACATATCATTCTTCACATTCTGACTTATTTCTTCAGCTACTTTATAATTCTTCAATGCTACATTCACTACAAAGGAGGCTCCTTCAGTTTTAGGCATTGCTAGTTTTGTAGAGCTGGAAGGAGTGGAAAGCTTAGGATTTCCCAAGTGTGTCTAAAAACTAGGTTAACTAGAGGACTATTCTCTTAATTATATTTGAATTCCTTCTTCATATCCAATCTAAATTTTTGCCTTCTTTTGTGGTTGGACATATTCCATCTCAATATCTATCATTTGAACAATATTTCTCTTCAAACTTTTCTCTTTCACTGAAGGGGTTTCAACATTTATTTCTTATTGCAGTGGGTTGACTAACCAAGTTTCTTGATTGGCCATGTTCTCAATTTCAGGTCTACTTTCATTAAAATATCTTACAGAATTAATGTCCAACCTTCTAATAGAAATCACAATATAAGGGTCATATTTCCATTTCTCTCCATGTTCAAAACCAAACTCTTTCATCATTTGTTCAACTTGGGAAAGAGCCTATCTAGAATTTACAATGAATGAACCCACACTATTCTATAATTTGAACATGTATCCTCTATGCTTGGGAATAAAATGGACTTGATCCACCTGAAGACTCTGTCTTATTAAATCCAAATAAATTATCCTCATAGGCAAGAAAATATGTAGGCGATAAGGTTGCACCTCTGCTCCATATAATCTTATGTTAGTGTAGTCCTCAAAGATGTACTAATCTCCAACTCGAGTATCTTTGCTTAGTTGTAACAATTACTTCTATTGTGGCAAGATTTGTGGTGGCTTTGCCTTGTTCAAGATGGTTTAAACAATGGCCATGAATGTAGATAGGAACTGGGAGAAACCTTCATTATTTGGTTTCTTCTTGACAACATTGTTCCATTCAACTACAAACCTTATTTGTTTCTGCGAATCAAATATACTTAAACCCAAATAATCAAATTTGTCAATGTGGACATACAAAAAACAAGTAGACCAAGATAGAAAGGCGTATGAAATAGCCAGAAAGTTGAAATTTTTCAAATTGAAATTTAAATGACTCAACTAGATAGGATGCAATATCGAAGACAACATCTGGTCGTAACATAAGACTTAAGAATTCTAAGGCTTGTTTATTTACATTCCATGTATCATCTTCACCCAATAATAAAAGGATTATGGTAAAAAATTGTTGTGCACTTTCAGGAAACAAGGAGATATGGTATGTTACAGATGTTAGAGGGATTTGGGAAACCAAAAGAAAAATTAGCTTGAATAGAGCTTGTTTATTTTCATATGAAAGCTGACTGAAAGTTAAGAAAAATGTAGTATCGGTGAATTTCTTGGGAATTTGTAATGTATGAAAGATAAAAGCGTTGTGAATGAGTTTAGGTGTGAATTCAAGAATTTTCTCTCTTGAGGAGGAAATGATACATTTTCTTTGAGGAACAAATGAAGACACTAGCCAAGATATAAATTCAGGGAAGCAGTAAACAGAGGGAGCTATAATGTAGTACAAACCAAATTGTACCACTATAAATGTATCTTCCCCATTACGAAAATGGACATACCAATCAAAAGGAACATTCTCAAGGTCAAAATAGCAGAAGGAGTCATGAATCTCGACTTCGGTATCCATTAAAGGTGCTTGGGAGGTGTTATTGCCTAAATCTACCTCAGGCTGAGAAAGGCAGGTCTAGGGTAACATCAAACCACGCTTAACCTGGTAGCTAGCTCTACCAGGTCGGGAGAGGGCTCTGTCCTTGTCAATCTCAGGAAATATGGCAAACAATGCAAGAGATGACTGATGTAAAGACTAATTTTAGGCTAGGTATATGCTCAGAGGAGTTTGATTGAGTTTTATGATTGTTTGCTGGATTAGATGTGAAAGGCAGTTTTGGGTCTAGGGAAAGAACTCAGTTTTGCAGAGGTTTCTGTGAGGCGAGGTAGGCAAGTGCTTTAGTACTTTGAATTAGGTGAAATGGAGAGTTTTAATACTGGTGAGGAGTTGGAGAGGGCATGGAAGTGTCATGAGTCCTCTTCAAATAGTAGAGAATATGTAAAGCTAAATAAACCCTAAGGCAGAGCACTGAAACATCAATGAATTCCACCTTTACACTTGATTCATTTAGTTATGCAGAAAGAGATAGATAATGGCACACATAAACATTTGATAACTTGAATCACAGAAGGAAAAACAATACTAAGTCACCTTGACACAAGAATCCCACAAAATGCTGCAAACTCTGGTCTATTTCCTTGCCAAACTGCATAAGAGATGTACAATAGTGCTCAAAGCATCCACAAGAGTCCAACCTTTACAAATGACTAAGAAAGCACATGAAATAGACCTCCAAACCACCAGTGCTATCCATCAGGGGTCAAATCCATGAGAAGAGGAGTGGTTTCAACCATATCTAAACTAGGAACACAAAAATAGGCAGTGGAACAACTTGCCCCTAAAACTTAGGACACCGATTCATTCAACTCAAAACCACCTACAACTGATATATCTATCTTCATGAGTAAATTTTTATCATTTTTAAATCATAGTACATGAACTTACATGATATCACATCATGAATTTGACAATGAGAGAGAAAAAGTCAAACTGGAAGAAAACTAGCCGAAATTCTGAGCAAACATGCAAAATTGGCACTTTTTCATCCTGTGCGTAGCGCCATTTTTCTGTGTGTAGCGCTTTGTCCAAGCTACTTTTGGAAGGCTTCCCGAGGTCCAAATTAGGTGCAGGATAGCGTGTTGGAAATCTTGGTGAGTCTACTTTTTGGAACAGCTTGAATTTTTTTATTTGGAGTCCATTTGCCCCTCCAAAATTGCGATCTCCCAATACTGCTACTTGTGTGGCCAAAAAGTGGCAGAGGGGCATTTTTTGGTTGTTTTTGGCACTTTTGGAGGCCCAAAACTTGTCAAAATTTCCTAGAAATTTCTGAGCATGCATAAATTTATATGAGGAATCCAAAAATGTAAAGTTTTCTTCAAATGGAGGTCCCCATCAAAAGCGTAGTGCCAGTGGCGCTACGCACTTGCCGGAAAAACCTGTTTTTTGCCTGAAAAATTCAAAAATGCCAAAAAGTTCACCAAATTTCTTGAAATTTGGCATGAGTGATCTATGTTAGGTGCTATGCTAGGCCGATGAAGCTTTAGCCAAGATATTGAGCTTATATTGCTCTTTCTTGCTCCTCAAAGTTCTCCTTAAGTTGGCTTTTAAGCTTCTTATCCTTGTTTTACAAATTTTGTTTCAGGCCAAATAATGATAAGCCATGTGGCGCAACATCTTTTTCTCCTTGTTGGATTTCTCAAGCAACTTCTCCAAGTGCATATTCACCTTCTCCAACAAATATTCCCGGTCATTGTCCTTTTTTTCAATGGATGTCAATTTGCCCTTTGCCCTCTTGTACTTTTGCCGATTTTCTTTGATGACTTGCAGCTCCAGGAGTTCTTCTTTGTCGGTAAGTTTCTTGTTTTCTTGCTCAAGGAAGTTGATAATCCACTTAGATCTCTTAAGGTCAAGTGATAGGGCATGGATGTCAGCTTATTTCTCTCTAATGACCTCCTTGAGGCTTAATTTTTGGGATATCAAATTAGTATCCTCCTCCTGAATCAAAACAAAATTTCTATCCTGACCTTTAGAAGGCCCTTCATCATGCAATGGTTGTTTCCCTTTATCTGGTACCTGTATTGTTGAAGAAGAGGGCAAATCCCCTTTCACCCTAGGTGAAGATAGCATTTTCTTGTGGTTTGGTGAAGGAAACGAGACCCCTTCCACCGCAGGTGCAGATAATACTCGTTTGGCCACTGCAAATAGTCTCCTTGTGCCCTTTCCATAAGTGAAAAATACTGGCACTCCTGTAGTTTGAGTCTCATGAACCTCTAGCTGATTTGAAGGCCCTCCTTCCTCTTGAAACATTGATGGGGTCACCTAAGGGCTTTTGAAATCCTCATTTGAAATGAAGGTATCTCATGAAATATTCAGTAAACTCAGTTGATGCAAAACAACAATTTTGATTAATGAAAAATGATAAATGCTACTGAACTGTTGAGGAAGAGGTTTCCTTTGCATCAATGTAGCCATCTTCTCAATATTTCTACATAGGAAATAGGGGAGGTTCATCATCCTCACTCTAGTGAAATGCATTAGCAATCTAACATGGTAAGTTTAAAAGCGAGAAAACCTCACTTCACAGGTGCAATATTTGATAATGAGCTTCATGAGTGGAGCATAAGTGTCTTGTAGGTATCTGAAAGGAAAGACCCTACTGATTTGCCTTTGATAACTAGCCTTTATGTAAGGCTCATAATGCTCTTTTCCCACAAGCTGTCCTTTGTTCCACTATTCACCCACATTAGGAATACCTGTTGCTGCACCAATAGTTTCAGGTGTCAAAGTGAAAGATACACTAGCTAAGTTCACCTGGCCATTGTGAAGATGAAGGACAAATAACCTAGCAAGTTCATGGTGATATTTAACCCTCTCCACCATCTCACAAAATTGGTAGCAAGACTTATGTTTAAAGCATGTTATTGCAAGAGGGCAAGCTAGTAACTCTGTGAGAGTGGTGGGCTCTTCTCAAATGTGTTTTCCTCCCTTATGTGGTTTTCTTGGTGCATGAACCTCTTGGGAAGAATCACTCACAGTTTCGTCATCCTTTTCATAAGCTGAATCTGTTTCCATACTTGCAAATATAGAGTGCAGAATGATGAGTATGAAGAGATTTTCTCAAATATAGGGTGACTGCTATTTCTCTTTTGGGAAAAGGGTTGACTGATAGTGTAAGTGCAAAGGAGGGTTTTGATGATGGCAGTAGAGTCAATAGGGTTTTAGGGAATGATAGGGTTTGAGAAAATGAGGATTAGGGTTTGGTGATAGGGGGTAAGGTGAGTTTCAATGGGAGAGGGAAAGAGGAAGGGAATTGGTGAAATTTAGTGCAGGGGAATAGGATAGAGGAAAAATCATAATAAGGGAAGTAAAAACAACAAAAACAAAAAAAACCCTTGATAGTTTTGCAAGACAATTTTGAGAGCAACTAGGGTTTAATTTTTCAATACTGAAATCACCACCATGGATGACAAACTCTCTTGCTATGGCAAATGGGAGGGTGTACTTACTTGTAGAGAGGTTGTTTGCAAATTTGAAGGCTTGTGAAATTGGTGGAATAAGTTTTTGATCTCAGCTGACAGATGCGTCGCGCCAACATCCAGGTGCGTAGCGCGCGTTGAAATTCCTTTGGAAAACCTGCGCCTAGTGTGTAGTGCCTGGTAGGTGCGTCGCGCTAGTGCCCAGGTGCATCGCGCCGGTGAAAACTGGAAATTTTGCTGCAGTTTTCCCTCTTTCTCCTCAAAGTGCGATTTTCCTTCTTGCTCTCTCTCACTTGCACAAAATGAGGTCTTCTAACACAAAGGATCACTTTATATACATCTTGACTTTAATTTTTCATTTAGAAACCCATTTTTCTAAAGTTCCTTTTCACTTTGCTTTAAAAACCCTTTTTTGTAGTTTGGCTCTTTTTGTCATTTGATGAACTGATGCTTGGATGTTTTTTGTTTCTTGTAGTGGCTGGAGTGCTGGAGTTGGCAAGGTGACCAAGGGCTATAGCTGAAGCTTTATTACATATGAAAATAATAAAATTACATAAAATTTGTACATGAAATAGAAAAACTCTGTTTTCACCTCGAAACAGAGTTTTGAGGTAAAAACCCTTTATGAAGCAAATTATCAATGAAATTTGTGATTTTATGAACTTATTAGACATCCTCATGTGCCTGCTAACCTCTTATTGAGTGTTTGAAGACCATGGTGGCAAACCCTAGACCTAATGAGACCTAAAAACCCTAAAATGACTTGGCAAATGGAATGAAATAAAAAATGACAACAAATGACTTGTACATGCGAAAATAGGCCAACAGATGAATGGCATGAGGGAAATTGACAAAGAACCACTACCATCAGTTGATCCATGACCTAATGGAATGCAGTTGATCGAATGAGACAGCTAATATGCATGCAAAAAGAGAAATTTGATCACTGATGGAGGGATGAAGATACCGACACTGACATTGGCTCCAATGGGGATGGTAGTTCCTGGGAGGTGCCAAGAACCACATATCTTTGGAAAATCAGACTAGTTCCTCCAGCCATTGGGCAATATGGAGTCAATAACTTTAGTAAAATCATCAAAACTGACATTATGAAACTTAACTCAAGACTCAAACTGACTCGAGACTCAAAGACTAACTCAAGACTCAGACTCACTTAATTAAAACAAGTACTTACAAAGCTTTTTTAATGGCAGTATACCATCGAGATTTGAGGGTTTCAAATCATGATGACAACCACCTGCCTATTGATGAAATATATACAATCATGTGAAGTGGTCCTTCCAATGTAACCAATCCAACAGATGGCTACATACTGAAATTCTGCTCTCACTTTCGCCGAGTGGGTAGAATGATGTACATGCATGCAACTCACAATAACAATTGAAACCAAGGCTTATGCTAACAAACCAGGCAACATTCATCTTCTCTGGTGCTTGCAAAAGAATTCCGAAAGTATCTTGAAAATCTTGAAGCACTAGCTTGTCTTGAGATCTAGCAGCAAAAATACAAGTACTCCCTTTATTCTGATCTGAAAGAACAACTGGTTGCTGAGTGATAGGAAGGCATAAAGAGGTATAAGCTTCTACATCCAAGTGCTAGCTATAAATTCCTTGAGCATGAGAAATTCTGGCATATTGTCTCTCTCAAGCTCATATTCCTCATTGTCATAATCTAAGCCTTTCTTAAATAGAAAACATTCTTCAAGATTATCAAACATGACAGCCATATCATCTTCATGACGGAAAACATTATATGTTCGCTGATCTATAAAGCTAATTTCAAGACTATCATTATTTTTAAAAGTGGAAGAAGCTTCACCAACACCTTCTTGACCATGTGCACATTGCAAACCTGCATTCGCTTGGGCTGTAACATGACCTTTCAAGAGTTGATCTACCTCATCTTTAGAGAAAGGAGATAAGGCTTTTTGTTTTCATTTGCTCAAACAATGATTGTCTTCTTGAAATAACATTTCAAAACATGAAAAACCTGAATGACAATCTTCATTTCCCTGATCTTCTGAAATTTGGAAACATTGTTGATCATCTTCATATGACATGGCAATCAAATTATCATTTACCACTGAGTTATCGAAAGAAGATTTTTCACTTACTTGAACAAAGATCTCATCTTGTTTTTCATAAAATGACTGGATTACCTCCTCATGAAGGCTTTGTTCTAATAAAATGAGAACACTTAGGTCAACAACTCTGTCTTCCTCATTCCAGATGATCTCAACAGCAAATCTCTCCTTCATGGGATACAGAACAAGGTACTCTTGATCATCACGATCTGAATCTAGATCTGAAATAGCCGCCTTGACTTTATCACATTCTGAAATTGAAACTTGACTTTCCTGCATACTGTCATTTGCTATCAGCAGATCTAAAATAAGACCTTATTTTTCGTCATTTTCCATTGTACTAAGAACTTGAACCTGCTGCAAATTTTCCTGCGCATATTGATAAGTATCCTCTAAGTTCTCTTTATGCTGCTAAAATGGATTTTCATACAAAGCCTCCAAAATCTCATCATCCATGAAGTCATCATCTTCATAATATTTCTCAAGGCTTTCAATAAAACTATAAGCATGCTTGCAAGAGTTCTAAACTAAATTTAATGATGGATAAGACTCTTTATACCTTTCAAAGAACATGGTATGAAAATATTTCAAACAGTGAACACAAGCAGGCGGCAAACTTTCATACCAAAATCGGGCTTCACCTTCCAGAGTGGCCATGAATATCTTCATCAAGTAGTCTTCAAGAAAATCAACCTTCAACTTGCGAATATGAATGTGAAATCTAACCAGATGTAAAGCAGCATCATTCCTATCATCATCTTTAAACATAGGCAAATTCCTTTGCCAATCTACCTTTGGAATTTTATTTGGAAAACCTGGAATGTGATCTCGGCTCATGGGAGCATACCTTCGATCCAGTGAAACCATTCTGATAACAATGAATTCACCAAGATATTCTTAAGGCTACTGATTCTTGAAGAGTAGAGTCGCCATGAAAAGTCTGAACCTTGGGATTCTTCAACACTGGAGTCCCCAGGTGAATGATTTCAGCCTTCCGGTGTCTGATCGCTGTTCACCATCAACAATTAGATCTAAACTTGACAGATTTTGCTGAGGAAAATAAGACTATGTTCGCCAGTGGAGTCGCCAATATGTTATGGCCTAAATCTACCTCACGTTGAGAAAGGTAGGTCTAGGGTAACATCAAACCACACTTAACCTGGTAGCTAGCCCTACTAGGTCAGGAGAGGGCTCTCTCCTTATCAATCTCAGGAAATATGGAAAATAATGCAAGAGATGACTGATGTAAAGACTAATTTTAGGCTAGGTATATGCTCAGAGGAGTTTGATTGAGATTTATGATTGTTTGCTGGATCATATGTGAAAGGCAGTTTTGGGTCCGGGGAATGAACTCAGTTTTGCAGAGGTTTCTATGGGGCGAGGTAGGCAAGTGCTTTAGTACTTTGAATTAGGTGAAATGGAGAGTTTTAAGACTGGTGAGGAGTTGGAGAGGGCATGGAAGTGTCATGAGTCCTCTTCAAATAGTAGAAAACTTGTAAAGCTAAATAAACCCTAAGGCAGAGCATTGAAACATCAATGAATTCCACTTTTACACTTGATTCATTTAGTTATGCAGAAAGAGATAGATAATGGCACACATAAACATATGATAACTTGAATCACAGAAGGAAAAACAATACTAAGTTACCTTTACACAAGAATCCCACAAAATGCTGCAAACCCTGGTCTATTTCCTTGCCAAATTGCAGAAGAGATGTACAATAGTGCTCAAAGCATCCACAAGAGTCCAACCCTGACAAATGACCAAGAAAGCACATGATACAGGCTTCCAAACCACCTGTGCTATCTGTCAGGGGTCGAATCCATGAGAAGAGGAGTGGTTTCAACCATATCTAAACTAGGAACACAAAAATAGGCAGTGGAACAGCTTGCCTCTAAAACTTAGGAAACTGATTCATTCAACTCAAAACCACCTACAACTGATGTATCTACCTTCATGAGTCAATTTTTATCATTTTTACATCATAGTACATGAATTTACATCATATCACATCATGAATTTGACCATGAGAGAGAAAAATTCAAACTGGAAGAAAACTAGGCGAAATTCTGAGCAAACAGGGAAAATTGGCACTTTTTCATCCTGTGCGTAGTGCCATTTTTTCTGTGCGTAGCACTTTTTCCAAGCTACTTTTGGAGGGTTTCCTGAGGTACAAATCAGGTGCAAGATAGCTTGTTGGAAAGCCTGGTGAGTCTACTTTCTGGAACAACTTGAATTTTTTGATTTGGAGTCCATTTGCCCCTCCAAAATTGCAATCTCCCAAGATTGCTTCCTGTGTGGCCAAAAAGTGGCAGAGAGGGCATTTTTTGGGTGTTTTTGGCCCTTTGGAGGCCCAAAACTTGTCAAGATTTCCTAGCAATTTCTGAGCATGCATAAATTTTCAAGAGGAATCCAAAAATGAAAAGTTTTCTTCAAATGGAGGTCCCCATCAAAAGTGTAGTGCCACCAGAAAAACCTGTTTTTTGCCTGAAAAATTAAAAAATGCCAAAAGTTCACCAAATTTCTTGAAATTTGGCATGAGTGATATTTGTTAGGTGCTATGCTGGGCAAATGAAGCTTAACCCAATATCTTGAGCTTATATTTCTCTTTCTTGGTCCTCAAAGTTCTCCTTAACTTGGCTTTTAGGCTTCTTATCCTTGTTTTACAAATTTTGTTTCGGGCCAAATAGTGATAAGCCATGTGGCGCAACATCTTTTTCTCCTTGTTGGCTTTCTCAAGCAGTTTCTCCAAGTGCATATTCACCTTCTCCAACAAATATTCCCGGTCATTGTCCTTTTGTTCAATGGATGTTAACTTTCCCTTTGCCCTCTAGGACTTTTTCCAGTTTTCTTTAATGACTTGCAGCTCCAAGAGTTCCTGTTTGTCGGTAAGTTGCTTGTTTTATTGCTCAAGGAAGTTGATAATCCACTTAGCCCTCTCAAGGTCAAGTGATAAGGCATGGATGTCAGCTTATTTCTCTCTAATGACCTCCTTAATTCTTGAGTTTTGGGAGATCAAATCAGTATCCTCCTCCTGAATCAAAACAAAATCTCTATCCTGACCTTTAGAAGGCCCTTCATCATGCAATGGTTGTTTCCCTTTATCCGGTACTTGTACTGCTTAAGAAGAGGGCAAAGCCCCTTTCACCCTAGGTGAAGATTGCATTTTGCTGTGGTCTGGTGAAGGAAACGAGACCCCTTCCACCCCAGGTGGAGATAATACTCGTTTGGCAGCTGCAAATAGTCTCCTTGTGCCCTTTCCATAAGTGACAAATACTGGTGCTCCTGTATTTTGAGTCTCATGAACCTCTGGCTGAATTGAAGGCCCTCCTTCCTCTTGAAACACTGATGGGGTCACCTGAGGGCTTTTGAAAACCTCATTTGAAATGAAGGTATTCCATGAAATATTCAGTAAACTCAGTTGATGCAAAACAACAATTTTGATCAATGAAAAATGATAAATGCTACTAAACTGTTGAGGAAGAGGTTTCCTTTGCACCAATGTAGCCATCTTCTAAATATTTCTACATATGAAATAGGGGAGGTTCATCATCCTCACTCTAGTGAAATGCATCAGCAATCTAACATGGTAAGTGCACAAGCGAGAAAACCTCCCTTCACAGGTGAAATATTTGATAATGAGCTTCATGAGTGGAGCATAAGTGTCTTATAGGTATTTGAAAGGAAAGACCCTACTGATTTTCCCTTGATAACTAACCTTGATGTAAGGCTCATAATGTTCTTTGCCCACAAGCTGTCCTTTGTTCCACTGTTCACCCACATTAGGAATACCTGTTGCTGCAACAATAGTTTCAGGTGTCAAAGTGAAAGATACACCAGCTAAGTTCACCTAGCCATTGTGAAGATGAAGGACAGATAGCCTAGCAAGTTCATGGTGGTATTTCACCCTCTCCACCATCTCACAAAACTGGTAGCAAGACTGATGTTTAAATCATGTTACTGCAAGAGGGCAAGCTAGTAACTCTGTGAGAGTGGTGCACTCTTCTCAGATGTGTTTTCCTCCCTTATGTGGTTTTCTTGGTGCATGAACCTCTTGGGAAGAATCACTCACAGTTTCCTCATCCCTTTCATAAGCTGAATTTGTTTCCATACTTGCAAATATAGAGTGTAGAATGATGAGTATGAAGAGATTTTCTCAAATATAGGGTGACTGTTGTTTCTCTTTTGGGGATAAAAGGGTTGACTGATAGTATAAGTGCAAAGGAGGGTTTTGATGATGGCAGTAGAGTTAATAGGGTTTTAGGGAATGATAGGGCTTGAGAAAATGAGGATTAGGGTTTGGTGATAGGGGGTAAGGTGAGTGTCAATGGGAGAGGGAAAGAGGAAGGGAATTGGTGAAATTTAGTGCAGGGGAATAGGATAGAGGAAAAATCATAACAAGGGAAGTAAAAACAGCAAAAACAGCAAAAACCCTAGATAGTTTTGCAAGACAATTTTGAGAGCAACTAGGGTTTGATTTTTCAATACTTAAATCACCACCATGGATGAAAAAATCTCTTGCTAGTGAAAATGGGAAGGTGGACTTACTTATAGAGAGGTTATTTGCAAATTTGAAGGCTTGTGAAATCGATGGAATAAGTTTTTGAGCTTAGCTGACAGATGCGTCGCGCCAACGCCCAGGTGCATAGCGCACTTTCTGTGCGTAGCGCGCGTTGAAATTCCTTTGGAAAACCTTTGCCTAGTGTGTAGTTCCTGGTAGGTGCGTCGCGCTGGTGAAAGCTGGAAATTTTGCTGCAGTTTTCCCTCTTTCTCCTCAAAGTGCGATTTTCCTTCTTGCTCTCTCTCACTTGCACAAAAGGAGGTCTTCTAACACAAAGGATCACTTTATATACATCTTGACTTTAATTTTTCATTTAGAAACCCATTTTTCTAAAGTTCCTTTTCACTTTGCTTTAAAAACCCTTTTTTTGCAGTTTAGCTCTTTTTGTCATTTGATGAACTGATGCTTGGATGTTTTTTGTTTCTTGTAGTGGCTGGAGTGCTGGAGTTGGCAAGGAGACCAAGGGCTGTAGTTGAAGCTTTATTACATATGAAAACAATAAAATTACATAAAATTTGTACATGAAATAGAAAAACTCTGTTTTCACCTCAAAACAGAGTTTTGAGGTAAAAACCCTTTATGAAGCAAATTATCAATGAAATTTGTGATTTTATGAACTTATTAGACATCCTCATGTGCCTGCTGACCTCTTATTGAGTTTTTGAAGACCATGGTGGCAAACCCTAGACCTAATGAGACCTAAAACCCTAAAATGACTTTTGCAAATGGAATGAAATAAAAATGACAACAAATGACTTTTACATGCGAAAATAGGCCAGTAGATGAATGGCATGAGGGAAATTGACAAAGAACCACTACCATCAGTTGATCCATGACCTAATGGAATGCAACTAATCGGATGAGACACCTAATATGCATGCAAAAAGAGAAATTTGATCACTGATGGAGGGATGAAGATACTGACACTAACAGGAGGAAGGGTTAACAATCACGAGCTTCTGAGCAGACTTTAAAGCTTTCTTCATTTTAATAATTTTGAAGGAACATGGTAGAATATAGGGTTATAAAAACCTTGTGAAAATGCAACACTATGGAATGTTGAGGTGAAATTACTGGTTGATGACTTGCTCGAGTTCCCGCACGACATAATGAAAAAAAATAGAAAACATTATTCGAACCTCTTTGGTACATGCGAGAAAATGTCATTAATGACCAATGTGGGTATAGATGGGTGACGTGGAAAAATACTGGAGCGGAGGGTGACATGGAAGGTTGAGATGGAGGATGACTAATACTCTAGCTCACTTGTCATGCTCATTTGGTAGGCTCACCTGGTAGATGGATAATCGCATGCTATTTGATGGGAGTGGTTTTTTGAAAACCGCTTAGCGACACCCCTATAGTGGTTTCGAAAAATATGATGTGGGGAAGTCGTAATCAACCATATATGTCAATTAGTTGATCAGTGGTTTCAGTAATCCAATTTGTGCCACCCCTTCTCGTTTTTAATGTCTGGGCATGTTGACCCGTTGCAAAGCCATTGGATTGACCGTCGATGTGAAATAACCATGATCTACCACTGAAGTTGCATGGTATTTAACTTCTTTATTTTGAACATGGCCATCCCTAAATATTGAATTTGTACCTAAATATCAAGGCTAAATTTGTACCTAAATATGCCAAAAGGAATGTTGTTAAGGACCTAAGTTTTTTTCAATTTTTTGCTCCAGAAAAGTACTCGAAATTGATAAGAAAATGAACTCCCAGAAAACCCCAACTAGAACAAGAAAACAAGCTTCCAAAATCCGCCCTTCAATTTCTTAACTCCTTGGCTCATAAGATATACACCTTTTCTCAAAAGGTCCAAATTTTTCATGTCTTCCTTGACTAAATTTGCTTGAAAGAATGGGAGAGGGGATTTCCTATTTATAGCCCTTGTTGACCCTCAATAGCATCGACTTGACTTAAGTAGGGGCAAATTGATATGAGGGCCAAAAATTCAATCTTCATCTTGAAAAAATCACATCCCCTCAATTGGGAGGAGTTAGAAGATGGGACATAGCTAGTTGGAAAGGTCTTTGTGAGCACTACAAGATGGTGTAATCCATCTTGTGTTTTCCTTGTTAGAATAATGTAGAAGTGGAAGATTCTGGAAAGGTGATAGGTTTGTTGAGTTGTTTTCTTAGTTGTCAGGAAATGATCTAGATCTATGTGAGTTACAAGGCATTGTTCTAGAAGTAACTATTTTCCAATGTAATTAAGTTGTAGCTGAGTTAGAGTGTGTATCTTCCATGTTGTTATGTCCATCTAGTCTAGTGATCCTATAGTTATATAATGGGACACATAGTGATATATTTACAGGAAGAAAGTGTGGACGCTTAGGCCTAAATTAATAAAACATTTCTCGTTGTGTTAAACTCTATGATTTCTATTATGGTATCAGAGCTATAGAGGGAGATCTAGAGATGTAGAAGGTCGAGATCTGAGAGATCTCTTCCAGATCTGAATTATACAAAAGGTGAAATTTTCATAGTTGTTCATTTTAAAGTGGTTGAAGTGGTTCAAATTGGTGCATCAACTACTGATATAATATTGTTTGGATAAAACCATTGGGTCTTGAGGCCATCGGTGAAATTACCGATTGAGGCTGCTGTGAAGTTGATCCTGGCACATTGTTTTTGCAAGAGGGTGAAGTTTAGCCTAACAGGTTGTTTTGGTAAAAGGGCCAAAATCGGTTGTGATTTGTGAGGGGTCGTTGTTTGGACACAGTTCTGCCTTGGTGGCTGAGATAGACTAGATCTGCAAGTGGATTTTTTTTTGTGTGGCAGAGATATGAAAGCTCTGTTCTTGATCGAGTTGTAAAAGTTTGGATCTTGCTTGTGGTTTTTATCATTTCTGTGAGTGGAGAACTAAGTGTTTGTTTTGTGCCCCAGTGGGAGTGCACATCGAAAGAACCAAAACCTATTTTGTTGTGCTTAGATCTGAATTTGAGATCCTTTTACTCAATACAAAGTTGCGAAGGAAGATTGTGTTTGGGGGTTGTGTGGATGTAACCCATTGGATCCATATGATTTGTAATATCTGTGGCTGGGATTCACGAGTAGATCTTATGTATTGTTCCTGGGATCTTCGAGCTCTGAGTACGGAGGCATTTTTGGGCTGCATTTATGGTTGATCTACATACATGAAGGATTTCTCTAGCTGTTTTGTGGCTATGACCACACATATATGAAGGTTGTGTGGCTGTAACCCCATCGGATCTGTGTGATCCGTAATATCTATGGCTGGGATTCAAGAGTAGATCTTTCATATTATGCTTGGGATCTTTGAGCTCTAAGTACCGAGGCATTTTTGGGCTGAATTTGTTGTCGATCTACATACCTGAAGGTTTTCTCTAGCTGTTCTGTGCTGCTATATATATATCTATATATATACATATATACATATATTTCAATCATTTATTGATAGTGTTGGTGTGTAGTTGAATGCTATTGTGCTTGGTAGACGAGATCTAAATGTGGTTGTCACGAGGAATCTTTGAGAAATAGCGATAGGTCCTTTCACAGATCGAGGGACATGATCCTAGATCATGCATAGTCAAAATTTTGGTCTGACTTAATATTCCATTATTAAGTTTTCCTATATGGTTCTCCACTGCATTGAATTAAGTGCTATTGCAGTGTTGTGATTTAGACATGAAATTTCATGTTGAAGTTCCAATATTCGTAGCTCGTTGCCACCGAGAGGTACCTTGATTTGAAGGGTCAGTCAAATTTTGAACAAACCACATCCATACATTGGGAGCCACTGCTGATGATTTTTTTTCTTGGTCTCTTTTTCTAAGAATGTTGCATGAGGAAAAAATATGGAGGGTTTATTAAAAAAAAAATAACACAATGCCATTAAAGCGCTTTCCATTTGGGAGATTTTTTTGAGTGGAATTTTTTTTATTGGGCTCATTAAAAATATTTTTTTTTATATATTTGGGGAGATATTTGATTCTTTAAAAAGGGGAAAGGCACAAAATGGAATCATGGTATGATTTTTTTTGAGGTACTTATTGGTATCAATTTATTATCTAAAATATTGCAGAGATTTGGTTCAAATATCGTGCAGTGTTAAAGGAAGGAAATTTGTTGTCATTTCTCATTGGAGTGAAGTTTAGTTAATTGTGGTCAAAGAAATTGTAGAAGACAAAATGAGCATGCATAGTGATCATGGGTCACCAAAAGAGAATTAAGCAAGTTTGAAGGAAATTCAGGTGAAATAATCAAACGATAGAAGCTGCAAAAAAAATTGGAATGTTTCCATTAGAAGAACCTATACGTGAGGATCATAATGCAGAACTGGGCCATATCAATGAAGAGTCTGAAGAAATTAATGCAATATTGAAGCGATTAATGCTAGTTTTGCCATCTTTCTCAGGTAAAAGTTTTAAACTTTGGGCAATTAAAATGGAGGGACTGTTTGGTTCAATAGATTTATGGGAATTTGTTCAAGAAACTTCTATAAATTCCTAAGATAAGAGTAGAGGTGCAATAACATTGTTTCTTATTATATCAACACTCGATGATAACATCTTGTCTAGTATTTTGCATGAATATGGTGAAATACATAATGCAAAAATATTTTGGGATATTCTTGAAATGAAGTACAATATGTAGTGGGGTGAGAAAGCTGACAAAGATGAAGGTAGAAATTTAGTAGCAGATCTACAGAAAAATTCCGAGATTGCTCAGATAAAAGTTCTGGAGGACTTAGTAGCAACAGATGAGTTGAAGAAAGTGAATAGCCTCTTTGAAGTAGAGGTGGTGAATTCAACAACTATGGTTGCTAATGTTAAACATGAATTTGCAAAATTTGATGATGGATATTTGTGTTATGAAAATGAATTGCAGGTGATCTCTGAAAATAAATTAGTTGATAAATTGTAGTTTTCTTTTGACGATCAAGCATGAGAACATGAAGAGGAAGTTATAGTAGCAGTTAGAGGAACAAACATGTTTGAAGATGTCAAGCTTGATTATGATGTAGAGATAAAGCTAATTTAAGAATGGTTAGAGAAGCCTTTTGAACAAATTGATGTAGGTCTCAAAGGAGCAGATGGAATAGTGAAGGCTCTTGAAAATGAGAAAAATGGTGGATCAATAAATAATTTAGATGACATAGAAATGGAAATAATGGTGGATACATTTGAAGAAGTTCATGGTATTTTGATGCATTGGAGCCTAGATGAAATCAAATATTATAGGCAACAATCAAGTAAATAAGAAACTATGTCATAAGGAAAATGTACTTGTTGAAAAAAGAGTTGAAATGGACTGGCACCATCCTAGTTACAATAAGAAGCAATATCCAGAGTTCATGATCTAGAGTAGGAAGAAGACTAAACAGGTTGAAAGCATCAAAGTTTGGAGCAACAAGTCCAAGAATAAATTTCATCAATATGTTGAAGCAAAGAAAGTCAAAATGAAATGTTTGAGTCATATTTGTAAGCCTAGCTGAGACTTAGACCACTTAAGCATTGTTATTTATGTTATAGAAAATCCATTTCTCCATTAAGGGGGATGTTAGAATAATGTAGAAATGGAAGAGTTTGGAAATGTGATAGGTTTGTTGAGTTGTCTTCTTAGTTGTCAGGAAATGATCTAGATCTATGTGAGTTACGAGGTGTTGTTCTAGAAGTAACTATTTTCCAATGTAACTGAGTTGTAGCTGAGTCAGAGTGTATCTTCCATGTTGTTATGTCCATCGAGTCTAGTGATCCCATAGTTATATAATGGGACACATTGTGATGTATTTGTAGTAAGCAAGTGTGCAGGCTTAGGCCTGAATTAATAAAACGTACCCTGCTGTGTTAAATTCTGTGATTTCTATTTTTCCTTAATTCATTCCACCAAAATCTTGATTTACTTTAGGGTCTACTTATTCCCTTTGACATCAATGGAAAATTTATTCCAACAATCTCCCCCTTTTCCATTGATGTCAATACTCATGCTCCCCCTATCATCATGACCCCCCTGTATTCATGCTTCACTTCCTCACTTCCTTTCTCTCCCCCTTTGACATCAATGGCAAAGGGTGACTTGTATCTTTTGGGCTGCTCCCCCTCAACACATGGCACTTAGCAATACTTTTGTATTCTTATCCTTTCCTTCTTTGTTGTCCCTAACACTCTTGGATTGGCCACAATTTTATTTTGCTTTGCTTGGTCTAGAATGTGTATGTTGTTTGGTCTTCTTGTGGTTGTTGTAATCAATATTCTGGAGTCTTCTTCTCTAATTCCACATTTTCAGGGTTCAAACAAGAGATTATAACCTTGATCATAAATTTTTCCGACATTGAGAAGATTGTGCTTCAAATTTTCAACCAACAAAACATTTGATTATTTTAAATGTTCACTTCTAAGATTTACCACACCTTTTCTAAGTATCTTGACAAAGGAGTTATCCCCAATGCAACACTGACACTTTTTCTTTTTAGGTTGGAAAATTTGTTTGTTTCTCATGTCATATGTGTCGAGCATCCACTACTTATGTACCCTTCATCTTTTGTATCTTTAGTGATCAATGCTAGATTCTTTTTCTTTTCCCATATCATAACTGACTTCTCTGTCTTTATGATTGGAGCATTTTCTTTCACAAGCCTGCAATCCCGTGCCTTATGACCAAGATTATTGCACTTGTAGCATACAATGTTCTGATTCATTAGTGGTTCAAATGGATTATAGTTTCTATTGGTAGATCCATGAACATTTCTTGATCTATGGCCATTTATTTCAAATCCATAATCATTCTTGCTTCTTGCATAGTTGCATATTGTATTTTTTTTACAATGAATTGCTTTATGCCCAAAACTTTTGTAAGAGTAACAATGAATAAGAAAAATATTTTCATACATGGGAAAGTAGGATGATCTTTTCAAGTTATTTTTCCTCGGAGGCCCCCTTTTCTTAAAGTTGCACCTATATAGCAGAGACATGTTTTATGACATGGTGATATTTGATCGGTGAGAATGCTATCCAACATTAGCGAGTTGTTCAAGTTCTTATTGTGCTTATCAATTTCAATCCTGAATGACACAAATTCCTCTTCAAGCTTCTGACAATATTCTTCTTTCTTCTTCATCGCGATCTTCATTACATCCTCAAATATTTTTTCTTCTTCAAGTTGGACCTTTAAAAAGATATTTTCTTCACCACGTTTTTCAAGCAAGCTATTAAATTCTCTATTTTTGTTTTTGAGCTTTCCATTTTCCTTTTCATTTCTCTTCATTTTTCTTTAAATATTCATCCTCCTGTTCTGTTTTTGAATCATTTCTGAGTCCCCAAAAAGAATCTATTTTCATGTTTGGTTCTTTTGTTTCTTCATCTAAATCAATGACCTCTTCATCATGATCATTATTTTGGGTTTCTTGGGTTATGAAGAGAACTTAACTTTCATACCATTATTTTGTATCACTTTTATCTAAAGAACTATTATCTTTTTAAGAATAATGGTTTTTCTCATGGAAGCTTTTATTTTCCCCAAAAGAAAATATCTGAGCATAATGACCTATTCTGCCACAACTGAAACATTTAAAGGGTAACTTACCTTTGTGTTTTTCAGTTCCCCTCTTGAGCTTCATGATGAAATTCACTTCTTCTTCATCTAATTCATCACTTGGTGTTCCTTCTATCTTGATTTCTTTTTTTTTCTTGTCTTCTTCATGGCTTTAAATGTTGCTTCTTTGTTTGACTATCCAACTTTTGTATTTGTTCTCATTTCATATGCTGCAAGGGTGCCATGTAATTCATCCATTGTCATATTTTTCAAATCCTTGGTTTATTCTATGGCAGATACCTTGGCATTGTATCTCAAAGGAAGTGATATTAGCACCTTTTGTATGATCAAGGATTCTTTGAATTCTTCTCCTAATCCTTTGATGGCATTGACAACTTTGTCTACTCTAAGTAAATAGGTTGCAATGTTTTATGTTTCATCCATTTTCAAATTTTCAAACTATGCTCTATGTCATTGAAGTTTGACTTTATCATCACCTTCATAAACAATTTTAAGTTTATTCCAAACCTATTTAGCTATGGTGCATGTCATCACTTTGGTATTAATGGTTCTTGAAAATCCACTTATGATGGCATGAGGAGACTTTGAATTACTACTAAACAATTTCATCTCATTAGGATTAGTTGGAGGATTCTTTGGGGCTTTGTAGCGATTAACAATGGAGAGACAAGCATCCACTCCTAAAGATTTAAAAATGGTTTCCATGATGTTGCTCCATAATGCATAATCATTCCCATCAAATACCTAAATTGATCTTGAATAGATGCCTTCCATTTGATACATATTTATTCATGATCTTCCCTTTAGTGATTAGATTGTTTGAGGGTAACCAACTCTAAATTTCAATTGTTGGAAATATTGAGAGGGGGGAATCAACATTTAAGTTTTTCTTAAAATTTAGTATCACAAAACATTGAACAATCACATTAGATCAAAGGTACACAAGATTTATATTAACAATTTAATTATATCTTGAAGGAAGCCACAACTTCCAATTTTACCAACCACTACTGTAAGGAGCTACAACCCCTGGTTTACCAACATCCACTTGACGGAGGCAACAATATTCTGAAGGAAGCTAAAACTTCCTTTCCTAACACCACCTTGAGACCCTTAAGATAAAAATTAGATGAAGAAAATGTGGGCTCCCGTACCAGTGACAATAACCCTCTTACAATAGACCAATCAATTCAATGTGACCTTTCAATATAATCTTCTTAATTACTAGAAAACAAATCTCGAGCACACACTTGAGATTTCATACTATTATATCATACCATTTTAAAGGATTAGCCTTGATCTTGCTTGCTAAGATTTAACTTCAAGTCTGTTCCAAATTTTCCAAATCCTAACTTCTTTTCAAGTCTGCTCCAAATCATATTTTAGATTAACATTACAGGACTACTTCCAAAAAGCATTTTAGATTAGCTTCATAGATTTACTCCAAATCAGGTTTTAGATTAGCTTAATAGGTCTGATCCAAATTAGGCTCCAATCAACTAGACTGAGATTAGGGTTGAGCCTGAAAACTATCTCAGGGAGAGGACTGAACTGAAGCTAACTCACGGAGAACGCTGAATTCTTCCACATGAATGGGGACAAATTATATCTCATAAGGGGATTTAGATCAAGCCAAAATCTACCTCAGGTAGGCCAAACTTTGCAAAGTGGATCATTAGGATAGGACAAATTTGCCTCAAGTGGAGGCTTAGGAAATGTTGGATTTGCCTTAGGTGGAGCATAAGGACAGACCAAATTTGTACCTAGAATAGTCTCAGAGGAATGTTTTCAAAGACCCGAGTTTATTTCAATGTTTTCTCCTGAAAATTACTCCAAATTGATTAAAAAAAAAACTCGTAGAAAACCCTAACTAGAACAAGAAAACAAGCTTCCAAAAACAACACTTCAATTTCTTAACTCGTTTCATAGGATACAAACCTTTTCTCAATAGGTCCAAATTTTTCCTATCTTCTTTGAATTAAATTGCTTGATAAAATGAGAGAGGGGACAACCTATTTATAGGCCTCTTTGAACTTCAATAAGGTGAACTTGACTTAAGCAGGGACAACTTGATCAGAGGGCCAAATATTTAATCTTCATCTTGAAAAATCATATCTCCTCAACTAGGAGGAGTTAGGGGATGAGCCATAGCTTGTGGAAATGGTCTCGACAAGAAATACAAGATGGTGTAATCCATTCTTTTGTTTTCTTTGATTCAATCCACCAAAATCTTGATTTACCTAAAGGGCTAATTATAGCCCTTTGATGTCAACGATAACTTTCTTCTAATAGGGTGAAGATGTTGAAGCCTAGTTGTTGGACATGAGAAAATAGTTTTAGTTGTACACTTATTCATCAAATCTAGACAAAAGGGTTTCCATATATCATATTTAGGGGAAAACTTGTGGTGTAACCAACTAAAGTAGTTCAAGCATATTGATGAGAATATAATTTCTTACAATTGGTTCAAGAAATACTTCTAGCAATAATACTTGTCAAAACACTTTTATGATAGGAAAATGCAAGAATCCTTTAAGCTTATGACCATGGAGGAATATGAAAAGAAATTATTGGAGATTTTGAGGTATGTGAGTTTGATCATGAAAGAGAAGGATAAAATTTAGACATTTTTGAGTGCATTCCCATCATTCTACAAGGATGAAATCTAATTTAATGAGCCTAATACATTGGGGGAAGTCATAAGGAAAGCCAAATATTTATATGAGTAAATCAAGGCAAGGCTAGATTTTCAAAAAAGTTGTGGGTGATAAGAAAAATAGAAAAATCAATTAGAGGAAGAAAGGATTCAAGCCATCTTTATTTGACAACAACTCTCAAGCATAACATAAGTGGTGGGTAGTGTAAAGCAAACCTAATATGATAGATTCTATAGGGAAGAGGCTAAGGAAACAACCCACAAAGTGTTATGGATACAAGGGAGACCATATCTATGAAGATTGTCCTCACAATGAAGATAGGATGAGGGTTATGAATAAAATTCAAGAATTTGCTCCAATGGAGGCATGGGAAAGAACGTGCCAAGGATTTATGCAACCTTGGATGACAAACTAATATACTATCAGTCCCACATGGTTGAGGTGGAATGTAAGATTGATAATAAACTGATAATTATTTTATTTTATTCTAGATATGGTCATATTTATATAGATCCTAATTTAGTTGAAATATACAAATTGAAGAGAAGTAAGCATGAAAAGTCTTGGTTTGTTTAACTAGCTAATGGAATGAAGAGAAAAATCATTGAGCTTTTTAGGGATTTCCTAGTGAACATGAATGAAGTCAACACTAAGGCATATTTGATCATAATACCACCTGGGTCATATGTTTATTTGATTACTATATATTAGTTGGAGAAGTATCGTGTTATCCAAGATTTCTATAGCAAGGATTTCACATGCCTTGATATGGAAGGTAATTTAGGGATAGTTCAAGGTATTCCAAGGCCTACATCCAGTAGAAATATTTTAGCATCACAACTAAAAATATGTTTTAGAAAGGGATGCCAGATATATGTAGCATATATGGAAGAACTACCCAAGGTAAAGTGCTAAATCTAGAATGTTATTTAGTTTTGGGGAATTGTTATGGTTGCCACCAAAGAGAGACATTAAATTCTCTATTGACTTGATGCCTAGATCTACCCTAGTGTCCAAGAATCTCTATAGAATTATCACACTAGATTTGAAAGAGTTCTAATAGTAGCTAGAAGAGTTATTGAAGAAGGGGTACATATGCCTAAGTTTTTCGCTTGGGCCACCCTACTACATTTTGTGAAGAAAAAGAATGGAACTATGAGGTTATGTGTTGAATTCAAAGAATTAAAAAAGGTGACCATGAAGATCAAGCACCCTTTTCCAAGGATTGATGATCTTTTTGATTAACTAAAAGAAGCAAGGGTATTATCCAAGATTGACCCGAGGTTAGGTTACTAACATGTAAGAATCATATAAAAATATACCAGCAAGGAAACCTTTATGACAAGGCATGGCCTTTACGAGTTTGTAACAATGTCATCTAGGTTAAAAAATGCACTTGGTAATTTTATGCGTTTGATGAATGGAGTGTTCAGAAACTACATTGACAAATTTGTTATGTTCTTCTTCAATTATATTCTTATCTTCTCCAAGATAGATGATGAGCATGAGTATCATTCGAGGATGGTACTATAAGTGTTGAGGGAACACCAATTCTATGCCAAGTTGAGAAAGTGCACTTTTTATTAAAGGTAAACCCACTATTTGGGCCACATTGTCTTAGAGGAGGGCATAACAATTTCTCCTGAGAATATCGAGCAAATTAGAGGATGGCCTAGACCAATCACTTCAATCGAAAAGAAAGAAATAAATTTCACTGGAATACCAAGTGTGAAGAGAGTTCCTATCACTTGAAGGAATTATTAATTAATGCACCTATTTTAAAGATCGCATATCCAAATGCGGATTTTTGTATATGCACAAGTGCATGTAAAGGAGGACTTAGTAGAGACCTTACTAAAATTTAGCGTGCCATTTGCTATGAATCTAGGAAACTCAAGAGCATGAAATAAATTATGCTACCCATGACTTGGAGCTTGCAGCTATTATTCATGCACTAAAAATGTGGAGGCATCATCTCATGGACATAAAATTTAATTGAGGACATACCACAATGGTCTGAAATACTTGTTTTAGTAGCTAACACTAAATTCCAAACAAATTAAACAGACTTTGATATCAAGCACATCAAGGGAAGAGGGAATAAAGTGGTTGGTGCACTTAGTAAGAGGGTGGATGAAATGCATGCTACAACCATTAATATATACAATTGAAATTTAAAAAGCTAAATTTTGGAAGCGGTGGCATCATACGAGGACTATGTGCAAGTTACAAAAGGCTCACAATAGGTAATATATAGCTGAAATTTAAATACCATAAGTTGGAAGAGAATGGAATCATCTTGTATAGGAGTTGAAGAATTTGGTGTTGAAAGAAATGCACAACATGCCATATAACAATCATCTAGGTTATCATAAGGAAATTGTAGTTGTATGAGGCCAGTGGTTTTGGCCATCTATGAAGATATTCATAGTTGATTATGAAATATTAGAAAGTAAAGGTTGAGCACAAACATACAATAGGATCACTATGTTAGTGTCAGTCTTTGAAACCTTCCTCCAGTGATCAAACACGCTCTTACAAATTGATTTTAAGGTGTCAAGGTCAAATTTTGTCATTTCAGGGAGTCTTCAAGCAAAATTTGGTCACTAGGTATTAGGTCTAGGGTTTGTTTTCAATCCTTTCAAAGTTGTCCAAATGTCGGTCCATGTCACCATTTAACTGAGTGTACCATCATTTAGAGGGTTTTCATCATCATGTCAGGTTCCAATGGGTCATTTTACACCTTGTTCATGCTTCAATTGTGCCTAGGTAAGGTTCATTTCCCTCTCCTAGGGTTTTGAAGGTAATTTCTCTTGGATGGTCAAATCATCAGTAAAAATTGTATCCTTATGTTCATACACCTTCCCCTATCCTTAGTGTACCTTATTAAACACTTCCCATCACTAATATCCCTCAAATTCCTCATTTTCGCACAAACCCTAGTTTCTTGCTACAATTTGACAATTTTGTAGGCTAGGCCTGTGTTTTTCCCTTTTGGATCCCTTCCCCTCACTCAATATTTGAAATTCCACTTTCCCCTACTTCCTAACATCCCTCCCTACTTCCCAAAGTTTTCTCAAGAATTTAGAAGCTCCTTATCCCCTTCATTTCACTTCATTTCGACAAATCCCCTATTCCACACATTGGGATAGGTTTTACTCCAATGATGTTTATGAGCAAGAAAATATGAATTTTGGAAAACTGAGAGTGGTTTTTGTCCATAATAGGCCAAGGAAGAAAAACCTCCTTCACTTCTTACACAGGTGTCATGGTTTTAGAGAAATGTCAAATATATAGTTGCCTTAGGAGAATTGTTGCACCTTTGGAGTGACCTTGGGGAAATCAAGATTTAGCCTAGCTTGGTTGGCCAAATGACTTTCTTGATGATTGAAATGGTAACTAGACACAAATAGCTTTCCAATGTGCTATCATGAGATCAATTTGGAGTTGGGGAATACCTTCAAAAGTTGACTACAACAACACTCTACATTTAGGCAGCCTCATTTTGCACATTTTGATCAGTCTTGGGAGATTTGACTTTTGATAGGGAAAATGAACTCGAAATTGAGAAATTCAAGATTTTTTGGCAATTAGATTCAATAAGATTTCCAAGGAGCTATCCTGCACCCAATTTGGACACCAGGAAGGCCTCCAAAATTGGTCTGCAAAAGGGCGCTACACATCAAATTAGTGGCGCTATGCATCAAATTTTGCAACACAGGAATTTTCATCTGATGCGCCGCGCCACCGGCGCTACGCATTGATTTGGCTAAGAATTTTTCAAAATGGCTTGAATTTTTGGATTTTTCATGGAAAAATATGAATTCCCTCACATGGCCAAGAAATTTTGACAGGTTTTGAGCTTCCAAAAAGGTCAAAAACACCTCAAAAATGACCTTTCTGCCCCTTTTTGGACACATAGGGAGCAGTGTTGGGAGGACTCAATTTTGGAGGGGAAAATGAAGATAAAATTCAGAAATTTCACTTGTTCTGGAAATTAGATATATATACCTTTACAACAAGCCCACTTGGAGAAAATTTGGTGCACGGGAAGGCCTCCAAAATCAGCTACAAAAAGACATTACGCATAGGGAAATCAGCGCGGCGCATAGGATGAAATTTGCTCATTTTGGCCAAAAAACTCTGTTTTTCACCTAGTTTCTTCACAGTTTGACTTTTCTCTTTCTAATAGTCAAACTCATGATGTAATTTAATGTGACTTGATGGATTTTTATGTAATTATGCTAAATTTTCACTCATAGAGGTAGATTCATCATGAAAAAGTAGTTTGCAACTGAATGAATCAGTTTCCTAGGTTTTAGAGGCATGCTGTTCCATTGCCTACTTTTTAGTTCTTAGTTTAGATCTTGTTGAAACAACTCCTAAACTCATGAATTCGACCCCTAAAGCCTAGCATGAGTTGTTTGATGCCTATATCTAGTAGTTTTTCAGTCATTTGAAAAGGTTGGACTCTTGTGAATGCTTTGAGCATTATTGTACACTCATTTCAACAGTTTGGCAAAGGAATAGACCAGGGTTTGCAACATTTTATGGGATTCTTGTGGCAAACTGATTTGTTATTGTGTTTCCTTCTATAATTGCAAGTTTATATGTGTTTTATGTATGCCATCATCTCTCTCTGTTTATCTTAACTAAATCAAACAAGGATAAAGGTAGAATACGTTGAAATTGCAGTGCTCTACCTAGGTTTTGTTTAGTTATTTATGTTTTCAGCTGTTTGAGGAGGATCCCTGAGACTTTCATTCCCTCTCCAACTCCTCACCAGTCTAAAAGCTCCCATCTCACTCAATTTGAAGTGCTAAACCATTTTCCTACCTTGCCCCATAGAGATCTCTGCAAGACTGTGTCCATTCCCCGGACCCAAAATCTGCTTTTCACAATTGAGCCAACAAACCCATTTTACATTCAATCAAACACCTCTGTACACATACCTAGCCTAAAATCAGACATTACATCAGTCATCTCAAACTTCATTGACCATATTTTCTGAGATTGACATGGAGAGAGCCCTCTCTCGACCTGGTAGGGCTAGCTACTAGGTTAAGCGTGGTTTGATGTTACCCTAGATCCTGCCTTTCTCAGCCTGAGGTAGATTTAGGCCCTAACACACTACAACCATTACCCATTCTTGAGTGGACATGGGAAGTAATTACTATAGATTTCATCACCAAGATACCCATAACAACAAAGTAGCATGATCCCATCAAGGTGGCGGTGGAAAAACTTTCAAATGGTATGCATTTTATCCCAGTCAAGATGACTCATAAGTTAGCCGACACAGTAGAGATCCACATGAAAAAACTTACTAGATTATATGGCGTGCCTAAAGTAATTATGTTTGATATAGATCCTAAGTTCACTTCCAATTTTTCGAAAGGGTTGTGTCATGCGGAAAGAGTCAATTTTGCGGACAAAACCGACCTCCCTAGAAACTAAGGCTTTTCTAGTGACAAACAAAACAATCAAGCACTATTTTTCCCTAAATATGCATTTAAAATAAAAGCAACCAGGTGCTTAAGGCTTACCTTTAGTCCAACGCTGTTTGTAGCGGCCAAGCCTCTTCGATCCAGATGAGCTCCTCTCCTTGAAGCCTGCATACACAAACAAGCAAATGATTACATAGCACCTGAATAAATCATATAATAAAACATATTCATCATAAAGACCAAGGAGTTTATGAAACAAATTATATATAACAACTTGTTGAGAAAAATGAACTTAATTGTATTAATTGGAAACAAAAGAAACCTTACAACCAACGCCTTGGTGTTGTGCAGGTCCCTCCCAGGGTCCAGCAAGAGTTCTCCTCTACTTTGATCAGCTCACCCACTTCCAAATGAAGCTAAGAAAGGAATGTGATCTCTCCTCTCAAGCTCTATAAGGGAGTCCTAATTTCAACAGCATCTACCCTTAGGAATGTTTAGCTTTCAACCTCCTTTGCCTCTGGCCCAATGCCTGTATTTATAATGCTTTGGAGGAAGTTAAACAGGTCCACCATCAATGGGATAAGCCCCTCTCTCAAAGGGATAGCTCCCCTCTTCGTGGGATAAGTTCCTCTTTCATTGGGATGCATGAACCATCTGGAGGCGCTCAATCCATGTCAAACCATCTTCTAGAATGCTCTAGAATCGACCGCAAGTAAGTTTTTTGAAGTAAAACTTGCGCCTTTTGACTTTTACAGGGGTACGCACCCACCCCTTTACAGACAGAGCGTACAAGTACGCAGGTATTATGTACTTGAGGTGCGTGCCCGCAGGTAAGAGTAAGAGAAAGTGCGGAACCAAAGTTATATTGATTTTTTAAAGGCTTTCTCTCTTTTTTGGAGTTTGACATGAGGAGCAGAGGTATAAGACTTGCCAAGGAGGACAATATGGTTATTGATGGAGCCATACTGACTGCAAATAGTCATGGTGACAAATTTTAGTGTAACAGGTTGTTCAAAGGATTTGAGAGAAATTTGAATTTTATAATGACATATCATCTAGAGCTAGATGGGAAAACAGAGAGGGTTGACCAAATAACTAAAAATATATTGAGAATGTACCTAATGGACAAGCCTTCTAGGTGGGAATGCTATCTTCATTTGGTTGAGTTTTCTTATAACAATAGGTATCAAACATCATTAAAAATGATCCCATTTGAAGTATTGTATGAAAAAAAATGTGATGTGCCAATGAACTGGATAACCTAGCAAAAACAAATGTTATTGTGAAAAAGCTACTAAAGGAAATGGAAGGGAAAATGGTAAAAATTCAATAGAATTTAAAGGTAGCATAAGATAGGCAAAAGAGATATGTAGATAAAGGTATAAAACATAGGAAATTCCAAGTGGGTGAGCATATGTTTCTAAAAGCAAATACTAAAAAGATCTCGTTGAGATGCGAAAGCTACCCAAAATTGGTAGCAAGATATTGTGGGTCATTTAAGGTCCTAGAGAGAATAGGCCCTATTACTTATATGCTTTCATTGCTTGCATCCATGTCTATTCATAATGAATTTAGTGCGTATTTGCTAAAAAGTTATGTGCCTGATTTTAACCACGTAATTGATTGGAAAACGATCTAGGTGGAGAATGAAGGGGACTTTTAGGTGGAGCTAGTGCACATCCTAGACTAGAAAATCAAAGTGTGATATGAATCTTAGGGGGCTTACTATCTAAGTTTGGATGTTTAAGTCATAAATTCATATTTTTATGTAAAAGGGAACTTGATAGATATGTAACTGATGGAGTAAAACTTAATTAAAGTTGACTACGTCAATAAGACACCGTATAAGAAGGCAATAGTAAAAGAGTGAAGGTCGAGAAGGGGAGGTCTGAAAATTGGTCTCATTGCATGTAATTGCTATTCTTCATGGAATCCTTATAATCTCTCTCTATCTCTCTCTCTCTCTGTCTCTCTTCATATTTTAGTGATGTATCCAATTCTTGCATTTTCATCAATGTTCTTGTGATTATTTTATGTCTTCTCTCCTCCTCTCTTGGCATTCAAGCCTCCTAGACCTTATCCCCTAAGATATGGATCAAAGTGCTAAGGTACCAAGCCATCATCAAAGATCTAGTGAACTTACTATAGGCCTAAAGATACTACTTAGAACATGAGGAGGTCATATGTGAGGAGTACCCATATATTTTTGTATATTTTGAGTAAATCTGAATATACATTTGTACAAAAATGAATAAAGACTCCATTTTTGGCATCTGGATTTCATGGAGCCCTCGGTAGTGATATTCATAGCCAATTTATGCTAGAGACTAGAGGGGATGGGCATTGTATAAGTATGGTAACTACAAGGAAATACCATCCCTTGTGTTGTGTAGACTAATGGGGAAGGGAGTTGGGCAGTTGGAATTACTATAAGAGTCATCAAACTATGAAATTATGAATATTGTGATGTTAAAATATCTAAATGGATTTCCTAGTGCCAGTAGCATTTAAATGCATAATCAATCTATGTTAGAGCCCTATAGCTGATTATGATTGTCTAAGATACTACAATGTAGAGAAGGAATTGTTAGACACATTTTTGGACATTGTTGCACATAATGTTGTCATCAATTGGCACCTGTGATTGGTCTCGGAGATTGTTGTGCAATCATTGATGCCAAGGGCAGTATCAAACTAATTATGTAGGTAGTTTGTAGGGAACCATCATAGTAGGAGAATAATTGAAGAATCCTTAAAAACATTACGACTATGACTGGTGGTTGCATTCTTCTAAGGCTTGGTTATTGGAGATATTTTATGCACAAAAGATCAAGTCAAATGGCCATGTAAAGTGCCTAGATGGATAACCCTCTAGAAGACCATTACAATGGTATATCACAATCAGAAAATATCCTAAGAGTTTAAGATATGTTGCAAGTTTAAGTTAGGTGGTTGGCCTTAGTTGAAGAAGTTCAGAGGTTCTAGCCACTTGAGAAGAAAATAAGGAGTGTGTGGCATAAAGGGTTTAACTACACACTAGTTCAGGGTCATCTGACTGTTTGGGGGGTTAGGTGAAAAAGAAGTCCCAGATTCGATTTGTTTAGGGCTACAGGTGCATAAGGGTCCTAAACTTGAACTCATGAACAATTTTTGTATGATGGCGAAGTTCCAATGTAGACTAGGCATTCAACCCTTAAGGTTTGTTTCAAGGAAACACAAGAAAAGCACCTGAAGCCAACTTCCCTTCTTGTACAGGTTGATGACATGGAAAAAGGATGTGGCTAGTGAGGTGGCACTAAATAGGCATGGATGATGATAGGGAATCTTGTACAATTGACATGTGGCAGGCAATTTTGAATTTTTTGGTTGGCCAAGTGTGCCAAATCCATGTGACACATGGCACCATTTAGAGGATGCCATGTGGCAAGGTTATGTCATCATGAAGAAAGAAATGTTTTCAGTTGATGAGGTGGCATAACATTGGAAGTTGTGCCAATAGGTTGTGTTTGTGGAAGATTTCTTGTGTTATATAATTCTCAAAATTCTATTGAAGGCGGGCAGTGAGCTCGAAACATGTGTTGTCTAGTAGTTCAGTCTTCGATGTGTCTTGCTCAAGTGCAACATAAAATAAGGCCTAAACCCAAATAGGAGCATAAGCACATCATGTGTTAAGGCCTTAGTCATAGTTGTGGTCATATGAAAAAGGAGCTTAAGTTTTGAAGAACTTGGACATCTAAGAATTTGGCGCTGAGATCAGTTATGAAATTAAATGATTTCATTACATTACTAGACAACAGAGAACTAAGAAAATAGAGGATGACATCTGATTTGCTAATGAGAGGTGATGGATAACCGCCTATAGAGAATGCAACACAAGATTGAGTTTTCTAGCTAGCACAATCACAATTGAAGATAGAGAAACTTTAAATGAAAAGTGCGGTTGGTGGAATTATATATAGAGTTGCTTAACATTCCAAGGTGGAGGAACAAAGTGTTAGAGGAGATATACAACAAACTGCAGTTGAAATGAATTGAAGTAACTCCTTGAGCTGAAGAAGAATTAATTGAAGTACTTGTCTCGAGCAGTGTGTAATAAAAATGAAAAGGAAGAGTAGCAGAGAAGTGAAGTGAGTGTGAGACATCCAGAATGAGTGCACAGAGTGAAGAGAATAAAAATTGAGAGCGAATGAAATTGATAGCGAGTGTGTTGTAGAAGAACATTTTCGTGGATTGAATTTGTGTTTGTTCTTGCAGAATAATGAAGACCTTGTTAAGACATATGTGAGGTTCAAAAGTTAAAGTGGTTGTGTGTGAGTAGCGGTAACAAATTGTAATTAAATTAAAGAACATTGTTGGAGGTCTTAGTTTGAAAATCCTATGAAAGAGTAGATCTAACTGGTAGTACCAGGTTGGTTACAAATATGAGGTTAGTTCCTCTAAGAAAGTTGGTGCTTGTTGATTTGAGGGGGTTGAGGTCTCCTGTGAGTGGGTGCTCACAAAAATATTTGTTGTAAACATAGTAGGTGCCTTGAATTTACATCATAATAAAAACAAGCTTTGGCAGTTTTTCTCCCAAAAGGGTTTGGATGTTAAAAACAATGTGTACAATTGTGAATGTATTTCTGTTTTGTGATTGTGTGGTATTTGGAATTATAATTATTGATTCAACACCCCTCTTAGTAATTCTTGATTCCCAAAATGAAATTCCATTCCTTCAGTTGCATAGATTAATGGGGAAGAGAGTTGATATGTTGGAATTGCTACAATAGTCTTTAAACTATGAAATTATTGAGTATTGTAATGGAAAATTCTGCACACACCCAAAACACCCCTGTGTGATGAATTATCAGTGTTAAAATAAGTGGAGGGAATTGTAACACCTTAGTTTTGATCCCCAAATTAAAAATGTATGTTTGTATATATGATGAATGGCTAAGGGCCAGGAGATATAATATGCAAACATTTTGTTTTGAGAGTAATACAAACAAATTACATCACTAGTGATAGATGGATAAGGATAAAGTTTACAATTGACTATGATTCCATAAGAGAGGGGGTTAAAAAGGGGTTTGAAGAGATTCCACATGCCTAGAATCCTATGCCACCTCCATCAATCATTTTTTTCAAAAACTATTAACTATTTACTCACTTTGACTTATTAAAACCAATCATTAAATGCATGTAAGATGTTGGTGGAAAAGTCAACTCACTTAGTTGTTGAAGCATGGGTTGAGTACAATCATTATAGGGATTATAAGGGTACTATATTCATAGAAGAAAAAGTAAAGGAAAATTGAATATAAGGGAAAAAATTGATTTGGAAGAGGGAGGAGAGAGGAAAAGGGGAGTTTGGCAACAGAAAAGAGGAGGAATCTATATCCTATGTTAAGAAAAACCATGAGAGGGAGTTGGGAAATATGTTGAGAACTAAGTCATCATGCACTTGAGGAGCTTTTGTTGAAAAAAATACTAAAAAACATACAAAAATGACGCTGTGAGGACTCCTTTTCTAGTTGGATTTCCTAGATCCCCCATCTTAGATATTCCTAGATGATCTATGCTAGAGCTCTAGAGGGGATGAGGATTGTCTATGAGATTGAAGTGTAGAGAAGGAAATTCCATTCCTTGGGTTGTGAAAACTAGTGGGGAAGAGAGTTGGGTAGTTGGAATTTTTCTAGGATTCATATCATTGTGAAATAACTGATATTGGACTATTTACGTGGCTAATTGCTAGCCATAGGAGCATATTTTCCATTGTGGACTCATTGCCTTGGATTTGAGGTGGATAATTGTAGAGAGGAATAAGTTTTTTGGCCATTGTTATTATTTTCTTTGTTAATGATATGCTCAACTACTATCTTTGTCATGCAATTCCTTGTGTTTAAATGTTGTTATGTTTGAGGAATAATCTACATTTAAAATTCTAGAGGTTGATGGTAGTTGCTTAATATTGTATGTCATGTTGTGCACATTCTTTTTTAAATGGTATCATAGTTATGCCAATTTGGTTTATTAATGGGAATTCCAAGTACCCTGTATCCTTAATGGAGCATGGAGAGGGTGTTGGGTATGTTACAAAGTGGGGTGGGTGGAATTTCAGATACCTAATATTAGGGATTATGGTGTATTGTAAATGCTATTATTATTCATTTAGAATGAATATCAGGAGTTGCATATGAATATGAATAGTCATCAGACCTTAGATGATAAAACCATAAGTCATATCTCAATGTAATTATATGTGGCTCACATTAATAAATTTCATCCATTCTAGAGTTATTCAAAACCTAGAAAAAACCTCCTTGTCATACTCTCAATAATAGGAACTCAATTTAAATCAACTTGTAATGTGAACTATGATAATTAAAAGATCGTTCAACTAATAGTCATTATGGGAGATAAATTATCTTGCATATTTAACTTGCTAATTATATAGTTATTCAATTACCATTTTTTATTGTTATTGTTGTCATGGTTGTAGAAGAGAAGGAAACCAACTATGTTGATTTGGGATAACACATGTCAGGGAGATAGTTCTAACTCAATAACACACTTCCTAGTTCACAACCAACACGTGAGGTCAATAATCACAACCCACATTAAGTTAATTATGTGCCAACCTTTGGTGCAAAAATTTAATTAGCACACTTTAGGATGCATCATCATACAAATTTAGTTAGCATTTAACACCCGAAAACAATGTCCCTCAATCCTTTAGTTATATGTTTCCTTGTAAGAGAATCAACTTTGGGTTTAAGCAAAATGGATCATGTGATTGATGGATTACCCTCAAAATCTTAACATCTCATACATTTTAGATGTGTTATAATGAGAATATTCTTGGCTAGAAAGGGTATGTCTTTTTAAACATGCCCACTACCTACCGACATTAACGTAATTATGAAAAAACATATTTTCTCATGTTAAGAAACCAGCGCACAAAAAGATAGAAAAGATAGATCAACGCCTTAGAATTCAACCTCTTTGAAGGGGAAACCTCCTTTACATTACACAAATGAGCAATTCTTGGATGATACAAATGACTAAACCTCCCTTCTATATATACGAGTCTAAGGGGTCACAATATAATCAAGCCGACATAACAATAATAACATAAGGGCATAAAAATAACAATAGTGGGGGCATACTAATAACAATATGGGGACAATAGGGGCACAATAATAACAATAGGGGATACAATGACAATAGTAATGCGGGAATCACTAGTATTATAGGGGCCTAACATGCCTCTCTCCTTCCAAAAAGCATTGTCCTCAACGCTTGAGTAGTTTTGGATGCTTCTGTATAAAATTATCATCCTCGCATGTGGAATCTTCAACGGATAAGTTCTTCCACTTGATGAGATACTCTGAAATTGATTGATTTCATAGCTGTCAAGTTCTTGTTTTTGTGACTTCTTCCGGTTCCAATATGATTTTTCCTTCCTCGTTAAGTTTTGGAAATATTGTTAGAAATGGGAGCTTGTCACCTATAAACTTCTTTAAACATGAAACATGGAAACCTGGGTGCACTCGGGAAGCTACGGGAAGCTCCAATTTGTATGCTATAGTACCAATCTTTTGCAACACCTTGTACAGACCATAATACTTTGGTGATAATTTATTATCCTTCCTAACTTGCTTGGGGGACATTTGTTTATATGGCTGTAGCTGTAGGAATACCCAGTCACTTACATCAAAACATCTTTCGTTGCGATGTTGATTTGCTTGTTATTTCATTCTATTCTGCGCCAACGTGAGGTTATCCTTTAAGAGTTGGAGAACTTGTTGTTGATGCTCAATGTGATGTTCCACTGCTTGAACCTTAGAATTTTCTCTTAAATATGATGTGATGGATGGTGGATGATATCCATAAAGTGCCATAAATGGGGTCATTTTTGCTGCAGTATGGAAGGAAGTGTTATACCACCATTCAGCTAGAGGCAACCATTTGACCCATTGTGTCTGTTTATCAGATATAAAGAAACTAAGATATCCTTCCAAGCATTTGTTTACTATCTCATTTTGCCCATTAGCTTGAGGATGATAAGATGAGCTATGATCTAACTTAGTACCGAGACAAGAAAATAATTTTTTCCAAAAATTTCCTGTGAAAATGGGATCTCTGCCACTTACAATAAACTTTGGGTTTCCAGGTAGCTTGTGAATTGTTTCCATAAATGCAGTAGAAACTGTACCGACTTTAAATGGATGTGATAATGCACAAAAGTGTGCATACTTGGTAAGTCTTTCAACTACCACCATGATGACACTCTTTCCTTCGGACTTGAGTAAACTTGTGATAAAATCCATTGAAACCTCCTCCCAACGTTGGCTTGGAATGGATAAAGGTTGTAATAGACCCGGGGTCTTAATTGTTTCAACTTTATTTTGTTGGCAAACCAAACATTCTACCACAAACTTTTGAATATCTGATTTAAGGCCATCCCAAAAAAATTCCTTCTTAACCCCATGGTAAGTTTTTAAAAATCCTGAGTTCCCTCCTGAGGGATAAGTGTGCAATTCCATAAGAATCTTTTGTTTGAGTTGGGAATTCTTACATAGGTATAAGCGATTTTTGTACCATAACGAATCATTTTTCAAGCTAAATGTATCAGATGTACTGGGATCTTGTTGTAACTTTCGAATGAGTGCCCACACTTCTTCGTCATTCTTCCATTCCTCCCTTGCTTCGTTTATCCAATTTGGTTGGATAATAGAAATGGCGCACAACAATGCGTCCACATCCTCATCCTTTCTTGAGAGTGCATATGCCAGAACATTTTGCTTCCCTTTTTTGTAGATGATTTCAAAGTCATAACCCAACATCTTTGTGACCCATTTTTATTGCTCTTCAGAGGATAATATTTGTTCTAAGAAGTATTTAAGACTATCATGATCTGTTTTTACCTTGAAGAGTCTTCCCATTAGGTAGGGTCACCATTTCTTAAGTGCATGTAGTATTGCCAACATTTCCTTCGCATATATAGCTTTTTGTAAATACTTTCCCTTGATTGGATGACTTTCGAAAGCAATGGGTCTTTCATCTTGCATTAAAACAACACCAATTCCATTTCCTGAAGCATCACATTCCACAATAAAGGTTTTTGTGAAGTCTGACGTATCTAAGACCGGTGCTTGGCACATTTCCTCTTTAAGATGTTCGAAGGCCTTTGTTGCTTCTGGAGTCCATGAAAATGCATCTTTCTTCAATAATGTTGTTAGAGGTGCTGCTATTCTCCCATAATTCTTAACAAACTTGCAATAATACCCTGTCAACCCAAGAAATCCTTGCAAATGCTTTATGGATGTGGGGATTTTCCATTCCTTAATGGCTTAAATTTTGCTAGGGTCTACCTTAACACCTTCACGAGATACAATATGACCCAGATATTCCACCTCTTGTACTCCAAAGAAACATTTGGAGCTTTTTGCATATAATTGTTTCTCCTCTAGTAGTTTGAGCACCCTATCAACATGTTCAACATGATCCTTCCAAGACTTGTTGTAGATTAGTATATCATCAAAAAATACTAACACAAATTTTCTAAGGAAGGGTTTGAAAATGGAATTCATCAAACCTTGAAATGTAGAAGGTGCATTGGTAAGGCCAAAAGGCATGACCAAAAATTCATAATGACCCTTGTGAGTTGTAAATGCTATTTTTAGAATGTATTCAATCTTCATTTTGATTTGATGATATCGTGAACGAAGATCCAACTTGGTGAAGTAAATTTATGCATGCAATTCATCCAATAATTCATCAATGACAAGAATGGGAAATTTATCTTTAATAGTGAGCTTGTTGAGCTCCCTATAATCTGGACACATGCACCATGATCCATCCTTCTTGTGCACCAATACTACTAGAGCAAAGAAAGAACTTTGACTAGGTTGAATTATACCAGCCTCTAGCATTTCTGCAACCATATGTTCAATTTCACTCTTTTGGGCATAGGGATATCTATATGGCTTGATGTTTGGAGGAACACTTCCTGGAATCAAATGAATAGCATGATCATGATCACGAGGAGGTGGGAGACCTTTGGGAGTCTCAAATACCTTGTAATGATTGTCCAAGACTTTTTGGAGATCTGGAGAAATAGATGATTTCAATGTGGGAACCTCTAGCGAACATAATTGTGCGATTACACCTCGTTCTTCCTTATTTAGAAGCTTTGTCATACCGTTAGAGCTGATTATCTTTCTTGGTTTCCCTACAATACCCCTTAATTCAACTTCCTTTCCTTCCGCACAAAATTTCATGAAAAGTTCTTGAAAATTAAAAGCTATTGTGCCCAAGGATTGTAGCCATTGGACTCCTAGTACAACATCATCACCACCCATTGGAATGGAAAGAATTGGGCTATTCAATACATATTCTCCCATGGATAGCTTAATATTATGGAACTTTCCAAAGCAATTTATGGTTCCTCCACTTGCAACCATCACTTGACACTCTGGTGCTGGATATAGGAAGAAATTCAATTCCTTTGCTCTTTTACATTGAATAAAATTATGGGTACTTATCTTTTTCTTCTTGATATGTCCTTCTATCTTGATAGTTTGAGGAGTGTTAATTCCAACCAATTCATTACAAGATATGGTCGGATTCATTTATTCTTTATCTGGGGTTTGTTGCTAGAGTATATCCTCTTCTTTTGACATTTCTTGTTCCTTTTCTTCCTCCTCTTCACAAACTATGTAGAATAATTTCTTCTCAACACACTTATGACCTTTATTGTATTTTCTATCACAACTGTAACAAAGCCCTTTTTCTCTTTTTTCTTCCAATTATTGTGGTGTCAAACTTGTAGGTTATGGAAGGCTAGGGGAAACAACACTTCCATATTTATAGTTGTGAGTGGTAGGCTTCCTGGTTGCCATAATTTTGCTTTCCATTTTTCTTGCTAACCTGAATGCCTTCTCCAATGAATGAGGTTCCCAAAGGCGAACCTCATGTTGGATATTATCCTTTAAAGTCCCTATGAGCACATCAATCTTATGCTCATCTGGAATGTATTTTACCCTTATGTTCAATTTTTGGAAGCCCTCAATGTGCTCCATCATTGTACCCTTTTGTTTGAGATTTATCAATTTGCTAAAAAAGGTGTTGCTTTTTGTATCCTCATAATGTGCTATCATTTCTTCCGTAAAAATTGCCCAAGTGACAATTTGTTTATGAGAGCAAAGCCATCGATACCATACAAATTGATTTGGTTCCAAATATAAAGTTGCAATACGTACCTTTTGTGTGTTTTGCACATTATGGAGATCGAAAAATTGCTCCATCTGTAGTATCCATGTTCTGGGATCCTTGCCATCAAACTTCCTCATATCAATTTTTGGAACATGGTGGGTCTTCAATCCAACATTAGAGTCTATGAAATCATGATTAACATTTCTTTTGTTCTCATCATGAGTTTCCTTTACTACCCTTTTGCCATTAGTGATAATTTCTTGTAGCAACTTATTCAAATTTGTCTTCAATTCTTCCATCTTATCATCCATGCCATTCATCTTAGCGTCCATGCCATCCATCTTAGCTTCCACGCCATCCATCTTAGCTTGCATTCCATTCATATTAGCTTCCATGCCATCCATCTTAACTTGCATGCCATTCATATTAGCTTCCACGCCATTCATCTTGGCTTCATTTACCTTTAGTGAGAGTGAAATTTGTTGTACTTGGTCTTGTAATTTTGATATATCATGTTGCATTTCTTCCTCTTCTTCACGAGTCATGCTAGAGCTTTTATGTTGCTTACTAGGTGTTTCCATTTTCTTTCTCCGGGGCATTAATTAATGCTAATAATTCTTCACAATTCCCTTTGAATTCCTTCAAACTAATTTTTCAAACCAATCTTATGCAAAATTTAAAAAAAACTACACACTTTTTTTTCACTTTGTAAGAGCTAGATATTGAATTTGTTATATCTCTATAACTATAGATCTAGAATATCTGAAATCTCATCCTGCGATAGCCCTTTGAGTCCTCTTTCTAACCCTGCAAGTATGTTCAAGATTGGATTCTCCAAGGAAGAGTTATGCCAAATATTCCATGGTGACCTGATTATAGACTAGTTCAGTAGAGTGAACTTGTACGATGTTCCACGTGTCACTGTTTCAACCTTAGTACCTGAAACTGATACATAGAAAACTACAGACTGTCCTCTTTCTGAAATTTCTTATGAAATTTCAATATGATGCTCAAAACAAAATTTATGACGATTTTACCCAGGTCACCTGTTTGGAATGTAATTTGAGAGTCTACAAAAACCCTAACTTCCTCAGATCATATCTCTGCAAATATAGTGAGACAAGCTCTAAAATTAGGATCGAAGTTCAAAACGATTTTGGCTCAAATGGGTTTTTTTTTAGCTTTTGAAATGCCACAGAAAAAAAAGCTATAGAAAAAATTCCATGATGACCTGTTTGGAGCAGCGAAGCCCTAGAATCCAAAGCTCTGATACCAAACGTTAGGAAACCAGCTCACAAAAAGATAGAAAAGATAGATCAACGCCTTAGAATTCAGCGTCTTCGAGGGGGAAACACCCTTTACATTACAAAAATGAGCAATTCTTGGATGATACAAATGACTAAACCTTTTTTCTATATATAGGAGTCTAAGGGGTCACAATATAATCAAGCCGACATAATAGTAATAACATAAGAGCATAAAAATAACAATAGTGGGTTTCGATGGGGCATACTAATAACAATATGGGGACAATAGGGGCACAATAATAACAATAAGGGATACAATGACAATAGTAATGGGGGAATCACTAGTATTATAGGGGTCTAACATCTCAATACATGAAAGATAGGATAGAATCATGATTGTAATAAGTAATTAATGCACCCCATGCACAATTTTGTATATATGTGAGGCCGGGCATGTTTGATAAACATGTATAGAGGTAATATTTTTGACTTATTATGGTTAGGTATTATATGCTTCATTGCTTCCACCATTCCTCCATAATTTTTGGGCACTAAGAAATTGGTGGGATCAATATAGACCATCAGAAGGCTATAAACTACAAGGGGTAGGCAAGTAAAGAAAATAAGGAAGTGTGTTAAGTTGAGAGTGGAGAAAATCAAAATGGTTATGGTGAGGATATACTATTGGATCAAATAATCCCAATTTAGGATTTGGATATAATGGGTACATTTACTAGGAGATATGTGATGGGAAAAACATTAATGAAATGACTTGGCATGCTATGGGAAAGGTTTTGGGCAATAACCACACATTTAATATTTTATCATAAATGTGGATGGAATTCATTGTCAAGTGAAAATTTCAAGAGAACAAGGAAAATAAATTGGTTATGGGACATTTCATTTCCAACTGCCAAAATCATGGATTCCTTGTTTTGGCCCTATAGTGGAAAGGTTTGTAGCTCAAATTTTATTGGTCAAAATGCAGTGGGATCCTCCTTAGGTTGTAATAAGGGCCAAATGGCCCACCATAGTTAATAATATTGCAGCTATGGTGCCTATTTAATATAAGGTAGAGTATGTCTACTTGTTTGTTATTTTTAAATAAATCAACCTTAAAGGAAGAACTAGAAAGGCAAAGAGAGGGAATTGAAGGTAAGGATGGGAAAATTGTTTTGTTATAAATTTTGAATGTTCAAGCTAAAAAGTATGTAGAAGAGTTACTATATTGTATGCTACCACCTAGAATCTACACTTTCTATCCAAGGGATCAATTATACAAATTCTCATTAAATAAGATCTTTTATGACTTGCTATTTCAATAAGAAAACTAGAAAGAATTCATAGAAGCTTATCACAATTATAATGATAAGGAAAATATTATACTATGTGAATTTTAGCTCCATAAGTATGCAATCCATCATTCCCTTTAATGGTTTCCAATCCATAAGTGGCAGATATGTAACTAATTGTTTTTCTTTTTCGAGGTTCAATAAATAGAGTAGGTTCATTGAAGCTCCAAATTATAAGGAAGAATAACTCACACTTAGTCTACGGGTGAGGAAAAACACATTTTTTACCTTAGAATTGAAAATATAAGATAAAATAAAACCCCTTAACTTCATAAATAAACCAAATCATTCACACCATAAACAATAACAGAGTGAACACATAAATGTAGAGAAAACCCTTGCCATGCTTGCTACAATTATAAAAAAATATTCCTTACACAAGGAATCAATCCATAAGCCATGCTTTCTACAATTATAATATTCTTGACAATGCATCTCATTACATTGCTTTTATAAAATTATGTATAACCTACTAGGAACTTTATAGTGAAGGAACCTTCTAGTAAGTTGTCATACAATTATTGCTTTCACATTATGTGACAATATAGCTATTATCATTCGCTTTGGGTGCATCCCTATCTACCCCATATTATCCTCCCTAGTACACTACATTCCACCCCATTTCACATTTTTATCCTCAAAACATGGGAGGAAGCCACACACTATGATATTTTAAGCAATGGAACCAATTGGTACTAGGCAGAGCATCCTTCCATCCTAGTGAAAGTGAACATGGGGTCAAATTGCCTCCTTGCCCACCTTGATGTTGATTCTAGTTGCTCATTGGGTGTCATGTTTTCACTGTGCCACTCTAATATCTCCATGCATTTATTTTAACCCTCCAAGTGCCTCCATATGAGTTACCTTTGGGTTCCATATTAGTCCATAAGTTTGTCGATGCTCACACCCTTGCCATGATAACCAATGTTTCTTTCTTATATGTCAAACTTAGCTACTTGTTCTTGTTACTTGGACTCTTAAACATGGGGTTCCATTGAGTATTTAGCTCGTTATAGGCCTTTTTGTCACATATGGTCAATAGGCCTACAAACTGTATCAATCATCATCCGTGAACATGTTGTCATCATCCCTACACAAAGCCCTAAGCATGACCTTTCCAAAAAGTCTGATTTTCTAGGATTAACTACTCAAAATCAAAGTTTTAAGCCCCACTACACCGTGTCCCTTTAGCCACTCGCGTTCAATACTAGTTGCTCCTTTCTGCACCAGCGTTGATCAACACTAGTTGCTCCTTGCTCGGGGTGCGCTGATTCTAGAAATTCGAGAAAATTAAAAATATTTCCGAAGCTTCCTCTTCCAGAAGCTTCCAGGGCTTGTTTTAACCATTTACCTTGGATAAGAAGCTCGAGTCCTATCTGATCCTACCTTGGAGACATCCACCTATTATCCATTGATCTCATCCTCCCATCAGAGGTGGATCTCAAGCTCATTATGGTAAATCTTAAACTACCATCCCTCTCCTGTAAATTTACTTCCATCTACAACATCATGGTTGGATTTTGGAGATTGATTGTGCCCTTATGCCGTTGCCTTGAACCTAAAGGAGTCACCATCTTCATGCATTAGGGTTGACATTGAGGTGTGATTTGTGACAAGGAAGGACAAGTCAACTTGGGGAGATCTCTACAAGATCAACTATTTTTGGGTGTAAAATCTCTCCTATTTCTATTAATACAAAGAGTATCTTGTTTTCCTATATGTGTTGTGTTATGTTTACATTCATGAATTTCAATGCCTTACTGATTCAATGAATATAAATGTTAAACTATGCTACTTTGTTGTTGTAGATCCTTTGCTTGTTTTAGTTGTGTGTTCAAGTTATAATTATAGTACTTGGAGCTTACAATCAAGGAGGAAGGAAAGCTTACTACAGATTCGGGGTAGGCCTTTTTCCCATTATCTAACATCACTAAGGAAAACTCTATATTCTTTTTCTTCTATTTTTTTAGACAAGTCCACTAGGTCTAGGGAATTCACCTTTGTCCGTAATCGTAAATTCCACATAACATAGTTCCTTATCTTTTTCTTCATTTTTATGTCGTTCTTGGGGCTTTTCTTCATGTGCTTATGTTGTGTCTACTTTTGGTCAACCTTAGATTGTAGATCTGATGTGTGAGTAGGTACTACAAATATTTTCCCTATAGGAACTTCTTCATGTGGTTCCTTGGGCCCTTCTTGTTTACTAAGAGACATATTTTGCATTGTGATTTTATTTTTCTTGTAAAAAACCTTCATAAAAATCTTTTGCACATTTATATTGATTTTACCAATTCGATTCCATCCATGGACATCCTAATATAATATCCACAACATTCATATATATAACATGAAAAAAAATCGAAGGCATATTTATCCATGGTAATCTTCAAATTTTTAAAAATTTGAAGATTCTCACCTTCAATCTGTGTGTTGAATACGATTTACAGAAACTTGAATTTTTTATCCAAGTTAACATTGATGAAAATATGCTTTTCTATTGTGGTTTTATATAAATAATAACATTTTCTTGTTGAATGCATCCATGAATCCATACTAGGAAGTTTATGCATGAAAACAAACCCTTGGTGCTTTTTAATCCATCTGCACAACATGAGATCCCCTATTTAAAAAATACATGTTCATATGCTTTTATCTAAAAGTACATTCATCTTTGCAAAGTTAAACGACTACCCAATAAAGAAACATAATATTTTAATTCAAGGCATAGCCCCATTCTCCAATTATTTTTCTATAATGATTTTACCTAAGTTATGTATACTAAGACCATCAATTTTGCTTGATAATTTTTTAATTTTTAATTTTTATTTTAATTTATTTATATACCTATATACCTATATATATATATATATATATATATATATATATATATATATTTTTTTTTTTTTTTCGGAGCAAAACCCACAACAAAAACTAGATTTCTGAAAAAAATCACTTACTTTCCAATGGAGTTCTTTTGTACAACTAAGTTGTTATCACAATTATAGTCAATAGTTTTAAAGCACTGCTAGTTTCATCATCAATGCCGATTTGTAAAAAACAATTTTAAAGCACTGATAACAAGGGCGTCAACGCCGATTTGTAAAAAACAATGTTAAAGCGCTAATAGCTTCAGTCACAACGCCAATTTGTAAAAAACAGGGTTAAAACGTTGACAACAGGCTTATCAACACCAATTTGAAAGTGTGATCAAGCGAGCGATAGCCAAATAAACAACTCCTATTTTGGTGGAATTGGCCCAAGATTCACGAAAAGTTACTATTTCAAACATAATGATCCAAACTCAGTAGTCAAAAGGAAAATCTGCCAAAGCATGTTTTGTTTTCACTTGACAAAACTATGTTTTTTAGATGTTTTTTATTGTAAAGGAAGTAGCTACGGATGTGTTTTATGAACAATTGGAAATTTTTTTTCCAAATATGAAAGAGGATTTTGTCGAAAATGGATCCATTAATAAAAACCTCTCTCTGTTTTTACATAGGTGTAACAATTTGAGATATTAGAAAGGACCTTGGAAACCTATTTTTTAGGATTTTGCAATTCAGTTTTTCCCTGTTTTAGCCACTGTTTTAAAAATCAGTTTCTGAACAACTGGAGATGAATTTTTGAAAACTAAAAGAGGTGTTTATTAGGGATGGTCCCATTAACAAAAAATCTCTCATATTTTGCACAACTATTATGGTTTTAGAGTTTCGAATGGATCTTTGAAGCCTATTTTTTAGGAATTCACTAGAATTAATTTGTTCTATTTTTAGAAAAAAACACCTAATTAGTTGGAGAGCCACCTCATCAATTTGACTTGGGTTTAGATCTTATCTCCTTGATTATTTGATTTAGTAAGATATAGATAGATGAATAAGTTTGAGATCCATTATTTTTGGATCTTGAACAGTTTGTAATATTTCCTATAAAGACAATCTTTGTAGAATGAAAGAGGGTTGGTTTTTGATCAGAAACTTATTGTGCTCTATGTATATTTATGAAAGTTTAATAAAAGAAGACTAATTATGCAACATAGATTCTTGTGTTGAGAGATTTTGGATATGTGTTTCCCTATTTCTATTTTCCTTCTATGTTGTCATATGTATGTTCTTCCATGACTGATAAGAGTAAATAAACAAAAATCATATTTAATATACTTTTTTTATATGATCAGTCTTTCACAATTTTCTAACTTATGATTTGTAGAATTCATCCTTGTGATTCTCTTATAAGTATATCACTTCCTTATTATTCTACATTCCATCTCAAAAATTTTAAATCTCAGAGTATCTCAACTACCCTGCTTCTGTGAAGGTTTTAGTTTGCTTCCTTGTTAAGCCAAATATTTGACTCCATGCCTAATGGAAATCTATCAAAACCTTCCACAATTTTGAAGTCTTATTACAATAGATATAGTCATTGTGTTAAGTATATAACCAATCATTTAAACTAAGTTATAAAGGGATCCACCTTTGGAATAAAAGGGCCACCTTTCAATTCAAGAGATTGGTTAGAGGTTACCTTAGAGTTTTTCTCACAGCTAGGGTTTTCTCTAAGTGATAACGTTTTGGCACCGTTTCTGGGGAGTGAAGGTGAAATTTTACCTGGGAGAACGACAAGTTCTAGATCTGATTTCTAATGGTGAACATTATTCAGACATAAGAAAGCCGTGTTTTATTCACCTGACGACTCTATTGTTTAACAATCTAGAGTTTAGAACATCCATGGTGACTCCACTGCGCAAAGACTCAATAGCCTGAAGATTTTCTTGGCAAATCCACTGCTTCAATATGGATCACGGATTTACAAGGTATTCTCCAATGAATCTCTTTCACATTCCTAGTTTTCCAAATCATATTCCTCGCATAGATTGGCAGACCTATCTGCCAATATTTAAAGGTCAGAACGATGATGATGTTGCTCTTCATTTGATTAGATTTCATATGCATGTACAAAAGACATGGGTTGAATTGCACAAAGATTTCCTGATGAAAATGTTTATGGAAACCTTAGAAGAAAAGGCAAGATCCTAGTATGAAAGGTTGCTACCTGCTAGTCTTGATTCTCTTAAATATTTTCATACTGTTTTCTATAAGAATTATAAGGAATGCTCCCAATCTTCATCATTTTTTGGGAACTGTTTTGAATATTTCAAAAGATTTATTTAATATGTGGGAATTGACATTGATAATGAAGATTTAATGGATGAAGAAATAAAAGAATCCCTGTTTGAAATGTATTTTCATCAAGAAGAACTAGTAGAGACTAGTTGCCATAAAGCTCAGGAGTGTTTTCAACAAATAACTCCTATCCCTTAGTTGAAAATAAAATTCAACAGAATCCTAATGATGACAGTAATATGCCATCCCATGATTTTGATGAAAATGTACAACAACCTTTCCAGTCATTCGGTGACCAAGATAGAGATCAAGATAGTCAACAGTGTTTTCAACATTCTTCAAACGACCAAGAAAATGATAGGGACAACCATCTATATATATATTTAAATCAATCATTTTCTGGGTTTTTGTCTCATGATGAAACTAGTAAAAATCAAAATTTGAAAGTGCACACATGGAAACTCTAGGAAGTGAAACCATTCATGAGGATAACTACCTAGAGTTGCAAAGAAATACTTAAGAAAAGCAGGATGTTTTAAACTCCTTGAATGGCACTAAAACTACTCTTGATTTTACATCCTTGGAAATGACAAACTCAGAATTTTTAAAGGCCAAGATAACAGTCTCATTGAATCACAAGAAAGGGAAATTTTAAATGTTTTTGATGCACATGATGTGGTTGTTATGTTTGAACATGTTTAAGAATGTATAGAGGTGTATTTTTTTTTATTTTTTATTATTATTACTTTTTTTTTTTTATGTAAATGGTGAACAACATGTTGCCATATTTTTTGAGAATGATGTTGAGAATCAAGATATAAAACATGAACAACCAACATCTAATCATGAAAAGAATGCTTGTTTGTTGGTAGATCATCAAGAAGAGGTGAATTTGCATGTTTTCCATGATCCTTTGGCTAGCATGTTGGAGTCATCAATGCAGGTAGATTTTATGTTGTCTATGGACCATGGGTTTCAGTTTTAGCTGGATTTTGAGTTACCATTTTCCAAGTTTTTCTTTTTTTAGAACAGTAAAAACAAAGTCTAGTCATTAAGCTAGCTGCTTGCATGGTTTCATTGGGTTTTTGATTTCAACTGATTTGGCAGTTCATTCAAAACTTAGAGTAGGTGTGGATAAAGATTTTGAAGGACTTGAATCCTGAGGAGAAGGCCATAAGATTCTGATAAATGTTTATCAGAGAATGTTGGTATGGGGTTGCTTGGGTCAGTTTTGGGGTTAAGATAATCCAAGTTTTGGTACATTTTGTGTAAATAATGTAAATTCTCCATGATTTGTGGATGAGGAGTGTGTAGATGGATAGGATCCAAAGAGTTTTAGCCCCTTGTTTTATGTAAAATTTGAGTCGGTTTTGAGATCCACCCATGGTCTGCGGACCATGGCATTGTATGAAAAAGGCTATAAATAGGTGTGTCTTAGAGAGTCTAAGGAGAATAAGGGATGATGATAAGAGGGAAGTGATAGCGAAGAGAAGTGGGTAAGATAGAAGAAAGACTCTACAACTAAGTGTGCAGAGGTGTAGGTAGAGTCCACAACTGAGTGCGCGGACCCCTATAGCTGTGTGTGCAGGGTAGTTTTGGGTCTGTAACCTTTGCATGAAAGATCAATAAAGATAGTTTTTGAAGAATTCTTGCGTATTTCTATTTATCTCTGTTGATGTTATATGTTGTCAATGAATAATGTGTTTTATGGAATATTGATCAAATGTTGCACGATTCTCTCAAATAAGTCTTAATGATGTACGCAATGCATGTTTAAATACTTCCACGAAGAGTCTAATGAATTCTGTGTTGTTTAATAATAACTTAAATAGATCTGCGTGAACAATAATTTAGAGTTGTTCTCTGATGCGTGTAAGTGGATAGATTGACTTTTAAAGGTCCGCAAGAATGGATCATAGACCTTTGCGAAGGTCTGAAGGCTGTTTTAACAGAATTGTAGTAATGTTCCCTAAGAGTTTATCAATCTGCGCAAAGGTAGATTTGAGGTGCTAAAAGACATCACACTAGTCTCTGGATGCAGAAACTTGGTTCTTGCATCCCCCTATACTGCTTCGGGTAAGACAATAGCCTACACTACACAGGTTGTTGCTGAAAGGGCCAATAGTGTAGGGTTTTGTTGGTTGGCGCAACTAACTTCGAATCTAGGTCAGGACCCCCTAAGCCAACAAATGGTTCTATTGCTAGGAGAAAATACATGAAGACACTGAGGAGCATCAAAAAGGATATGCGCGAGCTGCAGATCCAAGTAAGCAGAATACAAGTGGGCACCAGACAAGTGAGCACAGAGCAAGCCAACCTAACACCCGGGACAAGCCAAGCACCAGAGCTAGTAAGGACCCTAGACCTCAGAACTATACCATTACCAGCTGGGTCCATTCTATAGTATTTAACCCCATATAGAAATTACCTGCATACGAATTCTAAAATACAAAAAATAAACAATGCGAGAGCATAACACATAAAACACATATACACATAGATTTTCCCATGGATCCCAAAACTGGGACAACTAGCTTGATTTTTCATTATATTCCTTTCAATGTTACAATACATATTTATACATGCCGAAGCATATAATACCATGGAACAAAAACCATTGCGTCCAAAACCATGCACAAAACCATAGGTAGGTTCGCCCAACCTAATATAGGGTCCAAAAAGTTTTTCCTCGGGGCGCTGCCCTGGACCCTGTAGAGGGGGGCTGGCTGCTCCCCTCAAAACCCCCGTACAGAGGGGGCTACTGTCCCCCCTGTGATCACCCCGCTGTGCAGTTGGTGCAATGAAGGGGGGGATCCCCCCCTCTAACTCCCCCATAAAATACGTGGACTAGTCGTGGAAAGAATATAACACAACCCAACACATTCACGCAGAGTCTGCCGATGATGTATTATCCTGAGTATGATCAAGAACATTGGACTAAATATAGCATCGCTCTCCAACGAGACCCTCCATGCGCTGCATATGAGGGTGGCTGATGAATTGAGAACCATGGAGTAGCGGGCCTTCTCATAAGTGAGTACAAAGTGAACAATGAGCAAATGTTCGTTTAAAAGATAGAGGCTTTGAAGGAAAAGGAGACACTTCAGATGTGTAGTTCCAGTATAGAGTCACTAGTAGCAGAGGCATGCAAGACAGTGCCTAAACTTCACATCTCGAAGGATGCACAGCTAGAGGCCAAAATAAAAAAATTAGTTGCTGGTGTGCACGAGGCTAAAGAAGAGGTTGGCTGAGTCACGTTTGAGCTCAACATGAAGATTGCAGAGTTGTAGTTAAAGTTGTAGCCCACAACTCTACCTAAGGTCAGGGAGTAGCGCAGAGCCAGGATAAAGGAAGGTATGGAAACCTTGGATACCACAAACACTGACTGTGCAACATTGTTCGAGTAGGCTATGGAGCTAGTGACCAATCTGTAGGAGGATCCGAACCTTCAGACATTGAACATAGAGGTAAGGGAATTGTAGCGGAAATATGATGAAGTCAGGGCAACTACACGCTCCATAGTACCAATGCAACACCTTGCTAAGTTATAGGAAGGAAAGCGGCTCCTAGCACAAGTGGAGGAAGCGCGGAAGAAGGAGACCTTGCTAGCAACCAGATTGCAACATTGGTTAGAGGAGGTTTATCAAATCATGACTACTATTCAAGATAAGCTTAAAGGGTTGCAGAAGAAACAAAAAACGATGAGGCTGGCGGTAGAAGGACCAGCCACAAAAAAATTGGTCGAGGAAGTAAAGCAGGCAGCAACGTAGAGCGCTGTTGAAGTTGCAGTGATCCAGGTTTAGCTGGGAGGCCTTCGCAGTAAGATCACAATGCTAGAAGAATGACTCAAGGGTGAGTCACGATCTTTATGTTGGGGCTTGTTGGGATGGGCTCCCTTGGGTCAGTTTGGGGCTAAGATAACCCAAGTTTTGGTACATTTTGGATAAATAATGTAAAGTCTCTGCGATTTGTGGACGCGGAGCCTATAGATGGCTAGGATTCAAAGGGGTTTAGCCCCTTGTTTTATGTAAAGTTTGAGTTAGTTTTAATATTCACCTATGGTCCGCGAGCCATGGCATTATATGAAAAAGGCTATAAATAGGTGTGTCTTAGAGAGTCTAAGGATAATAAGGGATGATGATAGGAGGGAAGTGATAGCGAAGAGATATGGTAAGATAGAAGAAAGGCTGTAAAACTGAGTGTGCAGAGGCCTATGTAGAGTCCGCAGCTGAGTGCGCGGACCCCTGCAACTATGTGCGCAGGGTAGTTTTGATTCTGTAATGTTTGCATGAAAGATCAATAAAGACAATTTCCGAAGAATTCTTGCATATTTCTATTTATCACTGTTGATGTTATGCTGTCAATGAATAATGTGTTTTATGGAAAATTGATCAAATGTTGTGCGATTCTCTCAAATAATTCTTAATGATGTACACAATGAATGTTTAAATACTTCTCTGAAGACTCTAATGAATTCTGTGTTGTTTACTAATAACTTAAGTATATTTGCATGAACACTAATTTAGGGTTGTTCTCTAATGCGCGTAAGTGGATAGATTGATTGTTAAAGGTCTTCAAGAATGGATCGTAGCCTTTGCGAAGGTATGAAGGCTGTTTTAACAGAATTGCAGTAACATGCCCTAAGAGTTTATCGATCTATGCGAAGGAAGATCTGAGGTGCTAAAAGACAGATGTAGAAACTTGGTTCTTGCATCCCTCCATACTGCTTCGGGTGAGATTGCAGCCTGTGCTATGCAGGTTTTTTCTGAAAGGGTTAGTAGTGTAGGGTTTTGTTGGTTGGCACAGCTAACTCCAAACTCGAGTCAAGACCCCCTAAGCCAACACATACATTTGTCAAAACTTCCACTGGTTTCTCACCTTTCCACCTTTTTCATGGGGTTGAAGCAGTACTACAAAAATGTGATATCCCTACTCTGCACATCACTATCAAGATTCTAGCCAATACGATTCCCATAGATTAGTTTCTCATTCAATTAGAACATGTTGATGAATATTGACATGATTCCATGAAACATAATGAGGCCATAAAGAAAAGTTTTAAAGAAATGTTTGACCATAACGTACACCCTCATATATTTTATGAGGGAGACTTAGTCCTTTAGTATTACATCACTAACGGAATATTATTCCTAGGAGTTTGAAACATTATGTAACGACCCATACATCATCAAAAATTTCCTCAAACATTTCCTCCTTAAAGGGGAATACATTCTCATAGATTCTGATGACATGTGTCTCAAATACCCTGTCAGTGCGTTATACCTCAAAAAGTTTCATGCATGATTGAAATGTTTGTTGTTCCATATATATTATTATACAATATTTTTTGTGCTTCTTATGTGTGGAAAGACTTGCTGAAACTCTCCTTTATTGTTTCATAGATGGATCACCCGCTAGTATACTTCTTTATTTTTATTGATGGCACTTCTCAATGAAAACAAAACCTAACATCTAGAGGGTGGGCCACATACTCTCCCAATCAAACCCTACTCTATGCAAGCAAAGTTTGCATCCATCCACCAATAATCAAGCTAAATATGATGTTTTAATAGGCCTGTTGGCCGATGCCATTCACCTTAGCATTTATCACCTACATGTGTTCCTTGATACCCAATTTATTGTCACATAGTTAAACCACACCTTTTAGGTACCTAATTCTCATCTGTGTAGGAAGTACTTGCATGACAAGTTGTTAATACAAAATTTTAATAACATCATATTTTCACACATACCATGGAGTTGGAACAAAGTAGTTGATTTCATAGAAAATCATATCCTTGACTGGAAAGCATCACACTAACTATATAAGCCATTAAGATGAACACCATATCAAATACATGAAACATCATAAAGAAACCATAATAAAGAAGAAACACATCATAAAATCATGCATCATGAGAGAGACACATATCACAAAAATGCATATCACATATATATAATGTTTGTGTATATAGGAGGCTATCAATAGGAAAAAAGGAGTCACAAAAAAAAACATGGGAGCATCCTCAAAAAGGATGCTTCCCCTAATACAAAGGTAACATATAGGGTGGTGGAAATGCGTAGGCACCATTGTCTCCCCCTATACCACCAATTGGTGGGTTGTACAATGCCCCTTAGTTAGGATCCAAAATGGGCATCACAACCACTCTCGCTACTACTACCCTGTGCAATGATTATCGCGCTCCCTATGTGGTGTGACCACAACATCAAAAAAATTATTTCCAAGAATTTCCCAACCAAACTAGGGGATGCCTAGAAGAATAATTTCCATACACTGGTGAACATCCATGTCCCTCTCCTCCAAGGATTCCACTCACTCCCAAAGTCATTAGATATCCTCATCTCCAGGATTTGCCTCTACCCCATCCCAGAAAAGAGAGGGCTCTAATCTAAAAACAAATTGACCCTACTACCAAAACCATTGGGGTCCCTCTGGCTTTCCCTCTTCTAGGCACTCTCACCCACCATGCATGTGTCTTTAAGCTCTATTCCCCCTCGAGGGTGATCATGGATGGTTAGGATCTTGCACACATGAGTGCCTATATTTGTATACACAAAACAAAATTAGATGTCATCATCATTAGATATATGTATAAAAAAATGAAAAAATAAATAATGAAAATGCAGATAAAACATAATTCATACCTTTGGGCCCCCATCTCTTTCTCGTGGATAGTGACATATCCAAGTCCCCTCGGAAGTCCATTCCTGCATAGGGGAACTCTAATATAATTTGTGGCATGGATATCCACCACTGATGGACCTTCTCAATCCAAACCCTCCTTATATCCCCTCTCCCCTTGTGGATTATGGGGTGTCCCCACTACATGATTCGAGGCCAATGGGGAGAGGTGACCTCCACCTTGATTTTGGGATGCAATAACATGAACCACTCAAAGAAAAAACTACACAAGATCATGTTAAAGGTAAAATTCCAAATTCATCCCTCTATGTCTTAGTCATTTGAGCCAAAAAACACCCATGGAGTAGTTGGGTGCAGTCACAAAAGGTACCACCACACACCCAATCTAACACATCGAGTTGTTGGATAGTTACACAATGAAGGGTTGTCAAGCCAAATAACAACACTATCATCATAACCACTTCTTGTACACCCACATTAGGGATCACAATGATATTCACATTCCTCCCCTCCACTGATCATATAGTGCAATGTTGTCTAGCCCATTCATCCAACTGCATAATCACTCATGGAGGCTTAGTAAGATCTTCTACCCTCATGGTTGCAACCCCATCAGAAAATAGATATCCACATATGTGGATATCACTAGGTCCTCCCCTCAAATGTTGAAGACCCCTCAATGAGGTATCCACTAGCTAACCAAGAGTTGTTAGAGCTCCTCCTACGATTAGATCAAGGGGCACTAAAAAAAATTCAAGATCCCCTGCCTGGCCAAAGCTAGTTGAGCCCACAAACTATCTTATATCGAGACATAAATATCTACATAGTGGCAATCCCTCTAGTGAAGTTCCATCAAGGATATCTACAAAGAAAGATGTTTATTCCAAAAAAATCCCTTGGCCACACAACATGCCTATATTTTCCATAGTTGTGATGGTCCATGCAAATTGTAACTCAAAAAATTGCATGGGAAGCTACACAGTTTTCCCTTGTATAGATGTAGAGGTACTCTGGATATAACCTTCCTCCATACATGGATAACCATGCAACTAGGTATTCGATAGTCACAACCATCATCATGACTATTCATCACTTAGTTGTGGGGCACCACACACTTTAATCCATGACAGTTGCATGGGTCTGTGTGACTATACTCATACCAATCACATGATCACTTTCATAGCACCACTCTAAAGAGTTTCAGTTACCACCATGACTTTGTGTTCACCCTCCCAATGGTTACTAGATTTCCACTGAGTTTCCCATGTGGTTGTGCACCTCAAGACATAAAATAGTCCATTTAGCCCACTATGCTATACGGCCACCCTAAACTAGTGAAAAAATGTTGAATGCTGAATATCGAAGATACACTTGTCTCCGAGTGCAACTCGAATGATGTATTTACTAAAGTATCTAAAAAACATTAGGATCACTCATAAGCTCTCTGACTTATAGCTCACCAGATAACAAATGAGGTAGCATGGTGGGCCCCAATACCCATTTTTAGGCCCTAGTTTGGAATTTTTGATGGACCTAATGGGAGCCCATGAGCTCCATTTTCAAATTCGTTTATAACTTTGGAATCAATGCACTACACACTCCTCATTGGCACCCTCCTTTTGGAATGCTAAATTTTCACCTTTAGGGCCTCTATAGCTCTTAGGCTCATCCTTAGGGGAACCATGTTCTCATCCTATCTTGTTCAAATATGTACTTTCAATAAATTTTATACCTATGGTACTTTCACTTAGGGTGTCTAACTCATACTTGTAAGACACATTTCCCCCCCGTCATGACTCCCTGACTACAAGGTAACAAACTCACACTCAAGATATCATTTTATTTAATTGGCTTGAAAGATTCTCCCTCAAAGAAATTTGCATAACCCAGTTCACTCCCCCTAATCTCGGCATATACCCCCCATATCTTGACCACATTCACCCACACCTTCCTCTTGTAACACATGAACGTTCACACATGGTTGATAGTTCTCCCACCCTCATGGATTTCCCCAAATAATAGTACCCTTTGCATTACTCACATCCATGTTGTCATACCTCACCCAAAAATTATTCATTTGCATGAATTGAGCCATGGCCACATTCTTATTTCTTGGCTCATTTCTAGCCAACTTTTTATATTCTCGAGAACACATAATTTTTATCATCATTAATGCACCACTGCATTCTCTTTTGGCCTATCACATCTCCACAATGTAGTAGACCGCTTGCACAATATTCCCCACCTAGAACAACCAATGCCCCCCCCACCCTATGCATTTATTTCCCTACACCATCACGCATAATACCACACATTAGGGCACTAATTCATGTGTTTGTACAATTATTACATTCTTTTGGTAAGTGTGTAAAGATTCTTTTTGAAAGCAAAGAATTCACTCATTTTCATACCTAATACTTGGTGGAAATCCCAAGTTTCCCTTGGTTGGAGCACACATTCTCACACCACATCCGATTAATACTAGCTTCATGTTGTGACCCTGTACCACTTCTAGCTATCATACTGTATTATTGGAAATCCAACTCACCGAGCTAAAGCAACCATCTATCACTCCCCTAAATATCCTGCTGACTCTAGGGGATTGGCTACATCAATTTGTTTTGACTTCTACCACTCGCACCTTGCTCCAACCTTGAGAATTTTATAGCCTCCATATCATTCTTTCAACCTCACTCATCATGTATTTGTCATCATCCAATGGTTATGTATCCATATCAACTGCAAGTGGATATATCCCATAATTTTTTTTCTCAAGACGGTCGCGCCTTCCTTCCTACTGATGTCAATTCCCATTTTCCAATAAGGAAGCAATATATTGGCTCTCATTCCCATGTAATGTGAACCTCAGATGAAATAGTGGGAGCCATCATTTCCCATTCATTTCATTAACACCTGTGGCATTCCACATCAACATTGTTTCACATCAGAAAATGTCATACTTTGCAGTAGTTGCAGTTTTTCATTTTGGTTGAAGATCCATCTACCAAGCAAACACCTTCACCAACAATGCCATTATCACTCATCACACATAGTACATAGGGGCATGTGCATTAGTTGTGCTATCTTTTATCAGAGATGTGCGTGAGGGTGAACTAGTCATCTACTTCAGTAGCAATAATCATGTTCTCAACATTCTTGACAAGATTACTATTTGCTTACCATTGTGACCATATTTATCAAAGTTATGATCAAAAACATGGGACATGCATTCCTATTATGTATATTATACTATCAATAATGGATTATATGGTCTCTCCTTCAGTACCCCCAGCTCTCTCTCTAATCAAGATCTCTCTCCCAACAAGTCAACAAGACATCATTAGGTAGAAAAATGTGATGTATTTTGGCTATAAGGCTTTCTCCTAACCTCACACATAAGGAGGAAGCTATTATCACTGAAAAATAATGCACTAAAATGCACCATCAATTGAACTAAACATTAAAGAATGGCTTGTGTAAATGCATTAGAGATTGTTGGAAAACATAAAAGGTCAAGAAAAAACTAAAGGTTCCTAAGGTTCACATTTAAAAAAAGTCAAATCAAGCGAAGTCACCTAAGTATTTTTTCATGGATCACTATTGATGTTTCTTCGATAGCCATGTAGATCCATAGAAGTGACATCTCAACAGACTGTAGGCCAAATCAAATCAGATGAAAAACCACCAAGTGAAAGGACTTGTTCAGAGAGGTCATTCTTGAGCCACTACAACATTGATGTGGAGTTAGGGAGCCTCTAAAGAACTCCCCTTGTCTCTTGTTACCTCACTCAAATATCAAATCTCATAAATGAGCCAAGGGGAGGTAAGACATGAGATTTGGCCTATAAATATCACTTCACATGGGACCATTAGAAGAAACATGCTAAAAGCAATTTTATGCCATTAAATTGTCTCACAATTGGCATAACTTTATATTCATAGAGTTAACCATTAGATCTCTCACAGAACTTCTTGAGGAGAGATTATTATTGCAAAGTGAGAGACAAAAGGGATCTTCCTTTAGGAGGGTTATAGGTTCCATTGCTCTATCAATTCCATTTACTATCTCTAGGATAATATTGTAACACTTTTCATCAAGCAATAAAGGATATTTCTTGCTTTGATCCAGGTGGCTCCAAAGACACACACGGGAAAAAGAGGACTCAGGAAATATCAAAAATAAAAATGTTTGGATTATGCTCAACTAGGACCAAAGCGTAGATCTCATTGTCCTGATCGTGGCGGTGCAAACAGTTCATCAATCCGAGTTCGGATGAGGAAGTTAGAAGCAGTCAAAGTTGGGTTGACTTTTTGATGACTAGGTAGGCTTAAGGAGGCCACAATTTGGACAAAACCTGGCCACCGATTCTGGCCAACTCCAGCTAGATTCTGGGAAAATTTGTTGCCTCATTAAAATGAACCCTACAGTAAAAAACAAATTTCCAGAAAATGCACGATTCTTGTTATGTAACAAAAAAAAATTATAAAAAAAAGGGGGTGGGGGCCACCAACTCCGCCACCCCCTCCACTCTCATAACCATCATATAGTCGGTATGGTGGTGTTGAAGCCACGAAAATCGGGTCTACAACAAGGGGGATACCCACCCGGTCTGGACCTTGGTTAGTAGCTCCTTTTTCGTTTGGTATAGTGGGTGTCATGCGGAAAGAGTCAATTTTGCGGACAAAACCGACCTCCCTAGAAGCTAAGGCTTTCTAGTGACAAACAAGACAATCAAGCACTATCTTTCCCTAAATATGCATTTAAAATACAAGCAACCAGGTGTTTAAAGCATACCTTTAGTCTAACGCTGTTTGTAGCAGTCCAACCTCTCCGATCCAGATGAGCTCCTCCTTCTCTTTGAAACCTGCATTCACTAACAAGCAAACGATTACATAGCACCTGAATAACTAATAAAATAAAACATATTCATCATAAAGACCAAGGAGTATATGAAACAAGTTATATATAACAACTTGTTGAGAAAAATGAACTTAATTGTATTAAGTGGAAACAAAAGAAACCATTACAACCAGTGCCTTGGTGTTGTGCAGGTCCCTCCCAGGTGTTACACTAAAAAATGTCACCTTGACTACTTACAGTTAGTATGGCTCAAATCAACAGTCATGCTACCCTCTTAGGCAAGTCTCATGCCTCTGTTATCCATCTCAAACTCAAAGAAGAGAGAAAGTCTTGTAAAAACTATGTTTATCTCTGGGGTCGCAGGTTCTCTCTAGCCTTACCTGCGGGGACGCTGACCATGTTCACAAAATCCGCGTCCATGGACGCTCTGTATGTTAAGGGACAGGTGCGTCCCTCTGTAAAAGGCAAAATGCGCGAGTTTTATCTTGAAAAAGTTACTTGTGGTTACTTCTAGAACATTCTAGAGGTCGGTTTGATGAAATGGATGCGCCTCCAGTTGGTTCATGTATCTCTATTAAGGGGGAACTTATCCCATCAATAAGGGAGCTATCCCACCCATAGAGGGGGATGATCCCATTGATAGTGGACCTGAATAACCTCTTTACAGCACTATAAATAAAGGCATTGAGCCAGAAGGAGAGGAGGTTGGAGCTATACATTTTCTTTGGGTAAATGCTGCAGGATTTAGGTCTTCCATTAGAGCCTTTGTGAGGAGAGATTGTCTTCACTTGATTCTACTTGGGAGAGGGTGAGCTTTGTCAAAGTAGAGGAAAACCCTTGATGGACCCTGGGAGGAACTTGCACAACACCAAGGCCAGGTTGTAAGAGTTTCTTTGTTTCGTTATTAATACAAACTGGTTTATTTTTCTCAATAGCTTGTGTTAATGAGTTATTTCATGTGTTCCTTGGTCTGCATGTTGAATATATGTTTTATTATATGAAATGCAAGTGCTTGGTAATTGTTTGATTGTTTGTGGTTGCAGGAATTGACTTGAAGGAGGAGCTCATCCGGATCGTCAAGAACGGACTTCAACAACAGCGTTTTGGAATAAGGTAAGCCTAAACACTTGTAGTTTTCATGTTGTAAAAGGTGTATTTAGAGAAAGATCACTCCATTTTGTCTTGTTTGTCATTAGAATGTCTTAGACTTCTAGGAAGGTCAGTCGTGTCCGCACCCTTGACAGATTCCGTGTGACAAATTGGCGACTCCACTGGGGAATCCATTAATGAGAGAGTCTTTTCCTTTATATGAACTTTGCTTTGAGAAAATCATTTTTATTTTCTGGTTTTTGACTGTGAGAATTAGTATTTGGGTGGCTTAGCTTTAGATTTAGTTAGATTTGGTTTTTCTTCATTTTTCCAGAAGGACGCACCCTCTTAGTACTGCACAGTGCGTCTTTGGACGCGCTGTTGCCGTCTGCACAGAGCGGGGCCGCACCTGTGACAACGGGTTGCCTGCGTCTTCCTGTAAAACTTAAGAAAATTCCATTTTTGCTTTAAATTGCTTTTAGATTTTGTTTTTCCTTAGTGTTTTCTGCCCAGATCCTTTAGTACCCTGTCAAGAATTTTCACCTGAACTAGTTTTGTGAGCTTTGAGTGTTTTAGTGGTTTTCAACGAAGTTTAGACCTAGGGTTTGATTTTTGGAAAGGCTTTGTAGTGACTTTGATAGTAGAAAGTTGTCCAGCCTTAGATCTCTCTGGTTAGTCAACCTTCTTAGAAGTCGGGCCTGTCGTAAAGTCTCCTTTTGTGAGCAACTTGCCATTTGAGTTGTTTTGGGTCAAATTTCGAATTACTTGTTTATAAAGTATTGATTTCCATTTTACAAAAAGAACAAAAAGATTAGAGTTTTGTTTTGGCTAGTTTTTGATTCTGCAATAAGCTAGTCCTTGATTTGATTGTGATCAAGTAAAACACCTTAGAAATAATCATTGTTAGTTTTGGCCTCGTTAAGATTGCTTAGAGTAAATTTGCCTTTAGTTTGCTTATGAGTGCATTTTCATAGATTTTAAGAGTTGTTAAGATTGATTTTTGGTTATATTAGATTTACTTGCTTTATTAAAAGAAAAATACAAAAACATCTTCTTAAAAAGTCTTGTTTCAAGTAGCTTTTTGTTTTCAAAAGAAGAAAAGAGTTTTTTCGTGCATGTAAAGAGAAGTTATGTTTTTATGCTTGGAAAAGAAAAACGAATTGTTTCTTTGATTGTCTTCAATTAAGAAGTTGCTTTTATAAAGATTGCATTCTCTCAACTTTTTAGTTAAGCAATTCATCGAAAAAGTAAAGTAGTGGATAAATCATTCTAGGTGCATTTTGTAGTGGTTTCGAGTCGAGTCAACACACCACTAGTTTCACTTCCATCACCTTTTGACTTAAGAAACAACCTTAAAAGTAACGCTTAAATTAAAATCAATCTAGTAATCTTTATTTTTCTAGGGCTCTGAAGCACCAACATAGCTTAGGCTAGGGTCTTGGAGTAGGTGAGTACTTAACTCTCCAAGACTACAAAACCAAACAGATAGTCTATCTTGAGTAGAACAAATCCAATTGTTTCAGTTACATTCTGGGAAAGCTCCTCTTAAAGGAGAAGCACGAGCTCGTGTCCGAACCAGTGAGGGGATCATTCCTCCCTCGTTGGGAACGACGCCAGGCAGTACGTATTACAAACGGTAAACCTCGGATTAACCATTGTCGAGGAGCCAGGGGTCACTTATCGGTAAACCTTGGATTGTTGTCAAGGAGCCGGTAAGGGGATTGGAGCTTGCTACTCTGCCCTTGCGTGCTGTCGGAGTTTAGACTGTTCCCCCAGGTGTAATTGTTGTGATTGGTAACCTTAGTGGCCATAATATCTAGGATTCTACCCAAGGTGACGGTGGAGGGAAGGTCCCACTGTACCTGGAGCAGACGTCGGTTATACTCACTTGGATTTTCTGGGGGGTTCGCTTCACTTCGAGACGGTTAAAGTGGAGGAACTTGGTCCAGTCTATTCATTAAGCAGGTTGCCGGGGTAACTGTTCCACCCACTATTTCTGTACTGAATCCTGCGAGGTTGGGCCTAATCACCAACTAGCGCTTTTGGTCCGGAAGACTACTGTTTGTGTGTGGTTTGACGCTCTAGATTATTTAGGCGTGTGCTTCAAATTTGATTGGTTCTTTAGAAGACTTTAGGTGGTTTGATTTGAAATTTTTTACTTTGTTTTCGTGTGTTGTAGTTAAAATCTTTAATTGTGGCGGAATTACCGAGAAGGTCCCGTCGAATTGCGGGCCAGTCTCCTGAAGTTGTTTTTGTGGCCGAATTGTTGAGAAGATCCCGTAGACTTAGGGGATCCCCTCCTCGAGACGACCCAGGTAATTTAGAAGGGTTAAAGGTCCTTGTAACTCCTCCTAGTGGCAGTAGAGTAGGATCACCTGAAGAAGGAGAATCTTCCTTGGTAGTCCATCCAGATTACCAAAGTTTAGAAACAGGTTACAATCCCGAAGCTGTTACAGTTTCCGAGCTTGCTGGTAGTTTTTCATCTGCCAGTGAAACAGGCGAAGAACCTGAAATTTCAGAACCTGTTACTCCAACTCCTAGTGTTCCTGATTCACCAAGAATAGAAAGAATTATCACCGAAAATCTTCCTGTTGGATTAATTGCTATAGAAGAACTTGTTCCAGAGGAAGAAATAGGCGTTTCTGATTCTGAAGATCTAATTACCCTTGATCTAAGGGAGCGTGAATCCATCTTTTACAGTCCTCCTAGAAGTGAATCTTGGTACCTTGCATTAACCAATTTTTTAGACAACTCAGTAGGTTTTTCTACACCTCGTACTCCGGTTCCACCTAGAGGAATTCATTCTCCTGTAAATATGTCTGGTCAGTCATCTGTGTTTTCACAAAGTCCTGAATCATTTTTACATGGCGGTCCTTCTGTTCCTACTGGGTATCAATCACTTTCTGGTACCTTTGCGGGAGCATCTCCTCAACCTGTTGATCATGGGTTATTAGTTGGAAACAGTGGTAATGTACCATTGAGTATAGGTGAAGTTTATATGATGTCAGGTTCAACTCCCATTAACCAACCTCAAGGTGGCCAATTACCGCCTGGGGGGCAACCTTCGTTAATGCCTGGGGGGCAACCTCAAGGTACTTCATTCGTGACTGGGGGGCAACCTCAAGGGTATCAACCCCAGCCTCAATATGTACCCCAAAGTCAACCTCAGTATCAGTATCAACCTCAAGGATGGCAACCTCAAGGATGGCAACCCCAAGGGTATCAACCCCAAGGGTATCAACCTCAAGGATACCAACCTCAAGGTCAAGGTCAACCCCAGTATTCGTATTTACCTCAAGGTTATCAACCTACGGGTCAATACCCTGGTCAAGGTTATCAACCACCTCAAGGGCAATCATATGGGACTGCACCTTACAGTTATCAACCCTATCCTCAATACGGCTATGGATCTCAGTATCCTCAACCTGTTACGAGTCAATACCCTGGAATGTTAACATGGGATCCGTCACAGGGTCAACAGATGTCGCAACCAAGTATACAGTCGGTACCTCAAGCAGGACAACCTGCAGTTCCTGGTCCACCCCAGCAACCGCAACCTGTCCAGTCAAGTGTTCAGACCCCTGTAACTTCTGTAGTTACTCAGCCGCCAATTGCACCTGGTACTCCACCTCACACGGCTGCAGCAACTACCGCTTCATCTACCATGCTTACTTCTGGAGTATCGGCAGCTCCGGTTTCTACTGTCCCTGTAACCACTCCTCAGACATCTGTACCGTTGTCTGGACCCACGGTTCAAACCACAGTCCAGATGCCTGCAGGCCAACCTGGTACAAGTACGGTTGTTACTACTCAACCTCAATTTGTTCAACCTCCGTACCAGGGACAGTATCAACCTGGGCAAGCTGCCCAACAACCGGTTTACCAGTATCAACCGTATCCTGGGTACACTTATCAACCACCTCAGCAACCCCAGTACGGTCCGGTTAATCCTGGTTTTCCAGGAGGATATAATATCCCCAATGCGACTCCTGTTCCTAGTTATCCTGGATATCCTCCTCCTGGGGCTGGTATTGTGACTCAGAGTTTTAGAGATCCTAACCGGCAGTTACCGTTTATTGCGACTTTAGATTTACCCGACTTGACGCGCCTAACGAACGATCCAATTCAATATCTTCCGTTCTGGCCGCCAATGCCAAATAAGTTGCCCAGCGATATACCCAAGTTCGAAGGTAAGTCTGGAGAGGATCCGTCTAATCACGTGATGACTTACCACCTCTGGTGTGCATCAAATTCCATCTCAGATGATTCCATCCGCTTACGTCTTTTCCAGCGTACACTCATTGGTCTCGCAGCCAAGTGGTACATTGAGTTACCACGGGCCTCTTTTTACAACTTTAGCCAGTTAGCTACCTCGTTCTTAACTCATTTTCAGTTACCAGTCAGATACGATAATGGTACAGAATTATTAACTTCGCTAAAACAATCGACATCCACGTACATTTCTGATCACATCCATGAGTGGAGACGTCGAAGGAGATTAGTGAAAGTTTTTATCCCGGACCAAATCTTAGCTGAATGGTTTGTCAAATCATTATTACCAAGAATTACTGAAGATGTAGCTAAGGCCGAGTAGTTACTGAGGAGCAAGTCATTGCTCAGGCACAATACCTTGACTTAGTTTACACTCAGTCGGGTACGTTACACGAGAAAATTCCGGATCTTCCAAAGTCAAACCAAATCGCTGCTGCTCCTTCGGGATCTCATGCCGCTGATGGTATGATCGGTATCGTGACTACGAAGAGTAAGAAGAAGTCTTCCAAGACCTCCAATACTCCAATTATCACTTTGCCTGATTCTCCGACAGGAGAGTCTTCTCCTCCTGAACTTACCGCCGACATTCACGCTGTAGAGTCATCTACGGCCAAATCCAAAAACGGTGGAAAGAAGAAAGGAAAGAAGAAGGCTAAAGCAGACAAGGCTCCAAAGGAGAAAACGGAAAAGTCGGAAACCAATGACGAAAAGCGCAAACCTCGATATCCTTGTCTTATTTGTGAAGAAGATCATTTTACGAGAGACTGCCCTCATCGGGCCGAGGTAGTGAAAATAGTCAAAGGTTCTCCCACTCCTGCTGTGTTAAAAAATCCATTTCCAGAGCAGGAGAATAAGATGATAGGTTCTTCTTCGAATGCCAGTGAAGAACCCATTTTGATGATGTCTCATGTCAGGATTGCGACTCGATCGCAAGATTATGGTAGTAAGGCTCCTGTTGATGGTAAAGAAGCAGAATCTTCTCACTCTAACCCATCAACCTCAGCTCCTGGTTCCGATCCACTACAGATCGAAAAACCTAACCCAGACTTAGTGATTAAGCCGCCCGCCAAGGGTGTACTTCGAAGGTCTGCTTTCAATCCACATGCGAGAGCAGCCCAGAATTACAACATTGTTGAAGACTTAGCTGTTTCACCTTCAGCAATGTCGGCACTCGAAGTGCTGCAATCATGTCCAGCGCAACGAAAATTGCTTTTGTCGGCTATTGGAGCTGTCGATGTTCAGGACCCGAACCTAATGATCTTTGATCTAGAAAGTAGTACACCGCGTCTCCCCCATCAAATGGCTTTCCAAATTCCAGTGATAGTCAAAAACAGGCCTATTCATCGGACTGTGATTGATGAGGGAGCTTCTACGTGTATTATGTCGATTCAATGTTGGAGATCGCTTGGTTCTCCTTCGTTGAACCAATCCCCCACCATCCTTAAGGCCTTTGATGGCCGTGGGTTCCGTCCGTTTGGTATTCTACAAGAATTGCCTATAGGGGTCGAAGGTAAAACCGTTAGTCTGGATGTGGAAGTGGTTGATGCCCCTCTAGACTACAACCTTCTTTTGGGTCGAAGTTGGTCATATGCTATGACAGCGGTCGTTTCATCGGTCTTCAGAGTCATTAAGTTTCCACATAACGGTAAGATCGTGACTATTGATCAGCTGACATACTTTTCATCCGACCCAACCTCTTTAGAAACTATCCAGCATGTTGGTAAAACGACAATCCCTTATAGGGACATTGGTGTAGGTTTAGTTAAGGATTCCGGTTTACTGGGAACTTTTCCTCTCCCTCCACTCAATGCAGACCCTTCGTTCGCAACAATTCATATGATCACGTCAGAAAACATTATTTATGATGATCCTTGGTATGTTCCCTCTGACTCTGAGCTAGACTCACTCGGTGATGTTATGCCGTTGAGTCCGTATGAGATTGCTTATGAAGCTCTTATGTCTTTTACCGACTTTCATTCAACCGACCAAATGAATGTGGTCAGTGAAGAGTCACTTTTCACCTCACCCTTAGAACGGATAACGTTTCCCGAAGAAGTGTCATCTGACGAACAACTTCGCGAAATCCTAAGTGTAGATGATCTACCATGGGAAGATCTCCATCACAGATCTTCGTTTTTACCTAAGGATGATGCATTTGAAAATGATTTTTCATCTATCTTTACCGCTGAATATGTCAAAGACGCTCAGGATCCAACGAAACATTCTGATTCAGAGCTGAATTTAGGGAATATTTCTCGTACTATTCCCATTGATATTTCAGTGAAGCCCGGAATCGAGGAGAACATTCATATAGGTGCCGCATGTACTGAAGAAGAAATCCAAACTTACAAGGCCCTATTCCAAGAATTCCGCGACGTGTTTGCCTGGTCTTACGAGGAAATGCCGGGAATTGATCCTGCCATTGTTGTTCATGAAATCAAAACCTACCCGGATGCTAAACCCATTCGGCAACGGTTGCGTCAGATTCACCCTCGAAAAGCGGCTGCGATTAAAGCAGAAGTCGAAAAGCTGTTGAAAGCAGGTTTCATTTATCCGATCCCGTTAACGGATTGGGTATCGAATATTGTTCCCGTCAATAAAAAACAAGGAACAATAAGAATCTGTATCGACTATAGGGATATCAATCGAGCTTGTCCAAAAGACAACTATCCTACGCCTTATATCGATCAAATTATTGATGATTGTGCCGGAAGTGAGATGTTTTCCTTCATGGATGGTTTCTCAGGCTATAATCAAATCAATATTCTACCTGCCGATCAACCAAAAACGGCATTCATTTGTCCATGGGGGACATTTGCTTATTGCAAATTACCTTTTGGACTTAAGAATGCCGGGGCCACTTTTCAACGGGCGATGTCTTATGCATTTCATGACATCAAGCACATTGTGCAACCCTATCTCGATGATTTGCCTGCTCATTCTTTACAACGAGCTGATCACCTTGTCCACCTACGAGCAATCTTTATGAGGTGTAGGCATTATCGAATTCGGTTGAATCCCCACAAGTGTGTTTTCTGTATAGAAACAGGTCGATTGCTGGGATTTGTTGTTTCAAAAGCCGGCATTCGCGTCGATCCCTCGAAAGTCGAGGCTATCATCAAATTGCCTCCTCCTTCGAGTTTGCGCCAACTCCAAAGTTTGCAAGGGAAAGCGAACTTTTTACGCCGATTCATCCCAAACTACGCCGAGGTCACTAAAGGTTTTACACGGTTGTTGAAACAGAACGCACAATTCTTTTGGGACGAGATTGCCCAACAATCTTTTGATGCACTGAAACACGCGTTGACCCATGCACCGTTATTGCATCCTCCCAACTACAACCAGGACTACTTCTTATACCTCGCAGCTTCGCATTCCACCATTGGAATGGTGTTAGTTCAAGAAGATGAATTCAAAGCAGAGCATGTGATATATTATCTTAGTAGAACCTTAAATCCCACTGAGTTAAAATATTCGCATGTGGAGAAATTGGCCCTGGCAGCCGTTCAAGCTGTCCAGCGTTTTCGTCACTACATTCTTCTCCGCAAGACTACAGTTATTTCGGATTGCAACCCTATGATTTATATTTTGACAAAACAACTGCTAGGGGGCAAGTACTCTAAATGGATTGTTATCCTGCAAGAGTTCGACTTGGAGTTCGAGAAGTCCAAGTCTAAGAAATCTTTAGTTTTTGCGGAATTGATGTGTGATTTCCCGAGTGCTGACACAGAGACTGTGGCAGAGGAGTCCATTGCGGACGAATCTTTGTTTCTTATTAGCACTTTAGATCCGTGGTATGGGGATATAATCATCTATCTCCAAACCCAAACCTTTCGGCCTGAAGCTTCCAAGGAAGACCGTCGAAAAATTCGGTTTCGATCCCAGCAATACAGAATTATTGGAGATACACTTTATCGCCGGGGGGCAGACTTAGTTTTTCGACGTTGTTTAACTCACGAAGAGGCTGAGAGAGTTTTGAATGATTGTCACTCTGGAGCATGTGGCGGTCATATGTCTGGGTATGCCACAGCTCAGAAGGTGTTGCGCGCTGGCTATTTCTGGCCGTCTATGTTTAAAGATTGTATCCTTGCTGTCAGAACATGCCACAACTGTCAAGTGTTTGATCGAAAGATGCGCGCTCCACCTGCTCCTCTCCACCCTATAATTGCCGCTGGTCCATTCGCCAAATGGGGCATTGACTTTATTACTTGTAACCCTCACTCGGCCGGGGGGCATGCGTATATCATCCTCGCGGTTGATTATTTTACAAAATGGGCCGAGGCGATGCCTACATTCGACGCAAGCGGCAAGACAGCTGCAGTTTTCGTATTCAATCATATCATAACTAGGTTTGGTGTCCCACAAGCAATCATTACTGACCATGGGAGCCATTTTCGAAACGTCATGATGACTGAGCTTACAAGCCAGCTTGGTTTGCGCCACGATAGCTCTACTCCTTATTATCCGCAAGCCAACGGTTTGGTTGAGTCAATCAACAAAGTTCTAGTCATCATGATTCGACGGATCATTGGTATCCATCGAACGAATTGGCATAACATGTTATTTTCGGCGCTATGGGCATATCGAACTTCAGTGAAAAATTCAACAGGTTTCACCCCTTTCCAGCTAGTTTATGGCTTAGAAGCTGTGTTACCTATTGAATGCGAAATCCCATCACTTCAAATGGCTGTCGAATTACTTCCAGCTACTTCCGAAGAGGAGAAACGGTTATTATACTTGGCTAAATTAGATGAGACTCGACGTGACGCTACTTTAGCTATCGAGACTCACGCGAAACGAATGAAAGCTCAGTACGATAAAAATGTAACCCCTCGAAGTTTTTCGGAAGGAGACCTAGTACTATTATATGATCAAGCTAACGATAAGCTAGGTGCCGGAAAATTCGTTCCCATGTGGCATGGGCCCTACATTGTAAAGCGAAAGCTAGCAAAAGGGGCTTATGAGTTAGTTGATTTTGATGGGGACTCTTTGGGTAAACCCAGAAATGGACTTTACCTAAAGAGGTATTATGCTTAAAATGATGGGTATGGAGAAATTTTTAGATAGGTTAGATTTTCTTTCTAGCTAGCAAGTGTGTTAGTTTAGTCAGTGTGCTTAGCTTAGCAAGTGTGGTTTTTCGTCATTATTCTGGCTTATCTTGGTTTTACTCTTGATATTGTAGATGTCGACGCCTCTCCAAACATACATTGGATTTGCTGATGGTGCTTGTCGTAATACACGGAATATCTCTTCCGCAGCTTGGGTTATCTATTCGCCCTCTGACGAGTTAGTTTCTATGCATGGGGTAAGCCTCGGTCAAACAACGAATAACATTGCAGAATACAGTGCAGTGGTTGAATTATTATCCGAATCTATTTCATTTGGAATTCGACGTTTGATAGTGAGGTTAGATTCTGAACTTGTTGTATTACAGCTTAATAGAGTTTATGCCATTAGAAATCCTGTGTTATTAAGGTTGTTTTTGAGAGTGCGTCTCTTGGAACGTGAATTTGATTACATTGAATATCAACATATTCCAAGGTCTTTGAATACATTAGCAGATGCAATTGCTTCTCGAATGTTGGACAGACATTTACGATAATCATGCAAGTAAATTTAAAAACATTTCATCACATATGTTAAACAAGATAAGCCGGTAATAGTGATATATATAGATAGAAGTGTGTCAAAAAATATATACATCGTCTTCGATCATAGGTTTAAAACACCTTATGATCGGCAAAATGATAGTACAAAAAGTCAAAAATGTCACATGTGACTACAAAAGTGACTAGTCAATCACTGGTGGTGCTCTCTGTACGACACCACTGCGCGGGCTACCTTACGCAAAAATCTCCTAAACGGTCCAGGGACCGCGACTACGAAGCGCTGAAGCCTGATAGGAATGTCGTCCATAGTAGTCTCAGGTATATCTGCCGTGAGACGCTCTAGATCATGCTCCAACTCAGCTAGTACTTCTGCTGTCGCATCCTGTGGGGCCGGTACCGGTGCAGCTGGATGTAGTCTATCATAAGGCCGGAGGTTGGCTGGACGCTGTGGACCAACATCTGCATTTTGAAAGATTTACTATTAGTTTTGAGACGATATATATAAAAAATACAAAAAATACATAACTAGAAAACTTGTGAAAATAAAAAGTACCTCTGTCGTCCCATTGTTCTCCCTGTGGAAGAACCATGTCCGGATCACCTCTGAAATCCATTCCGGCATACGGAAAGTCCTGTATCACAAAAAGCTGGCCCTCTAACCAGTCAAAATAACTATCTGAGAATCGAACTACTGTCGCGCCCTCGTCAGGATGCCGGGCCATCACCGCAACCCATCGTATCAGCTTTGGCTGCTGAGGACCCAAGATATCAACAGTGAGTTGCTGAGGGATCAGCATTGGAATTCTCTCCAAGGCAAAGCTCACGACTATAGGCCCATATCCAAAAGTCTTTAGTCGTCCGTTCTTTGCCTTGGTCAGTTGGCTCTTCATATGAGCCGACACAGCTTCACACCAGTTGAAAATGGTGCCTTGGTAACAGTCAATTGCCATCCGCATTTGGGATCCGGAAGCAATGTGTAAAGCGGCCGCGCCGCAAATTCTGGTAACCGTGAACGCTATGACTTTGAGTTCCGGCAGAGTGATGTGTTTTATCTCTATGCCTTTTGAATGGTGAGCCCCAGGTGTGCACCAATTCTCGCGGAGACTATCAAGGGATTGGCCACCCGGCCTAGTCCCCGCAAGACTGAGTTGCTCACCTCTGTTTGGCAAGCCAGTGAGAAAGTATACATCCGAGGGCTCTATCTCGAGCTGGTGCCCTCCTATGTAAAAGCATTGTTCTTGTACGTTCCATCGCTCAACCAGCCATTCCAAGAATCTTACCTGGCCCCTCATGCCCGGTATGGTCCAATATTTGTATAATCCGCATGCTCTTAGGGCATCCAGGGAAGGTTGATGATTTATTGCAGCTTCATCTTCCTCTACATGCTCTCTTTCTCTCCAGTCTAACATGATTAATGCCCTGCATATCAAAAATAGCATTAGAAATTAATTTGGGAATTTTTGGTGGTTTTTTGAGAGAGTTGGGGTTTTGAAATGCGCGTTTCTCGGAGGACGCACCCCGGCTTTGTAGCACAGGGCGCCCGGACGCAGCTGGCCTGAAGGCGGGCTGCGTCTTCCGACCGTTTTCCCGTATGAGAAAAAGTCGGGGGACGCAGGTCACCCGAAGGGCACCTGCGTCCGCCGAGAGGCGCATTCCAAAACCAAAACCCCCCCAAAAAATGAAACTAAAACCTAAAAATTGATTCTAAACGGATAGAAATGCAGAGTAGGATGTGTAAAATACCTGGATGAGACGGCGTTCGATTCCAACGGTCAGATTTTCCGCAGCGACCACGGGAAGTTTCTTGTCAAAAGCTCCTTTTTCAACCTCAACAGTGAAACGGTAAAAATGACATGGTAAAAGGTCTTTTTATAGGTTTTTTGGATGAATTAGTTCATTTTTTACCATGAAAAGATGTTTTTGAATGTATTTTTGCCTATTTTAAACAGGTATGAGTAATGTGTCGCTTTTGTGCAGGACAAAGGGATTTCGAGGGAAATTGTAATTTTTCACAAACAAAATTTCAGAGTCATCTTTTAAGCCCTTTTCTGACTCCTAAAACATGAAAAGATCGCCGAGTGTTTCTTTTTCACTCGTTAAAACGGAATTAAAAGACGGTCCCCTTTTAGCTCTTTTCTGACCGCAAAATCAGGAAAAGATTGCCGGGTTTTTGTCGTTTCGAACTCGATAAGGAAATAAAACGACGTGTCCTTGATCGCTTTTTACTTTTCAGGTTAACGACACTATTATGAAAGTACTCCTTGGTCGCAAGATCAAGCGGTTCCCCCAGGTATTATTTTATACTTTTTCGGGCTTGAGGGACACAAATATACGAAAAAGTTCAACGTGGAGTCTCCTTTAGTTTTTTCAGACTCTCTAAAATTGAAAAACGCCGAGTTTCTCCTATACTGGGCTCGTTAAACTTTTACAGTAGAGGACCTGTTCAATTACAAACAGGAACGAACCACTCCTTCCTAGGGTTCGAATTTAAACTAGGTTGGACTCGTCCGAAGGATGAGCTTATAATCAAGCATATGTTATCCTCCTCAAGCTTGTTAAAAATAAAGAGGTACTTGCCAGAAATGGTGGGGGAAAAAAGAGAAGAATGAACCTATTTGTCACCTTTTGTCTCAGAAGAAACTTTATTACCGCTCTTGAACACGACACTTTTCATTCACCTGGGTTGGGAAATCTTTTACCTCACAGTTGACCAAATCACTTTGAAAGTCTTTAACCGGGTTCCAGGGGTTAACTTTGAGTTATTCGTCACCAAGCCATCTGTTGTGTCGTTATGTGTTCAAGAGGTCTGCAAGCAAAAACTTTCATCTGCAAAATACTTGTCATCCATTTGACCATCCCTGAGTCAGTCCTTACAGCAACATTTCTTCAACTTGAACAATGATTTCGTGTTGCGGGCTTGCCTGCAACGGGTCGCTTTCTATCGACATCGACACATTATCTAGAAAGATGACTTAGGAATCGACAGTACCTTGAAGTCTGCATGCATCAATGGCAGGTTTCTCGCCTTTGACGTCAGTTTACATCATTGACTTTCGATCAGAGGATTCCGTGAAGTGTTCGACATCAAAACATCTATTCACATTTCACGGGTTGTGCTTGGTACTTTGAGAACCATTGACATTACTGGTGGTTTCTCTCACGCTTGTTAACAGTTTACATCATTGACTGGTAATCAAGTGGTTTCTACCATGTTCGACATCGAATCATTTAATCACATGGCTAGAATCGTACCAATTCGGGAAGTAGAAGTGAAGACCCTGGATCTAGTTTCTACCATCCAGGCTGCGAGGAGTTTTGTATTCATTATCTATGTAGACTAATCATAAACAGATGGCTGCGTCCATACTGTGTCTACAAAAGTCTATAAAAATGATGTACTGCAAGATCATTCCTGTATCAGAATAGTTAGTCCATTAGTTAAAGTTTTGAATCTGAGTATGGGAATGCCTACCTCAGTGATGATATAATCTTATCCATGTATTTTGTGTTGAAAATTGCAGGTTCCAACCAGGCCATCCACAAGGCAATCCTTGAAATGATAAAGCGCTTCACCCTTCCTAGAATTACAAAACCCTATTCTATTCCAGGCTTCGCACTTTAGGGGGCAATCTGTTACACTAAAAAATGTCACCTTGACTACTTACAGTTAGTATGGCTCAAATCAACAGTCATGCTACCCTCTTAGGCAAGTCTCATGCCTCTGTTATCCATCTCAAACTCAAAGAAGAGAGAAAGTCTTGTAAAAACTATGTTTATCTCTGGGGTCGCAGGTTCTCTCTAGCCTTACCTGCGGGGACGCTGACCATGTTCACAAAATCTGCGTCCATGGACGCTCTGTATGTTAAGGGACAGGTGCGTCCCTCTGTAAAAGGCAAAATGCGCGAGTTTTATCTTGAAAAAGTTACTTGTGGTTACTTCTAGAACATTCTAGAGGTCGGTTTGATGAAATGGATGCGCCTCCAGTTGGTTCATGTATCTCTATTAAGGGGGAACTTATCCCATCAATAAGGGAGCTATCCCACCCATAGAGGGGGATGATCCCATTGATAGTGGACCTGAATAACCTCTTTACAGCACTATAAATAAAGGCATTGAGCCAGAAGGAGAGGAGGTTGGAGCTATACATTTTCTTTGGGTAAATGCTGCAGGATTTAGGTCTTCCATTAGAGCCTTTGTGAGGAGAGATTGTCTTCACTTGATTCTACTTGGGAGAGGGTGAGCTTTGTCAAAGTAGAGGAAAACCCTTGATGGACCCTGGGAGGAACTTGCACAACACCAAGGCCAGGTTGTAAGAGTTTCTTTGTTTCGTTATTAATACAAACTGGTTTATTTTTCTCAATAGCTTGTGTTAATGAGTTATTTCATGTGTTCCTTGGTCTGCATGTTGAATATATGTTTTATTATATGAAATGCAAGTGCTTGGTAATTGTTTGATTGTTTGTGGTTGCAGGAATTGACTTGAAGGAGGAGCTCATCCGGATCGTCAAGAACGGACTTCAACAACAGCGTTTTGGAATAAGGTAAGCCTAAACACTTGTAGTTTTCATGTTGTAAAAGGTGTATTTAGAGAAAGATCAAGACATTTTGTCTTGTTTGTCATTAGAATGTCTTAGACTTCTAGGAAGGTCAGTCGTGTCCGCACCCTTGACAGATTCCGTGTGACACCAGGGTCCAGCAAGAGTTCTCCTTTACTTTGATCAGCTCACCCACTTCCAAATGAAGCTAAGAAAGGATGGGAATCTCTCCTCTCAAGCTCTAAAAGGGAGTCCTAATTTCAGCAGCATCTACCCTTAGGAATGTTCAGCTTTCAACCTCTTCTCCCTCTGGCCCAATGCCTGTATTTATAATGCTTTGGAGGAAGTTAATCAGGTCTACCATCAATGGGATAAGCCCCTCTTTCAATGGGATAGCTCCCCTCTTGATGGGATAAGTTCCTCTTTCATAGGGATACATGAACCATCTGGAGGCGCTCAATACATGTCTAACCATCTTCTAGAATGCTCTAGATTCGACCACAAGTAACTTTTTTGAAGTAAAACTCGCACCTTTTGACCTTTACAGGAGTACGCACCCACCCCTTTACAGACAGAGCGTACAAGTACGCAGGTATTGTGAACTTGAGGTGCGTACACGCAGGTAAGGTTAAGAGAAACTGTGTAACCAGAGTTAATTGACTTTTTAAGGACTTTCTCTCTTTCTTGGAGTTTGACATGAGGAGCAGAGGTATAAGACTTGCCAAGGAGGACAGTATGACAGTTGATGGAGCCATACTGATTGCAAATAGTCATGGTGACAAATTTTAGTGTAACAGATTGCCCCCTAAAGTGCGAAGCCTGTAGTAGATTAGGGTTTCATATCATCTAGGAAGGGTGAAGTACTTTATCATTTCAAGGATTATCTTGTGGAGAGCCCAGTCGGAACCTGCAAATATTCAACATAAAATACATATATAAAATCATATCATCGCTGAGGTAGGCATTCCCATACTCAGATTGAAAACTTTAACTAACAAACTAACTACTGCTCTGATACAGGAATGATTTCGCAGTACATCATAATCATAGACTCATGTAAACACAGTATGGACACAGCCATCTGTTTATAATTAGTCTACTGTATAATGAATACAAAACTTCTCGCAGCCTGGATGGTGGAAACTAGATCCAGGGTCTTCATTTCCATTTCCCGAAATAGTACGATTCTATCCATGCGAATAAATGAGTTGATGTCGAACATGGTAGAAACCACTTGATTACCAGTCAATGATGTAAACTGTTAACAAGTGTGAGAGAGACCACCAGTGATGTCAATGGTTCTCAAAGTACCCAATACAATCCATGAGATGTGAATTAATGTGTTGATGTCGAACATGTCACGGAATCCTTCGATCGAAAGTCAATGATGTAAATTGTCGTCAAAGGCGAGAAACCTGCCATTGATGCATGCAGATTTCAAGGTACTGACGATTTCTAGGTCATCTTTCTAGATAATGTGCTGATGTCGATAGAAAGCGACCCGTTGCAGGCAAGCCCACAACACAAAATCATAGATCAAGTTGAAGAAATGTAGTTGTAAGGACTAACTCAGGGATGGTCAAAATGGATGACAGGTATTTTGTAGATGAATGGTTTGTTTGCAGTGACCTCTTGAACACATAACGACACGACAGATGGCTTGGTGACAATTGACCCACAGTTAATATCCAGAAACAGCTGAAGATTTTCAATGTGGTTTGATCAACTGTTAGGCAAAGGACTTCCCAACCCAGGTGAATGAAAAAGTGTCGTGTTCAAGAGTGGTGGTAAGGTTTTTCTGAGACAAAAGATAACAAATAGGCTCATTTTTCTCTATTTTCCCCCACCATTTCTGCCAAGTACCTCTTTATTTTTTACAAGCTTGAGGAGGATAACATATGCTTGATTATAAGCTCATCCTTCGGATGAGTCCAACTTAGTTTAGATTCGAACCCTAAGAAGGAGTGGTCCGTTCCTGTTTGTAATCGAACAGGTCCTTTACTGTGAAATTTTAACGAGTCCAGTATAGGAGAAACTCAGCGTTTTTCAATTTTAGAGAGTCTGAAAAAACTTAAGAGGACTCCAGGGTTGAACTTTTTCGTAAATTTGTGTCTCCCAAGCCCGAAAAGGTATAAAATAATACTTGAGAGAACCGCTTGATCTTTTACGACCAAGGAGTACTTTCATAATTAGTGCCTTTGACTTGAAAAGTAGAAAGCGATCAAGGACACGTCGTTTTATTTCCAATATCAAATTTGAAACGACAAAAATCCGGCAATCTTTACATGTTTTTATGGTCAGAAAAGGGCTATAAGAGGACCGTCTTTTAATTCCGTTTTAACGAGTGTAAAAGAAACGCTCGGCAATCTTTTCACGTTTTAGGAGTCAGAAAAGGGCTTAAAGATGACTCTGATGTTTTTGTTTGTAAAAAATGACAATTTTCCCTGAAAATCCTTTTATCCTGCACAAAAACCAACACATTACTCATACCTATTTAAAGATAGATAAAAATACTTTGAAAAATACCTTTTCATGGTGAAAAATAAACAAATTTACCATTTATTTACCCAAAAAACCTATAAAAAGGGCTTTTACCAATTCATTTTTACCATTTTACTGTTGAGGAGAGAAAAATGGCTTTTGGTAAGAAGCTTCCTGTGGACATTGCAGAGAATCCGACCGTCGAAATCAAATGCCATCTCATCAGGTATTCTACAACATCCTCCTCTTCATTTTCATCCATTTAGAATTTGTTTTTAGGCCCTAGTTTCATTTTTTGGAGGCTTTGGGGTTTCAAGGTCCGCCTTTCGGGGTACACAGGTGCTCCACTGGTGACCCGCGTACCCCGACATTTTCTCAGTTGGGAAAATGGCGGGCGTACGCACCTTGCCTTAAAGGAACCCGCGTACCCACGCTCTGTTCCTAAAGGCGGGGTGCGTACTCCGCGCAAAGGATTTACAAACCCCAAATTCTCCAAATTGGACCAATAAATTTTGATTTTATGGATTCTAATGGATGTTTTCTGGTGTGTAGATTGCCCACCATGCTTGATTGGCGCGAGAGAGAGCACGAAGATGTTGATTTGGCCGCCATTAATCATCAACCGTCCATTGATGCTTTGAAGGCATGCGGCCTTTACAAATACTGGGCCATACCTGGCATGAGGGCCCAGGTGCGCTTTCTAGAGTGGCTGGTAGAGAGATGGAACGTTCAGGACCAGTGTTTTTACATTGGAGGGCACCAGCTCGAGATAGAGCCCTCAGATATCTACTTCCTCACTGGTTTGCCCAAGAGAGGCGAACACTTGACTCTGTTCGGGACTAGGCCGGGTGGCCAGTCCATCGCTAGTCTCCGACTAGAGTGGTGTAACACTCAGTCTCAGGAGAAGGGGATAGAGATCAAAACTATATCCCGACCTGAACTTATGGTGATTTCTTTTACAGTTACCAGACTTTGCGAGGCTGCCGCTTTACACATTGCCACTGGATCCCAGATGCGGATGGCGATTGATTGCTATCGGGGCACCATTTTCAACTGGTGTGATGCTGTGTTGGCCAATTTAAAGGGCCAACTGACTAGAGCCAAAAACGGACAGCTAAAGACTTTTGGTTATGGGCCTTTAGTTGCGAGTTTTGGCTTAGAGAGGGTTCCGATGCTGATCCCACAGCAGCTCACTGTGGAGGCTGGGCTTCCCCGAGAGCCCAAATTGATGCGATGGGTTGCGGTTATGGCCCGTCATCCTGATGAGGGCACGGAGGTTGTTCGATTTACTCCGGAGTACTTTCACTGGTTGGAGGACCAGATATTTTCTATACAGGATTTTCCTTATGCCGGAGTTGATTTTCGTGGAGATCTGGACATGGTTCTTCCACCGGGAGAACAATGGGATGACACAGGTAATTCATTTTTCACAAGTTTTTAAATTATCTATTTTTTTTGTTTTTTATATCGTCTCAAAACTGACAGTAATAATTTTCAAAATGCAGATGTAGGCCCACGTCGTCTAGCCAATCTCTGGCCTTTCGAGAGGAGACTACCAGTTGCAGCGGCACCGGCCCCACGGGACGAGGCCACAGAGACTCTAGCTAAGTTGGAACAAGACCTAGAGCGTCTTACGGCAAACATACCAGAGACTACTATAGATGATATTCCTATCAGGCTTCAGCGCTATGTAGTCGCAGTCCTAGGACCTTTTAGAAGGTTCTTGTGTAGGGTGGCTCGTGCAGTGGTGTCGTATAGAGAGCATCACCAGTGATTGGATGGTCGTTTTTGTAGACACATGTGACATTTTGGTTTTTTGTACTTATCATTTTTGCCGATCATAAGGTGTTTTTCAACCTATGATCGAAGACGATGTATTTTTTGACACACTCCTATCTATATATATCATTATTATCGGCTTATCTTGTTAAACATGTGTGATGAAATGTTTCTAAATTTACATGTATGATTACTGCAAATGTCTGTTTAACATTCGAGAAGCAATTGCATCTGCTAATGTATTTAAAGACCTTGGAATATGTTGATATTCAATGTAATCAAATTCACGTTACAAGAGACGCACTCTCAAAAATAACCTTAATAACACTGGATTTCTAATGGCATACACTCTATTAAGCTGTAATACAACGAGTTCAGAATCTAACCTCACTATCAAACTCCGAATCCCAAATGAAATAGATTCAGACAATAACTCAATCACTGCACTGTACTCTGCAATGTTGTTTGTTGTTTGACTGAGGCTCACCCATGCATAGAAACTAACTCGTCAGAGGGTGAATAGATAACCCAAGCTGCGGAAGAGATATTCCGTGTACTACGACAAGCACCATCAGCAAATCCAATGTATGTTTGGAGAGGCATCGACATCTGCAAACATCAAGGGTAAAACCAAGATAAGCATAATAACGACGAAAAACACACTTTCTAAGCTAAGCACACTGTCTAAACTAACAAACACACCAGCTAGAAAGAAAAACCTAACCTAACTAAAATATCCATACCCATCATTTAAGCATAATACCTCTTTAGGTAAAGTCCATTTCTGGGTTTACCCAAAGAGTCCCCGTCAAAGTATACCAGCTCATAGGCCCCTTTTGCTAGCTTTCGCTTGACAATATAGGGCCCATGCCACATAGGAACGAATTTTCCAGCACCTAATTTATCGTTAGCTTGATCATATAATAACACTAGGTCTCCTTCCAAAAAATTTCGAGGGGTCACATTTTGATCATACTGAGCTTTCATACGTTTTGCATGAGTCTCGATCGCCAATGCAGCATCACGTCGAGTCTCATCTAATTGAGCTAAGTATAATAAACGCTTCTCCTCTTCGGAAGTAGCTGGAAGTAATTCGACGGCCATTTGAAGTGACGGGATTTCGCATTCAATGGGCAACACAACTTCCAAACCATAAACTAGTTGGAAAGGAGTGAACCCTGTTGATGTTTTCACTGAGGTTCGGTACGCCCAAAGCGTGGAAAATAACATGTTGTGCCAATTCGACCGATGAATACCAATGATTCGTCGAATCATGATAACTAAAACTTTGTTGATGGACTCAATCAGACCATTCGCTTGTGGATAATAAGGAGTTGAGCTATCGTGACGTAAACCAAGCTGGCCTGTAAGTTCTGTCATCATAACGTTTCGAAAATGGCGCCCATGGTCAGTGATGATCGCTTGTGGGACACCAAACCTAGCAATAATGTGATTGAATACGAAAATTGCAGCTGTCTTGCCGTCTGCCTCGAATGTAGGCATCGCCTCGGCCCACTTAGTAAAATAATCTACCGCAAGGATGATATACGCATGCCCCCCGGCCGAGTGAAGGTTACATGTAATAAAATCGATACCCCATTTGGCAAAAGGACCAACGACAATTATAGGGTGGAGAGGAGCAGGTGGAGCGCGCATCTTGCGATCAAACACTTGACAGTTGTGGCATTTCCGGACCGCAGTAATACAATCTTTAAACAAAGATGGCCAGAAGTAGCCAGCGCGCAATATCTTTTGGGCTGTGGCATACCCAGACATATGACTGCCACACGCTCCAGAGTGACAGTCATTCAAAACCCTTTCAGCTTCCTCGTGAGTTAAACAACGTCGAAAAACCAAGTCCGCCCCATGGCGATAAAGAGTATCTCCAATAATTTTGTACTGCTGGGACTGGAATCGAATTTTCCGACGTTCCAACTTTGAAACTTCGGGCCAAAAGGATTGGGTTTGGAGATAGACGATGATATCCCCATACCACGGATCTAAAGTACTGATGAGAAACAAAGAGTCGTCCGCAATGGGTTCCTCTGCCACAGTTTCTGTGTCAGCACGCGGGAAATCACACATTAACTCTGCAAAAACTAAAGATTTCTTAGACTTAGATTTTTCAAACTCCAAGTCGAACTCCTGCAGGATAACAATCCATTTAGAGTACTTGCCCCCTAGCAATTGTTTAGTCAAAATGTAGATCATAGGGTTGCAATCCGAAATGACTGTAGTTTTACGGAGTAGAATGTAGTGACGAAAACGTTGGACAGCTTGAACGGCTGCCAATGCCAATTTCTCCACATGTGAATATTTGAGTTCAGTTGGATTTAACGTCTGACTAAGGTAATATATCACATGTTCCGTTCCGAATTCATCTTCCTGTACTAAGACCATTCCAATGGTGGAATGAGCGGCGGCGAGGTACAAAAAGTAATCCTGGTTGTAGTTGGGAGGATGCAGCAATGGTGCATGGGTCAACGCGTGCTTGAGTGCATCAAAAGATTTCTGAACTATCTCATCCCAAGAGAATTGAATGTTATGTTTCAACAACCGGGTAAAACCCTTTGTAACCTCGGCGTAGTTAGGAATGAATCGTCGTAAAAAGTTTTCTTTCCCCTGCAAACTTTGGAGTTGGCGAAGACTCGAAGGAGGAGGCAATTTGATGATAGTTTCGACCTTCGAGGGATCGACGCGAATGCCGGCTTTTGAAACTACAAATCCCAGCAACCGACCCACTTCTATACAGAAGACACATTTGTGTGGGTTCAACCGAATACGATAATGCCTACACCTCATGAAAATTGCTCGTAAATGGACAAGGTGGTCAGCTCGATGTAACGAATGAGCAGGCAAATCATCGAGATACGGTTGCACAATGTGTTTGATGTCATGAAACGCATAAGACATTGCCCGTTGAAAAGTGGCTCCGGCGTTCTTAAGCCCAAAAGGTAATTTGCAATAAGCAAATGTCCCCCATGGACAAATGAAAGCCGTTTTTGGTTGATCGGCAGGTAGAATATTGATTTGATTGTAACCCGAAAAATCGTCCATAAAGGAAAATATTTCACTGCCGACACAATCATCAATTATTTGATCGATATAGGGTGTTGGATAGTTGTCCTTGGGACAAGCTTGATTGATATCCCTATAGTCGATGCATATCCTTATTGTTCCCTGTTTTTTGTTAACCGGAACAATATTCGATACCCAATCCGTTAACGGGATCGGATAAATGAAACCTGCTTTCAACAGCTTCTCGAATTCTGCTTTAATTGCAGCTGCTTTTCGTGGGTGAATCTGACGCAAACGTTTCCGAATGGGTTTAGCGTCCGGGTAAGTCTTGATCTCATGGACAACAATTGCGGGATCAATTCCTGGCATTTCCTCATAGGACCAGGCAAACACGTCGCAGAATTCTTGAAATAGGGCCTTGTATGTCTGAATTTCGTCATCTGAACACGAGGCACCTATATGAATGTGCTCAACAATTCCAGGCTTGACTGAAATGTCAATGGGAATAGTGCGAGAGATGTTTCCCAAATTTAGCTCTGAATCAAGATGTTTCATTGGATTCTGAGCTTCTTTAACATATTCAGCTGTAAAGATTGATGAGAAATCATTTTCAAAACGATCATCCTCAGGTAAAAACGAAGATCTGTGATGGAGATCTGTCCATGCTAAATCGTCTACACACAGGACTTCACGAAGTTGCTCGTCAGATGACACAACTTCGGGAAACGCTATTAACTCCGAGGTTGACGTGAAAAGTGATTCCTCACGGACCACATTCATTGGGTCGATTTTGGTTGAACGCGGGTCGATAAAAGACTGCACGGCTTCATAGGCAATTTCATATGGACTCAAAGGCATAGCATCACCAAATGAGTCTATCTCAGATTCAGAAGGAACGATCCAAGGATCATCATAAACAATGGTATCTGATGTAATCATATGAATGGATGCAAACGAAGACAAGGCGTTGATTGGAGGAAAAGGAAAAGTTCCCAGTAAACCGACATCTTTAACTAATCCTACTCCAACATCCTTATAAGGATAGTCGTTTTACCGACATGCTGGATACTCTCTGAAGAGGTTGGGTCAGATGAAAAATAAGCCAGTTGGTCTATGGTTACGATCTTGCCATTATGTGGAAACTTGATTACTCGGAAGACCGATGAAACGACCGCTGTCATAGCGTAAGACCAACTTCGACCCAAGAGAAGGTTGTAGTCTAGAGGGGCATCAACCACCTCCACATCTAGACTAACGGTTTTTCCTTCAACCCCTATAGGCAAATCCTGTAAAATGCCAAAAGGATGGAACCCACGGCCATCAAAGGCCTTAAGAATTGTCGGGGATTGATTTAGTGAAAGAGAACCAAGCGATCTCCAACACTGTATCGACATAATACACGTGGAAGCCCCCTCATCAATTACAGTCTGATGAATAGGCCAGTTTTTGACTATCACTGGGATCTGGAAAGCCATTTGATGAGGTAAACGTGGTGTACTATTTTCTAGATCAAAGATTATTAGGTTCGGGTCCTGAACATCAACAGCTTCTATAGCCGACAAAAGTAATTTGCGCTGTGCTGGGCATGATTGCAGCACTTCCAAAGCCGACATTGCTGAGGGTGAAACAGCTAAATCCTCAACAATGTTGTAATTCTGGGCCGCTCTCGCATGTGGATTGAAAGCAGACCTTCGAAGTACACCCTTGGTGGGCGGTTTGATTACTAAGTCCGGGTTAGGTTTCTCGATCTGTAGTGGATCGGAACCGGGAGCTGAGGTTGATGGATTAGAATGAGAAGATTCTGCTTCTTTGCCATCAACAGGACTTTTACTACCATAATCTTGCGATCGAGTTGCAATCCTTACATGAGACATCATCAATATGGGTTCTTCACTGGCACTCGAGGAAGAACCTATCATCTTACTCTCCTGCTTTGGAAATGGATCTTTCAAAACAGCAGGAGTTGGGGAACCCTTGACGATTTTCACAACCTCGGCCCAATGAGGGCAATCTCTTGTAAAATGATCCTCTTCACAAATAAGACAAGGATATCGAGGTTTGCGTTTTTCGTCATTGGTTTCCGACTTTTCTGTTTTCTCCTTTGGAGTTTTGTCTGCTTTATTCTTCTTCTTTCCTTTTTTTTTCCCACCGGATTTTGATTTAGCCGTAGATGACTCTACAGCGTGAATATCGGCGGAAACTTCAGCAGAAGATTCTCCTGTCGGGGAGTCTGGTAAGGTTATAATAGGAGAAGAATTATTTGAGGATTTCTTCTTACTTTTAGTGTTCACCGTACCAATCATACCATCAGCGGCATGAGACCCCGAAGGAGCAGCAACGATTTGATTTGACTTAGGAAGATCTGGGATTTTTTCTTGTAACGTACCTGACTGAGTATAAACTAAGTCAAGGTACTGCGCTTGAGCAATCACTTGCTCCTCAGTAACTACTCCGGCCTTAGCTACGTCTTCAGTAATCTTCGGTAACAATGATTTAACAAACCATTCAGCTAAGATTTGGTCCGGGATAAAAACTTTCACTAACCGTCTTCGACGTCTCCATTCATGAATATGATCAGAAATATACGTGGACGTTGATTGTTTTAATGAAGTTAGTAACTCCGTGCCATTATCATATCTGACTGGCAACTGAAAATGAGTTAAGAACGAGGTAGCTAACTGGCTAAAATTATAAAAAGAGGCCCGTGGTAACTCAATGTACCACTTGGCCGTGAGACCAATGAGAGTACGCTGGAAAAGACGTAAGCGGATCGAATCATCCGAGATGGAATTAGAGGCACACCAGAGGTGGTAAGTCATCACATGATTCGACGGATCCTCTCCAGACTTACCTTCGAACTTGGGTATGTCACTGGGCAACTTATTTGGCATTGGCGGCCAAAACGGAAGATAATTTATTGGATCGTTCGTTAGGCGCGACAAGTATGGTAAGTCCAAAGTTTCGATAAACGGTAACTGCCGATTAGGATCCCTAAAAGTCTGGGTCACGAGACCAGTCCCAGGAGGAGGATATCCAGGATAACTAGGAATAGGAATCGCATTCGGGATATTATATCCTCCCGGAAAACCAGGATTAACCGGATCGTACTGGGGTTGTTGTGTTTGTTGATAAGTGTACCCAGGATACGGTTGATACTAGTAAAATGGCTGCTGGACATCAGGCCCGTATTGGTACTTTCCCTGGTACGGTTGACTGGTGACAACCGTACTTGAACCAGGTTGTCCTACAGGCATCTGAACCGTAGTTTGAATCGTGGATCCAGATGATGGTAAAGATGTCTGAGGAGTAGTTACAGAGACAGTAGAAACCGGAGCTGTCGATACTCCAGAAGTAAGTGGGGTAGATTGAACAGATGTTGCGGTAGTTGCAACAGTCATTTGAGATGGAGTACTAGGTGCAATAGGCCCAGACTGAGAAACTACTGAAGGTACAGAAGTTTGAACATTAGACTGGACTGGTTGCTGGGGTGAACTAGAAACTAAGGGTTGTCCAGTTTGAGATGACAACTGTACACTTGGCTGCAATACCTGTTGAACTTGCGATGGATCCCACACTATATTCATTCCAGGGTATTGACCCATAACAGGTTGAGGATATTGAGATCCATAACCGGATTGAGGGTAAGATTGATAACTGAAAGGTACATTTCCCATAGCTTGAACATAAGATTGACCTTGGGGTGGTTGGTAACCTTGATTCGAGTACTTACCTTGGGGTAGATACCCTTGAGGTAAGTACTGATACTGGGGTTGACCTTGAGGTATAAATTGATACTGAGGTTGACCTTGGGGTACATATTGAGGCTGGGGTTGACCTTGAGGAATGTATGGCACCATGGGTACATACTATCCTTAAGGTTGCCCCCCAGACGCAATTTGTGTACCTTGAGGTTGCCCCCCAGGCATTAATTGAGGCTGCCCCCCAGGCGGTAACTGGCCACCTTGAGGTTGAGAACTGGGAATTGAACCTGACATCATGTAAATGTCTCCTACGCCCGACGGTTTATTACCATTGTTTCCAGTTAATAACCCATGTTCAATGGGTTGAGGAGATGCTCTTGCAAAAGTACCAGAAAGTCACTGATACCCAGAGGGAACAGAAGGACCGCCGTACAAAAAAGATTCAGGAGATTGAGTAAACATGGATGACTGACCAGACATATTTACAGGAGTATAAATACCTCCAGGTGGATAAGGAGCACGAGGTGGAGAAAAACTTAACCCTGAGTTGTCCAAATAATTAGTTAACGAAAGATACCAAGTAGTACTTCTAGGTGGACTGTAAAAAATGGATTCACGCTCCCTTAGATCAATAGTAGGTTGATTTTCAGGGATAGGGACACTTATTTCTTCTTCTGGAGCAAGTTCTTCAATAACTATCAAACCAGAAGGAAGATTTTCGGTGATGACTCTTTCTACCCTAGGTGAATCAGGAGCACTAGAAGTTGGAGTAACAGGTTCAGACATTACAGGTTCTTTGCCTATATCACTAGTAGATGAAAAACTACCAGCAAGCTCGGAAACTGCAATAGCTTCGGGATTATAACCTGTTTCTAGACTTTGGTAATCAGGATGAACTACCAACGAAGACTCTCCTTCTTCAGGTGAACCTACTTTACTACCACTAGGAGTTACAAGGACTTTCAAACCTTCGTAATGACCCGAGACGTCTTCAGGAGGTTGGCCCTGAAGTCTACGGGACTTCCTCAACAAATCGGCCACGGTTACAATCTTAGGAGACTGGCCCCGAAGTCTACGGGACTGTCTCAGTAATTCAGCCACAGTTAAAAACTTTTAACTACTGCACACGCAAACAAAGTAAAATCTCAAAGCAAGCCGCCTAAAGTCTCTAAAGAACCAAACAAATTCGAATCACACGCCTAAAGAATCTAGGGCGTCAAACCATACACAAACAGTAGCCTTCCGGACCGAAAACAATAGTTGGTGATGAAACCCAACATCGCCGAATTCAGTACAGAAGTGGCGGGTGGAACAGTTACCCCAGCAACCTGCTTAATGAATAGACCGACACAAGTTCCTCCACTTTAACCGTCTCGAGTGAAGTGAACCCCCCGGAAAATCCAAGTGAGTCTAGCCGATGTCTGCTCCAGGTACAGTGGGATCTTCCCTCCACCGTCACCTTGGGTAGAACCCTAAAGATAATGGTCACTAAGGTCACCAACAGTAACAAATATACCTGGGGGAACAGTCTACGATCCGATAGCACGCAAGGGCAGAGTATCAAGCTCAATCCCCTTGTCGGATCCTTGACAATAATCCAAGGTTTGCTGACAAGTGACCCCAGGCTCCTCGACAATAATCTGAGGTTTACCGTTTGTAGTACGTGCATATCTGGCATCGTTCCCAATGAAGGAGGATTGATCCCCTCACTGGTTCGGACACGATCTCGTGCTTCTCCTTTAAGAGGAGCTTTCCCAGAGCATAAATGTAACTATTGGATTTATCCTACCACAAGATGAGCTACTTGTTTGGTTTTTCTGTCTTGGAGAGTTAATTACTCTCCTACTCCAAGACACTAGCCTGATCTATATTGGTGTTTCAGAGCCCTAGTAAATAAAAAGTGACTAAGTAAATTTTACTTTAAGCATTAATTTTTATGGCTTTTCTTTAGGACAAAAGGTAGTGAAGATGAAACTGATGGTGTGTAGACTCGACTCAAATCCACTAAAAAGATGCACCTAAGATGATTTATACTAGTTTTCCTTTTCAATGAATTCCCTAGCTAAGAGAGTTGGAAAATGCAAAATTGATATAAAGACAACTTTCTTGGCAATGAAAATCAAAGAAACAATCTCTTTATCTTTTCCAAAGCATACAACACATGACCACTAATTATTTCACAAAAATTCCTTTCTCTTTTCAAAGACTTCAAATGGTACTAAAACAAACTTTTTCCAAAGAGATTTTTGTATTTTTTCCTATATTAACAAAGCATGTAAAACTACTTAACAAAAATCAATTTTAAAAAATCTAAGACAATCAAATCAATTTTACCTAAAAGCAAATCTAATGAGGCAAAAGCCTACAAAGTATAATTCCAGGATGTTTTACTCAGTTACAATTCAACCAAGGAATAGTTCATGCATAATCATAAACCAGTCAAAAACAAAAATTAAAATCTTTTGTTCTTTTTCTTAAGAATGAAATTCACAGCTTAACCAACAAGCTTTCTCGAAATTCCGCAAAGAGACAACACAAAGATAGGTTTCTCGCAAAGGTGGATTTTATGAAAGGTCTGACTCCTAAGAAGACTGAAAAGACCAGGGATATCCAAGGTTTTACAACTTCTAAAGCCAAAGTCACTACAGGACCAATGCAAAAATCAAACCTAGGGCTAGAATCTCTATGAACTTCACTAAAACCCTTGATACTAATGAAACAAGCTTAGATGAAGACTTCTGACAGGTAACCAGTGGATCTGGGCAGCAAAAAACAAATTATAAACAAAATCTAAGAGGCAAAAAGGAAAAAATTGAAATTTTCTCAACTTTTGACAGGGTACGCAGGCAGCCTGTTTGCACAGGTGCGGCCACGCTCTGTGTACAAAGCTGCAGTGCGTACAGGTACGCACTGTGCTTAACGTAGAGGGTGCATACTACTAGCAAAACCAAGAAAAATAAAATCTAACTTAACCCTAAGCTATTCCACCCAAATTCAAGGTCAATCAGCCAAAAACCAGAAAAAAATCGACTTTTCTCAAATCAAAGTATCAAACAAAAGAGAAATCAATCAAATCCATGGTTTCCCCAGTATGGTCGCCATTTTGTCATGCGGAAAGAGTCAATTTTGCGGACAAAACCGACCTCCCTAGAAGCTAAGGCTTTCTAGTGACAAACAAGACAATCAAGCACTATCTTTCTCTAAATATGCATTTAAAATACAAGCAACCAGGTGTTTAAAGCATATCTTTAGTCTAACGTTGTTTGTAGCAGTCCAGCCTCTTCGATCCAGATGAACTCCTCCTTCTCTTTGAAACCTGCATTCACTAACAAGCAAACGATTACATAGCACCTGAATAACTCATAAAATAAAACATATTCATCATAAAGACCAAGGAGTATATGAAACAAATTATATATAACAACTTGTTGAGAAAAATGAACTTAATTGTATTAAGTGGAAACAAAAGAAACCATTACAACCAGTGCCTTGGTGTTGTGCAGGTCCCTCCCAGGGTCCAGCAAGAGTTCTATTTTACTTTGATCAGCTCACCCACTTCCAAATGAAGCTAAGAAAGGATGGGAATCTCTCCTCTCAAGCTCTAAAAGGGAGTCCTAATTTCAACAACATCTACCCTTAGGAATGTTCAGCTTTCAACCTCTTCTCCCTCTGGCCTAATGCCTATATTTATAATGCTTTGGAGGAAGTTAATCAGGTCCACCATCAATGGGATAAGCCCCTCTTTCAATGGGATAGCTCCCCTCTTGATGGGATAAGTTCCTCTTTCATAGAGATACATGAACCATCTGGAGGCGCTCAATACATGTCTAACCATCTTCTAGAATGCTCTAGATTCGACCACAAGTAACTTTTTTGAAGTAAAACTCGGCCTTTTGACCTTTACAGGAGTACGCACCCACCCCTTTACAGACAGAGCGTACAAGTACGCAGGTATTGTGAACTTGAGGTGCGTACATGCAGGTAAGGTTAAGAGAAACTGCGTAACCAGAGTTAATTGACTTTTTAAGGACTTTCTCTCTTTCTTGGAGTTTGACATGAGGAGCAGAGGTATAAGACTTGCCAAGGAGGAAAGTAAGACAGTTGATGGAGCCATACTGACTGCAAATCGTCATGGTGACAAATTTTAGTGTAACAGTGGGTCCGACTGGGGATATGGGACCAGTTTCCCAATTTATGTGTGTGTGTGTGAAGAATTGATATTTCCCTTCTAAAAGTTCCTAAGTGAGATGCTCTAATTCTAACTCTAATCTAATAACATGCAAATTTTACTCTAATAAACAGAAACATCTAATTCTACACTAACTCGGGGTGTAATCCTTCTGTTATGCGATCTAAAATGATTTCAAATAACAATTGGTAATAAAGATCATTCTACTGTTATGAGAAAAGAATTCAATAAAGATGAACCACTTCGTATAAAAAGTTAGATGAAACAGTTGTGAAAGGCATATCGCATAATATGCTACTCATACACTAAGCATAAATAAATAGCTATCACCATACAAAAGTGCCAAATGATAACTCAGGCATTCACGCATCAATATATAAACAACTGAACATGAATATCACTTTTAACGCAAAGACATAAGTAGTTAAGAGATAAAAGTACCATTTATAACTAGTTCTACTCATGAGCTTCAAGCGATAATGATTTATCTCTTCTTAATCCAAAATCCACTAAGAGTACAAAAGTGCAACATTAGTAGCAGATATTAAATGCATATATTAATAAATCCTGTTCCATTCATTCATCAAAACCTCCTCAGAGGGTACAAAAGTGCATGTTTTGGGGATAAGTTTTTGATAAATTTCAGGACCCTTCTCTAAATGCATGAGAAGGGTTTAAATACTACTAACTAAATCTAAAAATAACTTATTACAAAAATGTAGGATGCGGTTTAAATGACCGTCCTCATTTCAGGCAAAAATAAAGCAAAATTAAAACTAAAACTGAATCTAAAATTAAAACTACTAACTAATTATTTCTGTATCTGCTCCTTGAAATCGCACGCGTTCAGCATTTGTTTGAGAAGAGTCGGCTGGCTGACTTCCGATTTTAGCTGTGCTGTGAAAACATAATCGGCAAGAGCTGGCGCCATCTTCTCGGCAGAATTGATGATACACTTGAGAGTCATGCACTGGCTGTGTGGTTTTACTAAATATGCCCAGTAAGAATCCCAATTCAACTTGGTTAACCTTTGGATTGATTCTGCGTTTTCTTGAGCCTTCTGTCTCCAGACTGTTTGTAATTTCTTTTCAAGATGTTTTGTAATCGCGCATCCGAAACTGCCTCCGTTTCTTGATTCGGGATTCCTTGGTGCGTTTTTCACCCTTTGCACATTTTCTTTTAGCGGATATAAAGCTCAAATTTTGTGAAAATCATGATTCCGTAAACTCTTAACCCTGAGTTTTAAATTGTCTCTTTTTGATGTCAGCACTGTCCAGTATCCATTTAATATGTCTGTGTATGGGAGAATTTTGGGCCTTGCTGCTATCTGGTGTAAAAACGAACAAGCTAGCTCTGTGATGGATGCCTCAGAAGAACCATGTGAGCCTGCAGTAGCCGTAACTTCCATCACTCTAGGATTCTCTTCCTCAAGTAGACTATACATGCATTCCCAAGTAGAAATACCAGCGTCTCTGTTATAGGCAGTGTCTGTATACAAGGGCGCCATTTCTTTCTTTTCAGAGCTCGGGGCTTTGCCTTTCTTTCCCAGGGTATCCTGTGTACTGCTTTGTATCGTTCTCTGTTCTCCGTTCCTGAAATTTACAAGTGAAGTGAGAATAATGATAAGGAAAGGTGACGGGAAAGTCTTGAATGCCGAAGACGTATAAAATATACCACCTTATGTGAAATGGCTTTTCGATAAGCACAAACCATATTCCATTAATGACTAGCAACTAACTTATTAATTAGCATTAAAGCACATAACCAGGTCTCGGTTTATGGAAAATATTTTTTCGAACGACGAGCCCGAAAGATTTGCGATGAAGCGATTTTGTGATTTGCTTCACAATATCGCAGATCGCAACATTGTAATATCGCTCTATCGCTTTATCGCATTATCGCATTATCTCTTGCTCGCTATATCGCAATGTTGCTTTGCCGCTCTATCGCAAAATCGTAATATCGCAATATCGCAGGAGCGTGGCATATGACAATTTTTGTTAATCTGTTTTCTGCGAAATGCGATTTGCGATATGCGCCATCGCATATCAGCAGTTTGAGGTTTTTCAGCGTAAGTGATTTTTTGAGGCATGCGATGCGATAAATGTTTTCTTAATGTGTAGTTTCGCATCGCGATCTCGCAATCTTAGAATTCGGCTTGCAAGGAGGTATTCATTATCTTTTTGCGATGCGATATTTCCTAAGGAATAATTCTACTTTATCATAAAACTTAGGCTTTTTTGATTTTTCAAGGGTATTTTCCTAAGTTTATGATGGTAAGTTTTATTAAAAAGGAAATACAAGCACTAATTAATTTTTAAATTTTTGACTAAGGGTCCCCACTTATTTAGTATTAGGAATAACACTAAATAAGAAGGGGGGTTGTTGCTGGCCACAACAATTGGCGATTCACTTGGAAGAACCAATTATCTCTACTTTTCTTTTGAATTTTCTAAACTTCCAAAACAGAAAATTTTCCAGAAAATTAAACTTTATTATAGAAAGATAAAGTACATTATGCTTTTACCTATCAATGATATTTTGTTTCTTCTATTTTCAACTTTGATTATTTACTCCCTCAAGCTAGTCCTTGTATCTACATCAGTCATTATTTGGTTTATAAAGATAAAAACAAAGCCTTCTCTGTAAATCAATTTTGAATATGCTCATTTGTCGTAGGTAGAGCCTTTGCTGCCAGCAGGAATTCATAGCCTCGACAGGGTTACCTGTTACCCAACAATGATCCTGTATCCTACTTAGAGAAATATACGATTTTCAAAGAGAAATCCATATCCACACTTATTGCTTTCATTTTATTTTTTACCCTTAAAGAACAATGTCTTGGTTTGGTAGCCAATTTATGACACAGTCATTCATTGATTTATAGCTTTGCTAAACAAGCTGGCTCGTGATGAGACCCCTCGTCTTTTGATTGCAACAATCTTGAGTCATCGCCCTGTTGTGGTATGCGGTATTGGCAAAGTCAGCAAGCTATAATATCTATGATCATGATAAGTTGGCTCGTGATGAGACCTCTTACTCTTTAAGTTAAAGTGTATCTTTGGATCATTCTCTGAACATTGTAGTTTCCTAGGTGGGGAGGAAGTCATTGTTTCCTTAAGATGGCTCTGGATGAAAATGGTAGACTTTTTGGAAAGAGATTTTCTACAGAGAATCTTCATTTTTGTTATTGATACCTTTCATTGGACTGATACAAAACAATTTCCCACTAAAGGTTTCTTTTTATCAAAATTTACAAAGTCAAAACTAGTATCATTTCTAGGCCTAGAGTTTTTAACTGTGTCTTTCAATAATAATGATCAATTTTCTTAAAAGAATTCCATTTATACAAGTGAAAAAACAAAATCTAAAAGAGAATTTGTGTCTTTTTCGTGAATTCCTAATGTAACCATTTACAACTGGTTTTATTATGAAACTAAAACAACTACTCTACAAAATAGAAGAATGATCTCCTATGGAAAATATTTTTTGAGGATTTGTCTGTTAACAGGTAAAGATTCTCTTTTTCCTGTTAAATCCTATAACATAAAAGTAGACGGACCTATGACTTCTACGATTTGAAAAGGGCCAAGCCACATTCGTTGAAATTTTGTATGTTTCCCTTTTTCCTCATGAGCCTTGTCCCATTTTAGAACTAAATCTCCCATCTGAAAATCTTTTCTGGATATTATGTTTGAATCAAAAGAAGCTTTCACTAATGCTTGGCGATGGTCATGAGTTATCTTGGCCCATTCTTGTTGTTCTTCTAACTTAATTATTTCCAGTTGCCTTGATTGTAAGGAAGAAGTTAGGGCTTCATCAATATACTAAACCAAGGCTAAAGAGGGAATTGCTAAATGAGTTGGAAGAACCACTTCTTTCCCATAAATTAAATTAAAGGGAGAAGTGCCAATGGAGGCTTTCTATGTTATTCTATCTGCCCTCAAAGCATATATTAAAGATTTGTGCCAATTTTTGTGATTTTTGATCAATGGTTCGCTTAATAATTCTGATTAAGTTTTTATTTGTAGATTCAGCTAACCCATTCCCTTGTGGGTAATAATTGGCAGAGTATTTAAGCTTGAAACCCCTTTTGAGTGCAAATTTAGTCATTGCATTACCAAAAAAATATGATGCATTATCAAACATTAAAGTAGAATGCAACCCAAACCTGGTGATTATGAACTGATCTATGAATGCGATGATATTTTCAGCATTAGCCGTCTTGAGTGGAACTGCTTCTACCCATTTAGTAAAATAATCTGTTGCTATAAGGATATATCTATGTTATTTAGAAGAGTGAGGAACGATCTCACCTATTATGTCGAGTCCCCACTGATCTAAAGGTTGCTCAATGTTAAGTGGTTGTAGTGGCAAGGATGGTTTCTTTTGTCTCCCAGTAGCGGTTTGACAGTCTTGACATTTCCTCACGTAGTTATGTGCGTCTTTGAATAATGTGGGCCAGTAATAGCCTGCGCGTAAGATTTTATGAGCAGTAGCGTCTTCAACATAGTGTCCACCTACTGGCCCATCGTGGAGTTCTTGCAAGACTTTTTCAGCTTCAGATTTCTCAAGACATCTAAGGAGAACAGAATCATAATTTATTCTAAAAAGAACATCGTTCACTAGCTGATATTGTTTGGCTTTCAACCTTAGAGCTCTTTTCTTGGTATGATTGAGGTTTGAAGGAGCGTATCCATTTTTTAGATAATAAATGATATCAGCGTATAATGACTCAACATCGTTTAGGCTTACCTCGTACATGTGTATCTCTCGAGATGGAATTTCGGACATCAGTGATGCTCTGGCCAGCATTTTGCAAAAGCCTTGACCTTTTACAATACTTGCTGGTTTGATTTCTACATCATATTCCTGTAAGGCAGTAACCCAATTGGCTCTTTTCTCACCCACATCCTTCTATACTAGAAGATTTCTTACCGCTGGAAACGGTACTATGATTTTTGTATGTGTTTTAAGTAAAAAAGGTCTGAAATATTTAATTGCTTTGAAAACAGCATAAGCTTGTTTCTCCACATCTGAATAATTTAACTCAGCGCCTTGTAAATTGGAACTGAAAAAAGCAATTGGGGCTTCTACCTTTTCTTGATTTTCTTGAGTGAGTATCGTAGCATATGATCTATCAGAGGCAAATGTATATAAAATAAAAAGATTGGAAAAATTTGGAGTTGCTAAAGATGGAGCATTAACAATTTCTTGTTTGATCATATTGAATGCCTCATGTTCATCTTGGCCCCATTTAAAGTTTTAGTTCTTTTTAATCATTTCTTGTAAAGGAGACACAATTCTTGAAAAATCTGGAACAAATCTCTTTACAAAGTTAATCTGGCCAAGAAAAGATTGCATGGTTTTCTTGTTGTGAGGTAGGGGTATTGCGGAAATCTCCTTGATTCTGTCAGAATCAATGTGAATTCCAGATTTTGACACTATGAATCCGAGAAGTTTTCCTTTACTTAATGCGAAAAATGATTTTTTCGAGTTAAGTGAAATTCCATACCTTTGACAACGTTGGAAGATTTGTTTTAAATCTCTAAGATGATTGTTTCATTTCTTGAAATAGATTACCACTGATTTATTAACTAACCCCTTGAATGCGATGTCCATGGCTCTTTGAAATGTGGCACCAATGTTAATCAGACCAAATGGCATCGTTTGATATGCGTATATGCCCCATTTAGTTCTGAATGTGGTTTTTAATTGATCATCAGGATGTACCAACACTTGATTGTATTCTGAGAATCCATCCAAGAATGACATCAATTCTGATCCCGCGACTGCCTGCAGTATTTGTTCCGTGGGAGGCAAAGGAAAATTATCCTTTTGGCATGCTTTGTTAAGATTTCGAAAGTCAATGCAGATTCTAATTTATCCATTTTTCTTTCTAACAGGGACCATATTGGAAACCCATTTGGAATGTCGAATGGGAAAAATTATTTTGGCTTTCAATAACTTACTGAGTTCAAATTTGATCTGGTTTTCTAGATTGGGCTGGATCTTTCTCAACTTTTGTTGGATAGGTTTTTCATCATCTATCATTGGAATAGTATGTTGGTTGATGGAGGTGTCGTACGTTTTGAGTTCATCATAATTCCAAACAAAGACACTTTTGTATTGTCTCAAGAGATGAATATACGCTAATTTTTCTTCAGGAGCTAGACCAAGGCCTAGATTGATATTTTGTGGTTTGGTATCAGTTCCTAGATTTACTAATTCATAGTTCAAAGTTGAACTTTGGAGTTTTGAATTGGTAGATCTTTTAAACCGATCTTTAAAATCATAAAGGTCTTCTAACTTGACTACTGACTTAGGTATGGCATTGTTAGAGCTATCTTGTTGCAATTGTCGGTCATGTTGGTCTTTGTCAATTATTTGATTGGTGTAGGATCCTTCAGATGTGAGGAAACTCATGATATCAGGATCGTCGTTGAAAATCCTCCAATTGGTAATGTTATCAGGAATAGATGGTCTAAAAATTAATTCAATTGAAAATCGATCAGGGCTAAAATCTTCTGAAGGAATGAGCTTAGAAGCTACGTTAGCTAAGAGGTCTGCACTAGCATTCTGGAGTCTGGGAATTGATGAAATATTAAATGCTATAAAGTGTTCAGTCAGATCTTGAACTAAAGATTGGTAATGTTTTAAATGACCTGATAAACAATGTATAGTATTACGTACCTGTCTGATTACAATTTCAGAATCTCCGAAAACTTGAAGGTATTTGACGTCTAATCCGATTGCTTTGTATAACCCTTGGACTAAAGCCTCGTATTCTGCGGTATTATTGGTGCAATCAAATTTGAGTCTGCAAGTTAGCATAGTTTTATCTCCCTCCAGACTTATTAACACGCATCCTGCTCCTGATTCTTCGTTAGACTTAGAACCGTCAAAAAATAATTTCCAAAATAAAGATTTATTTACAGGACTATCTATGAAATTAATACATCTAAAACTATCTGTTTGAGAGAAATTTTCTACTTGAGATAAAACAGAATGTTCTAAGTAAGGTGAGGTATGAGCATTAAAATTTCCTAGGAAAGAATCTACTGAGTAGTTGCCAATGATGTTATTGCTGTATGCTACTGGTTCATTTTCTCCCTCCAGTTTTGTTACTATGTATTTCTGATGTCTTTCCCGCTCAACTTTTATTTGATTTGGTTTACCATTGTAAGGGAGCCACATGTGCGACCAATCAGTTGCAAAGTATCCATGAAGTTTTTCTAACCAATCTCTGCTAAGAATTAAGCCATAAAATTCCAGAATATAAACAACTAAAATGTCGATAACTTGACATACCTTTGGGTTAGATGACAGCCTTATGGTGACCTGATTTAATTCGCCAATCACTTCGACTTGCGATCGATCTAATTGAACTATGCGCACAGTGGATTTTTGTGGTTGAACGTTCAATTTTGCACATATTGACTTTGGTAAAATATTCGATGAAGCTCCAGAATCCACTAAGCAATTATGCAAATTTTTATTGAAAATTTCATAAGTAAGAAGAAATGGGGGAGTATGAGATCTCGATCTTCCTCCAATTAAGGCGATATCATTTGGATCAAATTTATTAATCGCATTAGTTGGAGGTCTTCCCATATCATGGGAAGCTTGAGAGATTACAGTGGCGGGCAAAGGTGCAACTGGTACATCATGTAATTATTTCGAAAGTATCTTTTGTTGGTGTTTTAACTTGCTCAATTCGTAAAAAGTGATATTGGCCCTAGTATTTTTCATGTCTTCTATGATATTATAATCCATTTCATCCGAAACGATCAGCGTTTTAGATGGAGTTGATGGGTCTGTTTGGACTAGGCTGGTTTGAGTCGCTTTAGGTGTAGTTTTCTTGGCTGCGACTTTATCCTTAGTCATTGAGCTTGCACTCTTTAGCTTAGGGGTAGGTTGAGGAGGATCAAGTTGATTTCTACTGCGATTACTAACCGGTGATGCCTCTTGATCCTCTTCATCCGGGAGGATGAAATCCCACATACCTTGTAACTCTACAACTTCTTCTTCATTGGTATGTTCTTCAGTAGCGATCTCCTCTTTTTCTTCTTCGGATTCAGTACTTGTAATAGCATTAGGGGGTTTGGAATCGGTCGAAGGGTTTCTTTTAAAAGGTCTGTACGTATTTTTAGAAGAAGTTTCTGCCACTTGTTTCTTAATGTCGACCATCTCATTAGACATGGTCTTCAAAACTTTTTGCAATCCTTCTAAATCGAATGGATCTTTCGATTGTTTTTTCTTGGGATCTTCCTTGAAAGTAACCTTCTTGGGTTTTCGTTCTTCTAATGTGTTTTTCTTTTATAAGGCTGTAATACGTTTCTCTACTGCTATTGATTCTTTGATATTTTCAACTAAAGTTGTTTTGTTAGCCCTATCAACAAAGATTGCTATGTTTGATGGTAAAGTAGTGATGTACCATTCACTTCGCACTTCTTCGCTAGGCTTGGAAGCATTAGGAATTTTGTTTAACAGTTTATTGAAAAGTGAATTGAAATCTTTGATAGGTTCTTTTGACTCGGCCCTAAGGTTAGACAGGTCATTGATTAGTGTTGCCGTAGACCTGTCATCACCAAACTTAGTCAGGAATTGTTCTTGGAAAATCTCCCAAATAGTGATAGATCCCGATGGTAATAAAAAATACCATGATCCGACTGTTCCTTGCAGAGTATAAGGAAAAAGTCGGACAAAAACATCTTCGTTGGTAACTCCATTGAGATTTATGGATAGCATAAAGTTATTTATATGTTCTTCTACTAGCATGCCTGCCTCCGGATTAAACTTAGGCAACCATTTTTCAGGATGGGCTGGTAATTGACTCAAGGGCGCAGGCATTAAGACTACCCCTAGGTTATTTCATGGAGATTGGGCCATTGCTAAACTACTAACATAGGAAAGTGTAGAAGGTGATCCCTACGACTGAGAATATGAGGATATTATGACTCCAGATGATTGAGAAGGAGATGTGGGAGTGTCGGTGGACTGATGGACAATGATCTGAAGTGGAGGAGTGGAGGGTTGACTTCGCGGTGGAGACGTTGAGATAGATGATGATGATGAAAGAGTCTCGCTATCGGACCCTTTATGAGATTTCCTTGCTCTCTTCCTTGTGGGTAAAGGTAACTCAGTTGGCTGAACGCCAAATTTTTCGCTCTTTAATCTGGTAAGATGATGAGCAGGGTTATATTGCAAACTCATGCTGCCTTGAGATTTATCAGATCTTTGAAGTGATATAGAAAATCGCTGAAGTTTGTGAATCAAAGATTCAACTTTAGGAGGTTCAATAGTAGATTGTTCTGAAATGTCAGGGTTTGTAGCAGTGGCTGTTGCTCCTGCGACTTCTGGCTCTGAATTTAAGGATTCTAAATGCACTGGAGAAGTTGGGGGAGATGGTGAGGGCGATTTACTCTTAGAATGGTATTTAGATTTAGACTTACTTTCCATTCACAGTTCGGGGCCCTCCTTCTAGCGCCAAATATGTTGAAGCCCCGAAAATCGGGTCTACAACAAGGGGGATACCCACCCAGTCCGGACCTTGGTTAGCAGCTCCTTTTCCGTTTGGTATAGTGGGTCCGACTGGGGATGTGGGACCATTTTCCCAATTTATGTGTGTGTGTGTGAAGAATTGATATTTCCCTTCTAAAAGTTCCTAAGTGAGATGCTCTAATTCTAACTCTAATCTAATAACATTCAAATTTTATTATAATAAACAGAAACATCTAATTCTACACTAACCCGGGGTGTAATCCTTCTGTTATGCGATCTAAAATGATTTCAGATAACAATTGGTAATAAAGATCATTCAACTGTTATGAGAAAAGAATTCAATAAAGATGAACCACTTTGTATAAAAAGTTAGACGAAACAGTTGTAAAAGGCATATCGCATAATAAGCTACTCATACACTAAGCATAAATAAATAGCTATCACCTTACAAAAGTACCAAATGATAACTCAGACATTCACGCATCAATATATAAACAACTGAACATGAATATCACTTTTAACACTAAGGCATAAATAGTTAAGAGATAACAGTACCATTTATAACTAGTCCTACCCATGAGCTTCAAGCGATAATGATTTATCTCTTTTTAATCCAACATCCACTAAGAGTACAGAAGTGCAACATCAGTAGCAGATATTAAATGCAAAATCCTGTTCCATTCATTCATCAAAACCTCCTCAGAGGGTACAAAAGTGCATGTTCTGGGGATAAGTTTTTAATAAATTTCAGGACCCTTCTCTAAATTCATGAGAAGGGTTTAAATACTACTAACTAAATCTAAAAATAACTTATTACAAAAATGTAGGATGTGGTTTAAATGACCGTCCTCATTTCAGGCAAAAATAAAGCAAAATTAAAACTAAAACTGAATCTAAAATTAAAACTACTAACTAATTATTTATGTATCGACTCCTTGAAATTGCACGCGTTCAACATTTGTTTGAGACGAGTCGGCTAGCCGACTTCTGATTTTAGCTATGCTGTGAAAACAGAATCGGCAAGAGCTGGTGCCATCTTCTTGGTAGAATTGATGATACATTTGAGAGTCATGCACTGGCTGTGTGGTTTTACTAAGTATGCCCAGTAAGAATCCCAATTCAACTTGGTTAACTTTGGATTGATTCTGCCTTTTCTTGAGCCTTCTGTCTCCAGCCTGTTTGTAATTTCTTTTCAAGAAGTTTTGTAATCGCGCATCTGAAACTGCCTTCCTTTCTTGATCCGGGCTTCCTTGGTGCGTTTTTTTCCCTTTGCGCATTTTCTTTTAGTGGATATAAAGCTCAAATTTTGTGAAAATAATGATTTATTAAGCTCTTAACCCTGAGTTTTAAATTTTCTATTTTGGATGTTAGCGTTGTCCAGTATCCATTTAACTATGTCTGTGTATGGGAGAATTTTGGGCCTTGCCGCTATCTGGTGTAAAAACGAACAAGCTAGTTCTGTGATGGATGCCTTAGAAGAACCATGTGAGCCTGTAGTAGCCGTAACTTCCATCACTCTAGGATTCCCTTCCTCAAGTAGACTATACATGCATTCCCAAGTAGAAATACCAACGTCTCTATTACAGGCAGTGTCTGTATACAAGGGCGCCATTTCTTTCTCTTCAGAGCTCGGGGCTTTGCCTTTCTTTCCCATGGTATCCTACGTATTGCTTTGTATCGTTCTCTGTTCTTTGTTCCTGCAATTTACAAGTGAAGTGAGAATAATGATAAGGAAAGGTGACGGGAAAGTCTTAAATGCCAAAGACGTATAAAATATACCACCTTACGTGAAATGGCTTTTCGATAAGCACAAACCATATTCCATTAATGACTGGCAACTAACTTATTAATTAGCATTAAAGCGCATAACCAGGTCTCGGTTTATGGAAAATACTTTTTCGAACGACGAGCCCGAAAGATTTGCGATGAAGCGATTTTGCGATTTGCTTCACAATATTGCAGATTGCAACATCGCAATATCGCTCTATCGCTTTATCGCATTATCTCATTATCACATTATCTCTTGCTCGCTATATTGCAATGTCGCTTTGCCGCTCTATTGCAAAATCGTAGGAGCATGGCATATGACAATTTTTGTTAATCTGTTTTCTGCGAAATGCGATTTGCGATATGCGCCATCGCATATCGGCAGTTTGAGGTTTTTTAGCGTAAATGATTTTTTGAGGCATGTGTTGAGTCTTGAAAATGTCATTCATTTCCATTACACTTTCACTATTATGTCCATTATATCACCTCCATTTCTCCTCCATTTCACTACTATCTCACCACATTCATTCCACTTTCATTATCATTGCGCCACATTTATGTTTTTCCAAACTTGATTAATTCTAAGCTTTTTAAGTGAATTTGTGGTTAAAAATTAGAAAATAATGTGCATATGCTTATACCTAACAAATGGGTTGAGATTGTTGACATGTGTAGGTTGAAAGGAGGCTTCTAGAAGACCCTTATGTGGCACTCTAAGGCCAAATTCGAATTTGAGTGGAAAGAATCATGGGATCATGAGGATATGTGTCACATCTCCTAATTATATTGTAACTCTAAGAAGACATGTGTCTTATCAGTTCCTATTTTGATTAGGACTCTAGAGGTAGAGGGAGAGATTCATGGACTCTCATTAATGAGATGGCTTCTCATCTTTTTGTATAAATAGGAGATCTCTCTCCTTTATTTGTTAGTTCTTAAGTCTTAGCTTGTTAGTTCTTAAGCTTGTTAGCTTGTGAGATGGCTTTGGAAAGCTTTGGAGAGTTTTGTTGTACTTTGTAATTTTGAAGAATTTGAATAAAGCTTTGATGTTCTCAACATGGAAGGAGATGTGAAGTAGATGTCATGGAGCATATTAGAATGTAAGGTAGAGTAGATTTCATTTTGTAATTTTGCTTTGATTTCATTTTGTCATTTAATTGCTTTCAAGTTTGATAGATTAGATTTTTCATTCATGCAATTTTAATTCATGTAAGTGTGTTCAACCGGTTGATTGTAGATTAGTTTTTCTTTACATGTTTTTGCATTAACTAGTGACATGAGATTAACCTCTCTGCTGACTTTGCTTTTCTTAGTTTTTTTTTTTTTAATTCCAGTTCTATTTTGATTTCAGTTTTTTTTACTTGCTTTGATTAGTTAGTTTATAAATCAACATGCTCATATCATTGTCGGTTACCTCCGAAAGCCATAGCTGGACTACTGGCGAGGGATCAAATTATGAATGTGTAATTTGATTTTAATTTTATTTTTCTGCAATTAGATATCAGATTGCTCATGACATTGATGATTACCTCCGAAAGCCATAGCTGGACCACTGGCGAGCGATCGAATTATGAATGTGTAATTTGATTTTAGTTTTACTTTTATGCAATTAGATATTAAATTGCTCATATCATTGTCGGTTACCTCCGAAAGCCATAGCTGGACTACTGGCGAGGGATCGAATTATGAATGTGTAATTTGATTTTAGTTTTACTTTTCTACAATTAGATATCAGATTGCTCATGACATTGATGATTACCTCTGAAAGCCATAGCTGGACTACTGGCAAGGGATCGAACTATGAATGTGTAATTTGATTCTAGTTTTACTTTCCTTGTAATTTTTGATTTCTTTGAGTGCAATAGCTTAAATCGCTTTTCTGTATTTAGACAGTAGTAGAGATAATAGTTTCATGATCAGTAATTCATTATTTACTTGTTTAAATAGGAACACATTTTCCATTCTTGTTCAAGCATTACTGTCATCACTAGTACATTCTAAGACCTTCTAAAGTGTTAAGTTCTGGAAATCATTATAGAGGACATAATTGCCTTAAAATCTGTATCCATACTTGCCTTCTAGAGGCTTAGGAATAAGATTTCCATTTGCATTATACACTTTAGGAGATCAACAAGAACAAAACCCCAAAACAAAACAAAAACTATAAAACAACGAAGTAAGAAAAATGTTAAATAAGCACATATGGTGCACCACACTTCTTCAATTTACAATACTCGGGTTGATAATTTATGTAGAGCAATTTAAGACGTTAAATTGACTAGACATTTTGGCGCCGTTGCCGAGGAAGTGTAATTAGGAGACCTTATTTCTTACATCTAAAAAAATAAATTAATAATTCTTGAGTATGCTCTCCTGCTGCACTTTGTGTGATCTGGAGGATCAGAAAAAGGATTGTTATGTAATTTTTTTTTAATAATTCTTGAGTATGCCCTCATCCCGCACTTTGTGTGATCTAGAGGATCAAAAAAATAATTGTTATGTAAAAAAGAAAAAAAGAAAAAAAGAAAAAAAAACGGACAAAATAAACTTCATCATTTCAATTGATTAAAAAAAAATAAAAAATAATGAAACCCAACTGCTTCGATAGGTTCAACTGTCCAAGATTGACTGTTTATGGTTTGTAGTGGTCCTCAAAACATTGTATCCTGTTTTAATAAGGTTTTGCAACTTAGCTGCGGAATGTAACCTGATTCCGCAGCTAGTTGAGAATTCCGCAGCTGATTTCAAGGTTTAGCAGGTTACAGACGTCCAATGAAGAAATTGACCACATGGGCATCTCCAGAATTGTCCCAACATGAATCCTATTCTACTCACCCAACTTAGATCAATAAAAAACCAGCCTAAGACCTCAGTCAAAGTCCCGTTTTTAGCATGTTTTCTTTGACGACTTTGCTGCCTGAAATTGAAAATCATTAATCCTTTTTATAAAATTTCACAATTTCAGAGAAAAAAGGGGGAGAAAAAAAGGGGAAAACAATTTATGGCTATCTTGAATCCCAGCTTTCACTGTGGCCTCAGTAGAAAATCTGCATTCTTGCTTGAACTTTGGTCTTGAAACAAACTTGCAAAAAAATTTAAAAAATCAAGAGTGCAAATTCAACATATCAAATTGCATGGACTGTTGTAAAGAAAATAAGATGAGGCCAATTGAAATTAAAAAAAAAAACCCCTTGTGTGGCTTTCAAAAGAGTGTATGTGGCATCCAATTTATGTGGAAATTTTTTTGGAACCTCCCAATGTCAAAATTTGAAAAATCTGCATACACATTGATTTGATGTTTCAGTGCATCCTCAGCCTTTGTAAGCAATCCATTTGCATTCATTTGGATTATTCATCTTACTCATATAGGAAGCTTTTGGTTTTGGAAAGTTTTTGGAAAGCCAACATAGGAAATTTCTTGATAATAATAGAATCTAAAACCTATGGATGGCCTACATAAATTGTGCAAATGGATTAAAAACAGAGGCATGTGCCGCGGTCACCAATACTCCTAGAGAAAACACTGAGCTCATGATCTCTATTGAAGGTCTCATAGACTTCTTTGAGTTCTGGTCATTGACAATTCGCCCACCATATTTGCTGTTGATTGCATCTAAAAACAATCTTTCTTTGAAATCGATTTTACAGAGAATTCCACTTCACGAATTTCATTTATATCCCTGAGGCTAAAACCAAATTAAGTGTTTCAAAATTGTGCATACTACTGTTGGAAAATAAAGATGCATCGTCCTACCTCTGAATTCAAAATTTTTATAGCCGAATGCAACAAATTCATAAAATGCAGAACATTAAAAACATTAACTCAGAAAAACGTAAACAGAGAAAAACGTCAAACTTTGAGAGCATGATTTGGCCAAACGAAGGCGAATTTGGAAAAAATAAAACATGGGTTTTTTTTTCCAGTAGGGTCAATTAGATAACCCAGAAACGGTTTTTAGAAATTCGTGGCGGTTTGGGAGATATCCTTGGTTCTTTGGAGCACATTTTTGCCTGCTGCGTGAAAAAAAACGGAATTTCAATTGATGAACTGATAGTTTGATGTTTGATTTAATTCGGCTGTCTGGGGTAGGGGATTCCAATTTAGGTATCAACTGTGTGGTGGCATTCAACTCCTGGTTACACGCCTCCCGTCCTTAATGAAATCATACTTCATCACATGCATGTTAACAACAATCCCAATTGAAGACGACTCTGTTTAGTGAGTAACTCCATTACGTGAACCGGTTGGATACGGCTCTTCACAGCCAATTGATAGACGTGGCATGGAGCTTTTTAGCATTTAATTTTGACTTTAATGTATAATGGCACTTCTCCAAGCACTCATCTAACAACTATTCCTATGACTTGGTGTTTTACTTGCTAAAATATCGGCACAGATGTTGATACTCATGGATTTTGTTTCCATTGACAAGTTCTGCGTACATGTTTAACTTTATTGTGAAGTGCTTGGCAGTCTGACCATACTTTCAGCCAAAAATTCTGTAATAAAACAACCTCTGTCAACCCGTAATCCAATGAAAAGCGTCGATCAAGCTCATCTTTACCAAACTGCGCTTATAGCGAAGGTGGATTATATGCTCTGGTCTTAAGTAATTTGAGTAAATCAATAATTAGCATATTGCTGAATCCAGTTTCTAGAATTCCTTTAATCAGTGGCCTTGAGAACTATGCCTTGGTACCAATTGATCTTGCTACTGATCATACAAAAATTGGAGGATTGCGTGCTGAATTTCAAAACTGATGGTTGACTGTCTTTTAGCTGCAGAATGCAGCCACTTTCCGCAGCTGATTCAACTTTCCGCAGCTATTTTTGTTAAACTCTAGGTTGCAGGTGTCATCAAGAAAAACAAGCCACATGGGTAGCTGGGAAAATGTCAGTATATGGATGGTGTCCTATTCATTTGATCCAATTCGATGAAAAAGACCCTGGTCAAAGGGAAGTCAAGTTGTGTGTTATCACTAAGTCACCACACTGAGTCGCCACACTAAGTCGCTGCATGTCAAGAAAAAATAATAATTTTGAATCAATGAAATGAATAAGTTATTTGCTCACTTTTCTGAAGGTATTGATTAATTTTGGACTGATGATGAAAGATGAATGGCTAACTTTGTATTCAAGATTTTTAGCTACAGAAACCGTGCACATTCTGCAGCTGAAGTCCAATTCTGCAGCTAAAAAAAACCTTATTGTTCAAATCAGCCTAATTTTTTTATACGAAATCAGATTTTGATGATTTAAGTACTGTTGGAAAGATCTCAACAAGATCTACACAATGAGAAATCCATCATTAGAGTTTGAAATGGCAAATAATGAAATAAATTGCTGAAAAGAAGCAACATTCAACTTGGGGCACCAATTCCAAAGCAAGTATAAATTCTTTTGATTTTTCCTTTGAAGACTTGTTTAATTAATACAAATTCTTAGTTTTGTGTGTAAATATCATAACTAGAGAGATTGATCACCTCTCTCCTTTGATAACCTTACATTCCATTGCAAAAGAAGTATTAGTTTTTTTTTTTGCAGGTTTCAGGAGGAAGGACAAATGACTACAAGAGAATGGTGTCTCTCTGAGAGACAAATTTGTTTCATAAGAGGATGATTAACAACAAAGAGAAAATATGCTGATGTAAAATCAGATCCAAACACTTGAAAAACTTTCAGATACTATTGTCTCCATCACATCCATCCATCACATCCATACCTCATAATAAACCATTCATTTCATTTTCCTCCATATTTTCCATTTACATTTACATACACTTTCCATCTCTTTTTTTCCATTCATAACTCACAAATAAAAACAAGAGGCTTATTCACACGCTTATTGCCCATTGTCATTTCTGTTTTCCATTGCCATCTTCCATTTTCATCTTCCATTTCTTGTCAATTTCATTCCGCAAATAAGCCCTGCTTCAATGCAAATTATCGAGTCCATAGTCCTTTGTGTCTAAGTTCTTTCTAAAAACACCTTGAGGCTTGTATGCCTTAATGGCAAGTCTTCATGCTGACAAACAATGGGAATACATTAATGTCCCTTGTTCGTCAGATCTTCTAGGTGACTCAACATCGGCAAAATCATTCGTACCTAGCAAGATGTGTTTGGGCATCTTGACTCTCATTGTCATTAATGGTGAGAGTTCTCGTGTTGACTAGTGGCATCCATTAATGGCCACTAAGTCAACAATTTCCTACTATGTTCGACATTAGAACATCTTTTCACATAGTAGGAATTGTGCCAATGAGTTTTGAAGACATGAAGACTATTATTTTCAGCATTTTGGAGCAAATTCAACAAGATTTAGTAGAAGCAATAAAAAGTCATCTTAACTCTTTATCAATGACTCCTCTTGTTCAGCCACTTGAAGAAGAATATGATCAGAATTTTGCAGCCACCACACATACAACTCATCCATTCCAAAGGGTAAGTTAAGGTACATCATTTTCTAACTTTTGACCATATAATTCCATAAAAAGCTAGAATGATAATTGTTGGAAAAACATTTCTCTTCCTTATTTCATAAAATTGCCAATACCATCAGTTGGGGGGGGGGGGGGAATACATTCATATTCATATCTTGTCATGTCCATACCATACTCAGGAGCCCACATACTTCCAACATATATTAACTATTACATTGTTATTATGAGCATACAATGGCTTCTGAAAAGGTGCTTAAAGGATAAATTGGATACAAACAAAATCATGGTTGTCACACAAAAACCAACCATCATGCAATTCAATAAAGATATACTTTGCAACAATAATCAAAATATCATTATGCAAAGTTCAAATATCAAAATAGAATGCAAAAAAAATAAAATAAAAAATTGGTTGTAACACAAGAACCAACCATGTTGCAATTCAAGTAAAACACTTTGCAAAAATATGAAGTTATCAAATGATATCATGCGAAGTTAAGCCAAAGCTCAAGGATCAAAAGAGTTAATGTAATATATATTACATGAGGATATGCAATAGCTTTAGTTGGGGGGTATGTTGAGTCTTGAAAATGTCATTCATTTCCATTACATTTTCACTATTATGTCCATTATATCACCTTCATTTCACCTCCATTTCACTACTATGTCACCACATTCATCCCACTTTCATTATCATTGGGCCACATTTATGTTTTTCCAAACTTGATTAATTCTAAGCTTTTTAAGTGAATTTGTGGTTAAAAATTAGAAAATAATGTGCATATGCTTATAACTAACAAATAGGTTGAGATTGTTGACATGTGTAGGTTGAAAGGAGGCTTCTAGAAGACCCTTATGTGGCACTCTAAGGCCAAATTCGAATTTGAGTGGAAAGAATCATGAGATCATGAGGATATGTGTCACATCTCCTAATTATATTGTAACTCTAAGAAGACATGTGTCTTATCAGTTCCTATTTTGATTAGGACTCTAGAGGTAGAGGGAGAGATTCATGGACTCTCATTAATGAGATGGCTTCTCATCTTTTTGTATAAATAGGAGATCTCTCTCCTTCATTTGTTAGTTCTTAAGTCTTAGCTTGTTAGTTCTTAAGCTTGTTAGCTTGTGAGATGGCTTTGGAAAGCTTTGGAGAGTTTTGTTGTACTTTGTAATTTTGAAGAATTTGAATAAAGCTTTGATGTTCTCAACATGGAAGGAGATGTGAAGTAGATGTCATGGAGCATATTAGAATGTAAGGTAGAGTAGATTTCATTTTGTAATTCCGATTTGATTTCATTATGTCATTTGATTGCTTTCAAGTTTGATAGATTAGATTTTCCATTCATGCAATTTTAATTCATGTAAGTGTGTTCAACCGGTTGATTGTAGATTATTTTTTCTTTACATGTTTTTGCATTAACTAATGACATGAGATTAACCTCTCTGCTTTTTTTTTTCCAGTTCTGTTTTGATTTCAGTCTTCTTTACTTGTTTTGATTAGTTAGTTTATAAATCAACTTGCTCATATCATTGTCGGTTACCTCCGAAAGCCATAGCTAGACTACTGGCGAGGGATCGAATTATGAATGTGTAATTTGATTTTAGTTTTACTTTTCTGCAATTAGATATCAAATTGCTCATGACATTGATGATTACCTCCGAAAGCCATAGATGGAATACTAGCGAGGGATCGAATTATGAATGTGTAATTTGATTTTAGTTTTACTTTTTTGCAATTAGATATTAAATTTCTCATATCATTGTCGATTACCTCCAAAAGCCATAGCTGGACTACTTTCGAGGGATCGAATTATGAATGTGTAATTTGATTTTAGTTTTACTTTTCTACAATTAGATATCAGATTGCTCATGACATTGATGATTACCTTTGAAAGCCATAGTTGGACTATTGGCGAGGGATCGAACTATGAATGTGTAATTTGATTTTAGTTTTACTTTCCTTGCAATTTTTAATTTCTTTGAGTGCAATAGCTTAAATCGCTTTTCTGTATTTAGACAGCAATAGAGATAATAGTTTCATGATAAGTAGTTCATTATTTACTTGTTTAAATAGTAGTACATTTTCCATTCTTGTTCAAGCATTACTGTCATCACTAGTACATTCTAAGACCTTATGAAGTGTTAAGTTCTGGAAATCATTATAGAGGACATAATTGCCTTAAAATCTGTATCCATACTTGCCTTCTAGAGACTTAGGAATAGGATTTCCATTTGCATTAGACACTTTAGGAGATCAACAAGAACAAAACCCCAAAACAAAACAAAAACTATAAAACAACGAAGTAAGAAAAAGGTTAAATAAGCACATATGGTGCACCACACTTCATCAGTTTACGATACCCAGATTTATAATTTATGTAAAGCAATTTAAGACGTTAAATTGACTAGACAGCATGCGATGCGATAAATGTTTTCTTAATGTGTAGTTTCGCATCGCGATCTCGCAATCTTAGAATTCGGCTTGCAAGGAGGTATTCATTATCTTTTTGCGATGCGATATTTCTTAAGGAATAATTCTACTTTATCATAAAACTTAGGCTTTTTTGATTTTTCAAGGGTATTTTCCTAAGTTTATGATGGTAAGTTTTATTAAAAAGGAAATACAAGAACTAATTAATTTTTAAATTTTTGACTAAGGGTTCGGTTGATGCCTCGAAAATCGCTGCAACAACATCGGGGATAACCACTCGGTCCGGACCTTAAAGGCAGCTCCTTTTCCGTTTGGTGTGGTGGCTCCGACTAGAAATAATGGGACCAGTTTCCCAATGATTGGTAAATAAGATGGATAAGTGGTTGATTCTCTGATATCTAATGATAATGGATGAATGATTTAATCTAAAAGTAAAATTATAAACAACTATCCTATCCCGGGAAATTTCTGCTTTTAGCGTAACTTTTGATGGTCTTCATCCACAAACAGGCATATAGATGACTCTGTTGGTAAACAAAGATATTTATTCATATGATAATTACTAAGCCCAAATAGTTGAACAAAGTAATCAAGCAAACATTATTACACTATTCCTCATATATATCATAGACATAGATATGATTGAAAGAATAACAGTCCTTAGACATTCAATAGTGAAAAGTACAAGGATTGCTGTTAAAACACATACATATATTCAATGATAGCAAAATTTAAACAAATGCCGATTCACATAAAAGAATGATACAAGAGAATAGATAATAGTACCATATGTTATTTGGATCACACCCGATATCAATCGCATTCAAATTCCTTCTTCTAACTTAGAAACACTTCCACAAAAGGCAATAGTGCACATGTCATCAAAGCTTTCTTCATTAAAATTCAGAACACTGGCCCAATCTTCATAAAAAATAGATCAGAAGCACAATAGTGTGACTTAATGATTTGAGTTTATACAAAAAACTGAGGACCCTTTCTAAATGCATGAAAGGGCCTATAAATACTAATTACGCTAACTAATTACAAAATAAAAATGCTATTAATTGGTACAACTAAATTATGAATATCTCCTCAAAATCAGCTTGTTCTCAGTCGGCAGCATGATTCGTTATTTCGGATGATCTCCCTTCGGCTTGAGCTGGCAGATAGCAAGCATTGGTTGCAATTCTGGAGGGCGACTTAGACGAGAATGCAGTTGGGTTGAATATGTGGCATCATGGATCTTGGGGATCATGCAACTGATGGCAATGGTTAAACATTTGAGTGCAGCCCTCTGACTGTATGGTTTAATTAAGAAAAACGAAAAGGCATCCCAAGTTAAACTTTGGATGCCAGCAATTAGTCTTCCATTTTTTTCCAATTCTTGATTGCATGTTTGTTCCAAGGCTTTGGCCGACGTCAATTTTCCTCGATTGCACTGTTAAATCATGTTAGAGAGATAAAGAGTTTCATTGACCAATTCAATTAAAATACTGGTAGATAATCGACATCTTGAGGTCTCTTTCTCTGCTTTCATTAGTTGTGACTGCCATTCTGGGAAAAGGATGTCTTTGTGTGACTATAATTTTGGGCAGATTCACAGCTTGTCTCTCACTGGAGTCTTGCCAAGCAAGAAAGCTAGTTAAGGTCTCATTGGCCTGTTCTAAATCCTGCCTGGCATCAACTGATTTATCAACTATTGATGTAGTAATCTCACAAAGAGGCTCAACCAGAGAAATGTTATGACATAGCAGTTTTAGCTGTGTAATCAATGCCTTATTGATTTGTAGAGCTTCGGTTCTGAACTCTGCTACTTGAGGAAGACTCTTGAACTTTTCTACTTCTTGTGACAGTTGAGCGATTTTCTCATCCTTAGTCTTGCTCATTTGTTCATTCATCGCCTTTAATCTGGCCAATGCTTCGGACAATTCCTTTTGTTTCTGTACTGCGCTCAAGTCTATCCTTTGTTTCTCTTTGAGCAATTGCTCATTTAATTGACTGTTTGTCTGCCGCTGTATTGATAGTTGTTGTTCTAACTATTCTATTTTTCGCTGTGCTTCAGACACCTGTGACTGCAATGAAACAATTGTTTGATCTTTTCCCTTAAGTAGATTGCTTACTTCCGAGGCCTTATCCATGGTGGCTGCCGAATAAGCCCCGACATATTGAGAAAGTTTTGTAAGGTCATTGGAAGGGTTAAATTCCTCCTTCCACACCACATTAGCCATCTCTGTTTGGTCTGGTAAAAGGGAAGATTGATCAAGTCTCCTCCTTTTCCTCTGCCTTTTCACCATAGCCCTATGTTTGGGACTGTAAAAGACATCTAATGGTGGTATGTCCTCTATCTACAAAACAATCTGATCGGATGGATCTTTAGGAATTATTTCTGCATATTTGCTAATGGGTAGGTCATTGGTCCCTTCAATTGGAACCGTAGTTGTGGTCGTTTCTTAACCGACTATTACTTGGGGTGTGCCGAATCCTTGTGAAGTCTCAGGATTGCTTATAATAGAGTCAAATTGTTGCCACTCTTTGAGGAGTTTGGGATCAATTTGAGCCTCTAGATCAATAACTTCATTTTCCTACTTCTTCTCTTTCTCCTGCTTTGTTTCCTGCTCTTTTCCTTGCTTTGGCTCTTTTCCCTTTTCGGGAATTTTCTCTGTAGCAGGAGGTTTGTCAATAATCTTCTGTTCAGACTTAGTTGTTGGTGTAGTAGCCAATAAGTCCAGAGGTAGATTTTGCAACCTCTGTTATCTGAGCCTATTGAATTCCACCAGTCTTTCATCATTATATTTCATCTTGGCCAATGTTTTAACCCGAGACAATGATTCTGCTGAAGAAAATAGGTCGTCCAATTCATCTTTTTCATGGTCAAACTTAGTAAGTTTGGCCTGTTCAAGCACATTACAGGCAACCTTTCGTGGATCAAATTGCCTGTTAGGGATGGTTGAAAGATTGAGCATATTTTTTTTCCTGCCTCTTTCTCCGCATGTTTGTAATCATGTAGAATATAAACACCGCATCTCAAAGGAAATATAGGCCATGACTGGTTTTTAGAAGTCCTAAGAGTTTTGGATGTTCCTGCTGTTGTTAGTTGGTAAGCTAACTCTCGTTCCAACAGCTTATCAGGGACATACAATGGAAGGACATGGGGTCTTGTGAGGCTACCATACACCCTTATATATGTGAACTTATCTTCCCCGAACCAATTCCCCACAACAGTCAAGTCAATTTCTGCCTCCTCGGAAATCCTTGGGGCAGGCTTATCAAAAATGGCATAATAGATAGGCAACATGAAACCATTACAGATTTGATACAAGTGGTCTTTATAATGTGCCTTCCATAACATCTGATGATAAATGTGGATTGGCTTAGGGTCCTGTGGCGTCCATCTCCACCCAAGTACTGGGTATTCGGAATTAAAGCAAAGCATATCCATAACATAAGCACTGTAATAGAAAGGGGGAATAGTCCTAGTGGTTTTGCGTGAATTGAATCTAAAATAAAGAATCGCAGAGGCTAATATATCGGACAATATATTCGCCCAATCCATGACATAAGTACTAATAGCCGCTTCCATTAAAGGAACCATTTCGATAGTAAACTTTGCTGAATCATGCATTCCCCATATCCTACACATCATTGCCCCAGCGTAACAGTAAGGAGATGACAAGGAATCCACAGAGTACTTACCCGATGATTCATGTTTGTGTTTTGCGGGATTCTGTCTGCATTGCTTAGTTGGGGCTGATTCCGTCTCGTTTTCCTCTGGGAATTTTTCCAAAAAAGCTTTGTTATATTTTTTTTCGGGTTTGGGCAAATGATACATCTTCCTTAAGTCATCAGGCTGAAATGAGCCAAAAATTCTTCCCTCCACTGTGCAAAACGTTCTATTTGAAATTGGAATTTGTTTAACTACCCATCTGACTACATCAGTGTATGGAAGAATTTGCTCCCGAGCTGCTATCCTGTGCAAAAATGAGTCGGCTAAATATTTCAGGGAGGCTTCTGATTTATTAGTTGAGCCTGCAGTAGCTTCTTCCGACACTTCTTCAGGTTCTTCTGCTTCGATTAAATTATAAATGCTCTGCCAGCTTGTATTTCCAAGGCCGAGACATGTAGTGTCTGAGATTAGGCCCTTTTTACTCGGTCCTGGGTCACTGGTGGGCTGGACTGTTACTGCAGGGGCCGCTGCTGCTGCAGATCTCTTGGATTTCTTTCCCATTTGCTTAAAACTTGTTATTTCGACGGAATTCTGCACAAGGAATGAAACTAGCGTGATACAGGGAAATAGATAGCATGAGCCAATATGAAAGAGTTATATCTATTAGCGAATAATCAAAGATCATAGTGAAATTGCCGCAGATAGAATCTAAGTGGAAAATCTCGGCATAACTGCTTCATTAATTGGCCGCTTCACCTGTCAATCATGATAAGGGAACTTTTAAATATCCATCATAACGTTTATATGGTGAATGATCGATTCAAGCGTGGCTTAGATTTTTGGCGGAATCACATTTGATGATTGGTGACATGAACGGGAAGGTTTTAATAATAGTCCAAAATATCGTTCAATCACCAAAGGTGATATAATGCATGCCAATATTTAATATGTTTTGAAATACGTGCCTCGATTTAATACATCGCAATCGGGAATGGGCTCGGGTCATACTATTTATGCCATTGCGAAATCGCCGATCGCCGATGGCGATACGCCTTATCGCATCGGGAGATTTGAAGGTGTCACAATTCGTGTATGGGGTTGCTACGGCCGATTGCCGATAGCGATACCTTTCATCGCATCGGAGGAATGGGGGAGGTGCTTTATATATACGATGTGTTTTTCCTTTCCCCGATATCCGATAGTGATTTCCCTTTTCGGATCAGAGTAATTCAATGGGTCTTTATATATGTTTTTCTTATTATTGCAATATGTGATCTTGTGATTGCTTTATCGTAATAATAAAAAGCTTTATGATTATTTAAAAGACCTATTTTATCATTGTTTGAAAGGTATATCACATTTCAGTCGGACCTTTTGATGAGGGTTTTTTCTAATGATGAGTTAATACCAATTTATTCACACATCTATGTTTAAAAGGGACCCATTTCATATTATGATTTTTAAAGAAAAATTTTATGAAATGGGGGGTTGTTGTACAACACAACAATTGGCGATTCACTGGGAGAAACAGTTATCTCTGGGAAATGTTAAAATACTTAAACTTTTTAATCTGAAAATCTTATCTGAGCGAAAAATTCTAATATAACTAGGCAAACATAAATTCTGAATGTAATGATAACTATTTCTGCTATTCTCTTCTCGTGTTACAATTAAATACATTCTATGTTTTAAATTAGCCTTAATTGGTTGATAATGATAAAACAAAAACTTTCCCAACTTAGCTTTATAATGACTCCTCTGTCATAGGTAGAGCCTCTGCTGCCAGCAAACGTCTATAGTCTCGACAGGGATACCTTTTAACCATTTGATCGTTCATTATCCCATCCATTTCAGAGTATAATTAAAAAGAATGAATCCAAAAATATGTTTTCATATTTTTGTATCATTTTTTCTTTTTTCCTATTTTGTAAGATAAAAAGCCATTGTCCTAGTTTGGTAGCCAGCTATTTGACAATGCCATTCACTGGTTGTAATTTAACTGAACAAGCTGGCTCGTGATGAGACCCCTTGTCTTATAATTATAAGCCATTACCCTATTTTGATATGCAGTATTGGTAATGTCAGTTGAACTATTTCCCTATGATCATGGTAAGCAGGCTTGTAATAAGACCTCTTATCTTTTATATCAAATATATTTTAGAATTACACTCTGAGTAATTATAAACCTTGATGAATGGGATGAACAATTTTCTCCTTAAGAGAAGATGGATGACAGGATAAGAGTTGAAGATGCTAAGATTGAATCAATATCTGTTTTGTATTGATAACCATTTTCAGGCTGCTTAAAAACATTAAAATGGTTTACAGTACTTCTAAACCTTGAGAAGATTTCACAAAAATAAAATGGGGTTTCAGAATCTAAATATACCTAATTTCCTAGAAATTTTCCTTTCGTTTAAGGCTTCCATTTTAAAAGCAAATATCAGAACTATTTCTTTTGAGAAACTTTTTCAATATAGTAAAGACCAATGGAAAGCTAACTTTATTTTCCCAAAATCCTAAAAATCTAAGCTATGTACAGAAATTTAGCTGAAAATTGAATATTTACAAAGGGAGAAGGGGTTACCTCCTCAATTGAAGAATTTTTTCAAGATAAGGCCGTTAACAGGAAGAGAATCTCTCTTTCCTGATAGATCTTGCAATATGAAAGTAGAAGGGCCTATCTTCTCATTGATTTGAAATGGTCCGAGCCACATTTTCTGGAACTTTGTGTGTTTTCCTTTATCCTCATGGGATTTGTCCCATTTCAAAACTAGATCACCAACTTGTAATTGTTTTGAACTGGTTGAAGTTGTATCAAAAGATGACTTGATAATTTGCTGATGTTTTGCATGTATAATTCTAGCTTTTTCCCTTTCTTCTTCTAGTTTCAAAATTTGATCGTGTCTTAGTTGAATAGAAGATGAGGGACTTTCTTCAATAAACTGCACTAAAGCTAGGGATGGAAGTACTAAATTTGTCGGTATGACCGCTTCCTTTCCATACACTAGATTAAATGGAGAAGTGCCTATGGAGGTTTTTTGTGTTATTCTATCAGCCCATAGTGCAAATATCAAAGATTTATGCCAGTTTTTATGATTCTACTCAATAGTTCGCTTAATAATTCTAATAAGGTTTTTATTGGTGGATTATGCCAAACCATTACCCTGAGGGTAGTAATTTGCAGAATACCTCAATTTAAATCCCCTTTTGATAGCGAACTCAAATATAGAATTTCCAGAGAAATAAGATGCATTATAAAAAACAAAAACGTTCGGGACATCAAACCTGGTAATAATGAATTGGTCTATGAATTCCATATTTGCCTCAGAGTTCGTTGTCTTCAAAGGAATTTTTTCAACCCACTTAGTAAAGTAATCAGTGGCAGTAAGGATATACTTATGTTGTTTGGATGAATGTGGAGTGATTTCTCCAATGATGTCTAATCCCCATTTCTCAAACAGTTGTTCATTGTTGACTGGTTGCAAAGGGAAAGCTGGCTTCCTTTGTCTTCCACTTGATGTTTGACAACTTTGGCATTTCCTTACATATTCATGAGTATCTCTGAACAAGGTGGGCCAATAATACCCAACATGAATGATTTTGTGAGCTGTTGTGTCAGCTCCAAAATGTCCTCCTGCTGGTCCATCATGTAGTTCCTGCAAAACTTTTTGTGCTTCAGGTTTTTCTAAGCATCTTAATAAAATTGAATCATAATTTCGCCTAAACAATACATCATCTACAATTGTGAAGTTTTTTGCTTTCAATCTAATGGCACATTTGTTTTTATAGGAGAGATTAGAAGGAGCATACCCATTTTTTAAATAGAAAATCAGATCTGTATATTGCGATTCAGGATCTGTGGTACTTATCTGATTGATTTCTTCAGTATCCTCTGTACTTTCAAGTTCTTGAATGTTGGATGCTCCTGCTAACAACCTGCAAAAACCTTGGCCTTTGACAATCTTTGCTGGCTTGATTTCCAAGTCATATTCTTGTAATGCTGTGACCTAATTTGCTATCTTTTCTGCTAATTCCCTTTGAACTAGTAATTGTCTTACTGCTGAAAAAGGAACTATAACTTTTGTGTGAGCTTTTAAGAGGAAGGGTTTGTAGTGTTTAATGGCTTTGTACACAACAAAGGCTTGTTTTTCAACTTCCGAATAATTTAGTTTAGCACCTTGAAGATTTGAGCTGTAAAACGAAATTGGTGCTTCCAAGTTTTGATCATTAATTTGAGTCAACACTGCTGCATAAGACGAAGCGGATGCGAGGGTATATAGTATGAAATGACTAGAAAAATTGGGAGTGCTTAAAGCAGGGGCGTTAATTATTGATTGTTTGATGGAATCAAATGCCTCTTTTTTTGCAGGTCCCCATTTAAACACCAAATTTTTCTTAATCATCATTTGCAATGGTAAAATAATCTGGGAAAAATCTGGAACAAAATGTTTAACAAAGTTAATTTGACCCAAAAATGACTGCATGGATTTTTTATTATGAGGGAATGGAATTTCAGAAATCTCTTTAATTCTGTCTGGATCAATATAGATACCATCTTTTGAAACAATAAAGCCTAAAAGTTTACCTTGATTAAGAGCAAAAAAGGACTTCTTTGTATTAAGAGAGATACCATACCTTCTACAACGTTCAAAGATTTTTTTTTAAATCATGTAAATGATTAGACCTTTTCCTGGAAAATACAGTGATATCATCTAAATAGACAACTACTGATTTATTGAGAAATCCTTTGAACGCTATGTCTATGGCTCTCTGAAATGTATCTCCTGCATTGATAAGTCCAAAAGGCATTTTTTGGTAGGCATAAGTTCCCCACTTAGTTTTGAAGGTAGTTTTAAGCCTGTCATCAGGATGGACCAGAATTTGGTTATATCCTGAAAAACCGTCTAAAAAGGACATTAGTTCAGAACCAGCTACCGAGTGGCGTGTCTGCTCCATGGTAGGTAAAGGGAAGTTATCCTTTTGGCTTGCCTTATTAAGATTTCTGAAATCGATGCAAATTCTAATGTCGCCATTCTTTTTCCTAACTGGCACCATATTGGAGACCCGGTTTGAATGTCTAACAGGAAAAATTATCTTAGCCTTCAAGAGTTTATTTAATTCAGCCTTTATTTGACTCTCTAGGATAGGATGAATCTTCCTTAATTTCTGTTGCACTGGTTTTTGTTCAGAAAGCATTGGAATAGTATGTTGAATGATTGATGCATTGTATGTTTTCAAATCATCATATTTCCAAACGAAGACAGATTTATTTTTTGTTAACAGCCTAATGAATGCTGTTCTTTCTTCTAAAGGAAGTCCTAGTCCCAAATTGATGTTTTGAGGGTTTTCCTCAATACCTAGATTTATCAATTCAAATCTTAAAGTGGAACTCTGGAGTTTTGAATTGGTCACCCGTTTAAACTTGTCGTTAATATCATAAAGATCTTCAAGCTTGACCACTGGTTTTGGTATTGAGTTTTCCTCTTGCTTTTCTTTCATCTGAAGGTCATGATCACTTTCATCAATTATTTGGTCATCGTAGGACTTGTCAGAAGTCAAGAAGTTTAAAATGTCTTCATCATGATTGAACACTCGCCAATTGGTGACATTATCGGGAATTGATGGTCTAAAAATTAACTCTACTAAAAATCTATCTGGGCTATAATCTGTGGATAGTAGGAGTCTGGAAGCAACATTAGCTAGCAGGTCTGCTACTGCATTCTGGGACCTAGGGATGGGAGAAATATTGAATGCTAAAAATTGAGAGATGAGTTCCTGTACCAAAGACTGATAGTGTTTGAGATGACCAGAAAGGCAATGAATTGAATTTATAACCTATTTAATAACAATTTCTAAATCACCAAACACCTTCAAATATTGAACCTTGAGACCAATTGCTTTGTAAAGTCCTTGAACCAAGGCCTCATACTCAGCTGTATTGTTTGTGCATTCAAATTCCAATCTGCATGATAACATAGTTTTTTCTCCCTCAGGACTAACTAAAATACATCCTGCTCCTGCACCTTCACTAGACTTAGACCCGTCAAAATATAGTGACCAAAATAAAGAATTATCAACAATTTTATTTATAGTTTCCTCAGCAACATTAACACATCTTGACCTATCTGTTTGTGAAAAGTTTTCGATCTGAGATGTGAAATTATTAACTGGGAAAGGAGATGGTTGGGCAGTGAAATTGCCAAAGAATGATTCAGATGAATAATTCCCCAAAATATTGTTATTGAATGCTATTGGTTGATTTTCTTGTTCAAACTCAGTAACAGTATGGGTCATGTGTTTCTCCCGATCGATTTTGATCTGATTTGGCTTTCCTTTATAAGGTAACCACATATGGGACCAATCGGTGGAAATATAACCATGGAGTTTTTCAGACCAATCTCTACTTAAAATCAACCCATAGAATTCAGGTATATCAGCGATCAAAATATCAATTCTTTGAACCACTCTAGGATCAGCTGATAACCTGATAGTCACTGAGTTGATCTCCCCTAAAACCTGGACCTTAGTTCTATCCAATTGTACAATATGAATTGCAGACTTGGTCGGTTGGAGAAGGAAGGTCAGTAAGGAAATATCTAAGGACAGTAAGGTAAATACTTAGACTAGAAGGTAAGGTCTCTGACCTACGATTGAAAAAGGATTTTTAGACATTTAAAGACTTTAATCTGTCTTGTGCTTTTACTCGCTAACTCATTAACGACTCGTCTATTATCTCTATATATACGAGTCAATACTTTGGTCAGCTGATTCAATGGGCGCATTCACTGGTTCTTAAGCTACAGGATCCCCCTTTGAAACTAGGCGAAGGGAAGCCAATTGCAGATCGAGACCCATCAACGGAAGCACATGCAATTGACCCCGTTTACCTCGCAGACCACTGTGTTCGCGCCGGTGGGACAGAGAGGCGAAGTAGCGGTATTTTCCTTCCATTGCGAACGACACGCTTCGCCTGCTCCCTCCCCGTGTCCATCAGCGCTCCTGTCTAGAGCGGAGAGAGGGCATGTTCAGTTTTGAACAAACTGAAGCTGGCATTATATTAGAGGAAGCCCCTGAGTCAATCAAACAGTTGTGTAGATTCCTATTATAGATCTCATAGGTTAAGAGGAAAGGAGGAGTATGAGAATTTTATCTATCCCCAATTAAGACCGCATCAGTAGCTTCCACTCTACCAGGAGGTGGTTGGCCTGAATCATTAGCAGCTTTTGACAATATAGCATTAGGAAGAGGTGAAGAAGGAACGACATTTAATTACTTAAGAAGTAATTTCTGTTGATGTTTGAGTTTGCTAAGTTCAAACATAGTAATATTCGCCTTTGTTTTCTTCATATCTTCGATAATATTGTAGTCCATAGAATCTGACACTACCAATGTCTTAGATGTTGAAGGTAGATTTGAAGATGATGGTTGATTTTGGGATGGTATCGCTGCAGCTTTCTTTGTGGGAATCTTTTCTTTGGTAGTAGTGGAACCTGCATTCCTTTTCTTCGAAGTTGTCTGAACAGGTTCAGGAGTACCTTTACTCCTGGTAGTCACAGGGAAAGCTTCTTGTTCATTTTCTGTATCGGAGTTAGGTAAAATGAAATCCCACATCCCATGGCATTCGACAGTCTCCTCTTCTTCGGGTTCCTCAGATGGCAAGACTGTTTCATCTTCTTCTTCTTCTTCAGGATCTGAATCTGCATTAGATATAGCATTTGGTGGTTTTGATTCAGGTTTCTTAAAATTTCTAAATGGCCTTTTTGTTGAAGATTCAGCTACTTGCTTCTTGATTTCGACCATTTCATTTGACATAGTCTTGAGGACTTTTTGTAAACCTTCCATATCATATGGATCTTTAGGGGTTTTCTTCTTTAAATCATACTTGAAAGAAACTTTTTTGGATTTTCTATCTTCAAGAGAAGCTTTCTTTTCTAAAGCAATAATACGTTTCTCTACAACAAGCGTCTCTTTCATGTTTTCAGCTAAAGCTGGTTTTGCAGCCCTGTCTACGAAAATAGCTATATTTGAGGGTAGGGCAGTTATATACCATTCGCTTCTAATTTGCTCACTTAGTTTAGAGGCGGTTGGAATCTTATTCAAGAGTTTATTAAATCGTGAGTTGAATTCCTTGATAGGTTATTTAGACTCTATCCTAAGATTGGAGAGATGATTGATTATTGTTGCTAAAGATCTATCATCGCCATACTTAGTAAGAAACTGTTCTTGGAAAATGTTCCAACTAGTAATGGATCCAGAGGGTAGGGAAAAATACCAAGACCCAGCGGATCCTTGTAAGGTATAAAGGAAAAGCCTAACGACCACATCTTCCTCTGTCACTCCTTTCAAATTAACTGATAACATGAAATTGTTAATATGTTCTTCGGCTTGTGTTCCAGCATCTGGATTAAATTTGGGTAACCATTTTTCAGGAGAATCAGGCAATGGATGTAATGGTGCAGGCATGGTGACCGCACCAGGACTATTCCATGGATTCTGAGCCATTGAAAAACCAGTAGCGGATGATATTGCTGATGAAATTCTAGATGTTTGGGAAGGAGTTGATATTGAGGATTGAATGGGTTGGGATGTTGAAGTTCCTGATCCCTGTTGAACAACAATATGTAATGGAGGAGTGGATGGCTGACTTCGCACTGGTGAAGATGAGATGGAGGATGATGATGAGAAAGTTTCACTGTCAGATCCTTCAGTATTCTTTTTTGCCCTTTTCCTTTTAGGTAAAGGCAACTCAGTAGGTTCAATACCGAGCTTTCCGCTCTGAAGTCTGGTGAGAGGATGAGGTAGATTGAATTGCAAAGTGTCACTGCCTTGAGATACCTCAGATTTTTGTGGTGATATCGAAAAGCCTTGAAGTTTATGGATGAGAGACTGAAATTTAGGGGTCTCAGGACTTAATCGTTCTGAAGTATGGTGGGTTTGAGCAGTGGTAGTTGACTCCTCTTCTTCTCGTCTGAACACTGGAGTTCCAGCATGCAAACGGGAGGTCCGAGGTGAGGTGGAGGGAGATTTACTCTCAGAATGGGTTATAGGTTTGGGTTTTCTCGCCATTCACAGTTCATGCCCTCCTTCTAGCACCAAAAATGTTGATGCCTCGAAAATCGCTGCAACAACATCGGGGATAACCACCCGGTCCGAACCTTAAAGGCAAATCCTTTTCTGTTTGGTGTGGTGGCTCTGATTGGAAATAATGGGACCAGTTTCCCAATGATTAGTAAATAAGATGGATAAGTGGTTGATTCTCTGATATCTAATGATAATGGATGAATGATTTAATCTAAAAGTAAAATTATAAACAACTATCCTATCCCGGGAAATTTCTGCTTTTAGCGTAACTTTTGATGGTCTTCATCCACAAACAGGCATATAGATGACTCTGTTGGTAAACAAAGATATTTATTCATATGATAATTACTAAGCCCAAATAGTTGAACAAAGCAATCAAGCAAACATTATTACACTATTCCTCATATATATCATAGACATAGATATGATTGAAAGAATAACAGTCCTTAGACATTCAATAGTGAAAAGTACAAGGATTGCTGTTAAAAGACATACATATATTCAATGATAGTAAGATTTAAACAAATGCCGATTCACATAAAAGAATGACACAAGAGCATAGATAATAGTACCATATGTTATTTGGATCACTCCCGATATCAATCGCATTCAAATTCCTTCTTCTAACTTAGAAACACTTCCACAAAAGGCAATAGTGCACATGTCATCAAAGCTTTCTTCGTTAAAATTCAGAATACTGACCCAGTCTTCATAAAGAATAGATCAGAAGCACAATAGTGTGACTTACTGATTTGAGTTTATACAAAAAACTGAGGACCCTTTCTAAATGGATGAAAGGACCTATAAGTACTAATTACGCTAACTAATTACAGAATAAAAATGCTATTAATTTGTACAACTAAATTATGAATATCTCCTCAAAATCGGCTTGTTCTCAGTCGGCAGCAAGATTCATTGTTTCGGATGATCTCCCTTCGGCTTGAGCTGGCAGATAGAAAGCATCGGTTGCAATTCTGGAGGGCGACTTAGATGAGAATGCAGTTGGGCTGAATATGTGGCATCATGGATCTCGGGGATCATGCAACTGATGGCATCGGTTAAACATTTGAGTGAAGCCCTCTGACTGTATGGTTTAATTAAGAAAAACGAAAAGGAATCCCAAGTTAAACTTTGGATGCCAACAATTAGTCTTCCATTCTTTTCCAATTCTTGATTGCATGTTTGTTCCAAGGCTTTGGCTAACGTCAATTTTCCTGGATTGCACTGTGAAATCATGTTAGAGAGATAAAGAGTGTCATTGACCAATTCAATTAAATTACTGGTAGATAATTGACATCTTGAGGTCTCTCTCTCCGCTTTCATTAGTTGTGACTGCCATTCTAGGAAAAGGATGTGTTTGTGTAACTCTAGAATTTTGGGCAGATTCGCGGCTTGTCCTTCACTGGAGTCTTGCCAAGTAAGAAAGCTGGTTAAGGTCTCATCGGCCTGTTCTAAATCCTGCCTGGCATCAACTGATTTATCAATTATTGATGTAGTAATCTCACAAAGAGGCTCAACCAGAGAAATGTTATGACATAGCAATTTTAGCTGTGTAATCAATGCCTTATTGATTTGTAGAGCTTCGGTTCTGAGCTCTGCTACTTGAGGAAGACTCTTGAACTTTTCTACTTCTTGTGACAGTTGAGCGATTTTCTCATCCTTAGTCTTGCTCATTTGTTCATTCATCGCCTTTAATTTGGCCAATGCTTCGGACAATTCCTTTTGTTTCTGTACTGTGCTCAAGTCTATCCTCTGTTTCTCTTTGAGCAATTGCTCATTTAATTGACTGTTTGTCTGCTGCTGTATTGATAGTTGTTGTTCTAACTGTTCTATTTTTCGTTGTGCTTCAGACACCTGTGACTGCAATGAAACAATTGTTTGATCTTTTCCCTTAAGTAGATTTCTTACTTCCGAGGCCTTATCCATGGTGGTTGCCGAATAAGCCTCGGCATACTGAGAAAGTTTTGTAAGGTCATCGGAAGGGTTAAATTTCTCCTTCCACGCCACATTATCCATCTCTGTTTGGTCTGGTAAAAGGGAAGATTGATCAAGTCTCCTCCTTTTCCTCTGTCTTTTCACCACAGCCCTGTGTTTGGGACTGTAAAAGACATCTAATGGTGGTATGTCTTCTATCTGCAAAACAATCTGATCGGATGGATCTTTAGGAATTATTTCTGCATCTTTGCTAATGGGTAGGCCACTGGTCCCTTCAATTGGAACCGTAGTTGTGGTCGTTTCTTGACCGACTGTTACTTGGGGTGTGCCGAATCCTTGTGAAGTCTCGGGATTGCTTATAATAGAGTCAAATTGTTGCCACTCTTTGAGGAGTTTGGGATCAATTTGAGCCTCTAGATCAATAACTTCATTGTCCTGCTTCTTCTCTTTCTCCTGCTCTGTTTCCTGCTCTTTTCCTTGCTCTGGCTCTTTTCCCTTTTCGGGAATTTTCTCTGTAGCAGGAGGTTTGTCAATAATCTTCTGTTCAGGCTCGCTTGACTTAGTTGTTGGTGTAGTAGCCAATAAGTCCAGAGGCAGAGTTTGCAACCTCTGTTCTCTGAGCCTATTGAATTCCACCAGTCCTTCATCATTATATTTCATCTTGGCCAATGTTTTAACCTGAGACAATGATTCTGCTGAAGAAAATAGGTCGTCAAATTCATCTTTTTCATGGTCAAACTTAGTAAGTTTGGCCTGTTCAAGCACATTATAGGCAACCTTTCGTGGATCGAATTGCCTGTTAGGGATGGTTGCAAGATTGAGCATATTTATTTTTCTTGCCTCTTTCTCCGCATGTTTGTAATCATGTAGAGTATAAACACCACATCTCAAAGGAAATATAGGCCATGACTGCTTTTTAGAAGTCCTAAGAGTTTTGGATGTTCCTGCTGTTGTTAGTTGGTAAGCTAACTCTTGTTCCAACAGCTTATCAGGCACATACAATGGAAGGACACGGGGTCTTGTGAGGCTACCATACACCCTTATATATGTGAACTTATCTTCCCTGAACCAATTCCCCATAATAGTCAAGTCAATTTCTGCCTCCTTGGAAATCCTTGGGGCAGGCTTATCAAAAATGGTATAATAGATAGGCAACATGAAACCATTACAGATTTGATACAAGTGGTCTTTATAATGTGCCTTCCATAACATCTGATGATAAATGTGGATTGGCTTATTGTCCTGTGGCATCCATCTCCACCCAAGTACCGGGTATTCGGAATTAAAGCAAAGCATATCCATAACATAAGCACTGTAATAGAAAGGGGGAGTAGTCCTAGTGGTTTTGCGTGAATTGAATCTAAAATCAAGAATTGCAGAGGCTAATTTATCGAACAATATATTCGCCCAATCCATGACATAACTACTAACAGCCACTTCCATTAAAGGAACCATTTTGATAGTAAACTTTGCGGAATCATGCATTCCCCATATCCTACACATCATTGCCCCAGCGTAACAGTAAGGAGATGACAAGGAATCCACAGAGTACTTACCCGATGATTCATGTTTGTGTTTTGCGGGATTCTATCTCCATTGCCTAATTGGGGCTGATTCCATCTCGTTCTCCTCTGCGAATTTTTCCAGAAAAGCTTTGTTGTATTTCTTTTCAGGTTCGGGAAAATGATACATCTTCCTTAAGTCATCAGGCTGAAATGAGCCAAAAATTCTTCCGTCCACTGTGCAAAATGTTCTATTTGAAACTGGAATTTGTTCAACTACCCATCTGACTACATCAGTGTATGGAAGAATTTTCTCCTGAGTTGCTATCCTGTGCAAAAATGAGTCGGCTAAATCTTTCAGGGAGGCTTCTGATTTATTAGTTGAGCCCGCAGTAGCTTCTTCCGACACTTCCTCAGGTTCTTCTGCTTCGATTAAATTATAGATGCTTTTCCAGCTTGTATTTCCAAGGCCGAGACATGTAGTGTCTGAGATTAGGCCCTTTTTACTCGGTCCTGGGTCACTGGTGGGCTGAACTATTACTGCAGGGGCCGTTGCTGCTGCGGATCTCTTGGATTTCTTTCCCATTTGCTTAAAACTTGTTATTTCGACGGAATTCTGCACAAGGAATGAAACCAGCGTGATACATGGAAATAGATAGCATGAGCCAATATGAAAGACTTATATCTATTAGCGAATAATCAAATATCATAGTGAAATTGCCGCTGATAGAATCTAAGTGGAAAATCTCGGCATAACTGCTTCATTAATTGGCCGCATCACCTGTCAATCATGATAAGGGAACTTTTAAATATCCATCATAATGTTTATATGGTGATTGATTGATTCAAGCATGGCTTAGATTTTTGGCAGAATCGCATTTGATGATTGGTGACGTGAACGGGAAGGTTTTAATAATAGTCCAAAATATCGTTCAGTCACCAAAGGTGATATAATGCATGCCAATCTTTAATATGTTTTGAAATAGACGCCTTGATTTAATACATCGCAATCGGGAATGGGCTCGGGTCATACTATTTATGCCATTGCGAAATTGCCAATCGCTGATGGCGATACGCCTTATTGCATCGGGAGATTTGAAGGTGTCACAATTTGTGTATGGGGTTGCTACAGCCGATTGTCGATAGCGATACCTTTCATCGCATCGGAGGAATGGGGGAGGTGCTTTATATATATGATGTGTTTTTCCTTTCCCGGATATCCGATAGCGATTTCCCTTTTCAGATCGGAGTAATTCAATGGGTCTTTATATATGTTTTTCTTATTATTGCGATATGCAATCTTGCGATCACTTTATCGTAATAATCAAAAGCTTTATGATTATTTAAAAGACCTATTTTATCATTGTTTGAAAGGTATATCACATTTTAGTCGGACCTTTTGATGAGGGTTTTTTTTCTAATGATGAGTTTATACCAATTTATTCACACATCTATGTTTAAAAGGGACCCATTTCATATTATGATTTTTAAAGAAAAATTTTACGAAATGGGGGGTTGTTGTACAACACAACAGGTTCCCACTTATTTAGTATTAAGAATAACACTAAGTAAGAAGGGGGGTTGTTGCTGGCCACATCAGATGGGCGGGCCACCCAAGGTGGGCCTGACCCAACCACCTTTAGTTAATTTTAAAAGTTGTTATGTAAAATGGGAGGGGGCGGGGTTTGACCGCCTAACCTCCTCCCCAATAAATGGATCGTAAACCAACGCGCCAACAACTTCCACATTGAAATATCCACCCATAATTTTAATATAAACCCGTCATTTTCCTAGTGTGCCTAGGGATGGAGGGACCAGGAGCGGGCACACATTTCTAGATGAGTTAATTTTTAATGTAGGTGGAACCATGATTGGGCATTTTTTAGGAGGGCTAAAATTTCACTTTGTCAGAATATGATAAATTTTATATGGTTTCAACGCGGGGCATGTTAGGCCCCTATACTACTAGTGTAACCCCTTATTGTTATTAGTACAACTCACTTATTATATTGATGTACCCATGTAGTGCCCGTATTGTTACTATTGTGCCACATAGAAGCCCACTATTGTTATTATTGTGCCCTTACATTATTATTGTTATGTCGGCTCTGATTATGTTATGACCCCTTGGACTCCTATATATAGAAGAGAGGTCTTTTCATTTAAATCATCCAAGAATTGCTCATTTATGTAATGTAAAAGAGGTTGCCCCCTCGAAGAGGCTGAATTCTAAGGCGTTGATCTATCTTTTCTATCTTTTCTTGAGCTGGTTTCATAACATATGGTATCAGAGATTTGGATTCTAGGGTTTTGTTGCTCCAAACAGGTCATCGTGGCATTTTCGCTATAATTTTTTTTCTGCGATGTTTAAGAAGCTAGAAAAAAACCTATTTGAGAATAAATCGCGTTGAATCTTGGGTCCAAATTTCAGAGCTTTTTTCACTATAGTTGCAGAGATATGATCTGCGGAAGTTGGTCTTTTTTTAGACTCCTGAATTACATTCCAAACAGGCGACCTGGGGAAAATCATCATAACTTTCTCTCTGAACATCAGATTGAAATTTCGTAAGAAGGTACAGAAAGAGGATGGACTGTAGTTTCTTGTATATTTTTTCAGATCCATAGGTCGAAACAGTGACTCGTGGCACGTCATACAAGTTCGCTCTACTGAACTAGTCAATAATCATGTCATCTTGGGAGGTTGTGCATAACTATTCCTTGGAGAATCCAATTTGGATCAGACTGGTGGCATTGGAAAGAGGACACAGAGGGCTATTACACATCGCAATTTCAGAACTTAAAGATCCAAGAGTATAGAGTTACAGTCATCTCAAGTTCGAGCTCCTAAAATCAAGAAAAAGCAAGATGAGGAAGTTTGATGGCAAGGATCTGGTAAATTGGATACTTTAGATGGAGCAATATTTTGATCTACATGGAGTACCACTGTTACAAAAGGTATGTATTGCATCCTCATATTTAGAACTGGATCAATTTTTATGGTATGAAGGCCTTTGTTCTCATAAACAACTTGTTACGTGGTCAATTTTCACGGAGGAATGATAGCACATTATAAGGATACAAAGAGCAACACCTTGTTTAGAGCAACGCCAAAACAATTGGAAAGAGTAAAAGGGCTTTGTGACATAGTGGAAAGAAAAATTATGGAAACTAGGAAGCATACCCCTCACAACTATAAAGATTGAAGTGTTGTTTCTCCCAACTTTCCACAACCTACAAGGGTTACACCACAACAATTGGAAGAAAAAAGAGAAAAAGGGCTTTGTTACAATTGTGATAGCAAATGCACTAAAGGTCATAAGTGTGCTGAGAAGAAATTATTTTACATAGAATATGAAGAGGAGGAAGAAAAGGATCAAGAAACATCACAAGAGGAGGATATACGCCAGGACCCCACCCTAGAGAAAGAAGAAATGAATTAGACCATATCTTGTAGAGCATTGACAAGAATTACCACTCCTCAAACTCTCAAGATAGAAGGACATATCAAGAAGAAAAAGGTGCAAGAAGTGAAAGATCACATCGAGAAAGAATAAATGAATCTAACCATATCTTGTAATTCATTGGTCGAAATTACCACTCCTCAAACTATCAAGATAGAAGGACATATCAAGAAGAAAAATGTTCAAGAAGTGAAAGATCACATCGAGCATCGAGAAATGAATCCGACCATATCTTGTAAAGGATTGGAAGAAATTACCACTCCTAAAACTCTAGAGATAGAAAGACATATCAAGAAGAAAAAGGTTCAAGCAGAGAAAGATCACATCAAGCATCAACAACAAGTTCTCCAACTTTTAAAGGATAACGCCACTTCGGTGCAAAATCAAACGAAACAACAGGTAGATCAACATCTTAGTGAAAAATGTTTTGATGTAGGTGATTGGGTATTTTTACTGCTACATCTCAAGCAAGCTATTTATGAGAAGGAAATGTTGGCAATACTACATGCACTCAAAAAATGGCGACCTTACCAAATGGGAAGACTCTTCAAGGATGAGGATGTGGAAGCATTGTTTTGTGTTATCTCTATTATCCAACTAGATTGGATAAACGAAGCAAGGGATGAATGGAAGAAGGACGAAGAAGTATGGCCACTTATTCAAAAGTTGCAAAAGATCCCAATTCAAAAAATATTGCCAGAAATTGAAGAGGAAGGAAAAATCATATTGGAACCTAGAGCAGTCACAGAAACAAGAACCCGACAGCTACAAAATCGATCAATTTTAGAGTATCTCATCAAGTGGAAGAACTTACCCACTGAAGATTCCACATGGGAGGACAAGAATTTTATACAGAAGCATCAAGAACTACTCAAGCGTTGAGGACAACGCTTTTTGAAGGAGAGGGGCATGTTAGGCCCCTATACTACTAGTGTAACCCTTTATTGTAATTAGTACAACCCACTTATTATATTGATGTACCCATGTAGTGCCCATATTGTTACTATTGTGCCACATAGAAGCCCACTATTGTTATTATTGTGCCCTTACATTATTATTGTTATGTCGGCTCTGATTATGTTATGACCCCTTGGACTCCTATATATAGAAGGGAGGTCTTTTCATTTGAATCATCCAAGAATTGTTCATTTATGTAATGTAAAGGAGGCTGCCCCCTCGAAGACGCTGAATTCTAAGGCGTTGATCTATCTTTTCTTGAGCTAGTTTCATAACATCTCGACATCACGAACGCAATGGCGCTATCTGTGTTTCCATCATATTTCTGCATTTTTTGGCCATTTTAAATATGAGGATGGAACCATGATTGCTGCAAAAACAGGGAGCGGAACCATGATCCTTGCAATTTTCTTGAGGAGGTATTTTTTCTCCATGTCGAAATATAGTCAAGTTTACAGTCATTTTTCATGGTTTTCCACAGGGATCGCAATGGTGAAGTTAGATTCACTTTTGGAGTTACACATTTCCAATCCACCCATGGAGCAGAATCTTTGAAGAATCTAGGGGGAATCTAAAAGATTCCTTGAGCCCCAGATTCTCAACTTCTTAGAATTCAAAAATTGGACAGTCGATTTTGCAGTATTCAACATCAAATTTGATGGTGCATTCAGATTTCTCATTCTATCGTTCTATTCTTTAGCCACTTTTCTAAGTGGAATGCAAGTGTCAACATCCATGTGTGAGCAGTCGTGTGATTGATGCTGTGAGATCGAGGGTTCGAGTAGCTTCAGCAGTTTGACATCCGCTTGTTCAGATGGGCCTTGGTTGTGAGGTATATGTAGTGTTCATGTACTTCTTTTGCTATGCATTGTGCTGCACAGGTCCTTGATTGATGTTTGATGTGGGATCCTATTTCTTACTCATTTTTATGATTCCTGCTTGATGTGACGCGGAATCGCCTATGTGATGTACTTGTTGTCATGATTAATCATGTTGTATTTTGAGATCCCTTTGTTGCATGTTGATGGGATACTCATGTGTCGCCATGCATGTTTATTTTGAGATCCATTTCATGCCATGTTGGCGGGATGCTCATCATGCATGAGTTTTGTGTCATACTAATAGGAGCTTTTTTACTGAGAGTTCCTATAGTGGAACATCTCTTAGAGCCACTCCTGTGTGAGGGAATTTTCCTTGTATGATCGCGACATCATCTCTTGTGTACATCATCACTATTGGCAACACTTAATGTAGCGGCCTACACCATCTTGACACCGAGGCCCAGAGACGTAGTCCCTCTTGGACGAACTCCGCTATCAACGGCTTATGTTTTTATGTTGCTGATGATTGTCATGTTCCTCTTCTTTACATCATGCACATGTATTCATTTATGTTCTTTTAAAAATGCAATTTAACACATCACGAAAGTAAAAGGTCTTGGAAGGGTCCTTTGTCACACCCGAACCTAGATCAAGCGGTATCAGAGCGGTCTTTGCGGTAATGTGAATTTCAACGTGAACAATGGAACGTGCAACGACAGAGGATGAAAGAGCGATGTATGAGACCATGCTCAACATTTCCAAAAGAGTGGAAATCATGTATGAAACTCAACAGAAAGAGACAAAGGAAAAGGAGCGATTGCAGCTTTAGTTGCAAGCCACAGAAGAGGCCCTAGAAGAACTGAAGCAAAACAAACATAATCTTCAAACAAAGAACGCTGAATTGAAGATATATCTACATGAAGAGAAAGAGGAGAAACATAGTTTGCTGTGACAGCTGCAAGAAAAGGACGAGGCCTTGGAAAAGCTGCACCATGACCCATGTGAGGTAAAAAGTAGTTCTCCAAATTCATGTATATTTCCCAATCATGATTTTGCTGTTTTTGAAAATCACACCACAGGAATTAGCTCCAAACTATTGAAAAAAATGTGGTATGAAGGAAAAGGCTTGGGCGTCAATGGCCAAGGCATTGTCAACCCCATCAAAGTAGAGAAATTACCCTATCAGGCAGGACTTGGGTATGTCAGAAAGGAAGTTGGGGAATGCGCCGAGACAACTAGCGAACCACCAACAACAGATGACGAGAAAACCTCATTAGTTCTTCCCAAATCGAAAGAGGAGGTAAAAGATGTTGATTTCATTTCGGTTTCATCTTCACATAGTATGAGTTTTGTTGGAGATTTGGAGATCCCAATTATAGGGAAAAACATGAGGCTCCTTACAAGGATGAGGTATGAGGAGGAAGAAGAACTTGGTGTTAATAACCAAGGCATAACTCAACCTTTGGAGGTTGTGCACGAACATCAATTTGGCGGCTCAAGATACACTAAAGGAGAATGCTCGAAGGTGTCAGATTCATACGAGGCATCATCGAAATCACCGAGGAAAGAGAATGATGGGAAAACATCCCCATCATGGCATGGAAGTTTCCATTGCAGGGAGAGCTAAGACAAGCTCTCATCGCCAAACTTACGCTAGAGACAACAAGGAAAGGTATAACCACTCTCAACATTCAAATGTTCATTTCGGTTATGATCATGTTGTTAATGATGAATGAAGAACATGGGATCAAAAAACATGCACTTTTTGTGGATTACATAACCATACATTTTCTAAGTGTTGGGAAAGAATGGTAGCACACAAAATGATGAGGCGTAAAAGACCCTCTTAATAGCAGGTAAAGAAACAGGTTAAGCAAATTTGGAGGAGGAAAACCTATTGCAGTCATTGCGATAGGAGTGGCCATCAAAGAGCCACATGTTGGAGGCTCCATCCAAATTAGCGCCTTAAAGACAAAGCGTCGGTGTATGAACCAAGTGAAGAAGTTGTTCGACAAGCAAAACCACCACAAAGAGGTGATCCATTCACCTTAATAAGTGAAAAATGGTTTCTAGACATGTTGTCGTTTCATGGTCATGCTTTTGTAAATCATTTGTTGCATTTTAAAATGTAAAAGTGATGATGTGTTTGCCATCACTTATTCAGCAACAATGATGTCTGGTCTTATTTGGTGTTGCATGTTGCACTGTGAAAGTAATGTCGTGTTTCCATCACTTGTTAAAGAAGAACAATAGTGTTTGGCCTTATCTTTGTAAATCATGTGTTGCAGTGATGATGTGTTTTCCATCACTTGTTGAAGCAACAATGATATGTTGGTCTTGTTTTCGTAGCTAGGGTATTGCGTCCATCTTGTTGTAAACTTGACCACTGAGTATGTGTTATAAGCTCATGGCAAGTGTGGGACGTTTGGGTCATTAGTTGGTCATGAAAGTCAAGCATGTAATTTGCGAAACAATGTACTACAGGTTGCAGAGGTTATAGGTGTTGGCTCATCGCTTAAGGCTCTGAAGAACAAAGGTGAAGGAGATGGAAGCGAGACCTTTTCAGGACGCTTGTGATGCAGACAAGTTACATAGAAGTTGCAGATTATTTTTCATGTTTTTCGAGGACCAAAAGCTCCTCAGTGGGGAGGATTGATCCAGGTAGCTCCAAAGACACACACGGGACAAAGAGGACTCAAGAAAGCTTAAAAATCAAAATGTTTGGATTATGATCAAACCAAAACCAGAGCATAGATCTCGTTGTCCTAATAGTGGTGGTGTGAACGGTTTGTCAATCCGAGTCCGGATGAGGAAGTTAGAAGCAGTTAAAGTTGGGTTGACTTTTTGATGATTGGGCAGGCTTAAGGAGGCCAGAATTTAGACAGAACTTGGCCATTGGATTCCAGCCAAATACTGTTAGATTTTGGGTAAATTTGTTGCCTTGTTGAAATGACCCCTACGGTCAAAAACAAATTTCTAGAAAATGCACGATTCTTGTTATGTAACAAAAAAAAAATTATAAAAAAAAGGGGGTGGGGGCCACCAACCCTGCCACCTGATGAGCCCCAAATTTGGTAACATTTTGGGCTCATTTGGCCTAACTACCCTTGCTCAATCCTTCATTTTTCATAACTTATGCATCATTTTTTAGTATGTTTATGTCATTTGTACGAATAAGGGTAGTCACTATTCCTAGGTGGCTAACACGTGCTCATTTCAGGATTTTTTGACACATGTTGGAGCAAAACCGAGCAGACAAGGGCTAGGAGACAGCCAAGCTGGGGTTGAGGATTCGTAGGGGGGTTGTCCACGACATTAAATAGCCTTCCTCGGGATCTTCACCTCCAACTCCGAGCTCCAAAAGCCACCAAAACCGGATCTAGAAGGCAGCCAAACAGATTTTGTGGAAGTAGTTGTTCACTCCCAGTTTGGTCAGCCAAGTCCCATAGATTTAGGAGGCCAGCTTGGGCCTCGTGATGTATAAATGATAAGGCTTCAGCCTTCGAGGGGGACTTTTGAAAAACTTTTGCACATTCTGCACTACGAGCTGCCAGCTCTGTTTTGTTCTTTTGTAGCCATTATTGGCATAACTCTTGACTTATGATTATTATTTTTTAATGGGAAGCAGTCAGATTTGATCTCAGCTCTGAGTTTCTAGAGGAGCCATAGCTCTCGGGGTTGGGCCCAACTTGAGAGCCTAGGGCCTCCTTCTTTGTATTGATATCTTTCCTTTCAGCATTATGATTTTCCTTGTATGCATTTGAAACGCAGTTTGTTGAGTTAGATTTCGTTGTGTGGTTAAGTAGGTCATTGTTGAAAATAGAGTTGCTTCAGATGTCTAGAATAGAGTAATGAGATAAGTATTGATAAAAGATCCAGAAAAGGGTTGCCTGCACTCTCATTTTCACCTCTTCCTAGGGGCTGGAATTGCAGACAGTGCTGCCCAACAAAAACACTAGTTTGCTCACTCATGCAATCTCTGGTGAAATGTTTTCGTTTGTAGGAGTTAGTCATGCATTCAGATCTTTTGGAATGTTTCTTTACTTAAGTACTGTACATGGTTCTCTTTAGGAATAAAGCTGCTGTTCATTGGTTTCATTAACAGTTAGGATAGATCAGTTAATGTTTTGATTGTGTGCAGGACATGGATGATTTGGTTAAGTATACACTGTGCGGTGCATCTCCATCACTCTCTCGTCCATCTAAGCTTCGTCCAGGCCAACTGCTTCACCTCCAAGTTAGGTCCCTTGTCTCACAACTACTCTTTTGCCCACGTCACCCTACCATCTTGGCCTTCCATTGCCTCAGCCCTCTTTAAGACAAGCTAGCTTTCCACACCCTCTCATCACTTCATCCCTCTGTCACTAAGTCATTGCAGACCCCTATCCTACCTCCCTATCCATTCATGCATCCTCTTTCACTCACCCATCATCCAAAATCCAATCGTAGAACATCCTGTAGAAATTTCTGAACATCCTGTAGAAATTCTGAAACATCCTGTAGAACCCTTGCAGACTTCCTGTAGAAGCTCACAAATGAGGTTTCTTGATATCCAAACTTTGTGAAACTCTCTGGAAGGGTGTTAGGGACCCCTTAGACCCTCTCTGAACCTTCCCAACCTTTCCCAAGCATTTCTCCTCTTGATCTACCCCCGCATAGTAAAAAGCCAGTTAAAAGCACACGCATGATAATTCAAAAACTTATTCAAAAATACAAAAAGATGTGTTCTTCAGATAGAGATAGCATAGGCATGTGCATTTTACCTTTGTAGAAGTAATGGCATCTTTTTCAATAGTTTGCATCCTTTCCTTTGCACCAGTAAGGTTAGTTGGTAGAATTAGGGTTTGCTAGGGTTTGCGTTACTTCTTGGCTTTCAGTTTCTTTCCGCAAGTAGATTAGCTTCCTTTGAGTTAGCTTTCATCCATCAGTTAAAAAGCTTCTTCTAAAAACTCATAGAAGTTGGCTTAAGCCCCTAGTGGACTTGTGCCAACTGACCAAGTGACAGTTGCGGCAAGAGCTAGTACTTGTGCATACAGCACCGTCACTTCCAAGTTTGTTACGAACTACCGGGTTGATAGAATTAAAGATTGGAGTTCCAGGAGTTGTAGCATTATTGCTACAATACTGGAGCCCACCATCTTTTTGGTGCCATTGCCGGGGAAGCGTCAGAGTATTGGTGATTTTTGCTTTTTCTTCTATTTTCCACTACAACCTTCTGCTAAGTAGTTTATTTCATTTCCATTCTGCAATTTCATTTCCGAAAAAGTAGCGTAGACATTTTCTGCTTTCGTAGATTAGCATTTCAATTCCGCAATTTCATTTCCTATTTTCGTAGATTAGCATTTCAATTCCGCAATTTCATTTCTGCAAGCGTAGATTAGCATTTTAATTCCGCAAGCGTAGCCTAGCATTTCATTCCTGCAATTTCATTTGAGCAAAATAGATTAGTCCTTTCATGCTTTCATTTCAATTCCGCATTTCCATTTCAGCAAGATAGTTAGTTGCAGTTCAATCTATTTTAGTTTTGCAGGTACCAGAGAAAAAAACAAAAGCAATCAAAAGTATTTCTATTTCATGCCTCGCAGAAATCGAGATAAAACAGGCAAATTCTTACCCAACACCCCCACCACTTCACTGAGTCACCCTTCTCTCTTCTTTGGTGACAGTGATCCAGAAGAACCTATAGGCGAGCCTCCTGAGATATACGAAGATCCTATAATAGAAGAAGAGTTAGAGAACACTCCATCTGAAGCCATGGCTGACAATAGAAGAGAAGATGAGAGAATAGAAGGTGCCTTTCCCATCCGGGAGACCAATGGAAACATGAAAATGAAAAACATAAGCCCCTCCGCTTTACCTCACTTCCATGGACTGATTATTGAAGACCCTGATACCTTCCTGTTTGAGTTTGCTGTCCTTTGTCGAACCTATGACTATACCGAAGATGAACAAAAACTGAAACTCTTCCCCTCTACCCTTAAGGATGCAGCATTACGCTGGTTCATGGGCTTACCTAGGAACAGTATCACCACTTGGGCTTAGATGCAGCAAGCTTTCAATACCAAATACCGGGACTACTGTAGGTCCAAGAAAGCCAAGGGAGAAATCTTTCGGATGACCATGGGAAATGATGAGTCTTTAGAAGATTACGAGGAAAGGTTCCAACTTAGCTATAAACGGGCCAGGTGCACACTTGACCCTGAATCTCTCAAGTTGGTCCTGCTCCGAGGAGTCCTTGAAGACCTTCTAGATACCCTTCACATGCTAGCTTTAGGAGATATTTACCAACTACCTTATGAGGATATAAAGACTGTGTTTAGAAACCACTCTAGGGTAGCCTGGAAAAGAGGTAGAGGAAACTCCCTCTCAGCTAGTATTCCTTTCTCCAAACATGAGTTTGCAAATCAGTTAGAGGACCTCAAGAGTGAGGTGAGACAGACCATTTCCATGCAACTTGATACATTTTGAATCCAGCAGAAGAAAGAGGAAGCTGAGAGGGCTTTGGCTATCTTTTGGCCTAGGTGTACAAGGAAGCACCCTAAGAACGAGTGCCCATTACATTCGGTAGAGGTATGTTTCGTTTGTGAGGAGGACCACCCCACAAACCAATGCCCAACCTTACCTGAGCTTAAAGCCATGTACCAAGGAATGGAGGCACCCACTGAACCTCTCTATTTCCTCAACCAAAGGAGGCCACATGGACCTAGACCTTACCAGCAGGGGACGTAAGGGACATCCTAAGCTTATTATAGCCCCAACCAATCTTCTCCTATGCCTTCCTAGGGTCCCCCTGCTCATCCTTCCTGGTCTGTACCTCCCCCATGGTCTTACCCACCTCAATACCATACTCAGCCCACTACTCATTCGTTTCACTCACATGCCCAGCCACAGCCTCAGTGGAATGCACCTCAACCGGGGTGGAGGCCCTAGTACAATACTCCTCCCGCCATTTTGCCTCCACCACTAGCTCAACCACAACCATTACCTCCTGCTCCTCCAAGACAACCCCAAATTCCTGCTCAACCGAACCCGAATCCCAACAACCGACAGGCCCAACAGGTATATACTGGGGAAACAACATGCCCTACCTATGCTGTGGAGATCCAGGAGATCAACCTGCGATTTGGAAAGACTCTTCCGGATCGCCAACCTCCTCCCCCAGAGGACGAGGAAGATAAACAGGAAAGTGAACCAAAAGCCATTCCACCCTTTCCTGAGAGACTAACAACAACCACACAACCCAACCCAGAGGAGGATGAGCTTCTGGGAGAACTCAAACAGTTGTGTGTGAAAATACCACTTCTCCAAGCCATCAAAGATGTACCGATATACAACAAACTGGTTAAGGAAAAGTGTTTCAGACACCCAGGCAGGAGAAAAAGAGATGCCTCAACCATCAACGTCATAGGACAACTGCCCGATCTTATGTTGGGGCAAGTAATCTGCCCAAAGTATTTGGATCCTGGGAGTCCTGTAGTTGATGTCCACATCAATGGCACCATCATACCCCACACTTTGATAGATCTAGGGGCTGCCATTAATGTGATGACCAGAGATACCATGCTCAAACTCAACCTTCAGGGTTCCTTAAGAAAGACCTCGACAGTCTTGCAACTAGTAGATCGCTCCACTGTGACTCCCGAAGGGATTTTGGAGGATGTCTTGGTCTCTGTTGACTCTTGGGAGTACCCTGCGGACTTCTTGGTTCTTCAACCAAAGGCAAAGCTTACTGGATACCCCCTTATTTTGGGAAGGCCTTGGATAGCCACTGCGGATGCTTACATAAGCTGCCGTGCAGGAAACATGACCATTAAAAATGGTCCTATGTCCAAGCAACTAGTCCTATATCCTCCTGCCCAACCTCTATTAGAGCATGACTTACCACTTTGGTTGGAAGAAGGAGAAGAGGATGAGGTGTACTCTGCACCCTTGTGCACCTTAGAAACCACCAGGGGAGGTCCTCAAACCGAGGATGATTTGATTGAGACCTTGATTCAGAATCCACCTCCCAGTGCATTTTCCTTAGAGAAATTGGTGGAGGATACCCAAGCCAACACCTTAGTGGACCTTTGTGTGACCAATCCAATCACTCCCAGAGTAAAAAATGTGGAGTTTGGCCCCGAGAGAACGTTAAAGATCAGCTCCTCCCTATCTCCTTCCCAGGAAAAGGAGCTGTGTAGTCTGTTGGCCAGTCATCTAGATGCTTTTGCTTGGAGCTATAAGGAGATGAAAGGAGTCCATCCTTCGGTCTGTACCCATCACATCTACATCAAAGAAGATTGTAAACCGGTCAGGCAACCCCAAAGGAGAATGAATCCAGCCCTTAAGGACATCGTCAAGGAAGAATTGCAAAAACTGTTGGATGCAGGATTCATTTACCCCATCTCGGATAGCGAGTGGGTGTCCCCTCTGGTGTTGGTTCCCAAGAAAAATGGGAAGTGGAGAATCTGTGTGGACTACCGAGAACTGAACAAAGCCACCAAGAAAGACCACTTTCCTCTACCCTTCATATATCAAGTGTTGGACGGACTGGCAGGAAATAAGTTTTTCTCTTTCCTAGATGGGTTTAGCGGGTATAATCAGATCCAAATCAGCCCGGAAGACCAAGATAAGACCACCTTCACTTGTCCTTGGGGTACCTTTGCTTACCGAGTTCTTCCCTTTGGGCTATGCAACGCTCCTGCCACCTTCCAGAGAGCCGTCTTGAGCATCTTTTCTGAGCTGGTCCATGACTCGGTGGAAATCTATATGGATGACTTCACTCCTTATGGGTCCAACTTCCAGGAAGCATTGTGCAATTTGGGAAAAGTCCTAACCAAGTGCATTGAGATGAACCTGTCCCTTAGTCCTGAAAAATGTGAGTTCTTGATGACTGAAGGGACCGTGCTAGGACATACCATTTCTCGCCAAGGGTTACAGGTGGATTCTAACAAAATTGCTCTCATAAAAAAGGTTCCACCTCCTCAGAAGGTAAGAGATGTTCGAAGTTTCTTAGGTTTAGCAGGGTATTATAGGAGATTCATTAAAGACTTCAGTAATCTAGCCTCGCCATTGTTTGGCCCCTTAGCAAAAGATGTTGAGTTTAAATGGACTGACGATTGTCAGAAGGCTCTGAATGAATTAAAGGATAAGTTGGTGTCTGCCCCAATCTTGAGAGGTCCAAATTGGGCCCTACCTTTCCACATCCACACTGATGCCTCGAACAAAGCCATAGGGTCAGCCTTAGGACAAATTGAACAAAAACTTCCATACACCATATACTTTGTCAGCAAAAACTTATTCAAGGCAGAACTGAATTATACTGTAACTGAGAAATAATTCTTGGCCGTGGTCCATGCACTGAACAAGTTCTGACATTACATCACTGGCTATCAAACATTTGTACATACTGATCATGCTGCAATTAGATATTTAATGAATAAACCGGATGTGAATGCTCGTATTATTAGATGGCTACTTTTGTTGTAGCAGTTTGATTTGACTATCGTTGACAAACTAGGTAAAGAAAATGTTGTTGCTGACTTCTTGTCTAGATTGGATTTACCTGTAGGTGAGGATGGAACAGTGGATGACCAGATGCCAGATGAACATCTGTTTGCTATCTCAGTACTCTCCCCATGGTTTGCTGATATAGCAAATTACCTTGTCTCAGCACAGTTCCCTCCGCACCTATCCTCAAAAGAGAAGAGTAGAATTGTAAAGAAGAGTGCCTCATTCACTTGGATCGGGGGCAACCTGTTCAAGCTTGGCCCCAATCAGATCTTAAGGCATTGTGTAAGGGAGGAGGAAGTCTTTGACATCCTCCTAACCTATCATGACGGGCCTTGTGGAGGACATTTTGTAGCCAAAAGAACTGCCTTCAAAATTCTACAGGCAGGCTACTATTGGCCCAGGCTACTATGGGGAAACCGACTCCAAGGGACGAAATGCCTCTCCAACCTCAAGTGACTCTTGAGCCATTTGAGAAGTGGGGTATGGATTTTGTGGGTCCGATCAATCCTCCTTCAAGGCAAAGGTCTTACATCATTGTGTGCATAGACTACCTGACAAAGTGGGCAGAAACCAAGGCAATCAAAGAAGCGACAGAAGAAAACGTGGCTGAGTTTTTAAGAGAAAACATCTTCTACAAATTTGGCTACCCAAGAGAGCTAGTCACCGATCAAGGAAGCCAGTTCACCTCCAACTTAATCGAAGACCTACTCGCTCATCACAAGATCAAGCATAGGACTTCCACCCCCTATCATCAAGCAAATGGGCAGGTGGAAGTCACCAATAGAGCATTAAAAGGGATCTTGACTAAGGTGGTGAGCAGCAGTAGAAAAGATTGGGCAGATCACCTGGTTGAGGCCACTTGGGCTTACAACACCACTTGGAAGACCACAACCGACTTCACACCTTATGAGCTAGTCTATGGGAAGAGAGCTTTGCTATCAATTGAGTTCGAGTACAACACCTTGAGGATGGCAGCTCAGCTGGACCTAGATCTCAGCCATGCCCAACAAGAAAGGTTATTGCAGCTGAATGGGCTGGATGAACACCGAATGCAGGCCCTTCTCCACTTAGAGGTGGTTCAACTTCAGAGGAAGGTATGGCATGACTGGCACCTCAATGACAAGCAATTCCAGCTGAGAGATTGGGCACTGTTGTACGATTCCAGACATAAGGATTTTAAGGGGAAGCTGAGAACAAGATGGCTGGGACCATATGCAGTCGAGAAGTGTAACGACAATGGGTCTGTTCTTATTCGGACCATTGATGAGGAAGCCATCCCCATGCTCGTCAATGGGCATCGACTAAAGATCTACAGGAAACCTCTTTCGAGGCAAGAATTCATCAAAACTGTGAAAAAATCAATGCTGATCATAGAGAAGGGTTCTGCCTCTGTTTTGGGCATACCCTGAACATCAAAAAAAAAAAAAAAAAAAGGAAACAAAAAAAAGAAAAAAGAAAAAATAAAGATCCTTGGGTGAAAACCTTTCAAAGGCTCCCAAGGCAGATGGTAGGGCTGAAAACCTCATTGAGGCACCCCTGCTGTCTTTCTGAAAATTTTTGAATAAAAAAGACCCTTGGGTGAAAACCTCTCTGAGGCACTCAAGGCAGATGGTAGGGATGAAAACCTCACTAAGGCGCCCCTACTGTCTTTCAAAAAAAAAAAAAAAAAGAAAAAAAAAAAAAGAAGAAAGAAAAACAAACAAAGAAAAAGAAAACAGAAAAGAAGGAAGCAGAAACAGGAAAACAGGCTCAAGATTTGACAATTCATGCAGGTTGCAGGTATTCCATGCAGAAAAGGAGGTCTCTCAACTCAAGGACAAGGGTCCCTACTATGCTACTAGGTGAACTCACCAGCACTCCCTCCAGAAACACTCAGCTCTTCCAAGGTCTGGGCACGATTTGATCACAGTTTAGCCTTCTACAGGAAGCTACAGGACTTCCTACAGGAAGTTCTGTATTTCTACAGGAAACTTCCTGTAGAATCTTTGGACGACCCAGGACCGACTGTGTGGAAGAATTTGAAGCCTGAAGTCCAATAAGGAGGCATGCAACCAATGTTTTTCTCCATCACCCATTGCTGTCGCCTCCTTCTACCACCCCTGCTGCCATACAATGGAAATACCTGCACAGTCAAATCAGAACGTTGGATTCTCAGAAGAAACAATTCTCAAATGGAATAAAGCATACAAAGGCCCAATGCACTACTTATCAAAGCAATCCGAGGACCCTGCAATCGTGACCGTGATTCCACTGTTTCGGCATGCACCTTAGGAGGAGAAACGGCTACAGGATATCCTACAGGAATCCTGTAGCAGTTGATCCGGCTAGAGCATACACCATGAAGGCACCTGCAACTCATAAAGCTGGCGCATGCACCATCCACAGCCAGGCAACCGATCTCGTAACCAGCAGCAGTCGGCAAGAAGGAACTCCTGTGCCTGTGCATGAAGCGCCAGCAAGCGGATTCGTCACCCTCGTCCTGAAGCATGAAAATAACGTCGCGGCCGCACAGGTAAGTGCCTCACCCTTTTTCGTCAAATTACATGAACAATGCTCTAAAATGTGTGCGAGTATGGAAATGAATGGGTTGAGCCAGTCGGGTAGCCATTCAACAGGCCACCACGACCAGTCCGATGGTCTCGTCCGATTCAGAAAGCATTGGTTGTGTCAAACAAGACAGGAAATGGACACGTGGGAAGCGTCCAGTCGGGGAGAAGCGGCGATCTAACAGAAATGGCGGCGGTAGATATGCAGGGAATGATTCGGCGGTCAGGCAGACTTACAGTGGAATGATAACAGGTGACGTCGTCCAACGGTCCGACAGGGACAGCTCACCCCCGCGCCACGAGTTCCACAGGGATTCAAATCCACCGGCTAGATCGCGTATGGCACTCCACTCATTTATCCTCAACCGCTTTGCAGTCGAGTAAGCATCCGAAATTTCCTGAAGACTGTTACTCCGAGTCCTCGGCCTGTTCAAACGTCCGGTGGTTGCACAGAAGGCCCAGAACCACTGACGCGCTCTCCAGAACCCGTGCACGACTTCTACAGGAAGCTGCGCTACAGGAAGCTCACCGCTACGGAGGAAATTAATCTATTCACGTCAAAGGTGGCAAGTTGGAACGAGGTAAGCCTGAACCTAGTCCTCCCATGCAATTGGTTCGAAGGGTGGCGAAGTCGACGTCCTAAAAAAGTATAATTATAGTCTGCGCATGAATTTGCAAGCGTCGTCTTACTTCTGCATGAGAATTGTCATCGTAGTGTATATGCGGGGTTTTCTACAGGGTTTGGTTCATAATTGAGCCACTGTCAAGGCTCACCTGTAGACAGTCGTGAATTCACAAACTGTGTGCATGACAAAGGCGTAATTCTACGCTCTGTCTAAGGAAATCCCAAAGGTACATCTTTTTATACGCGCCAGCCAGCTCCGGTTAACACAGCAAGCTTTCACCATGCCGGGTGGGTTCATTAGGAAAGAACCGACAGACTCAAAGAAGCTACGGGAAAACCCTGAGGTGGTAGACCTATTTTCTCGTGCACGGTGGATGTCGTTCTGTGACAAGCTTCAAGGTTACGATGACGAGGTGGCAGAAGAATTCCTGCGAGCTTTGAAGCCAAAATCAAAAACGCTGGCCATTGTCAATTTCAGAGGTTTGAACCTCAGACTCACCCCACAGTTCATCAGCAGAGTCACCGATCTCCCGATGGGGGTACCGTGGGATAAGGAGGAAAGAAAACTGGGCCAGAAGGCTAAGAAGGAGTTCTTTTTGCCGGAGGAGCAATTCTCAGAGGACAAGAACGGAATTCGAAGAGCCAGCCTACATCCGCTCTGGAGTGAGGTCAGCCTCCAAATTATGAAGTATATCACGTGCGAGGGGCGATTCAGCATCGTGTATGGATACCATTTCCGGCTGCTCACAGAACTTAGGCACCAAATGGACCTACCCTCAGAAAACAAGTTGAGTATTCCTTACTTCCTCCTGTAGTCCATGATTGAATGTGCCACCAAATTACGAGAGGGAACCCTAGACCAGGTAGCCCATCATGGGCTCATTAAGCTCCTCGTGGAGGATGCACTCCACACATACACCGTCCCTCTCTCGTGGGAAGCCTTTCGAAACCTGACTAAGGATGATGACATCAAAATTTTGGCTGAGGAGCTCACCTCCTCCAGCAGTGAGGAGAAGGAACCAATTCAAGCAGAGAAGAAAGGAAAAGGCCAGGAAACCATGGCCAAAGCACCAAAGAAAGAACACAAGGGGAAACAAGAGAAACACCAGGCTGCCAAAATAGAGGATGACAAACCCACATTAACACCCAGGGAGAAAAGGTTACAGAGCAGGGTGGGAAGGACTGAACAAGTCCACGTTAGTGAGGGCACCTCTAAGGCAGCCTCAGCAAAGTCAAAAGACAAAGCACCCTCAGCCAAGCAGGCTAAAACGGTGCCACCTGTTTCTATAGGAAAATAAAAAATGGCTTCTACAGGAAGCCAAAAATCAGTTGCTACAAAGCTTTCTACAGGAAGTCCTGAGAAAGGAACACAGAAGGGGAAGACAGCCGAAATCCTTGCTAGGGAGGTAGCAGCTGTGCTGGCCACCCTAAGTACCCCTCCCAAGCCAAAGGAAAAATGAAAGAGGGAGGCCCCTCTGTATTTCAAAACAAGGAGAAGTGTAAGAATCAAAACAAGCAGGCCCCAACCTCCATCCAGCGACCCAATTACCATAGAAGACACCCCTACCTTGCCAAGGGAGAGGTCCCCCTCAAAAATATCAGTCACTTATGAGCGGGGGAGCCCGAAGACAACTGCCTGGAAGGAGAGAATGGAAAGGTTGGCTTCAAAAACCCCGCTACAGGATGCTGAGGCCGTTCTACAGGAAACATTGGCCAGGATCAAGGAGACCGAAAGAATGGAGGGAGAGGCAGCCACATCACCACCAAGGGAAGACGGAGGAGAGCCACGAAGGGAAGAAGAGGTAGAGCACATTCCAAAACCTAGTCCCCAACCAAGCTTGAGCTCGTATTATAACTTTTTGGAGGCTGGAAAAATTATTCCACAGAAATTCACAGTGCCACTTTTCTTTGCGTTGGAGGAAGAAAGAGTGAGAACCCACACGTGGATGAGGATAGCTAAATCTAAAGGAGTAGCAAATATAGGCCCCTTGGAGGAACAACTCAAGGAGGCAAGAAGAGAATTAGCTATGGCAAAACACGTGAGAAACCGCCAGCGGGTATTCCTGCAGGAAGAGAATGAGAAACTCAAATTGCAGCTACAGGAACAGAGGAAAGAAAGGGGCATAGCATCAGAGGACACTACAGCAGAACCTCAAGGCAAAGAAGGACTGCAAGTTGGTCTTGGGGACCTAAACCAGCATCTACAGGAAAGGGAATTGCAAGCACAAATCGAGATACAAGCTCTCAAACAGCAGTTGCAACAAAAAGAGGCACAAATGGCCTACATGGCCAGTTGGGCCATGGATGCTCTACAATGTAGACAACCGACCAAATCTTATGGCCTATACCTACGGGACCAATGGCTACAATTCCAAATTAATGCATTAGCACAGAGGGGTATCTCCCAAATCCAAGACCCCCAGCAGTTCACAGAGTTATGCAATAGTAGTTCATCAGAGGACAAGGCCAAGATATCGGAGTTCTATCTCCATAATTTGGCCCTTCCTAATGTGACTTCATGGGATCCCAACACAGTCATGGAAGATATGCAGTTGATGGCATTTGGCTCATGGTTGAACCATGAAGAAAAGAGAGCAGCAGAGGTCAAAGAGGTCATGAACCGAGAGTTACATGAGCCACTGCTGATTAGAGCAGAGCCAGGGGACCCCACTGCATTGATATCAGCCCACCAACACTTAGCAACCGACTCTCAAGCTTTATTGAAATACATGGATCAGCAGGCTTAGGCTATAGCACATTTCGAGGATATGGAGCGACTATTAGGGGACAATTGTGTTCATGCTTGCACCCACTGGTGGAACACATTGTCCCACAGCCTCAAAATTAGGGAATATCACACTCCAACTCGAATGAGGGAAGCTCTAGTACGGGTGCCCCTCTATAAGAAGTCCATACAGAACCTCCAAGCCAGCTGGATTGGCCTCAAGCTAAGCCCACCTTTGCTTTTAGGATTGATGGAAGGCAGCACAGAGAAAGAAGAGCATAAGCAGTGGGAAGAGGTGGAAAGGAAGGCTGGGTTCCATGTCAGTGAGGAGGATACTACTTCAGAAGCCTGGGATGTGAGAGTGGCGGTGAAAGCAATGAAGGACGAGGAGCTGGATTAGTTGCTCAGGGATGAGCAATCATTTTAGCTGGGGGGTGATGATGAGCCCCAAATTTGGTAACATTTTGTGCTCATTTGGCCTAACTACCCTTGCTCAATCCTTCATTTTTCATAACTTATGCATCATTTTTTAGTATGTTTATGTCATTTGTACGAATAAGGGCAGTCACTATTCTAGGTGGCTAACACGTCCTCATTTTAGGATTTTTTGACACATGTTGGAGCAAAACCGAGCAGACAAGGGCTAGGAGACAGCCAAGCTGGGGTTGAGGATTCGTAGAGGGGTTGTCCACGGCATTAAATAGCCTTCCTCGGGATCTTCACCCCCAACTCCGAGCTCCAAAAGCCACCAAAACCGGATCTAGAAGGCAGCCAAACAGATTTTGTGGAAGCAGCTGTTCACTCCCAGTTTGGTCAGCCAAGTCCCATAGATTTAGGAGGCTAGCTTGGGCTTCGTGATGTATAAATGATAAGGCTTCAGCCTTCGTGGGGGACTTTTGAAAAGCTTTTGCACATTCTGCACTACGAGCTGCCAGCTCTGTTTTGTTCTTTTGTAGCCATTATTGGCATAACTCTTGACTTATGATTATTATTTTTTAATGGGAAGCATTCAGATTTGATCTCAGCTCTGAGTTTCTAGAGGAGCCATAGCTCTCGGGGTTGGGCCCAACCTGAGAGCCTAGGGCCTCCTTCTTTGTATTGATATCTTTCCTTTCAGCATTATGATTTTCCTTGTATGCATTTGAAACGCAGTTTGTTGAGTTAGATTTCGTTGTGTGGTTAAGTAGGTCATTGTTGAAAATAGAGTTGCTTCAGATGTCTAGAATAGAGTAATGAGATAAGAATTGATAAAAGCTCCAGAAGAGGGTTGCCTGCACTCTCATTTTCAACTCTTCCTAGGGGCTGGAATTGCAGACAGTGCTGCCCAACAAAAACACTAGTTTGCTCACTCATGCAATCTCTGGTGAAATGTTTTCATTTGTAGGAGTTAGTCATGCATTCAGATCTTTTGGAATGTTTCTTTACTTAAGTACTGTACATGGTTCTCTTTAGGAATAAAGCTGCTGTTCATTGGTTTCATTAACAGTTAGGATAGATCAGTTAATGTTTTGATTGTGTGCAGGACGTGGATGATTTGGTTAAGTATACGCTGTGCGGTGCATCTCCATCACTCTCTCGTCCATCTAAGCTTCGTCCAGGCCAACTGCTCCACCTCCAAGTTAGGTCCCTCGTCTCACAACTACTCTTTTGCCCACGTCACCCTACCTTCTTGGCCTTCCATTGCCTCAACCCTCTTTAAGACAAGCTAGCTTTCCACACCCTCTCATCACTTCATCCCTCTATCACTAAGTCATTGCAGACCCCTATCCTACCTCCCTATCCATTCATGCATCCTCTTTCACTCACCCATCATCCAAAATCCAATCGTAGAACATCCTGTAGAAATTTCTGAACATCCTGTAGAAATTCTGAAACATCCTGTAGAACCCCTGCAGACTTCCTGTAGAAGCTCACAAATGAGGTTTCTTGATATCCAAACTTTTTGAAACTCTCTGGAAGGGTGTTAGGAACCCCTTAGACCCTCTCTGAACCTTCCCAACCTTTCCCAAGCATTTCTCCTCTTGATCTACCCCTGCACAGTAAAAAGCCAGTTAAAAGCACACGCATGATAATTCAAAAACTTATTCAAAAATACAAAAAGATGTGTTCTTCAGATAGAGATAGCATAGGCATGTGCATTTTACCTTTGTAGAAGTAATGGCATCTTTTTCAATAGTTTGCATCCTTTCCTTTGCACCAGTAAGGTTAGTTGGTAGAATTAGGGTTTGCTAGGGTTTGCGTTACTTCTTGGCTTTCTGTTTCTTTCCGCAAGTAGATTAGCTTCCTTTGAGTTAGCTTTCATCCATCAGTTAAAAAGCTTATTCTAAAAACTCATAGAAGTTGGCTTAAGCCCCTAGCAGACTTGTGCCAGCTGACCAAGTGACAGCTTCAGCAAGAGCTAGTACTTGTGCATACAGCACCGTCGCTTCCAAGTTTGTTACGAACTACTGGGTTGATAAAATTAAAGAAGGGAGTTCCAGGAGTTGTAGCATTATTGCTACAATACTGGAGCCCACCACCACCCCCTCTACTCTCATAACCATCATATAGTGGGTATGGTGGGTGGGCCGCCCAAGGCAGGCCCGACCCAACCACCTTTAGTTAATTTTAAAAGTTGTTATGTAAAATGGGAGGGGGTGGGGTTTGGCTGCTTGACCTCATCCCCAATAAACGGATCGTAAACCAACACGCCAACAGCTTCCAAATTGAAATATTCACTTTGAACTTTAATATAAACCTATCATTTTCCCAGTGCACCCAGGGATGGAGGAACCAGGAGCGGGCACGCATTTCGAGACGAGCTAATTTTTAATTAATTTTTAATGCAGGTGGAACCATGATTGGACATTTTTTAGGAGGGCTAAAATTTCACTTTGTCAGAATTTGACAAATTTTATATGGTTTCAACACTTCTCGACGCCACGAACGCAATGGCGCTATCCATGTCTCCATCAGAGTTCTGCATTTTTCGGCCATTTTTAGTATGAGGATGGAACCATGATCACTGCAAAAATAGGGAGTGGAACCATGATCCTTGCAATTTTCCCGAGGAGCTAATTTATCTCCATGTCAAAATATAGTCAAGTTTACAGTCGTTTTTCATGGTTTTCTGTAGGGATCATAATGGCGAAGTTAGATTCACTTTTGGAGTTATGGATTTCCAGTCCACCCATGGAACAGAATCTTTGACGAATCTAAAAGATTCCTTGAGCCCCAGATTCTCAACTTCTCAGAATTCAAAAATTGGACAATCGATTTTTCACTATTCGACATCACAAATCTGATGGTGCGTTCAGATTTATCATTCTCTCATTCTATTCTTCAACCACTTTTCTAAGTGGAATGCAGGTGTCAACATCCATGTGCAAGCAGTCATGTGATTGATGCTGTGAGATTGAGGGTTTGAGCAGCTTCAACAATTTGACATCCGCTTCTTTAGATGGCCCTTGGTTGTGAGGTATATGCAGTGTTCATGTACTTCTTTTGCAGGTCCTTGATTGATGTTTGATGTGGGATCCTGTTTTTTACTCATTTTTATGATTCCTGCTTGATGTGATGCGGAATCACCTATGTGATGTACTTGTTGTCGTGATTCATCATGTTGTGTTTTGAGATCCCTTTGTTGCATGTTGATGGGATACTCATGTGTTGCCATGCATGTTTTTTTTGAGATCCATTTCATGCCATGTTGGCCGGATGCTCATCATGCATGAGTTTTGTGTCATACTGATAAGAGTCTTTTGACTGAGAGTTCCTGTAGTGGAACATCTCTTAGAGCCACTGCTGCGTGAGGGCATTTTCCTTGTATGATCATGACACTTGTGTACATCATCACTATTGACAACACTTAATGCAGCGGCCTACACCATCTTGACACCAGGGCCCGGAGACATAGTCCCTCCTAGACGAAATCTGTTATCAACAACTTATTTTTTTATGTTGCTGATGATTGTCATGTTCCTCTTCTTTACAGCATGCACATGTATTCATTTATGTTCTTTTAAAAATTCAATTTAACACATCACGAAAGTAAAAGGTATTGAAAAGGCCTTTGTCACACCTCGACCTGGATCATGCTTCCCTAACTCAATTTTGTTTTCTTTGTTCTAACATTGTAACTCATGATCTTGTGTAGAGATAGTTGCTTTGATTTTTTGTTTGTGTGTTTTTCTTTCTAACCATTTTCTTGTTGGTTCTATGCAGTGAACAACATCCTTTCAATAGAGTGGATTTTAGGACATCCTTGCTCCAAAAGGCACACAAAAGCCTCATTGCACAAAAGGATATGCTATGGGCCTCCATGAAAATTTGGTCTTCCCATGCCCCTGGGAAAAGGAGGAGGGGTTGCAACCATTTGATGTTGTGGTTGGGTGGGGAAAGGATGCATCAAAAATCATACCATTTCCATTATACCACTCAAACAATAGTGTTTGTAATGTCTTTCTCTATCATGGGTTCTAGTTCTCTTTCTTGAAATAAATCCCACATGTTTCTTGATGTTTCCACATGTTGTAACACCTTGTCACTTAGAATATGTGTTGAAGCCTTTGTTCTCATGTTAATAACACATGAAATCGATTCCTTATTCCCTGTGTTGTAATAGTTCCACATGGAATCGATTCCTTGTGTTGTAATAATTCCCAAATAAATAGATTTACTTTGTTGTAGCCAGAGCTCTTAGAACTGAGCCTGTGTCTACTATGGCCTGTTGGTTTCTCTGCCTGATTATACTCCATACTATCCTATGCTCTGGACTATCTTGAATAATTGCTTCCTCCCTAGTGGTTTTGATATTTCTCCTCTTTGGGACACTACGGATAACCGCTCTCTTGTATTTGTTGTACTAATAGTTTCCTAGCTCAATGAACATCATCATTGAGGTCCGTGGGATGATCTGAAGGAATTGTCACACCTATTTGTTTAACGATCAATGGGATGGAGGAAATAACACTGTGGAATAATGGACACTTGTACTGGAGTCACTATCTAAGCATGTGGCATTGATATTTCTTGGTGTTGAGAGGATTTCTTAGAATAATATGGCTCTTTCCCCTTACCATTATCTCTATTTGGCACATTTATCTATGATTTCAATCCATCATCGTTAGTGGTTATCTATTCAATAGTTGAGGCTTCAACTTGGCTCAACCTTTCTTATTCTAATCTCACCTTGGCCTCAAGTATTTTATTTTTAAGCGCTTTAACTTTAAGCTCTTCCTATTTAGTTTTAGCCTTTTAGAGTGCATTTATCCTAGAATAATGTTTCTCCCTTTGTTTTTCTCTTTGTTCTGCTTTCAGAAACTAGAAAGATGAAAAATATTCCTATTCTCTTAGTCACATTTTAAATTTTGACTCTTCATACGTGAGCATGTCCTGGAACACTGAGTCATCAGGGATGGATTCATGTTCATATGGATATGTGAGCTTTACATACTTGCATTGCTATTTTAGCATGCCATGGGGATCATGCCTTTTGAATATGCCTATGGGGAGCTTGAGATCCTTAATCCTATAGACTTAGTTTACTTCCTAGGGAAACTTCATTAGAGCATAGTGGCCTATTCTTATACGGAAGCATGGCTAGGACCTTTTATTATTATTGGTAAGGGATAATGCTATCTCAACTACTATAGTTTAATAGGTGATCTCCTAGATCATAAGCTTATTGGGAACTAATTGAGGCATCAAGTGAAGGGGTGTTGAACAGCCAAATATGAAAATGTAAGTGTAATGCTCCTCGTAATACCAATTTCCCTTTCCCATGATAAAATTACTTGTTATTTTAGATATCATGGGTGCCAGAAAATGGAAGAGGATCTGATGGGTTTGGGCCAAGAACTAGTCACAAATTTCATAAAATAATTTATGGTAGTGGTCTGCCCATAATTCTTAAAAATAAATATGTATAGGGGGGAGACCTAGAGTCCATTTCTAGTTGATTCCCTATAATTCATTTGCAACACATAAAACATCTTTCAAATAGGCTGACATATAAAAGGAGGAGATTTTGATTTTCCAGAGCTTTAACACCCCCTTATTAACCCCTAATTTTGTAATGTTAAATAATCATTGTGGTTGTAAATAGATTATAATATTTTCATTGGCCTAAAGAGTGGGGAACTATATCCATGATCTAAGGGTAAAAAACGAGTGGTGTTGGCTGGCACCACTACCTACAACTAGTCCACAATGATGGGTAGATGAGATGCCTACAATTCTTGCTTCCATGAAGTGAAGAAGAGGGGAAATGAATAGTCCCATGGGAACACGAAGACCCCAGAGAAAAAATATGACACAAGAAAAACAGAGGGGATTCGAACATCAGAAGGTTAGACTAACAACATGTGAGAGTATATTGGGAAAATAACAAATTTTGGAGCACATGAGCATTGAAGAAATCCTGCAGAGGCCGATGGGATGTGATTCCATGCATTGATGTATTGAAGATGTGGATTGTGTGTGTCTAAGCTTCAAAGAATCAATGGAAGGCTCAAACGATATTGATGAGTGATAGCTTACTATATGGAAGATAAACCATTAGGTAGGGTAGCATTTCACTCAAGTGCTTCTTGTAAGGGCTGATACTAAGTGCTTTCCAAGAGGGCTAATAAACCACTAAGTGCTTTCCAAGAGGGTTGAAAAACCATTAAGTGCTTTCCAAGAGGGTTGATAAACCACTAAGTGCTTGTACAATAATCTAATAAACCACCCATATTGTGAGCTAAAGGTTTCTACAGTGCTTGCCTTGAGGATACAACTTCTAAACCACCTAAAAAGTGATCCCATACACCTAGAGCTGAGCATTATTCCAGCTAAGTCTGATTGAAATCCCTCGGATCATGAATTTGGATTGGGGATGGACAATTGCAAGCAATATTGTGGTTCAACTAGACTATGGTTAGGTGGAGAGTTGAAGTCTCGTTTAGTTTCTAGTCATCTTTTCTTTAGCCATTTAGATAAGTGCCATGACTTGTGTATAATGGACTTAGATTAATAACCTAGATGGGTATGTTCATGAGTAATAAATGGCTTTGTGTTATGTTGAATGGTCACTAGAGATTGCTACATGTCCTTGATAGGAAATAGGCCTTAATTTTCTTTTGGATAGGTTGGAAATACTATATTTATGCAGATGTTCTAAATTCTCTTGAATATATATGTGTATATATGCAAATGTAACACGTTGCACGAGGACGCGTAGATAGGTATTGATAAAAATGCTTGATGGTTGGAATGCTTACAAATTATGATGATTCACTATTCTTTCTTAATAATGATATGCATGAATTTCTTGATTAGTTGTTCCTTAAATTCTATTGAAGGCATGTGGTTAATACTATGTATGAAGGTTTTATACACCTAATAAGTAGTGGTGGCTTATTTAATGCTACAATTGTATGTTATACTTTCTAAGGAGTCTCTATTACTCAGGAATTGACGTGTCATTGTTTAAGTGTTGTGGATGGTTTGTTGGAGGTTTAACATAAAACTCTCTTCATATTACTATTTATTTGACTCCTTGAATCATGCCTCAATGGAAAATAAGTATATATATATATATATATATATATATATATATATATATATATATACATATATATATATGTATATATATATATATATATATATACATATATATATATGTATATATATATATATATATATATATATACATATATATATATATGTATATACATATATATATATATATATATATATATATATCTATATATATATATATATATATATATATATATATATATATATACACCTAATAAGTAGTGGTGGCTTATTTAATGCTACAATTGTATGTTATACTTTCTAAGGAGTCTCTATTACTCAGGAATTGACGTGTCATTGTTTAAGTGTTGTGGATGGTTTGTTGGAGGTTTAACATAAAACTCTCTTCATATTACTATTTATTTGACTCCTTGAATCATGCCTCAATGGAAAATAAGTATATATATATATATATATATATATATATATATATATATATATATATATACATATATATATATGTATATATATATAGATATATATATATATATATATATATATATATATGTATATATATATATATATATGTATATATATATATATATATATATATATATATGTATATATATATATATATATATGTATATATATATATATATATGTATATATATATATATATATGTATATATATATATATATATATGTATATATATATATATATATATGTATATATATATATATGTATATATATATATATATATATATATGTATATATATATATATATATATGTATATATATATATATATATATATATATATATATATATATATATATATATATATATATCTAAGGACTTGTTAATGCATGTATTAAGGCTATGTCTATGCCTAGAATGATCGTGTCAACATGAAGGATTCAATTCAGTCGTAATAATGGTGTTGAGTAATGCTCTAGATTGGTGAAGGCTTCTCCAAGACACAAACATCTCTAAGACCTCTAAACCTAAAGTTACAAAGTGTCAGGCTCATAATCAAGCTGAATAAATCCTATGTTATTCATAAAATAAATATAGGAAAATTCATGAAATAACAAATGAATCATGGGTTAATCACTGATTATGCTGCTTCATTGTAGAAGTTGGAAAGTGAGTTAAGTGTTAATATAAATATCAATAATTAATCCCGCATTGCACCCATCATTAGGTAGTAACCCTTGGAGGTTAGTGATACTAATGAAAGGCATGCGACGAGATGTTTTCTGTAACAATATGGATAGATTTCCATCACTCTATGCCCATCTCCACATGGTAACTTATTAGAGAAATGAAGCTATGATGAAGAGCACGTGAGAGAACCATATTCCATCACATGACATGGAGTTTTCTATCGTGCCACACTCGGTTTGGGAATGTCGGCCGGATAAATTGTTCTTGAAGACAAGACCGATCTCCCTAGTATCAACATATATATAATGACAAGTAGAACAAGAAAATATACCTTTCTCTAAATATATTGTGATTTATAAATAAAAACCAACAGGTGTTTTAGACCCTACCTTAAGTCCAACGCTAGTTTTTGGCAGCCACGCTTTGACCGTCCGAACAAGTTTCTTTTTAAGAACCTGCAAGCACAAACAAGCACACATCAAATAACACCTGCATAGATAATATAATAAATCATATTCATCATGGTGATCAAGGAATCCATGAAATAAACCATAAAACACAACTTATTGAGAAAAATAAACTTGATTGTATTAACTTTGAAAATAGAAGAACTTTACAACCTTTGGTGCCTTGATGTTGTACAAGCTCCTCCCAGGGTCCAAGCAGGAATCTCCTCTACTTTGACAAGCCTCACACTCTTCCCAATGAGATCAAAAAAGGTATGTAATCTCTCCTCTCAAGCTCAATTAGGAAGACTAAATTCCAACAACATTTCACCTCAAAAATATTCAGCTTTCAACCTCCTCAATAACCAGCCCAATGCCTCATTTTATAGTGCAGAGGAAGGAAGTTACAGGTCCACCTATGAAGGGATAGAGTCCTCCTTCAAAGGGATAAGCTCCTCACATGAAGGGGTTATCTCCTTAAGGTATGGGATGCATGAACCTTAAAGGAGCGAACTTGCCACCTCAAGATTCCCTCTAGAAGCTTCCAGAAATAACCCAAAGTGAGTTTTTAAGAATGAACTTGCGTCTTTTTGACTTTTACAGGGGTTCACACCCATTACACAGAAATAGAGTGGTCAGGTACGCAGGAGACATGACCAATAGGTGCGGCACCGTAGGTAATGCTAAGAGAAAGTGCGGAACCAGAGTTTCAGAGACTTTTAAGGGCTTTCTCTTATTTTTCAAGGCTTGACATGAAGAACTGAGGTTTAAGACTTGCAAAGGAGGAAAGTATGAGTGGTGATAGACTCACACAGATTGGAAAATGTCATGGTGACAATATTTTGTGCAACAGATTGCCCCCTAAAGTGCGAAGTTTGTAATAGATGAGGATAGTATTTGTCATCTAAGAAGAGTGAAGTACTTTATCATTTCAAAGATCATCCTGTGGACATCTGGGTCGGAACTTGTAAAAACATTCAATACAAAATATATATATGTGAACATATCATCACTGAGGTAGGCATTCCCATACTCAGATCAAAACTGACTAGAAAACTAACTAAACTGCTCTGATATAGGAATGATCTTGTAATACATCACAAGTATAGACATATGTAGACACAGTATGGACGCGGCCATTTGTTTATGAATAATCTACTGTATAAATAACAAAATTCCTCGCAACCTGGATGGTGGAAACTAGATCCAGGGTCTTGATTTCTGCTTCTCGAAACAATATGATTCTATCCATGTGAATAAATGTATCGAAGTCGAACATGGTAGAAACCACTTGATTACCAGTCAATGATGTGAACTGTTGACAAGTGTGAGAGAAACCACCAGTAATGTCAATGGCTCTCAAAGTACTCAGTACAATCCATGAAATGTGAATAGATGAGCTGATGTCGAACATGTCATAGAATCCTTCGATCGAAGGTCAATGATGCAACTTGTCATTGAAGGCGAGAAACATGCCATTGAGGCATGCAGATTCCATGGTACTGAGGATTTCTAGATCATCTTTCTAGATAATGAGCTGAAGTCGATAGAAAGTGATCTGTCGTAGGTAAGCCCACAACACGAAATCATAGATCAAGTTTGAATAAATATATTTGGCAAGGACTAAATCAGGGATGGTCAAGATGGATGATAGATATTTTGTAGATGAATCGTTTATTTGAACTGACCTCTTGAACACATAACAACACTGCAGATGGTTTGGTGACAATTGACCCAAAGCTAATACCCAGAAACCGACTGAAGACTTTCAATATGGTTTGATTAAATGTTAGGCAAAGGATTTCCCAACCCAGGTGAACAAAAAGTGTCGTGTTCAAGAGTGGTTAAATTCTTTTCTAAAACACAAAGTATAACAAACAGGTTCATTTTTCTCTCTTTTCCTCCACCATTTCTGGCAAGTACCTCTTTATTTTTGACAAGCTTGAGGAGGATAACATTTGCTTGGTTATAAGCTCACCCTTCGAATGAGTCCAACTTAGTTTAAAATTCGTACCCTAAGAAGGAGTGGTCTGTTCCTATTTTAAAATTGAACAGGTTCTTTACTGTTACATTTTAATGAGTCCAGTATAGGAGAAACTCAGAATTTTTCAATTTTAGGGAGTCAGAAGAAAAACTTAAGAAAACTCCATGGTTGTCCTTTTTCGTAAATTTGTGTCTCCCAAGCCCGAAAAAGTATAAAATAATACTTGAGAGAACCACTTGACCATTACGATCAAGGAGTACTTTTAATAATTAGTGTCTTTGATCCGAAAAAGTAAAAAAACGATCAATGACACGTTGTTTTATAGCCAATATCGAACTTGAAACGACAAAATTCCACCAATCTTTTCATGTTTATACGGTCAGAAAAGAGCTGTAAGTGGACCATCCTTTTAATTCCATTTTAACGAGCTTAAAAAGAAAAACTCGACAATCTTTTCATTTTTTACTAGTCAGAAAAGAGCTTAAAGAGGACTCCAATGTTTTTTGTTGAAAATGATCAATTTTCCCTGAAAAATCCGATACTCTGCACAAAAACTCAAACATTACTCATACCTGTTTAAAATAAATAAAAATGGATCAAAAAGTTACCTTTTTAAAGTGAAAAATAAACAAATTAAAAATTCATTTATTCAAAAAAGCTTATAAAAAGGGCTTTTGTAAATTCATTTTTATCGTTTGACTTCAGAGTGAGAAAAGAGAGCTTTTGGGTAAGAAACTTCCTATGAAGATTGCGGAAAATCCGTCCGTTGAAATTGAAAACCGTCAGCTCCAGGTAATCCACATCGCTTTAATCTTGCATTTCAACCGTTTGAATTTCGTTATTAGGCTTATATTTTGATTTTTAAGGGAAAATTAGTTTAAAAGACCGCTCGCGGGGGTCCGCAAGCACAACATGCGAAACCTGCGGACCTCGACTTTTTCCTACAAAGGAAAGAGATAGGGGCCCACACCTACTACTTGGGAAGAGTGCAGACCTATGCACTGTCCCTAACTAGTGGGTGCGGACCCCGCGAAATAGGTTTTAAAACTTCAATTTTTTCCATTTCCGCCCAAAATTTTTTGAACTAAAATGTTCTAATCTGCCATTTTTGCAATGTAGGATATACAAAATGCTCATTTGGCGGGAACGGGAGCATGAAGATGTGGACCTTGCCGCAATTAATCTTTAGCCCTCATTGGATGCATTGAGGGCATGCAGGCTATTTAAATTCTAGGGCATACTTGGCATGAGGGCCCAAGTAGACTTTTTGCAATGGTTGGTGGATAGGTGGAATATGCAGGACCAGTGTTTCATTATTGGTGGCCACTGGCTCGAAATCGAGCTAGAGGACATTTATTTCCTGACTGGTTTGCCCAAGAAAGGTGAACGATTATCTCTATTCGGGATTAGGCCAGGTGGCTAGTTTGTCGATAGTCTTCGACTAGAGTTTTGTAATGACCAAACAAAGGACAAAGGGATCGATATCAAAACTATCTCCCGTCCTGAACTTAAAGTGATTGCATTTACTGTCACCAGACTCTATGGAAGCGCAGCACTACATGTAGCTACTGGATCCCACATGCGAATGGCAATAGACTGTTATCGAGGCACCATCTTCAACTGGTGCGAAGCTGTGTTGGTGAATGTAAAAGGCCAACTAACTAGAACAAAGAACAGACAACTAAAAAACTTTGGATATGGTTTCTTAGTTGTAAGCTTTTGTCTAGAGAGGGTCCCGATGTTGGTCCCACAGCATCTTTCCATTGGAGTTGGACTTCCCCGAGAACCTAAGCTAATGCGTTGGGTTACAGTTATGGCCTGTCATCCTGAGGAGGGTTCAGAGGTTGTTCGATTTCCGCCTGAGTATTTTCGTTGGTTGGAGAACAAAATTTTTGTGATGTAGGATTTTCCTTATGCTAGGATGGATTATCATGGTGATCCAGACATGACTCTTCCACCAAGAGAGCAGTGGGATGATTCAGGTAAAATCATTCTCAATATTTTCTAAGTTTTTTTTGTTTTGTTTTTTAAATCGTCCAAAGATGATAGTAAAAGTTTCAAATGTAGATGTGGGTCCACGACGACCAGCCACTCTCTGGCCCTATGAGAGGAGACACCCAGCTGTAGCAGTACCGACCCCACGAGACGAATCTACAGAGACCTTGACCGAATTGGAAAATCATCTAGAGCGTTTGACAACAGATATTCCAGAGACTAGCATAGATGATATCCCACTTAGGTTACAACGCTATGTTATTGGGGTCTCAGGACCTTTCATGAGGTTCCTTTGTAGGGTGGCTCGAGCAGTGGTTTCTTATCATGATCATCACCAGTGATAGGATGATCGCCTTTGTAATCTCATACAACATTTTTTCTTTTTGTACTATCATTTTTGTCGATCATAAGGTGTTTTTCAACCTATGATCGAAGACGATGTATATTTGACACACTTCTATGCTATGCTATATCACTATTACTGGCTATCTTGTATAACATGTTATGGAATGTTTTTAAATTTACTGTTTGATTATTGCAAATGTCTATTTAACATTCTAGAAGCAATTGCATCTGCTAATGTATTTAAATATCTCGGAATATGCTGATATTCAATGTAGTCAAATTCACATTCCAAGAGACGAACTCTAAAAAATAATCTTAATAACACTCAATTTTTAATGGCATAAACTCTATTAAGCTGCAATACAACGAGTTCAGAATCTAACCTAACAATCAAACTCCGAATCCCGAATGAGATGGATTCAGATAATAACTCAATCACTGCACTATACTCTGCAATGTTGTTCGTTGTTTGACCGAGGCTTACCCCATGCATAGATACCAACTCATCAGAGGGTGAATAGATAACCCAAGCTGCGGAAGAAATGTTCTGTGTATTACGACAAGCGCCATCAGCGAAACCGATGTATGTTTGAAGAGATGTCGACATCTGCAATATCAAGAGTAAAATCAAGATAAGTAGGAATAATGATAAAAACACTCTCTAAACTAAGCACACTTTTCTAATCTAAAACACACTAGCTAGAAAGAAACTAATCTAACTAAAATCTCCACACCTAGATTTAAGCATAATATTTCTTCATATAAAGACCATTTTTGGGTTTACAAAAAGAGACACCGTCAAAATCTACCAATTCATAGGCCCCTTTTGCCAGCTTTCGCTTAACAACATAAGGACCATGCCACATAGGTACAAATTTTCCAGCCCCTAACTTATCGTTTGCTTGATCGTATAGTAAGACTAGGTCTCCTTTCGAAAAATTACGAGGTGTAACATTTCGATCGTACTGAGCTTTAATTCATTTGGCATGAGTTTCGATTGCTAATGTAGCATCACATCGATTCTCATCTAGTTGAGCTAAGTACAACAAACATTTCTCCTCTTCGGAAGTGGCTGGGAGTAACTCTATGGCTATCTGTAATGACAGAATTTCGCATTCAATGGGTAACATAGCTTCCAAACCGTAAACTAGTTGAAAAGGAGTGAAACCAGTTGATGTTTTTACTGAGGTTCGATATGCCCAAAGCGCTAAAAATAACATGTTATGCCAATTCGACCTATGAATACCAATAATTTTTCGGATCATAATGACTAAAAATTTGTTGATAGCTTCAACCAGACCATTAGCCTGTGGGTAATATGGAGTAGAACTATCGTGACGCATGCCAAGTTGATCTGTTAATTCAGTCATCATGATGTTTCGAAAATGACTCCCATCATTAGTAATAATCGCTTGAGGAACACCGAATATAGTAATTATATGATTGAAAATGAAAATTGTAGCAGTTTTACCATCTGCCGAAAATGTAGGCATCACCTCAGCCCACTTAGTAAAATAATCTACTGCAAGGATGATATATGCATGCCCCTCGGCCGAGTGAGGGTTACATGTAATAAAGTCGATACCCCACTTTGCAAAAGGGCCAGCAGCAATTATAGGGTAGAGAGGAGCAGGTGGAGCACGCATCTTTCGATCAAAAATTTGACAATTATGGCATTTTCGGACCGCGTAAATACAATATTTAAATAGAGACGGCCAAAAATAACTAGCGCGCAATATCTTTTGGGCTATGGCATACCCAGACATATGACCGCCACATGCTCCAGAGTGACGGTTAAAAACTAGGATTAACCAGACCAAACTGGGGTTGTTGAGGTTGCTGATAAGTATATCCAGGGTACGGTTGATACTGGTAAACTGGGCTTTGCACAGCAGGACCGAATTGGTACTGTCCCTGGTACGGTTGACAAGTGAATTGCAGTTGACTTGTGACAACCGTACTTGGACCAGGTTGTCCTACAGGCATCTGAATCAGAGTCTGAATTGTAGGTCCCGACTGAGGTAAAGATGCTTGAGGAGTTGATGCAGGAACAGTAGAAATCGGAGCTGTTGATACTCTAGAAGTAGGTGGGGTAGATTGAACAGAAGCTGCAGTAGTTGTAGCAGTCGTTTGAGGCAGAGTTCGAGGCGAAGTAGGCCAAAACCGATGAGCTACACCAAGTGCAGATGTTTGAATAGTAGGCTGGATAGGTTGTTGGGTTGAACCAAAAACCAAAGGTTGTCAGATTGAGATGACAACTGCAGATTAGGTTGCAAAATCTGTTGATATTGAGATGGATCCCACACCATGTTCATTCCGGGGTATGGACCCATAGAAGGTTGAGCATATTGAGGACCATAACCGGGTTGAGCATAGGGTTGATAATTCAAAGGTACATTTCTAGTTCCTTGTACAAATGATTGAACAAAAGGTGGTTGGAAACCTTGGGTTGGGTACTGACCTTGAGGTTGATAACCTTGAGGCACATACTGAAACTGGGGTTGACCTTGAGGTATATATTGATACTGGGGTTGACCTTGAGGTATGTACTGAGTCTGGGGTTGACCTTGAGGAATGTACTGTCCCGAAGGTATGTACTTTCCTTGAGGTTGCCCCCCGGGCGGTAACTGACTACTGTGAGGTTGCCCCCCAGGCGATAATTGAGTACCTTGAGGTTGCCCCCCAGGCGGTAACTGACTACCTTGAGGTTGCAGATTTGGAATAGTACCAGACATCATAAGAATTTCTTCTACGCTCAATGGTTGAGTTCCGTTATTACCAGTTGATATCCCATGTTCAATGGGTTGAGGAGATGCTCCTGAAAAAGTACCAGTGAGTGACTGATACCCAGAAGGAATAGAAGGACCGCCATATAAAAATGCTTCCGGTGATTGGGAAAACATGGATGACTGTTTCGACATATTCAAAGGAGGATAATAACCTCTAGGTGTTGGATGAAAAGGAATTCGAGGTGGTGAAAAACTAAGACCCGGATTTTATAAAAAGTTGGTCAATGAGACGTACCAAGTGTCTCTCCTAGGTGGACTGTAGAAAATTGATTCACGCTCCCTAAGTTCTAAAGTTGGTTGATTTTCAGGGAGACTTATATCTTCTTCTAGACTAACAAGTTCTTCAATATAAATAAGTCCCGAAGGAAGATTTTGGGTAATGATCCTTCCTACCCTAGGTGAGCCAGGACCACTGGAAGTTGGAGAAGAAAATCCTGAGGATGGAGTAGCAGCAGGTTCAGTTTTAGGCTCAGAAATTTCAGGTTCTTCAGCTAATTCACTAGTAGAAGAAATACTACCAGTAACTTCGGAAAATGAAATTGGTTCAGAAATATACTCTGTTGCTTGAACTTGATAATCAGGATGAAAAATCAAAGAAGATTCTCTATCTTCCGGTGACCCAACTCTACTTTCACTAGGAGTTACAAGAGCTCGTAGCCCTTCAAGCTAGCTTGGTGAATACTCAGGAGGTTGCTCCTGAAGTCTACGGGATTGTATCGGTAATTCAGCCACGATTAAATATTTTAATTACTTCACACGCAAACAAAGAAAATCTCAATAAAACCACCTAAAGTCTCTAAAGAAACAAACAATTGAATCACATGCTTAAAAAATATAAGATTTCAAACCACACACAAACAATAACTTTCCGTACCAAAAACACTAGTTGGTGATGAAATCCAACGTCGCAGAATTCAATACAGAAAGGGCAGTTGGAACAGTTACCCCAACAACCTGCTTAATGAAACAGACTGGCACAAGTTTCTTCACAAAACCGTCTTGAGTGAAGAGAACCCCCCAGAGATTCCAAGTGAGTCTAGTCGACGTCTGCTCTAGGTACAGTGGGATCTTCCCTCCACCGTCACCTTAGGAAGGAATCCTATAGATTATGGTCACTATTGTTACCAACATAAACAAATATACCTGGGGGAACAATGTACGATCCGATACACACACAAGGGTAGAGTAAGAAAGCTCAATCCCCTTGAAGGCTCCTTGACATAATCCAAGGTTTACCAGCAAGTGACCCCAGGCTCCTCGATAATGGTCAATCCGAGGTTTACTGTTTTTAATATGTGTATATTTGCTATCGTTCGCAATGAGGAAGGATTGATTACCTCACTGGTTCAGATATGATCTCGTGCATGACTCGTTTAAGAGGAGCTTCCTAGAGCATACATGTAACAATTGGAATTTATTTCCTACCGCAAGATATAGCTACTTGTTTGTTTTAACTATCTTGGAGAGTTAATTACTCCCTACTCCAAGATACTAGCCTAAGGTATGTTGGTGATAAGAGCCCTAGAAATGAAAAGATTTCTAGATCAATTTTACTTTAAGCGTTATTTTTTTAGGTTGTATCTTAAGTCAATAGGAATGGAGATGAAATTTTATGGTGTGAAGACTCGACTCCAAAATACTAAAAATGCACCTAAGATGATAAACAATTCTTTTTCTTCAATGAATTTCTAGCTAAAGAAAAAGTTGAGAATGCAATTATTTGAAAAACAAATCTTTCCTTCAACATATAAACAAAAAGAAAAACTTTTTTGTCTTTTTCAATAAACTCAAAATGAGACTACTAATTATGCTCACGAAAAATCCCTTTTCTTTCTCAACACTCAAAAACTAAAGAAAACAATTTCTTTCAAAAGAGATTCTACAATTTCTAGAAAACACTCAAAACTATAAAAACTAGGCTTGAGATCTAAAAATTTCTAAAAACCTAATTGAAGTAAAAGCTTAATTTTTTTTTCTTTTTGAGGATGTTTTACTTAGTTATTCAGCAAACTAAGGACTAATTCATTCAGAATAACAAATTAATCAAAAAACACCCAGCTATGTTTAAAAAACAAAAAAGATGAAATTCAAAACTTTCCAACAAGTTTGTTCAAAGCTTTGCTAAGAGAAAACGAGATCTATTTCTCACCAAGGGCAGATTTCACAATATCATTGAGACTCATCAAGAAGACCAAAAAGACCAGGGTAATCTAAGGTTTCTTAGGCTTCTAATCTCTGAGTTACTACAAAGACCAAGCAAAAATCAAACCAGGCACGCAAAACTTCTAGAAAATCACCTAAAACCAAAATGCCAATGGAACTCACTTATAAGAAATTTTTGATAGGACACATGCAGATCTGGGCAGAGACTAAAAAGCATAAATAAATCCTAATCTTAACTAGACAAAAACAATTTAGGTTTTTCAAAAAGTTTGACAGGGTCTGCAGGCTTCCGGTATAACTAGATGTGGTACCGCTCTGTGTAGTAAAGTAACAGTGCGGGGATGTCCGCACTGTGTTACAAACAGAACGTGCGGTCCTCTTCAAAATTTTGGAAAAAACAAAATATACTCTAGATCCTAAAAACTACCCAATCCCACACACATAAAGCAAAAACCAGAAACGAGAAAAAGTTTCTCAAGTCAAAGTTAAAGGAAAGGCAAAAAACCAAAATTCAAATCCCTAGCGGAGTCGCCAATTTGCCAGCCGAATAAATCATTCTTGCGGACAAGACCGATCTCCTTAGTATCAAAAGATATCTAGCGACAAGTAGAAAAAGCAAATCTACCTTTCTCTAAATATATTGCAATTTATAAATAAAAACCAAGAGGTGTTTTAGACCCTACCTTAAGTCCAACGGTAGTTTGTGGCAGCCACGCTTCGACCGTCCGAACAAGTTTCTTTTTAAGAACCTGCAATCACAAACAAGCACACATCAAATAACACCTGCATAGCTAATATAATAAATCATATTCATCATTGTGATCAAGGAATCCATGAAATAAACCATAAAACATAGCTTATTGAGAAAAATAAACTTGATTGTATTAACTTTGAAAATAGAAGAACTTTACAACCTTTGGTGCCTTGATGTTGTACAAGCTCCTCCTAGGGTCCAAGCAGGAATCTCCTCTACTTTGACAAGCCTCACACTCTTCCCAATGAGATCAAAAAAGGTATGTAATCTCTCCTCTCAAGCTCAATTAGGAAGACTAAATTCCAACAACATTTCACCTCAAAAATATTTAGCTTTCAACCTCCTCAGTAACCAGCCCAATGCCTCATTTTATAGTGCAGAGGAAGGAAGTTACAGGTCCACCTATGAAGGGATAGAGTCCTCCTTCAAAGGGATAAGCTCCTCACATCAAGGGGTTAGCTCCTTAAGGTATGGGATGCATGAACCTTAAAGGAGCGAACTTGCCACCTCAAGATTCCCTCTAGAAGCTTCCAGAAATAACCCAAAGTGAGTTTTTAAGAATGTACTTGCGCCTTTTTGACTTTTACAGGGGTCTGCACCCATTACACAGAAACAGAGCGGTAAGGTACGCAGGAGACATGACCAATAGGTGCGGGACTGTAGGTAATGCTAAGAGAAAGTGCGGAACTAGAGTTTCAAAGACTTTTAAGGGCTTTCTCTTATTTTTCAAGGCTTAACATGAAGAACTGAGGTTTAAGACTTGCAAAGGAGGAAAGTATGAGTGGTGATAGACTCACACAGATTGCAGAATGTCATGGTGATAATATTTTGTGCAACAGGGAAGGAGCTCACCTTGTGCCCCATCATGATGGCTTTAGTCATGATGATGAGGAGGTAAGTGGAGGAGCTAATTGTGGGGCCACCAAAATGATTATAATGTGGAAATTGTTGATTGATGAAAAGAACTAGGAATCATAAGGAACCATGCCTAGGCTGAGGTGGACAAGTGACATGGCTATATTGTTGTTGTGGCATGACATATGGCAAGAAGAGTTGACCCTATTGGATGGCCAAGTGACCAATTATTGGGTGACATGTAGTAACCTTAGAGGTTTCCATGTGGAAAGATGACATCATCATGATGCCAATGTGACATCAACAAGTGTGATCGTGGGTTTGAGATCAATTGACAGAGAGCACAAGGCAATAATTTTGTTCATCAATTGATGTCTAGAAAATGATGAGTGCGGACCCTGACACCATTGTTGGCTTATTGGGGCCTGACCCAGGTTCGGAAGTGTTTTAGCCAAACAAATCCCGCATTACCGACCCTTTCAGCAATAATCCGTAGAGCACAGATTGGAGTCTCACCTGAGGTAGTATGGGAGGGTGCTGGAACTAGGTTTCCGCACCCTAGGGATGTCTTGATGAGGTCTGGAGGGGTCGTAAACCAAACTACGCACTAGCGCTACTTTGCATAGCTGTCTGGCCTTCGTGACAGGGAGTTTCCTAGATTCTTAGTATTATTGTAGTTATTACAAATTTGATCTATTCCTTAAGGTCTTTAATCAAGCATTCAGTAGTTAAAACTAGTGTGCACAACCATAAATCTTAAAGATACACATAAAACCATAACATAAGCATAAACATATAGATCTGTGATCAGATGCACAATGATTCAGAAACACTTATCTTTATTAACCTTCTGTTCAGTACAATCCAATTCCACCTTGCGCACTCAGCTGCGGGGATCCACGCACACAGTTGTGGACTCTACTAGGCCTTTGAGCACACAGCTGCAAAGCCTACTATAACTACAACCAACCACGACTCAGACTTATAGACTCATAGCACTCTTGCTTTTACAAAGCCATATACCTCAGATCTTAAGAAAAGTTACTAAAAAAACTGCCTTCTAAGCCTAGAGCCTCACTCTATTTATACATTCCCATGGTCCATCGACCATGGGTAGGTCAACTCACTTTCTATTACCTTACATTTTTCTCAGGTGGAAAACCCCTTGACTTGACTAATTATACTTCGCGCTTCGTGCACTTCGCGGAGCCTTTACCATACTTTTTACCCAAAATTGCAGGCTTTAAGCCCCAAAGCTCTTACGCGGGGTACCCGCTACCCAATAGGCCCCCAACACAATCACTGTGACTCGTCCTGAGTCACTTGGCTGGTGCAGTGATCTTTGCGCGGAGGTTATTCAGTAACTTCTGTGCTTCGCTTACCTGCGCAACACATTCTTATACCATATGCTGTACTCGTTGTGTGTGAGCCTCTGATACATCATTATTAGCTTCACTTGCTTCTCTGAGTTCATATACTACCTGCATGTAGGCGAGCATTCCCTCGATGTTGGCGGTGACCACAAATGCCTCATCAAGCCAAGGCTGGATGCATTCTTTAAGGACTGCTTCTTTCTAGTGAGCGACATCGACATGGAGTTTTCTTTAGCGCCACACTCGATTTTGGAAGGAGCTCACCTTGTGCCCCATCGTGATGGCTCTAGTCATGATGATGAGGAGGTAGGTGGAGGATCTAAGTGTCAGGCCACCAAAATTATTATAATGTGGAAATTGTTGATTGATGCAAAGAACTAGGAATCATAAGGAACCATGCCTAGGTTGAGGTGGACAAGTGACATGGCTATATTGTTGTCGTGGCATGATGTGTGGCAAGAAGAGTTGACCCTATTGGATGGCCAAGTGACCAGTTATTGGGTGACATGTAGTACCCTTAGAGGCTTCCATGTGGAAAGATGACATCATCATGATGCCAATGTGACATCAACAAGTGTGACTGTGGGTTTGAGATCAATTGACAAGAGAGCACGAGACAATAATTTTGTTCATCAATTGACGTCTAGAAAATGATGAGTGCGGACCCTGACGCCACTCATTATATTCCAGAAGGCAAGGGGACCATACTTATTATAGGTCGCCAAAGTGGATGGGTGGCCACGTGGAAGATATAAAGAAGGGGGAATCCATGATGAGTTAATCACATATGCAAAAAATTACAAACCCCTCCTATTAACTGTTGGGAAGGGGAGGAGTCCCTGCGATGTATGTAAGCTATTTATTTGTTACAACTCTATCGTGCTAGTGGGTCAGTAGCAAGGGGTTTAAACCCATATTCTAATTAATGGATATCTTGTAATGGGCTAGACATGTGTATGTACGTTAACATAAACATTTTCATTAATTGACGAGGGTCGCACCCTTCATCTAGTGCCTAGCTCTATTGTTCCCTTCTTGGGTTTGGATGATGTGGTGCTAGTGTGTTGATGAGGATGGCTACACTGATGTGGCATATGAAATGGAAGTACCACACATGCCACTTGGCAGGCCAAGTGTATGGTTGGATGATGTGTCAAGAAGCTTAAATGATCAACCTTTAAATGGCCATAACTTTTGATACGGGAATTGTATCATAATAAAATTTATATAACCGGAAATATATCGATGAGCTTGATCTAATGGTGGTATAATAATTTTATTTTAAGAACTTTTGAAATTGAGTATTTTTGTGACCCCATTTTCATAATAGCCCTTGGAAATTGAGTTAATTTTGATACAAGGGTCCTTTCAATGCCCAAGATTAACCCAAGGGGGTGGGAGGGTGTGCTACATGAGCGTACTTCACTTTTAAAATGGATTTCAATAAATTTCTTGATAAATTCTTGACTAATTAAATATATAACTTATGGAAATTATTTTCACTTCCAAGGGAAACCACTTAATTTTGAAAGGTGATGCATTGAACTCACCATAAAGTCTACTGATCATCACTGTGGTGTGGCATAATGGTGCCCATCACTACTATGTAGGGTACTAATTGTTGGCATGTTCCTTGAATGAATCAACATCCCAACACCAACCCTTTACAATATTGGTAAATTTAGGGGGGGTTGTGAAGAGATTATCTAAAAATTTCTTATTGAGTTTGATCTTAGTTGACTTGTGATCCAGGTGGATATTGGTGGCCACTTGCCTATTCCACTTGGACCCCCACCATTGTTTCTTTTAGTTTTTCAGTTTCCTTATTTGTAGCACAATTTACTATTTTTGGCAGTTTTTGGGGTCCTAAACTTTTAGAACTATTTTGAGGCGCTAAACGATGTTTTTTGGGAAAAATGGGACCAACATGGGACATATATCAATGTTGGTCATTCAAAAGTTGTAGTCCTTGGACATATATTTTTAACGAGGTATTGTGCATGTCAAACAGAGATCGTATGTCAAAGTTACGACCCTCAGAAGTTGATGTACCAATTTACCCAAACGGGTCCCATAGTCTCTTAGGGTTAGTTTTTTGGATGTTTATGGTTTTGCATTGTTTCTCAATAATAAATAGGCCTTTGAGCCTCATTATAACACAATTCAGAGGCATGTAGCCACCACATCTCTTCTCAGAGATAAGCAACCATTGCTCGAGCTAGTCTTATTTCCATTATGTTTGTAAGCATATTTCAACATTTTAGATTAATGAAATGAAGTGTTATTTCTATTGCATCTTTTTATTTATGGTCATATCTGTTATTTGTTGCATTCTTGTTTAAATTCGGATCAGTGGTATCAGAGTGGTCTACTCTTTCTCTGTTTTTCTTTGCATATCCCCAACGAGGTTGGGATATAAGGAGTTAGGGCTCGATCTGGTTGAACCTTTGCAAGATTAGCCTCCCAAACCTCGATGAATGCCCATGGGGAAGAAAAGAAAGACGAGGGGGCAGGAGATCCTATCAAAATATTGGTTGAGGAGGCCCTAAAGAAACAAAGGAACACGATGATGGATAACTTTTCCCAGATCCTTCAACGGTTGCCCACTGGCGGCGCATCCACATCCAACAACCACTCTAGAGGCTCCACTCATTTTAAGGTACAAGTAAACTTTGACATTCCCATATTTGAGAGCCAAATAGATGTAGATGCCATAGATAAATCATTAAATATGCTAGAAGGATATTTTTCTGTTCATGATTTTTCCAGTCGAGAAAATATTACTTTTTCTCTTCTCAAAGCCGCCCCCCACGTCAAGGATTGGTGGGAAACCTACTATGAGTAGAAGGATGAAAGTACGACCTCACTTTTTTCAGCCGCACCCACTTGGAATTCATTCTAGGATGCCATCAAGGAGCAGTACTACCCTGTCAGGAGCTATGAGGATAAATACATAAAGTGGACAATGCTGCGGCAGGGAAGGGACCAAGATGTGCCAGATTTTACCAATGTTTTTCATACCCTTTGCACGAAGTTGGGTATCAAGGATTCTGAGAAACATTTGGTACTCAAGTATCGTGGCTTCCTACACAAGTACATCCAGGACGAGATGGAGTTCTTGGACATATCCTTACTTGACACAATGTACTGATATGCCGTCAAGATCGAGCAGAAGTTTAAATAGAAGAAGTGAGACTTTGGATCTGTGAATCTGAAGCAAGGGAAAGGAACCCCCAAACCGTAGAAAAAAGGATAAAGCCAAGGCGGGGTGGCCAAGGATAACCCGCCAAAGTCGCAAGCAAAGAACAACACCGTGAAGTTGAAGAAGGACACAAGAAAGTGGTGTGAGTTCCATAATAGCTCCACTCACAACATAAGTGAGTGTCGGGCCAAGTAGTCACTGGTGGCCAAGCTTAAGGCTTCAGAATCAGATGCATGTTCTGACTCTGAGTTAGAACCCAATAAGGGGAATTAAAAAGGGAAGAAAATTATCGATGCAGAGCCCAACACCACTATTGCCACCACGAAGATGAAGAAGGAGGAACCCAAAGATCCAGAGGAGGAGGAGTGCCTCTTCCACTCCAAGATGTGGGTAAAGGGTTCCCTCCTACAGTTCATTGTCGATAGCGGGAGCCAAAAGAACCTCATTTCCACAGACGTCACGAAGCATCTGGGCTTACTGACCATAGCAAACCCACAACCATACACCATCAGGTGGCTTCACCAAGGATGGGATCTTCACATGAGCCAACAGTGCCACCTTCCATACAATATTAAGCCCTTCACAGATGAGGTATTATGTGACGTTGCTACCCTTGATGTTTGTGATGTATTATTAGGCCAACCATACTTGTGGAAGTGGCAAGATGGGTATAAGTAAAGGCCTCACAGTGTTATTGTTACTTTGGGAAATAAGTTGTACATGATACCAAAGGTAGCACCGCCTACTTCCATCTCTTTGGTTACTGTAGAACAATGTAGTATGCTCATTTCCAAAACTGGGAAATTTTTTTTCCTGATGATACGCCCTCAGCGAAAGAAGAAGACGGTGGCCATGACCTCCAGAAAGGGCCCTTTCGCACGACAACAACAACATATGGACAAGGTCATGGAGGAGTATAAGGACATATTCAACTCCCTCGCAGGGGTGCCTCTGCACTGTTAGGTCAAGCACTCCATTGATCTAAACCCAGGTGCACCATTGCCTAATGAATGAATCTATCGACACTCCTTCTAGAGAACGACAAAATCAAGAGGCAGATTCAGGAGCTGTTACAGAAAGGTCACAATCGGCTGAGTTCATCACTCTATGGGAGCCCAATCGTGTTGGTACAGAAGAAGGATGGGACTTGGAGACTCTGTATTGACTATCGGGCGCTGAACAAGATCACTATTCGGAATAGGTACCCGATCCCATGGATTGATGAATTCTAGACCAACTCAAGGGGGGAAAATATTTCAACAAGATAGACTTGAAGTTTGGATATCACCAAGTACCAATCGAACCCTCCAATGTGTGGAAGATTGCCTTCAAAGCCAAGGAGGGCCTTTTTGAATGGTTGGTTATGCCTTTCGAGTTGACGAATGCTCCTACAACCTTCATGAGGCTGATGGATGACATCTTGTGGCCATTCACCAACTCATTTGTAGTGGTATACTTGGATGACATCCTGATATTCAGACAGAGTTGGGAAGAACACCTCCACCACATCCGACAGGTTCTCCAAACACTCTGACAACACAAGATGTGTGCCAATTTGGAGAAATGAACTTTTGGCATGACCCATGTTCAATATCTGGGATAAATTATTGATGAAAGGGGGGTGCATGTGGATCTAACCAAGATCCAAGTCATTCCGGATTCGCTAGCCACAACCACTCTGACAGAGCTCCGTAACTTTCTGGGTCTTACCAATTTCTACTGTAGGTTTGTGTTGGGATTCTCTCATATCACTTGGCCCTTAAGTCAAGTCACCAAGGGAGGAGTGAAAGAAAAATTCTTTTGGTCTGAATCTCAACAGAAGGCATTCACAGAGTTGAAACATCACCTCTACTCTACACCAATGCTCACTTTACTAGTCTTGCAACAACCATTTGAAATCGAGACAGATGCCTCTGACTATGCTATTGGGGTAGTCCTTACTCAACAAGGGCATCCAATGGCATATCAAAGTGAGACACTTTCAAACACAGTATGGAAGTATCCCACTTATGACAAAGAGATGTATTCCATTGTGCAAGCATGCCAACAATGGAAGCATTACATTTTGAGGAAGGAAATGGTCATCCACATAGACCACTGACCCCTGCAATGCATACAGATTCAAGGGAAGTTGTAGAATGATTGCCATCAGAAGTGGTCCACATACCTGCAATAGTTCCATTCGAATATCAAGTATAAGAAGGGCAACACCAATAATGTTGCAGACTGCCTCAACCGACCACCGATCATGGTGTTAACCACTGTGCTCAACTCTTGTGGGCACGAGACTTCTGATTGGCCATTTCTCTAAAAAAGTGACCCAGAATTCGACCACACATACCAGATGCTCTTGGAGGGTCAGCAAGTTCCAAATTTTCACCTCCAGGATGCCCTGCTATGCCATCTGGGACACCTTTGTGTTCCTTCAAGTGAGTGTGACAATATGATTTGGAAAGTGCACTACAGTCGGGCCGTTGGACATTTCAAGGTCGAGAAAATAGTGGCAATATTGCAAAAGTATTTCTATTGGCCAAATCTTCTACAGGATGTCAGGAAGTACATCAGATCCTTCACTACCTATGCCATTTCCAAACTGACCATCAAGAAGCAAGGCCTCTATACTCCACTGCCTACCCCTAGTCGACCGTGGGAATCCATCTCCATGGATTACATATCGGGCCTTCCTTCTACTAAGCGTGGAAAAACTGTGTTTTTGTGGTCGTCGACAGATTCTGGCCATTATGGCAGCCTGCAAGAAGAATATCACAGTGGAAGCCACTGCTAAACTCTTCTTTGAACAAGTGTGGGTCCACTTTGGGATCCCACAGTCTATCATCTCAGATCGGGACAATAGGTTCCTCAGTACATTTTGGTCCAGTCCCTAGTTGATATTGAACACCAAGCTCACTAAGTCCACAACTTTCCATCCAAAACTGAGGGCCAGACATAGGTTGTCAACATGATGATTGTACACATTCTATGAATGTACAACTCAAAGCATCCATGCACATGGAATGAGAGCCTCCCCTATGTCCAGCACAACTATAACTGAGCTCTCCACAACTCAACTAGACACATCTCTTTTTAGGTGGGCTTGGGATTCCAGCCACTATGTCCCACTGATGTGGCCATACCATTTACTGCTACTCAGGTAGATTCGGCTCATGTCCAATCGGAAGCCGATAAGGCAAACAAATTCATTGAGAAAATCCAACATACTTGCCAGCAGGTCCATGACATTATGGAGAAATCAAATGCCAATTACAAGCAGTGACATGATCAACATCGTGTGCCACACAAGTTTCATGTGGGCGATAATGTCTGGTTGCATTTGCAGAAGGAGCGCCTTACCAGAGCCTATTGGAAACTCAAACCACTCTGATATGGTCCTTACAACATTACCAAGGCTACGGGAGACAATGAATTTGAGCTTAGCATTCCCCTATTCCTTGGCCTACACCCAGTGTTCAATGTGGACCGCCTTCGACCATATTTCCCACCATTGTTGGACATATCAGACATTGCAGAACAACTCACACCTACAAAGTTAAATCCAGATTACATGGAACAAGCCACAACTGATTGGATCATGGACATGCAAATAAAGAACACATGACAACAAGGGATCCAACTATATCGTGTTTTCAAAGCAGACCAACTCCTTCACCAGGGACCAAGTTCAACAGAAGTTTCCTCATCTCATGGAGGAAATCAATGCAATGGGGACCATTGCTTCCTAAGGGGGGAGGAATGATCCACGTGGATATCGATGGCCACCCACCTATTCCACTTGGACCCCCACCATTTGTTCTTTCAGTTTTTCAGTTTCCTTATTTGTAGCGCAATTTACTATTTTTGGTAGTTTTTTGGGTCCTGAACTTCTGGAGCCGTTTTTAGGCCCTAAATGACTTTTCTTGGGAAAACTGGAACCAACATGGATTTTTCATTGACATTGGTCATTCAAAATTTGTATTCCTTTGATATATCTTTCTAACGAGGTATTTTGCGCATCAAACGAAGATAGTATGCCAAAGTTATGACCTCGGGAAGTTGATGTACCAATTTACCCAAACGGGGCCCATAGTTTGGTGCTTCATCTCCTAGGGTTAAGTATTTGAATGTTTAGGGTTTTCCATTGTTTCTCAATAATAAATATGCCTTTGAGCCTCATTGTAACACAGTTTAGAGGCATGTAGTTGCCACATCTCTTCTCAGAGATAAGCTACCATCCCCCGAGCTAGTCTTATTTCCATTCTGTTTGTAAGCATATTTCAACATTTGAGATTAATGAAATGAATTGTTATTTCTACTGCATCTTTGTATTATGGTTATATCTATAATTTGTTGTGTTCCTTTTTAAATCGAGATCAACTTGAGATGGTACATTTCACTAAAATCCTTAAAAGAGGCTACAACTTTGCCTTTGCTATTAACAATGACCTCTTGCTGTAGGTAAAGCTGCACTGTGGACCACCTGGTCATGTCATTATATGGAATCACGGGCGACCTTGTGGCAATCCAATGTATCTTTGATTTTCTAATATTACACATTGCTGCATAGTCCTCATCCTTCGTATCAAACTGGGAATGGGAATAAGTGAGATAGATGTCACCTAATTAGGATGTATGTTTCTTCTATCAAAATATCTAGTATCCCCACAGAATACTTCATTTAGGAGGATCTAATGCTATAGGCTCTATGATATTAAGCTTATGCTTCTTCCCCTTACATGTTCTAGACATCCTATTGATTTAGTATCTTCAGTTCCTGCTTGCCAAAACCACCATGAGCTTCATGATATATAGTTCATAAAAAGAAAATGAATTCAGATATAATTAATTACTTCAAGTGGAATTAAACTGGGTACAAGATATCCTTCAAGTAAGGGGCACAATCAGTAGTTCTAGGAGAGAATATTGAGTTGAGGAATAATGCAATTATGCAACACCATGAGAGCAAAGGGCTAGGATTGGATGAACACTTAATAGAAATTTGTGTCGATGTAATAACTAAATGGAGTATTTAATGCCATCCTAAGGTGTGTTAATGAAAACGAGAAAGCAATGGGGCAATTGAGGCAAGCTGCGAATTCACTACATTTTAGCTATTAATGCTACTCAAGCAAGCCATCACATGAAAACATGTCTTAAATTTAGGTGTGTGTAGGGATTGATAAGGTAGAATAAGAAGACCCTATCATTAATGTTGTAAGGCCTCACCTATAGTTGTTAGGAATAAAAATGATATATCGGATTGGAGATAATATACACCCTTTTGAGAAATGTTTAAAAGAAAATATTTGAGGGGCATAGTCCATTCGTAGACAAAGATGGGGGTTGTCTTAAAGAAAGTTAAAACATGATAACAATATTCCTAGAGTCCAAAGATTCCCCCCTATAGAGTCAACACCAAGAAATCAAACTGAATCAACATATATCAAAATATTTAATAACATAATGTTCTGACTTTTGATCTCCAATATGGGGCTATTTGCATGATGGGCTTCACTAATAGGTATATAATAAGTCCCATCTGTCCATCCTTCAACATACATTTACCTCTCTCTTTGAATTTGATAACACCTTTTTGACTATAATGTGTTTATTAGCTTGTGGCCTAACATGATTAATGTGTAGGAAGGGTGCATTTATTATGAAAAAGTACACTGGAGATAACTAGAGGAGATGTAGGAGGCTTGTCCCCTACATTTAATCACCTACAACTCAACTTTCTCCCTATATTTACTCACATATAGTTCAAGGATATATTGAAAAACTGATGCACTCAAGGACTATGGGGATCTCAGGGAGTTAGATCCACTTTTATAGGGATTTTGGAGGTAAGAAACCCTCCTTCCAAGGAGGTTAACCCCTCAACCATCTTTGTATAAATAAATAAGGCCAAGGTCTCAATAGGATTCAAATTTTAAGAGAAGAATAGTGATTGCTAGAGATAAGAGCTCGTTTTTGTCATTTTCATTTCCATATCATGTAATTGAGCAATTTTTGAGATCAATGAGAAGTATTTTGTTTCCTTCAATCTGAGTATGTTCCAGAGGGATGAGTCCCCTTGGGTCAGGGCGTGACCTAAGCACTCTAGTATCTCTCCTTTATACATTTTATTATGCATCTTTCTTTTCTGTACTTAGGTTAAAAATATTTCCTTTCTTGCAAGTTTTGTTTATATCAAAAGTTTCCCTTGTAGATATACCAACCATCTCTCTTGGAAAATGTGGTTTTAAGCCTTGTATTGGCAAGAATAAAAGGATAGGTTTCATATTTCATGCATTAGGAATACCTTGAATAAAATTCAACTCATCCTTTCATTTCTAGTTTAATTTTCTGCAATTGGCATTGTTAGCATGCTTTAGAATTTTTGTAAGATTGAGTAAACTTTGTGGTGTGTAGGTAATAATATTGGGTTGTAGGGAATATTAATTCCATTTCCACTTGACATCCTACTATCAATGCCCTCCTTCCTTCCTCAACAACTTCTTCAAACATGTTGTTTACTAATAATTCATTTTAGATTTGTTAGAGGCCACCATGTGCATTTCTCCTTGTGCAAGATGGGCTCCCGTGGGGTACTAAGCTTGGAAAGGATCTCATACACCCTTATTCAACCTTCCACTACAATTTATCACCTTTAGATATCCGTTTATTCCATTATAATTCTCTCGGATTCAATCCTGTAGCAAAATAGGGTAATCTTGTAAGATCTTGTAGCGATCTTGTAGCATCCTGTAGCACTGCATAGAAGCTCTTCAAACTTGACCAAAATTGTTTTGTATGCTTAATTTTTTCTTCCTAGACCTTCATGATTCCCCCTAGGATTTGAAACCAAGTTTGAGTAAGACTAGAGACCACTTATGACTTGTCTCTTCACCACTGCAATTCATTTATGCAATTAGGGTTAGTAAACAAGTTCATGAATTGAATGGTACAATGATGGTTTACATGATTACTTTTTGAAGCACTTAATGAAATTTGTTACTAGGATATGATCTCTTTTGAATGTAGTGATTGAGAGTTGATTCCATTCTCTTTACTTTATGCAAGTTATATTAGGTTTCCCTTCTCTTTTTTATGTTTCTTAGGCTAGGGTTTCCATTTCAAGCATTTCCATTCCTACAAGTAGATTACCATTTCCATTCTTGCAAGTAGATTAGCATTTATTTTTATGTAACATTTCCATTCTTGCAAGTAGATTAGAATTTACTTTTATGCAACATTTCCATTCCTACAAGTATATTAGCATTTACTTTTATGCAACATTTCCATTTCTGCAAGTAGATTAGAACTTCTTTTTATGCAACATTCTTTAATTATTGCAAAGTATATATTTAGTTGGTAGAGTGGTCTCTAAACACCTTGGTTTGGTTCACTACCTCATAGAAACTTTAGTAGGCTTATCTTACTGTGCATAGAATACTATCACCTCTTAAATTCGTACAAACCCTGGGTTTATATATTAAAGCTGGTAACCTTGGGATTTGCAACATTCTTGTTGCAATACCATAGCTCATCACTGCAGCGTGGGAAGATTTCCCTCGATATGGTGTCGACGTCAGAGGATCAAGAAAGTATCAAATCAATTATTGTTAAGACCGTTTTTATTTTTAATGACCGACCTATGATACAAAGTACCATGAGAAAATAAGGAGAAAACATTCGATGCATCATTGATGTTGAGAAAATGGAGAGGATGAGTTTTTAAAAGGATGTAAACGTTCATGATTTCTAGTCTACGATGCAAAAGCATATAAGTAAGGGGAAAATATCTCCAATAGGGTATATTTAAGGCTCAGGGGCCCAAAAAGGAGGTATGCTTCACATAAATTCCCTTACTAAAGGCCTTAGATCGATCAAAAGTTAATTATGGAGGGGCCCCACACAAATTGCAATTTGGTTGGGGGGGAGGGCGGTTGTTGGGAACAACATGTTCCTTGTATGATACTTGGGTAGACATGGATTACATGAGGTGCCACGTGGATGATTTATACTATGTGTCAAGCTAAGTTGATGACACATATTGATGAGGTGGCTCTAGAAGGGAAAAACCTTTAAAAGGTAACTTTGTGCTTAGATATCGGAATTAAGCGAAATTTATACTATTGGACAGCTCTCAATGAGAAAAAGACAATGAAAATTTTAGAATCATGATTTAAGATGAAAAAAGGAGGGAACATTGACTACCCATTTATGGGATGAACCTTAAAGGTCGATCTAATTACACCTCACATCCTTAATCAAGGTAAGGGGTTGGGTTAATCCCTTGATAGAACTAAACATATGTAATATCCAGATAGCAATCCCTTTACCTAGAAGTTGGAAGTAAATGATTACCTAAATGCTTAATGATATAGTGTTGTTTTTAGCAATAAATGAATCCTATTATATTATATTGAATATTTATAGCCAATGATATAACCTACACATGGTTTAAATTGTGTATCAACCTTGTTGTCAATGTCAATATAGATAAATAAATAAATAAATAAAAAGTTGGGTATGTATATGAAGTTAGATAAAGTGGGGCTTTACATGCAGTATTAGAGTGAGGTTACAACACTTGTTCCTAATGAGCCTATGTGTATACAAGGAATGCTTTTAGTCATTTACAACATGGTCAACACTCATAGTCTAAAGGAAGGAATGTCCTTCATATATTTTTTTACTCCGTATATAGTAGGGAATTTATAGGTATATAACAAGTAATGGAGAACCTCGTACATATATATTTAGTTTATACATATTATAGATCATGACAAGTTTATCCTATTGCCTCAATTAGGGATTTTTTTTTTTTTTTCAAGGGGCAAGAGGATATACAAGCCTTGTATGGCTTAATAAGGGGTGGCATGTTTAAGTGGTTGTTATATGAAACTATACACTAATATAAAATTATCACTATCTTAGAAAGTCTGAGGAGAGAATTAAATTCATGATTTATTAGTGGTTATATTATCAATGGATGTGAAATCATGGACCCACAAACATAGATTTAGGACGGTAGTATTATTTGTACCTCAACTTAGGTCTCTGTGCCTAGTATACAATGTTTCTTTGACCACATATCTATAATATCAATAAAGTATATGAAATTTCAAGAAAACCATTGAAATCATATAGATATAGATCAACAATGTCTTTAGATGAGAAAACAAGTATAAAAAATGTACTAAGAGAGATGAAGGAAAAGAGATGACAACTTATATAAATAAGGAATAAGGAGTTAGTACTTAGCTAAATTGAAAAGAAATTTGAGTTTCTATATTACTTAAAAATATATTAGAGAACCTATTTATGATCTTAATAAAGTATACATTATTTGTTGGCATTATGATTCTAGTATGACTCTATGTTACAGGTGTTGTACTTGATGGCAACTCTCTTAAGTGGCAATGCTCTGTTCAGGCTCTCAAAATGTTGGAAAATAAGAAGTACGTAGGTACACCGTACAAAAGCTGTGGACCCGCAGGAATATCATAGAATAAGTGCGTACATACCCGCAGGTTACCCGTTCATGAGGTGCGGACCCCCAGTTCACTCACTTCAAGGCAGAGAAGCGCGCTCACGTGGGGTTTCTTATGCTTGGACCGTGGTATTTAGCTCGCCGTTCTTGATTCTATGGTTTTGGCCCGTGGTATAGGATCTAATTTAGCCCCGGTTTGGGTCCCTTGTATTGGTTATTGATGGTCTTTCCCCATGGTGTGAATAAGGGCTTGACTATAAATAGGGAAGGAGATCACTTGGCTAAGGTATCTTTTGCAAATTGTATATCTTAAGATCTGAAATATTGGGTTATCGGTTTAAAAGCTTGATCTATATAAAAGTGAAGTTGAAAGTGAATCTATGAAGTGTGATTTCTCGGGCGCATGATCAGATCTGGGCATCTGATTATCTGTGGCACACTGGTGGACTGCCAGTTCGGCCTTAATCAGAGGTTCGCAGGTGATTAACGGTGCAAGTGCGGGGGTACGCACAGCAGAAGAAGGCGCAGTGCGTGGGTACGCATCGTGACAGAGGTTCAGGTGCGGAGGCACAGTGAAAGTACGCGGCGATACAGAAGCCGCAGTGCGTAGATACGCGGCGCGATAACATCTGAGAGTGCGTGGCCACAGTAGTAGTACGCGGCGCAATAGAAGTAGTGGGTGCGTGGGCACAGTGAAGGTACGCGGCGCGTTTAAAGGAACAGTGCGTGGATACGCAGTGCAGTTCAAGGCTCTCTGCAGGGATACGCAGAGGTGCAGAAGGTGAAGTGCGTAGCAACGCATGCCAGATAAAGAAAAACTGCGGATCTGTATTAAGGCATTTATTTGACTGACTTTTCTCTGTTGATAAGGTGTTCTAGGTTTAGTTTACTGTTACTATTGATCTGGTTACTGCAGTTGACTGGGTGATTTACTTGTACTTGATGATCACTTGATGTTTATGGATCCAGTTTGAAAATTTATGAAAAGTGGTCCTTGAAAGAAAAGAAGTAGGGGGTTGTAGCTCCCTTCCAGGAGAGAGAGTTATAGCTCTCTGCAGGTTGCAGCCTGCGTACTGGTAAAGGACTGCACCAGTACAAAATCATTGTAAAAGGAGTTTCTAATTGAAAGAAGATAGAGACATATTGCAGCAGGTGGTTTTCACCCACATTGGGTTTCCACCTTATATCTGGTGTTCTTTGGTGTGACTATTTGTTTTTCTTGTTCATGCTCATTGTTTTATGGTACTAACATACAAGAATAATTCAAAGTATAAATAAGGAAGATTTATTAAAAAGAACTTGATAATACTGATTCACCCCCCCTCTCAGTATTATTTCCAACAATTGGTATCAGAGCCGGTCCTTCAGAGAAGCTTGATCGCTTGAAGGAAGATCATTCATCATGAGCAACTACGAGAGGGAAGCATCAATCAGGCCACCAATTTTTGATGGGACAAACTTCAATTATTTGAAGGTAAGAGTTACTGCCTATCTTCAATCTCTTGGTACAGAAGTTTGGGATATCATAGATATAGGCTACACTTTTCCTTCAGCTACTCCTACAGATACAGCCGAGAAGAAGAAATATGAAACAAATGCTAAAGCGGTCAATACTCTGCTGGGATGCTTATCTCAAATAGAATTCGTGAAGGTTATGCAATATAAATCCGCAAAGGAAATATGGGACAAGATTGTCTTGAGCTACGAAGGAGATGAACAGGTAAAGCGTGCTAAACTTCAAACCCTCAGGATTCAGTATGAGAATCTCAAAATGTATAATGATGAAAGTGTGGCTAACTATTTCCTTCGGGTAGACAAGATTGTTAATTGCATGAAAAACTTGGGTGAAGAAATAAAAGAGGCTATTGTGGTTGAAAAGGTTTTAAGATCATTGTCCCCCAAGTTTGAATCTACAGTGTCTACAATAGAAGAAAAGGAAAATCTACGAACTCTTACTATGTCTCAGCTACACAGAATTCTAACTGCTTATGAAATGAGAAAAGGAGGTCCATGAGACAGGAAAGAAGTTGCTTTCAAGGCTTCAGGCAAAGGAGACTACTATGAAGCAAGTCATGTGCTAGAAAAAGAAGAAGAATCAAATTTTGTCAGAAATCTTCAACGGGGTATTGGAAGGTTCAGAGGTAAGTTACCTTTTAAATGTTTTGCTTGTGGAAGAGTAGGTCATTATGCTGCGAAATGTCCTCATAAGGATAAGATTGACAAAGGAAAGGAACCTTCTAGATGGAACAAGAAACAGAATGCAAATAAGAAAAGCTACTACACTCATGAAGATAGTGATGGTCTATCAAATAGCGATGAAGATGAACGAGGTAATGACTATAAACTTTTAATGGCATTTGAAGATGATGATTACATGGATGCTATAGATGTGGATAGCTTTTATGAAGAAATTTCTAGACTCAAGACATGTATAGAAGAAAAGAATAAGATCATTGATACCCTACAACTTCAAATTGATGAAAAAGAAAAATATCTTGAAAAGTTAGAAGGTGAAATTGTTGGTCTTAGAAAAGAGATTGAGAAAACAAAGGCTATTAATCTTAAGTTTGTCAAAGGATCTGAAACTCTGGATGAGATCATCAATGTACAACGTTCTCCTCTAAACAAGACAGGTCTGGGCTATATTGGGGAAACTTCTCAAGCATCCACCTCAAGAAGTTATCTTGATGCAGCAAGAAGGAATGAGCAAAAGCACAATGGAGATCACCAGGTAAAGCAGGGATGAATTGCAAACAAAGACTATCAGGGGCAATCTGTCTTAAGAGTGAACAAAAGCTACAACCAGCCACAGGTAAAATCTTCTCAATTTGGTTCAAGAATGGATGACAATAGAAATTACAATCATTTGGCCGGTAGATTTGATAACCACAGAAGTTTCTTCAATGGACAATGTTTCTCTTGCCATAACTTTGGTCACAAAGCAGCTCAATGTGTTGCATATAAAACAATCATGACTAGAGAAGCTCAAAAACAAAGAAGTATGACCGAGATTACAAAAAGGACCTATAACAACTTTTCGGCTCTTGAAAATGAAGTTGAATATTCTATTTGCAATAACTTTGGTCATGAAGATTCTGAATGCAGGAGCAAGTTTCAGCAGACAAAGGAACAAGCCTCAAGCACCAAAACATGGAGAATAAAGGAACCTCAAACAGAAAGATGTGGGATAGCATTTTATGCAGAGGGACAGGAAAATCTATGGTACATTGACAGTGGATGTTCGAAGCATATGACAGGTGATAAAGAAAAACTTGAATCATATTCTGCTTTAGAAAAGGGAAAGAAAGTTTCTTTTGGAAATGATACTCCTGCAGCTATAAAAGGAAAAGGCACTGCTCAGTTAAAAGAAAAGGTCAAAGCTGGAAATGTTTTGTATGTTGATGGATTGAAGCATAATCTTTTGAGTGTCAGCCAGATGTGTGATCAAGGAACCGAGGTGATATTTAGATCAAATTGATGTCTTGTTTGTGATCTTGATACAGGTAAAACAATGATCAAAGGTGAAAGAACTCCAAATAATTTATATATATTTGAAGAAGGACAAAAACAATGCTATCTAAGCAAGGATGATGAACACTGGTTATGGCACCGGAGGTTGGGGCATCTAAGCTTTTCACAAATAAGGAAAGCATGCAAATATCAGGCAGTTCGCGGTCTTCTAGATATCAAAATTCCAGACAACACCATATGCAAATCATGCCAGTTTGGAAAGCAAACCAGAACTAACTTTCCGGAGAAGGAAGGATCAGCTAGCATGCCTCTTGAGCTAGTACATACAGATGTATGTGGTCCATTCAGGAAAAGGACACCTCGAGGAGAAGAATACTTGATATTATTCATTGACGATTTCTCCAGGTTTGTCTGGTTAGGACTTATGAAGCACAAAGATGAAGCATTCGAAAAATTCAAATCCTTTAAAGCCTTGGTTGAAAATGAATCAGGATATAAAATTAAGTGCCTCAGATCTGACAGAGGAGGGGAGTTTACCTCGAATGAATTTTTCGATTTCTGTGAAGAACATGGGATAAGAAGAGAATTCTATACAGCTAGAACTCCTCAGCAAAATGGAGTGGTGGAAAGAATGAACAGAACAGTCCAACAAATGGCTCGTGCTATGCTTGATGAGTCTGGAACTCCTGCAACTTTCTGGGGTGAAGCAGCATATGCTGCGGTTGTTATTCTCAACAAAACAAATGTCCAGGTGAACAGCACTCAAACCCCTCATGAGCTCTGGTATGGTGAGACTCCTTCGGTAAAACACTTCAAAATCTTTGGGAGCAAATGCTATATTAAGAATACTGATGAGCAACTTGGCAAACTTGAACCTAGAGCAGATGAAGGCATTCTTCTTGGTTATTCTCCACATAGCAAAGCATACAAGTGCTACAATAAAAGACTTGGAAGAATTGTGGACAACATTGATGTAGTGGTTGATGAGAAGGGATACATTCCTAGGCAAGTAAATCATGAAGATATCGAAGAAGATGAAGACTAGCCTCAAAGACAGAATGATGAAGAAGAAGAACCTCAAGAAGAACTAGAGGAGCAGATAGGGATAGAAGAGAAGACTCCATCCAGATATGTTCAGAAGAATCATCCAGAATCTCAGATTTTGGGGCAGAAAGAAGCAGGTGTACAAACAAGAAGAACAATTGCAGAAGCTTCAAGCTATTTGGCATTACTCTCTTCCACTGAACCACAAAATGTGAAAGAGGCATGCAAAGATGAATGTTGGGTCAAAGCAATGGATGAAGAACTTGAGCAGATCGAAAAGAACAACACTTGGGAGTTAGTTCCTAGACCAAAGGATAAGAATGTTATAGGGACAAAATGGGTCTTCAAAAATAAATTGAATGAAAATGGAGAAGTAATTAAAAATAAGGCCAGACTTGTTTGTAAAGGGCATGCGCAGCAAGAAGGAATAGATTTTGAAGAAACTTTTGCTCCTGTTGCAAGACTTGAGGCCATCCAAATGTTCCTTACTCTCTCAAGCTTTCAAAACTTCAAAGTATTTCAAATGGACGTGAAATTAGCCTTTCTGAATGGAGACTTGGAAGAAGAAGTATACATTGAGCAGCCAGATGGTTTCATTCTTGGAAATGATCCAAATCTTGTATGCAGATTGAAAAAGGCTCTCTATGGTCTCAAACAAGCTCCAAGGGCTTGGTACTATCGTTTGGACAAATATCTTTATCAACAAGGTTTTTCAAAAGGATCAGCAGATAGCAATCTTTATATAAAAGTTGAAAACGACAAATTGCTAATACTTGTTGTGTACGTAGATGACATTATTTTTGGCAGCAATGAAGAAGCTATGAGTTAAAGCTTTGCCTTGGTAATGCAGAAAGAATTCGAAATGTCCTTGCTAGGAGAACTGACATATTTTCTTGGTTTGCAAATCCAACAAAAAGAAGGAGGGATCTTTTTGTCTCAAACCAAGTATCTCAAGCAGATTTTGAAGAAATATGGCATGGAAGATGCAAAACCAGTATGTACACCCATGGTCACAGGATGTAGCCTCAGTGCAAATGATGAATCAGCAGCAGTGCATCAAGCAACCTACAGATCTATGATTGGAAGTCTACTTTATTTGACAGGTACCCGACCAGACATAATGCATGCAGTAGGAATAGTTGGAAGATTTCAGGCAAATCCAAAGGAAACTCATCTTCAGGCAGTAAAGAGAATCTTCAAATATCTTCAAGGAACTCAAAACTATGGCTTATGGTATCCTAGAGATACAGATCTCACACTTCATGCTTATACAGATGCAGATTGGGCCGGAAGCGTGGATGACAGGAAGAGCACAAGTGGTGGTGCATTCTTTATGGGTTCCATATTAGTATCTTGGTTCAGCAAGAAACAGAGTTCGATTGCCTTGTCTACAGCTGAAGCGGAATATGTTGCTGCTGCATCTTGCTGCACTCAACTCCTTTGGATGATGCAGACCTTGCAGGATTTTCAAATCACTTGTATACCACCCATCTCCATCTTATGTGATAATACAAGTGCAATCAGCATTTCAAAGAACCCAGTCATGCATTAAAAGACCAAGCACATACCGATCAAGTATCATTTTCTCCGGGAACAAGTACTTGAACAAAAGGTCAAGTTGGAGTATGTTCCTTCTAAGGAACAAGTTGCTGATATACTCACCAAATCATTGCCCAGGGAGACCTTTGAATACTTCAGGTTACAGGTGTTGTACTTGATGGCAACTCTCTTAAGTGGCAATGCTCTGTTCAGGCTCTCAAAATGTTGGAAAATAAGAAGTATGCAGGTACACCGTACAAAAGTTGCGGACCCGCAGGAATATCGTAGAATAAGTGCGTACATACCCGCAGGTTACCCGTTCATGAGGTGCGGGCCCCCAGTTCACTCACTTCAAAGCAGAGAAGCGCGCTCACGTGGGGTTTCTTATGTTTGGCCCGTGGTATTTAGCCCGCCGTTCTTGATTCTATGGTTTTGGCCCATGGTATAGGATCTAATTTAGCCCCGGTTTGGGTCCCTTGTATTGGTTATTGATGGTTTTGCCCCATGGTGTGAATAAGGGCTTGACTATAAATAGGGAAGGAGATCACTTGGCTAAGGTATATTTTGCAAATTGTATATCTTAAGATCTGAAATATTGGGTTATCGGTTTAAAAGCTTGATCTATATAAAAGTGAAGTTGAAAGTGAATCTATGAAGTGTGATCTCTCGGGCGCATGATCAGATCTGGGCATCTGATTATCTGTGGCACACTGGTGGACTGCCAATTCGGCCCTAATCAGAGGTTCGCAGGTGATTAACGGTGCAAGTGTGGGGGTATGCACAGCAGAAGAAGGCGCAGTGCATGGGTACGCACAACAGAAGAAGGCGTAGTGCGTGGGTACGCATTGCGACAGAGGTTCAGGTGTGGAGGCACAGTGAAAGTACGCGGCGATACAGAAGCCGCAGTGCGTAGATACGCGGCGCGATAGCATCTGAGAGTGCGTGGCCACAGTAGTAGTACGCGGCGCGATAGAAGTAGTGGGTGTGTGGGCACAGTGAAGGTACGCGGCGCGTTTAAAGGAACAGTTTGTGGATACGCAGTGCAGTTCAAGGCTCTCTGCGGGGATACGCAGAGGTGCAGAAGGTGAAGTGCGTAGCAACGCATGCCAGATAAAGAAAAACTGCGGATCTGTATTAAGGCATTTATTTCACTGACTTTTCTCTGTTGATAAGGTGTTCTGGGTTTAGTTTACTGTTACTATTGATCTGGTTACTGCAGTTGACTGGGTGATTTACTTGTACTTGATGATCACTTGATGTTTATGGATCCAGTTTGAAAATTTATGAAAAGTGGTCCTTGAAAGAAAAGAAGTAGGGGGTTGTAGCTCCCTTCCAGGAGAGAGAGTTGTAGCTCTCTGCAGGTTGCAGCCTGCGTACTGGTAAAGGACTGCACTAGTACAAAATCATTGTAAAAGGAGTTTCTAATTGAAAGAAGATAGAGACATATTGCAGCAGGTGGTTTTCACCCACATTGGGTTTCCACCTTATATCTGGTGTTCTTTGGTGTGACTATCTGTTTTTCTTGTTCATGCTCATTGTTTTATGGTACTGACATACAAGAATAATTCAAAGTATAAATAAGGAAGATTTATTAAAAAGAACTTGATAATACTGATTCACCCCCCCTCTCAGTATTATTTCCAACATTATTAAGTATAATAAGTGATTAGTATTCCCCAAAAGTATGAGATCTAAAAGAAATTGTAATAGATGATGGGACCAAAGATGAACCATTAATGTAGAGAGAATGCATTTGAATATATGATCATAAGTTTATTAATTAATTATGAAGTCACTGGAAAATAATATGACATAGGTCATAGGCTTGTAAAAGGATCATGGAATTTTCAAGGTGGTGCTTAGGAGAGGGAAAACTATAATACGAAGTTGAATAAAAGAAGCTAATTAAATTGAATGAAATCCTAGAAAATAAATGAATTGATTGGGAAAATGTGACACCTCAATCAATATACATTGTCATGAGGCTTGACTAGAGTAGGACTAAGTGATTGGAAAGGAGGTAAATGAAGCAAGGCATAAAAGGGAATGATAAACATAAGTTAACCATTCAATTACGCATTAATTGTCCCAAATATATTAACAATCTATCCATAAATTATTAGGAATCTCCACATATATAGTTTAATAGCTGATTATAGTAATTTGGTGACCTGCAATAATGTGTGCCTTCCTGTCTAGATATATGTATGTATGTATGTATGTAATGCGTCTATCTATATCTTTGATGCTATGGCATCCATTAATGTATATATTCATTGGATGCTGGTAATATTTGCATTCAATTATAAAATACAATTGAAGCTAGATATATTAATTACATTAGAGGCCCTTTCTATTTCTTGTTGCTGACATAACCTTGGGAGAGGTAAAAACATCATAGACCCAAAGATATTTTCATTTTGAAGAAATGATCTAGATGAATATTTTAAATCTCAATGGACTAAACCTATATAGGTTTGCAGATTACTGTGGTGTGGTTTTTGAATGGAGTTCGGATTTTCCACAGTGTTCATGTTTTTTGGTCGACGTTTCGAGTCTGAAACTAGACTCATCATCAGGACAAAAAGTGAGGAGAAAAGAAGAGAATGTTAGGTATAAATATGCTGTGAAGACCAATGGCCGACTCTTTGCTTCATTGATAATTTAATTTATTATTGTCATTTAGGTTTTATTTGATTTTTCAATTTAATTATTTTAATAACCACATTGTAATTATTTTTAATTTTTTTATTACTATTACTATTTTATATTTAGTCTTATTTTATCATAATGCCTCATAATTAAATACTTGCTTATTAATTATGGTTTATGCTTATTAATATTATGATACTATTCTTAATTGTTTAACATGAGACTTTATTAGTATTGTTTATGTAAGTTGTTTATTATGTCTTCTTATAAATTAATTTATAAGAAGACATAATAAACAACTTACATAAACAATACTAATAAAGTCTTATGTTAAACAATTAAGAATAGTATCATAATATTAATAAGCATAAACCATAATTAATAAGCAAGTATTTAATTATGAGGCATTATGATAAAATAAGACTAAATATAAAATAGTAATAGTAATAAAAAAATTAAAAATAATTACAATGTGGTTATTAAAATAATTAAATTGAAAAATCAAATAAAACCTAAATGACAATAATAAATTAAATTATCAATGAAGCAAAGAGTCGGCCATTGGTCTTCACAGCATATTTATACCTAACATTCTCTTCTTTTCTCCTCACTTTTTGTCCTGATGATGAGTCTAGTTTCAGACTCGAAACGTCGACCAAAAAACATGAACACTGTGGAAAATCCGAACTCCATTCAATAAACCTATATATTTATACCCAATCATTATCTTTTTAGAATATGAAGATTATATGTAAGGAGAAATTATATTGTTAAGAGTGATTAGTTTATCTAAAAAATGATTAAGGAAAATCAAATTATATGCTTTGGTTACTTTTCAATTATTAAAAATATTCAATTTGAGTAAGATTATGATGGTTTCCATGTTAATAGGAGTTAGCATAGTAGATTGTTATGAACGAAAAAATGTTTGAAGTGGTATTAGAATGGCCCACTAGAGCATTGAAGTAGAGCCATTGAGAAATACAAACATCATTCCTCATAACTAAGGCATGTGATGAAAATACTAGTCTAGTAACAAAATTTTGACATTAGAGGTTGATTAAGAAATTGGCGAAACTTCCAAGTATATTTACTGTTATGAAACTGTCTTGGAAGTTTAGAACATTCTCATACTTGAAATTTCTATTGGTTTCTTATTAAATTATGGCTCGACATAAGGTGTGGTTGCTACAAGACTAATGCTCAAGTGATATAAGTAAATTGTATAGAAAAAGGGGGAAAAAGAAATAATAATAAATAACATTTAATAACAAGAAAATAACTTGAGGTATAATCAAAGATGGAATAATTTTATTTGGTTGCATTTCTAAATCCTAGTAAGGGATAATGATGAATCCTTAATAAAGCAAGTGTTATATAAATAATTGATATAAGGATTTAATGAGACTCAGGGTTCTTTTTAAAATACTCGTCATTACTTTGTGAATGGGCTCTTGGTCATAAGAATAATCAAAAGTTTTTGCTCCAAAAATGAATAATCATGTGATATGTAATGAATAATGATCCAATATGTTAGGAAAATACTTGTGATGTTAATGAGTTTATGGAGAAATAATAAAAATTTGGCATAATCTTATCTAGAGAAGAATGATAAGGCAAGATTGAGGGTGTAGTGTTTTAAATGTAGAGAATGGGTACTTAGAATGACTAAGGAATAAGATTCTTGGTGGTCACGAAAGACAAAATGTTAGAAATAAAGGAAAAATACAAAGTAAATAAAAATACCTTAACAACCTAATAAAAAATGATAATAGGAGGTGCCAACTATTTGATAAATCAAAATTGTAAATAAATAAGATAAGTAGATGAGGTAATTTTTATTCATGTCTACATTCGGAAAAATAAAAGAAAAATATAGGTGAGTAGAATCCCTAGTTACCCTCGCTACAAGTGTATTACACATATTACATATGAAATTCATACTACAAAAGGAAGATCAAAATTTATGAGAAGATGAATTATTGAGGCTACACCTAGTGGCAATTCATATTACTAGGTACAAGGAAGTATTCCACCCCATCATCGGAGCTCTAATGTTAAAGAATGCACGGCCACTGAGGGAAAACATACAAATTTGGAGAATTTACTTGTAAAGAAATAGGGAATCAATGATGTTTTGGAAAATTATGATCCTAAAATGGTGGTAAAAATAAAGTTTAAAATTTGTAAAATGAAACACATTGCGAGTAATAGGAAAATTGGGGCGAATCTCTTGTAGAAATAAATGCGGGTTGTAATGGGAAATGTTTCCTATGGCTCCTTAGGTTCTTGATAAATGGTAAATAAAGGTTGAATAGAACCAAGAAAAAATTTGGTACGTCGTAGGAGAAGAAAAAATTGATCTTAAGTGATAGATTTTTACATATTAGTGTTAGTAAAGTAGAAGAAATTATAATTTGGGGAAAAATTTATCCTTAGAAATCAAGGATTCCACTAGCATATTTTTGAGGGGGACCAAATGTCATCAAGGTAGTAGTAAGGATATTTTTATTTGGGTATATATTGTTTGAGGTGTCATGGTAAAATTTAAGAATGATATGTTGTTAATGGTACTTGAATTACTAGTCCACCCTCCCCACCTCTATTGAACTGATGAACAATTTGTGGGTCTTAATTGAGTATGGTTACCATTGAATTAAATAGCATGCAAGTTAAGTCTATGTATGATGCATTCAATTTCTCTTTAAACGTCATTTCACCAAGTCAATTTTCTTAGCATTATTGGGAAAAGTCATAAAGAAAATTGGGAATTTAAAAAAGTAGCATAATCATTACATTAAAGTCAGTTCATATTTTAGAAATTTGTAAATTGATATGTATTGTTCATTCTTATTAACAATAAATCAATATTTTGTCAACAAGACATGATTGAGAGCATTTCCATTAGGGAATGTCATCCTCATTCGAAAACAATGTTTTAGAACTTGAGGTTAATATAATAAGTATTCTAGATGTTGTGTAGAAGTAATGGAAGAATTAAACTATAAAACAAAATATAGGAGAAAGTTGGTCAAGGCTATACCTTAAAAGAGACAGATAATGTGCACTTGCTTCGATTTTGTATGTCACAACCAATTGTAGGTTAATGCAATGAAGTAAATACATATATTGTATATAGACTACTAAAATGGCAAAAGATACTGCTTAAGGAGTTTCATACATCTAATTGGGTAAATGATACTAGCCCCTTCTCTTGGTAATAATTAACTCTTTACAAATGCCATAAGGGAAAAATTTCATAGGTGATTTACATTAATTAAATGGAAATTATAACTTGTTATCATCTAGTGATATGGTTTAGAATTAAAGTAGAAGGATATAGTTGTCATGCCTTTTCTAGGGAGGATGAAATGACACATGCCATCAATTCCTATCTTGTTCTGAGAATTCGGGACAAAGTTTAATCTAGTGGGGGTGAATCTAGTGCCCTATTTTACCTTGACTATGAGTGATCCATATTGCATCACTATATTATTCCTCATCCATATTCATGATTTCATAGTGGAAAAAGTGGAGGAATCAACTCATAATACCATTTTTACTAGTGAGATTGAGTTTGGAAAATTGGGGTCTGAAACTTTCCAGAAGTAGTTTGAGGCATCAAATGGAATTTTCCAGGGGTAAAAACTTCCCACTTAACCACACCTTTTAGTGCTATTATACACACAAATACCATTCGAACAACATAAGAATCACCTCAATAAGAGTATGTATTGAAAAGTTATGCCACCCTGACATTGACCTTCCTATTTTGACCACCATAATTTGAGAGGATGCAACATCAACCCACACTATTCACAGAAATAAAATAGCCACGAGATCACAAAGAAGAAGAATCTAGAAGATTCCATATTATAACTCTATTTAAGAGTTGAAGGAATCAAACTTAATCACTGTTAGGTTATCGAGTTGTGTTATAACCATACCACTAGGAGGAAAATGGGTTCCATTCTATTCGAGTGCATTTTGTTCCATATATGAGTAGATTAACTAAGAATAAACACGGAGGGATAAAATATAGAAGGTTTGTGCATTGTAGCAGCCCAAGGGCCACATGCCTCACTGATGTAACAAATACACAAAGAACAAATACAGTTTCTTTATACAACTGAGGCGGAATTGAGGCAAAGAAAAGGGGTTTCAGATAGGTACACTGACTGATAACAGGCTGCAAAAAACAGAGATAAAACTAAGCAAAAGGAAGCAGGGAACCACAGCTGCACAAGGCAAAGACTGATCAGCGCACCCTCAACATAAAGAAACTGAACTTCAGCACAGGTAGCCTTCACGGGACCTGCGTTGAAATGCAGAACCTCTTCACAGGGTCTGCGCTGAAGTAGAAACGAGAGTTGTTTATGGGTTCTGGGTTACGGTTTGCAGTTTAATCTACAGTTTTTGGCCGGATAAAAGCTATCAATCAGGTACAATTAGAAGGATGATTTATAGGAGGACTAAGATCTATCACAAAGGGCTGTTAGAGCACTTGTGGATCAGCTGTTCAGATCATAAACAGGCCCAGTGAGTGGACTAGAGTAGCTGATCTCTACTTTGCATTTGTAGATGGCAAATGCAATTCGATTCGGCACTCTTGAGTTTATGAAATGAATAGCAATAGAAACACAAGTAAACTAACAAGATACTCTCCCCAGCGGAGTCGCCAATTTGTTTTTGGGAAAAGTATCCAATTCGGAATGCCCCTATCCCACTCTAACAGGTGATAGTGCCTTAGCAACAAACAAGGAAAACTATCTGAGTATTCTTCTTTATGAGATGTAGATAGAGAAAGAAGGATGTAACTAACCGATGTCTTCCGCTAGTTTGTCGATCCAATCACTCTCTCTTTTGTTCGCTTCCCGCTGCCTACTCTTTCACTGGTCCAGCTTCACCCAGTTCCTGCAAGATCACAAGAGAGGAAAACTACACAAAAGACATAGATTCACATTCATAACTAGTTTAGGATTAGATGTAAACTAAATATGCAAATATAACAAAACATCATTGAAATACAAGCATATAGGAGAAACTCAAATAGCTTTATTGATATGATAACAAGGTTCAAAAGGAGATACAACCAAATGAGTCCCGATCCAGCATCTACCTCCCAGCAAAGGAATCCCTTCCTCTCCTCCAACAAAGCATAAATCACCCAATGTACTAATCTCAATCTCAAACCAACAGCAATTCTCTGCAAAGTACAAAATTCCAGCCTCCTGAACCTCTGGGTGAGAGATCCATATATAGATGTAAGCAGAGAGGATGAGTCAGCTTATGTTTTGACTTGTGGCTTCTCTCTGTCAGTTCTTGCTTCCACTTGGAGGTTGGGAACCTCTTACTCATCATTTGGTTGAATTCATTGAGGCAAGTGTCATTGAGGAAGATTCTGGAAGCTTCCAGGGTCTTTCCACCTCGTTGAATGAACTTGCCATTTGTCATTTCCCGCTCAGCGCACCCTGGTAGTGCTTCTACCTGCGTTGCAGTGCACCTAGCCAGTGTAACCTCTGCATTTCAACGCAGGCAGCTAGTGGAGCCACTGAATTGATCCTGATTTGACCATTTCTGAGTTGTTTTTGGTGGAGAACTTCTGGGAGAAGCTGTCATTGGTTGACCTTGTTCCTTTAGGGGTAGGAACAACTCTTTTAGGGACTTTGGATCCCTTGGATTATGGACATATCATGCTCAATGCTGTAAGGCACAAAAATGTCTATAACACTCACTTCTTTGTACTTTCATCCATTTTCCATTTAGAGAAAGAGAGTAGAGAAGCCTCACCTTCCAATTGTGTTTTCTCCCAAAAGAGTTTCCCAGGTTATATATTGTGTTAATTGTGGTTTGTGAGTTTTATATCGTTGTTATCAATTTTTTGAATAATTATAATTTTCATGTACACACAATAGACAGTAATTAACAAATCCAAAAATATAAGGATAAATAAACCCTCATTGTGTATATTTCAGAATTTCTAATATATTTTAGTAGATCTATTGTGACAAATTGTCGAGTGGAATATCCATGATGACTTATAGATAACATTGGTATGATACCTAGGCTTCTTCAGATATATTGTGGGAAGTTGTAGGGTATTAGTATATATTAAGCTAAAACTCATAAAACCCCAACCATGGATGAAAAATCTATCAATAACCATCAAGATCCCATAAAGGATAGGTTTGCATGGGTTGAAGCACAAGTTACAGATATAAACCCTATTTTGAGCCTTCTCATGGTGAAATTCACCAATAAGCTTTAACTATTTTGATAAGATGGAGGTTTTAGTGCAGAAGTCGTAAGGCAAGCCACTACTAGTGTGTTCATCAGTCCTCAGGCAAAGTGATTCTCAACCAGTAAGCCTTCTCAGGTTCATCAGTTGGGTACCATAAGAGCAAACTATCCCTTCCTATGAAATCTCCCTGCATGATTTTTATTTTTCTATTCTCCTTCCTCTCATAAGGAATTATTCTCCCTTCTGTATGCTTTCTCATGCTTGGTTCTTCCCTAAATGAAATGAATCTCTTCTTCATGCATCTATTTTTGTTTGTCCGTTCGGTCTCAAAATTCATTAGCCCACTCTATCACTACCATGTATTGTTTTGTCTTGGATGTCCTCCATATTGACCACTGTAACCAACCATGGTCACCTCTTGTCGTGCATTCTACTTAGGGTGAGTCTGCTGGCCAGTTCAACCCACACCCAAAATTAAATCCTTTTCCTCTTTTGCTTGTGAAATTTTCCAAGAGAGTATGGGACTTAGTTAGGTTTCCTGTAGGTAAAACAACATTGCAGAATAAATGGGTTTACAGGCTGAAGGAAGAAAATGGAGGAAAACAAAGGTACAAAGCTAGACTTGTGGTGAAGGGGTTTGCACAGAATAAAGGTATTGATTTTAATGAAATTTTTTCTCCTGTTGCTAAAATGACTTCAATCAAAACTATTCTATGTCTAGTAGTAGCTGAAGATTTGCATCTTGAGTAGTTAGATGTAAAGACAACCTTTCTCCATGGGGATTTGGAGAAAGAGATATATATGCAGTAGCCACAAGGATATGAGGTAAAAGGGAAGGAGAAACTAGTGTGTAGGTTGAAGAAGAGCTTGTATGGCTTAAAACAGGCTCCAAGGCAGTGGTATCTAAAATTTGACAAGTTTATGTCTGAACAAGGTTATACTAGATGTAACTCTGATCATTGTGTTTATCTGAAAAAGCAAAATGATGGCAACTATATTATATTGTTATTATATGAAGATGAAATGCTTGTTGCAGGGTCTAACATGCAGGAAATAAATGTGCTCAAAATAAAATTGGCAAATTCATTTTCAATGAAGGATTTGGGAGCTGCAAAACAAATCCTTGGTATGAGAATAACTAGAGATAGAAAAAGTCGCAAACTAACATTGTCTTAAAATGAGTACATACAAAAGGTGTTGAAAAGATTTAATATGCACAATGAAAAACCAGTTAGTACACCTTTTGCTAGCCATTTTCAACTCAGTAAGGAAATGTGCCCAAAGACCCAAGAAGACATGGATTATATGTCTAAATTTCCATATGCATCAGCAGTTGGAAGCTTAATGTATGCAATGGTCTGCAAAAGGCCTGATATTGCACATGCAGTGGGAGTTGTAAGCAAGTATGTGAACAATCCAAGAAAGGAACATTGGATGGTAGTGAAATGGATTCTTAGATATTTGAAAGGTACCACAAATCAAGCATTATGCTTTGGTGGTTCAAACATTTCTCTACAGGGATATGTTGATGCAGATATGGTAGGTGATAGAGATAACAGGGGGAGCACAACAGGTTATGTGTTTACTATAAGTGGAACAACTGTCAGTTGGGTTTCAAAAATCCAAAGTGTTGTTGCACTTTCAACAACAGAAGCAGAGTATGTTGCCGCTACAGAGGCTAGTAAAGAAATGATTTGGTTACAAAGGTTTCTGGATGAATTGGGCAAGAAGAAGGAGTTGGGCAGGTTATACAGTGACAGCCAGAGTGCCATACATCTTGCAAATAACTATGCATTTCATTCCAAGACTAAACATATACAGCTCAAGTACCATTTCATACGGTCAGCATTGGAAGATGGACAGTTGACGTTGGAAAAGATACACGCTAGCCAGAATACTGTAGATATGTTAACAAAATTTTTAACTAGGGAGAAACTGAGAATCTGCTCAGTTTCAATTGGTCTTCAAGTATGATGAAGAAGATGAGAAATAGCCAGGTCCAAAGTGGAGTTATTGTCTAGAAAATGAAGCAGCAGTGGAGTTGCTATAATCAGTCTCCAAGTGGGAGATTGTTGGGTGTGGAGCCTGATTATCTTCTATATTCAAAGGTTTCAACTGGATGTATACCCCAGGGAGACTATACACCCCTCCACGCAGGGGGGTGCGGGGAGGACTTGTCCCCCTCGCGGGGGTCCAGGGCGGCTAATCCCCCTCGGCTGGGGGGTCCGGGGGCCAGTGGTCCCCCGACGGGGGTTCAAGGGTAGCACCCCCGAAGCTAAAAATAGATGTAAAATTGATTTGTAAAAGTCTAGTAATTTCTAGTCAATTTGGGCCGTTCATTAGGCAGATGATTTGACGGTAGAAGCTATGTTTAATTTAGGATTTTTTTGGCCCTAGAAGGCAACCCCTCACTATATATGAGGGAATTGTATTGCGTCTATGTATATCTGTATTCTGAGTGAGGAAGAGAGAGGAGATTGAGAGAGAAGAGGGTGTTACAGCGGATTTGCTGTAGGTTGTATCTCTTTAGTTTGCAGGATAATATAATAAAATAAGGTGTTATCACAAAATCAAGCACTGAAAGGCTGTTGATCAGGTAGATTCTGTATAATTGTTTCAGACCAATCTTTTGACTAAGGCTTAGCCTCCTTAGCCTGAGAGGGCTCTCTCAAAAAAGTTATTGATTTTGACTATTGATAAGATGGCTAACTCTTGTAAAGTGAATTTATCAAATACGTTGGCTGGACAGACATTACAAAGACTTCCATTGGGCTTATGGAGTTAATCATCCTTTAGTAAACTATAACACTACTCATACATAGAAGTCAGGGCATGTGATGTTTAAATACTCAAAACACATCTCATAGAAACCTCAGCTTACAAATACACACAGGAAATCAGAGCAGCAAAGTGAATTCTGAGTGATTGTGTATTTATGGGTGACCTCCTGGGAAGTCCTGGTTACCGGGTGCAAGCCCCGGAAGTGATGATTGATGCTATGTGATTCGTTCTCCACATTTCACTAGTTTCAATCCCACTTCTTCACCCCTGTGAGCATCACCCGATGCAATGAGTGCTAAGTGAACTATTCAAAAATCATGAGAAATTAGTCAGTTACGACTACCTCTCATGGAAATGGTCATACGTTTGAATGACTTACTTAACGCAGTTGAATCCCAAAAATGATATCTAACTGTAAAAACATTAAGGATAAAGCAAAACCACATATCTTGAGCATTGAAACACTGTATGAATCCTGAGAAGAAAAGCAGCAAATTGTATTACTGAAACTGAGTTTTTACACAAGTCAAAACAATACTCTGTTTTCTCAAATATCCAACCCCCATTACATAAAAGTTTCATCTATATATAGAAACATAACTTTAACTACTTTGAGCTTCCTCCTCCAGCATGAGGGGAGCTTGATGACTGCCACTAATTACCCCTATCCACTATTGAACTAACTCATTAAATACAATAAGTGCTAAACTGGAATTTTAAAGAGTCCTAATTTAACTATAACTCTAATTCTATCCTCCTCGTAGAATGATTCTTTCTTGTTCTTTGACACCTGTCTCCTTTTAGTTTGGCCGAGATGGCTGAGAAATGGATTCAATGTCCCATACTAGCTTTGGATGCTGAATGCTTTGATGGTTCAGTGATGTTAGGAGAAAACCCCTGTTTTTCCGGTTCCAGTCTTCCACCACTTATTCGAAAATGCAGCAGCATGTCTCCAGCTCTTTAATATCCCAAAAATGTAGAGCACCACCATGTTTCCAGATGTGTTGGAGGCTTCGTTGATGGACAGGTGTGCAAGCCAAGTCTCCTCGTATGCAACTCCTTCCAAACCCTAATGACCGGTAATAAAGTGCCTTTATAATCAAAACTTTAACTTGAGCCAAAACATTTCACTTTTACAAAGGTACACCTGTCATCATTTGAATGGCTATGCTATCTTCATTTGGTCTCCTAAATGTCCCTCAGATGTTTCCTTTGAAAACTTCTGATCATCCCATCAAACTGTTTGTCTGCGTTAAAAAACAACACCTACAGCAGTTTCGTAGCGCGCTACGAAACTGCTGAATTTGCTAAAACAGTGTGTATTTGCCCTAAGGTATTTACTGCTTGGACCTTTAATTTTTTAAACCTCCTTTACATGTGGCAGAGATCTATATGTCCTCAAAATAATGAAACTAAGCAAAACTTTACAAAACTTAGAACAACACCTTTCTCAACATCAGTTAGCAGCTATTTGACCTAGCTGTGCCTTTAAGTCTGCAACCTCCTTCCTCAAGGCTTTGTTTTCAGCTCTTAAATGCATGTTTATTTTTCTAATGGATTTGGCCTGTTTGAGAGCTGGAACAGTCCATGTGTAAACATCAGCTACTGAATCCACCTGGCTTACTAGGTTTTTACTTCCTCTCAAAACAGCATTTCGATAATTTGCATACCTGACTGCAGACTCCCTAGTGACACTCTTCACCTTGGCAATTACATTTTTTGCTGCCTCCAACTGGTTCTTTATAGCTATAATGTTACCTCCTTGGGAAATAATGACTGTTCTATTCTTGTCTTTTTGCTTAATTTTCTCTGCCTGCTTTGTTCTGGACAATTCCTCTGCTACCTCTGTTCTGGGCAATTTTTCAACTTCCTCTGCTCTAGGCAGTTTCTCAGTTTCCCTTGTTTTCTTGTAACAGGTCTTCTTGGTTTGAAGATAAATTCATCACCTGGTTCATCAAACCTCATTCTTTTTGAAGCTTTAGATTTCTTAGTGCTTTCTGGTGATGATTGAGTCAAATCAATGTGCATTGGTTCAATATGCACCGGTTCAACCTGCTCAAACTCAATGGCCTCAAGCAAATCACTCAAGCTGGCCTTAGATATCGGGCTTTCCTCAACAGTTAATGCTTTGCCTTTTTCTTTGCTTATTTGACTCCTTGTCCTAACTCTTGACACTGCTTCAGATCCACTTGGTCCAGGTACAACTTTCTTATGCTTAGCTTCTTCTTTTGATGATGGCTGAGGTTGCTCTTTAATGATCAGTGGCTTCACTGATTTTCTCAACTGTGACTTGGCTTTCTTTTTATCTTTTGCCTCCCTTTTAAGCTCAGCTAGCGTGGGTTCTTCAACTGATTGTTCTTTTTCTCTAACTGGCTGTGGAGTAAGACCTGTTTTACTTTGGAAACCCGCCATGAAAATGAACGAGTTCCAGTCTCTACCAATTTTCTGAAGACCATCCAAAACTAACAATTTAACCAAACCATGGTGAAATAAAGATGTTTCACAGTCATCCTTCCTTAATTGCACTTTGTCACACATTTTGCTTAGACTGCGAAACAAGTAAAAGGGAATATCTATGGATGCTTTACCAGTAAAATGTAACAACAACTTGGAGTGATAGGAGTAGACCTTATTGTATCTTCCCTCACAGGTTAAGTACTTTTGAATACAGGTGAGAAGAATGGCATAGTGCTCCTTAACATAGTTTCTAGGCACTGCTTTTGTTAGGTCTTCATTCACATATGCCTCTTTTAAAAACTCTTTGCAGGGGTTCATATCAAATTTAAAGTTCTTAAACCATTCTTGCCCCCCTCTTGGAATCTCAGTTACAGCAGCAATTGCCTCCGGAGACACTTGAACTTCTAACATAGCTATTTTAGAATTCAAACCCGTGAAGTTTAAAGCAAAATCCTTTGTTACCTGAGCATGGCCACCCTGCAGCTTCTTACAGAAATTCCAACAGCCGGCATCCTTGAAGGCTTTCTTCACGCCTTCATCTCTTAATGCAAGGTCTAAACCTTCAGGCTCTGTTCTCTGACATTTTCCAGACCTATGTTCTTTCCTCTCCATTTCGCTTTTGAAATTTTCACACAGAGAATGGCCAACAGCTTCAACTCAAATGGTAATTCAATTCTTTTTAACGCGGGCTCGCTTGTAATCAGGCTCACTTGAAAAACTCGGGCTCGCTTGCAAACTCAAATATCTCATCACACAGGTTGGTCATTTATGCATCATCTACGATCATCATAAAAAATCCTTGCACGGTAAAACCCATTTGAATAATATTTATGTGCATGCCTACAAATCTATTGGTGGAGTGATGGTTAATGAGTGTTTGGGAGGTACGCCCACTGACATGAACGGACGGAAGTGGTGACTCATCAACAGACTTGACCCTTTGAGGAATATACGCTGCAAAACGCACGAATCTGCGATTTCGTAGCGCAGTTAGTTTTGAATTCTCATATCGCACTGCGAAATGGCTTAATGATGACGCTGCGGAATGGCTGAACAATGATTACGCTGCGAAACTGACCAATAAGAGACTGCGCTGCGAAATCACGAAACGAGCCGGTGACTAGGATATGACAAGACATAGCTTATGAAACCATGATGGTGGAGGACGACCAATAGGATTAGAGTATAATTCAAATCAAACACCTTTAAAGCTCCAACCCTAAGTAAGAAACATAGAACAAAAACAATTTGACACCAACTTTTGACATTGAACTTGGACAAAGGATTATATACAAATGTTTATAGTTCTAAGTGATAACAGAAGGACTGGCTATTTCTCCGTGGACATAGCCCAAACTGGGTGAACCACGTATATTTTTGTCTCTCTTGTTTTATGCATTTTCTGTGTTTATATTTCTGCAATATTTTATGTGTTCCATTGCTCAGTAATATATAATTTTCTAATAGGCTGTACAGAAAAATTCACGAGTTCACGACATAGGAAAATAGGAATCTATGAGTATCGAAGGAACAATGGTTAGATCGCTACTTATATACAGAAATCCATGAGATTTTCTTTGCATCCTTCCCCTCTGAGTTGTATGAGTGGATCGTGAAGCTAACAGACAGTCAGGGAAGGTGTAGGCTCGACAAACCTATTGTGTGGACTCCAGAGTTGGTGCGCAGACTAGAAGTATCAAAGGATAACATCTCGCACACTATGGACCATTGGCTCGATCGAATTATAGGAGGGTTTGTCACCGAGTTTGTAGTAGACACATCAGTGAGCTACAACGAGGCAGATCAACGCTTCCTCAAAGAACCGTGAGGTAAGTACATTAAATCTTTGAACACTTGGATTAAAATGCTATTGTGTGAAAAGCGGGTTATGCGAATAAATTGATGTTTGGAGCTACATGATGTGGGAGGATCTACAGAAACGGAAGTATCGAAGAATTAGAAACTAGTCCCTTGATTTCACCTCTGCGAGAAAGAGAGGAAGAGCTCACAAAAGTTTCACTCAGGAGTGTGATCAGTCTGATAAGACAGCGAATTCCACGCATACCACCCCCACCTACACCACCACCAGTTTCACCATATTCACCCCCATCTCCACCCACAGTTCCTCTGCCACCAACACAGTTCATTATGGAGAGCGAAATAAAATTGCCGGTGTTCAAAAGAGTAGGGAACGAAGATCCTGATCAATTTTGGTTCGTAGTAAAAGTTGTAAGGGAAGCACAAGGAGTCATGGATGACAATATAAAAAAGGAAACACTGGTAAGCGCATTGCCGGATCGTACATTGACATGGTACATTAAGCATTCTAATGACCATCCAAATGCGAGGATCGCAGATATCCAGGCTGCACTGAATAGGGAATTTAGTAGGCCAAAATTAGAGACATGGTCGATTATCAGGTTTAAGGAAATCACAATGCTTTTAGGTGAGACCCCCTAGGAGTTGGATCAGAGACTGAAGAGTATAATTCGTGAAGCCAACGTGACCTTGATGGATGGACAACACCACGCATGGTTTGTAGCATCACTAACACCGCATCTAAGGATTGCGTTGTCATAGTAGAAGTTATCCACCCAGGTCGAAGCTTTGGAGATTGCAATGAGACTACACGAGACCCTAATACAAGATCCTGGCCTAGGAGTCCAACAAATCCATGCGCAACTAAAAAATTTATGTCTGGAAATGCAGAGTTTGAAACAAGACAGGACAACTCACCCAGAGGCGCACGAGGAGGTATGGTGCATAAAGTGCAAGGGACAGGGACATGACAAGGACCATTGTCTAGTCTTCACGAACTACTTGGTGGGAGGAGGGTCGATGCCATTCAAACCAGAGGAACAAGCATGATTGAGTGAGATTCCTACATTATGGTGCGCGATTTGTCAGATAGGAGGAAAACATGCTACAGATAATTGTCATCTATTACAGAAGTATACAAAGACATCCCAACAATTGTTCTGTAATTTCCTCAGGTTGGTAGGCCATGATGAGTGCACCTGCAGAAGTTATGAAGTGATGATGGATCAAACCCCTACCTACAGGGTGCAGACCGAAACACGAGCCCTCGATCAAAATGTAGGGATGGTGCATATTGGATTTCAAGGGCACAGACAAGGTCGAGGTGGAATGGGACCAGGAAGGGGTCGCGGACAGTTGATTTGTTACAATTGCGGAGGGCCGGGGCATTATGCCCACGATTGTACAAATCCGACAAGAGCATCATGTGTATATTGTACCCAGTTTGATCATGAGACAGAGGACTGCCCTACATTGATAGCGAGGCTGTGCGATAAAGGAATACTCCAAACTTCCCCGACTTAGAACCTACAAATGATGAGGTTTGAGCTGTGTGAAGAGGACTCGAATGTAAACATCATTCTTTGAAGAGGTATTACGACAAGAGATGACAAGGGCAAGCAACCTAAAGAGAGTGCTTGGGTTCGTAAGACTCCTACAAAGGAACCAAAGTTCGATTTGGAGCGTGTTGTAAAATGTATTTTGTTGTTTGTTCATTCATTGTTTCATTCAAAAAATCACTTTAAAAATATTTTGAAAAAAGATAAGGCAAGAGGGAGATGTAATAAGTTGTATATCGGAATCAAAACATAAAAGAAATGAAAGAATATATCAGATTTTACAAAGGGAAATAAGTGTTAAGGCATTAACACTGGACCTGAAATAATATATGTTGCGTTATAAAGATTGGCGGGTCCGTAATGGTTATGGATGGTTGGTTCCACAGACAAGCGCCGATTGCGATTGGGTTCCAGGCCCGATATTCTATATGCCATATTTTATAATGTTGGTGGGTCCAAAACAACACAGAGTGCTTATATTATATGTATATGACCCCGCCAATTGTGATCTGCTATAAGGGCCAGACCCGGATATATCTAGATATATCTATTTATATTTATATATATATATCTATATATATATTATATTAAATAACTCCGGCGGGTCCGAAAAGCCTTTAAGTAGGTTCCTTTATCGATTGCGATGAACGATGGGGATTCCAGACCTGATAGTTTATGTGCTATACTTTATAATTTAGCACGTTCGTCTTATCATGTGTTGCAAGATTTTTATTGATATTCATATATATTTTGTTTACATTGTTTTATATGAATTTCTATTATAAATAATTATAATAGAAAGGCCGGACCTGAAGCATACATATATTATATTTTAAAGCCCAATGGGTCCGTGATCATTGTATAACACTTTATATATATATATATATATATATATATATATATATATATATATATATATATGACATGCCGATTGTGGGCTAGATCTGATAGTGATATATATTATGTTATATAAGTCCGGCAGGTCCGCAAGGCATGCAAAAAGGTAGTTTTCAAGTTATAAGGCAGTTTTTGGGCGGAGCAAAAGTGGTAGATGGTTTTTATTGGAATGCACCCGATTCCACTCAGCATTCAACACATAGCAGTCAGGTGGAGAGAGGAAACTGCCCATTTTGGGCAGGTATTCTCCGGGCTTATGTCTTGCCCGAAACCTTTACAGACCGTCTGATCTGAAAAGCACAGATCTACGGTGGGGATGAATCGGCGGGAAAGTATACCTCGGGAATTGTGTGGAGCCCGTATTGGAAGTGGAAAAAACATGTTTTATCATATATTTTCATTATAAAAGGTTTACGATAGAAAAGCACAGATACAAAAGATTTACGCATAATTCCAACATACTCATAGTTATGCGGCCTAAGGGTGCATCAGTTAAGTTTAACAGGGATTATCGGGTCGATTGTGATTTGTGATGAAAGTCAACAGAGCACTGAACAGGAAGATTTGATAGGTTTATAAAGTAGGATTTACTCTTTTGAGTTCCAGATTATTCAGAAGTTTGCATCAATTTCGCTGTGTAAAGTGGATAATCAGGGTTAGAGCCGAAGCTAAAGAGGAAGACAATCTGGCATGTTTCTTTGCATTTTGGCCAATCAGAATGCCCATGTAAGCCCAGGATTATACAAAATAAATGCATTTGATTACAGCTAAAACAAATTAAGTATCATTAGGGCATTTACAGAGGAATTCGACAGTGAATCTACAGAGCAAACTAACAGTTATCATCCCCTTCTGAATTTAGTTATGTTCTTGTTATTTCATGTTCTTTGAGGTGTCTTTTACCCTCTGTAAAATTCTATAATAGGTTTTACTTTATATAGTGAGAAAAGAAGTTAGATAGTTTGGGCAGTTTCAAAAATAAACAACTGTCCACAATGTATAAAAGGAGGAAAATTTACTACGAAAGGGTTGGAATTTTGGAGAACTCGGAGACTAGGCCAGTGTATTCTTGATATCATCGTTGATTAATGAAAGAATCAGAAGTTTCCATGAATTGTTGCATATAATTTTGTAAGCTTCTTTGTCATGTGTCATGCCATGTTTTCTTCTTTTCAAGTATAGTAATGAAGCTATATGTCTTTATTTGCTTATGTAGATAAAGTTAAACTTCCTTAAAAGAGCGCTCCTATACTTGAAGTCCTCATTTCCTTTCTAAGTTATAGATAACAGTTTCTGTGAAAGACCAGTATATTGTCTATGACGCAGTTCTCATTATCATATTTCCTCTAACTTACAGATAGTAGTTTCTGTGAAAGATCAACATATTATCTTTAACTTTTCTTCAAACTTTCTTCATTCACCATTTATATCTAGCAGCAAATGGCATTCTAAGATGTTCTGGTCATACATGTATTAAGAGTTAAAGACCAAGTTTTTCAGGTCCTTCATTTAAGAACACAACAAACAATAAGTGACAGTAAATAATATTTATTAATGTCTTAAGCACAATTTCCCTATAGACAGGAAATTAGTTTCTTAAGGAACAACATTAATTGGCGATGTTGCTGGGGAGAGAAGATAAGAATATTTTTCCCTAGGTTTCAATATTTTCCTCTGGTTGTTCAGTGAGGAGGAAATATTTGGCTGTTTTGAATCAAAGCAAAAAATCTGGCTTCAAGAAGGCCCCATACAAGATCGTACACTTCACAAAAGAAAGTTCAAGCTCTTTCAGATCCTGGAAGGCTATTTTCTAAGAGGGTTGGAAGGTCTAAGATTCCAATTACACCAATTCCTACATTGTTTGCATTAGGCAGCAATTCACTTGAACATTCATCTGATAAAGAGTCATCCTTTTCATCATCTTCATTTCAGGAACCTAGCTGTCAAGACCAATCTTTTGAGTCTGTCAGTTTTCATTTACCTACTGTAATTATTCAACCTCAACCAATAACCACATTACCTCATTTGCACATTCCATTTACCTCTCAATCAAGTTCCACATCTGTTGGTAATCAAAGATCAATAAACATGGCAGAAACTGCATTCATAGTGAATAGGTATGCACCTCTTCAACTACCACAACCTTTCAATCAAATGCCATAGGATTACCTCAAAACTCTTCCTCGTTTTTCAGGTGAAGATGAACAGACAATAGAGAATCATGTAGTAGTATTTTGTAAATTTGTAGAAAGCCTAAATGTTGAACATTTAGATGTTGTTTTAAGACTCTTTGTTCATTCCTTGGATGGAGAAGCAAGGAAATGGTTCAAAGGACTTCCCAATAATACCATTCCTTCTTGGGAAGAGATGGAACGTGTGTTTATTCAAAGATGGGGAGAAAAAAGAGACCATGGATATTCATTAACAGATTTTAATGCCATAAAGAAGAAGTCTGATGAAGCTGTGGCCAAATTTGTCAGAAGATTTAACAAATTGTACAATAGTCTCCCAGCAGAGATTAAGCCTCCTCCTGTTGGTGCAAAAATAACTTTTGCAGGGGCTTTTGAATCAAATTTTGGATTCACATTAAGGGAAAGAAGAGCTCCAACCCTTGATCAAATCCAAACAGATGCTTTAGAGATAGAAGCGAATCTGGTGGCTGTAGGAAAAGCACCAGAAACACAGCCTACCCAAGACAAGGGAAAGGCAAAGATAGAATCCTCTCAAAGTCAATCATTGGAGGATATGTGTAATGTAATTAAAACTATGTCAAATAAGTTAAATAGGTTAGAGTTAGAAAATAAGAACTCTCAGAGACAAACACAGTATAATAAGAACTTTAATCCCCAATTTAGAAGACAACCTTTGCAAATCTTGCAAAAGGAAAGAAAATATGAAAATGAAACACCATCATATATAGAAGCAAATCCTAGTGAAGAACAATCTGAAGATCAAATTTCTACATTATATGCAGTTGATGAAGATGAACTCGGCATTGAAGGAGAAGAGTATGTGTATGATGAAGCAGATGCTATTCATGATGAAAATGAAATTGATGAATATTGGAAACAATTCTCTGATTTTATGCAGGCTGAACTACATAAGAAATATGACCTGAGATCTAGGAAAAGATCAAGAAATCAAGAAAATGAAAGTGAGCAGCAAGTTTCAACTTCCTCACCAAAGGCGACTCCACAAGAATTTCAGCCTATAAAACAATTAAATAAAGGAAAGCTGCAACAGAATACAATTGGTAATACACAGATACTTCGAGGTGAGTCTTCTCAAGATCAAACTGGAAAAATTCCTTTGGAGAAACTTGTTTCAATTCCTCAAATAATTCCAGTCATGAAGAAAGGTGAAGATGAGAATGAAAAGACTGCTAAATAGGGTCACTTGTTTAGTCTTACCAAGGAGTTGGAAAAGGTAAGAATACAAGTTCCCCTTACAGAATTGGCAAAAACACCTACTTATCAAAAGGAGATTGCTGAGTTTATTAATTTAAAAGAAAATGAGAGTGATACTGTAAATCTGCAAGAAGATAAACTAGTAGTGGTTTTTGGTCCACATGTAGAGGAAGTAGATTCTTCAATACCTCCTTTTTATATTTCCCTATTGGTTCATGATTTCCTCCTACATAATTTTATGTTTGATTCGGGAGCTTCACATAATCTTATGCCTCTGTCACTGATGAAGCAACTAAATCTACAAGTGACCAAACCTTATAGAGATTTGTATTTCTTTGATTCAAATAAGGTCAAGTGTCTGGGGGTTATTAAGGATCTGGCAGTGTCACTAGCCCAAATCCCAGCTAGAAGCTTGGTCATGGATGTTGTAGTAGTAGATATTCTTGCTAGATTTGGAATGCTTCTATCTAGGTCTTGGGGGGCTAAATTGGGAGGTGTTTTGAAACTAGATTTTACATATGATGTTATACTGATTTTTGGTGGGGAGGAGAGGAGATTGTACAGAGAAACTAGGTTTGTAAAGACAATTACAAAAAACGGAGCAAGAAATTCACCTGTATATAGTCAGGAGAAGGATGACTTTGCTTGTTTCACATTGCATGATAATGCAGAGCTGGTTGAAGATAATCAGAAGCAGCTTGCTTCAACCAATGTAATTGCAGAGCTGCAAACAGAAGAAGTGTGGAAATGTTTCTTTGATGGAGCTTATTCCAAGGAAGGAGCAGGCACTAGTTTTCTTCTAATTGCACCTAGAGGTAATTTGTTCCCTTTTTCTTTCAAATTAGAGTTCGAGGCAACTAACAGTGTGGTAGAATATGAGTCCTTGGTTATTGGTCTACAAACAGCCAAATAGATAGGAGACAAGTCAATTTTTGCTTTTGGAGATTTAGAGATAATTATTAAGCAGATAAAGGCCATTGCCAAACAAAGCATCCTAGGCTCCGGGCATACATAAATGATGTATGGGATTTGATTGAAAACTTCTTTGAAGCTTTTAATATTCAATTCATTCCAAGATTTGAGAATAGATTGGCAGATTCATTGGCTGTGGCTGCTAGCACTTTCAAGCCTCCTTTTAATCCAAGACTAATATATGAGGTAGAAATGAGACACAGACCTTTTGTTCCCAATAATGTTAAGAACTGGCAAGTATTTTAAGATGACTAGTAGATTAAGGAGTTTTTGACTATGGTTGAAGAGTTCTAGGGCACAAAAATTGATCAGGATGAAGAAGAGACAACAGAAATTGCAGGAGCCAGTGGTTTAAAAGATTCAATAGCAAATTAGAAGATCTTTCAATTGAAAGATAATATTCTGCCAAAGGGACTTGTTCCTCTTGAAAGGATTTTTAATTCCAATGATGTAGCTGTGGACTTAGGGAAAATCTCATAGGATGAACATATTCAGGATCATAACATTGGAACTCAGGAGAATCCCAGGTTAGTCAAATTATATGTTGGAGTTTCACCTAATTTTCAAGAAAGATATATTAAAATTTTCAAGAATTATGTTGATGTCTTTGCATGGTCCTATGAAGATCTAAAACCTTATGATGTAAATATTATTCAACATAAGATTCCTTTGAAGGAGGGAGTTAAACCCTACAAACAAAATCTTAGGTAGATAAATCCTCTGCTTCTACCATCAATTGAAAAGGAGGTCAAGAAGTTGCTTGATGCCAAAATCATAGTCCCACTCAGGTATTCTGATTGGGTGGCTAATCTAGTACCTATGAGAAAGAAAAATGGAGAAATAAGGTTGCATGTGGACTTCAGAAATCTCAACAAGGCATCTTTGAAAGATAACTATCCATTGCCTAAGATGGATCATGTGCTGCAAAAAGTAACGGGATCTCTTATAATGTCAATGCTAGATGGATTTTTTGGTTATAACCAGGTGGCTATGGATAAGGAGGATCAGAAGATAACAATGTTCACAACCCTCTGGGGAACATTTATGTATGCCAGAATGCCTTTCGGATTGATGAATGCAGGTGTTACAATTCAAAGGGCTATGGACATTGCTTTTGTTGGAGATAAGTTTGTAGTAATATATTTGGATGATATTACTATTTTCTCAAAGTCTAATGAAGAACATTTGGATCATTTGAAGAGGAATTTTGATAAATGTAGAAGATTTGGACTTTCCTTAAATCCCAAGAAATCCATTTTTTCTTTGGAAGAAGGAAAACTATTGGGACACATTGTTTCCAGAGAAGGAGTGAAGATAGATCCAGCCAGAGTACAAGCTGTGCAGAAAATACCATTGCCTAGGAGTAAAAAGGATATTCAAAAGTTTCTGGGAAAGATAAACTTCCTGAGAAGATTTGTATCCAACTATGCAGAAATCCTGAAAGAAATCACTGATATGCTAAAGAAGGAGAACGAAGTGAATTGGACCAAAGAAGCTAGAGAATAATTTTCCAGGATTAAGGAGGCATTACAGGTGGCTCCAGTCTTAATCAACCCTGATTACCAAAAGCCTTTCCAAGTTTTTTCATTTGCATCATCAAGTTCAATTGCTGTTGTCTTACTGCAGAAGAATGATGAAGAGAGAGAGCAACTAGTTCCATTCTTCAGTAAGATTCTTAGGGATTCTGAGCTAAAATATAATATTCTTTAGAAACAGGTGTATGCTTTGGTAAAAGCCTTGAAAGCTTTTAGAACTTATGTGCTACAGTCCCAAATCATTGCTTATGTGCCAAATGTTGTAGTGAAAAATGTATTAGTACAGGGAGATGTAGAGGGCAAAAGAGGAAAGTGGATTGCCAAGATCCAAGAATACGATTTGGACATAAAACCTACAAAGTTGGTGAAAGGACAAGGATTGGAAAAATTTTTGACAGAATCAAACTTTCAGGCATTATGAATAAACTTGTTGGCACCTATGGATGAAAAAGAAGCTGAAGAAAGTGAAAGAGAGCAAGATCCAGGTATGAAGATCAGGTACAAATTTCTGTGTTCAGAATGGTATAAGCATATAATTTATTATTTGTGCTTTCTTTCTTGTCCTCAATCCTTAGATCGAACAAAGTATAGGGCACTAAATATCAAGGCATAGCCATATGTGATTGTGGAAGGCAGATTGTACTGGAAGGATCTTGCTGGAATTTTATTGCTATGTTTAACAGAAGATGAATTTACAGAAACAATCAAAGATTATCATGAGGGGTTTTGTGGAGGAAATTATAGTTGGAAAGTAACTGCACATAAGATCCTTCAGGCAGGATTTTATTGGCCTACTTTATTTGGTGATACATATAAGTTTGTTAGAAGTTGTCAGAAGTGTCAGCTTTTTGCTGAGAAAAAGAGATTAGCTCCTTTACCTTTGATTCCAGTTTTCATAGAGGAGCCATTTAGACAATGGGGATTGGAATTTGTTGGAGAAATCAATCCACCTTCAAGCAGACAACACAGGTGGGTTCTCACAGCAACTGATTACTTCACCAAATAGGTAGATGAAATTCCTACTAAGAGAGCAAATGATCAAATAGTAATGAAGTTAGTGGAGGAAAATATTTTTAGCAGATTTGGATGCCCCATTAAAATTATAACAGACAATGCTCAAGTCTTAAATTCAAGTAATTTCATTTCTTTTTGGCACAAGTATAATGTTATTTTGTCCCATTCAACAACTTACTATCCTCAGGGAAATGGATTAGCTGAATCTACTAACACAACTTTGATGAAGATCCTTAAGAAAACCATTGCAAAAAATCAAAGAGATTGGGATTCTATGTTAAAGTTTGTTGTGTGGGCTGCTAGAGTAACTACAAGAAGATCTATAGGGAAATCACCTTTTGAATTAGTATATGGAACTCAGGCTCTATTTCCAAGTCAACTTGTAAAGCCAGTGATTGCAATGATTCAAGAGGTGAAAGAAGAACCAAATGCTTTGGTAAGAAGAATGAACAAAGTGGTGGAGCTAAGTGAGAACAGGGACAAGGTAAGAGACAACTTGATTATGTATCAATCCAAGATGAAAAATATTTTTGACAGAAAAGCCAAGGAAATCGATTTTAAAGTTGCAGACTTAGTATTGAGATGGGATACCAGAAGAGAAGATAAGGGTAAACATGGGAAGTTTGATCCTCTTTGGTATGGTCCTTTTAGAATTTCTGAAGTGAGATCCAATAATACCTTCATTCTTGAGAATCTTGATGGTGAAACTCTACAACTTCCTGTTAATGGGAAATACTTAAAACACTACTTCTAGTTCTAAAGAATAAGCATCATTTCATTGTGAATACCAGAGTGAAATCATTGTACAAATGCCATAGTTTTTCAGTTTATGCAAAGCAATATATGACTCCATGCCCAAAGTGAAGGCACTAATCTGCGGTTCTTAGTGCTTCTGTGGCAAAAGCACTATCCCTAGGTGGAGCCAGATGTTGTAACATGTATTTTGTTGTTTGTTTCATTCAAAAAATCACTTGAAAAATATTTTGAAAAAAGATAAGGCAAGAGGGAGATGTAATAAGTTGTATATCAGAATCAAAACATAAAAGAAATGAAGGAATATATCAGATTTTACAAAGGGAAACAAGTGTTAAAGCATTAACACTGGACCCGAAATAATATATGTTGCGTTTTAAAGTTCGGTGGGTCCACAATGGTTATGGATGGTTGGTTCCGCAGACAAGCGCCGATTGCGATTTGCGATTGGGTTCTAGACCCAATATTCTATATGCCATATTTTATAATGATGGTGGGTCTGAAACAACACAGAGCGCTTATATTATATGTATATGACCCTACCAATCACAATCTGCGATAAGGGCCGAACCCGAATATATATATATCTATATATATATATATATATATCTATATATATATATATATATATATATATATATATATATATATATATATATAGATATATAGATATATATTAGATAACTCCAGTGGGTCCGAAAAGCCTTTATGCAGGTTCCTTTACCGATTGCGATGAGCGATGGGGATTCTGGACCCGATAGTTTATGTGCTATACTTTATAATTCAGTGCGTCCATCTTATCGCGGGTTGCAAATATTTTTATTGATATTCATATATATTTTGTTTACGCTGTTTTATATGAATTTCTATTATAAAGAATTATAATAGAAAGGCCGGACCTGAAGCATATATATATTATATTTTAAAGCCTCGGCGGGTCCGAGATCAATGTATAACACTTTATATATATATATATATATATATATATATATATATATATATATATATATATATATATATATATATATATGACATGCCAATTGCAGACCAGATCTGATAGTGATATATATTATGTTATATAAGTCTGGTGGGTCTGCAAGGCATGTGAAAAGGTGGTTTTCAAGTTATAAGGCAGTTTTCAGGAGGAGAAAAAGCGATAGATAGTTTTTATTGGAATGCACCTGATTCCACTTAGCACTCAACACATATCAGTTAGGTGGAGAGAGGAAACCACCCATTTCGAGAAGGTATTCTCCAAGCTTATGTCTCGCCTAAAACCTTTATAGATCATTTGATATGAAAAGCACAAATCTAGGGTGGGGATGAATCGACGGGAAATTATACCTTGGGAATTGTGCGGAGCCCGTATTGGAAGTGGAAAAAGCATGTTTTATCATATATTTTCATTATAAAAGGTTTACGATAGAAAAGCATAGATATAAAAGATTTATGCATAATTCCAACATTCTCATAGTTATGCGGCCTAAGGGTGCATAAGTTAAGTTTTACAGGGATTATTGGGCCGATTGCGATTTGTGATGAAAGTCAATGGAGCACTGAACGGGCGGATTTGACAGGTTTATAAAGCAGGATTTACTCTTTTGAGTTCCAGATTAATCAGAAGTTCGCGTTAATTTCGCTGTGTAAAGTGGATAATCAGGGTTAGAGTCGAAGCTGAAGAGGAAGACAATCCAGTATGTTTCTTTGCATTTTGGCCAATCAGAATGCCCATGTAAGCCTGGGATTATACAAACTAAACGCGTTTCATTACAGCTAAAACAAATTAAGTATCATTAGGGCATTTATAGAGGAATTCAACAGCGAATCAATAGAGAAAACTAGCAATTATCATCCCCTTCTAAATTCAGTTATGTTCTTGTTATTTCATGTTCTTTGAGGTGTCTTTTACCCTTTATAAAATTTCGTAATAGTTTTTACTTCATATAGTTAGAAAAGCAATTAGATAGTTTGGGTAGTTTCAGAAATCAACAAATGTTCCCCAATGTATAAAAAGAGGAAAATTTACTAAGAAAGGGTTGGAATTTTGGAGAACTCGGAGACTAGGCCACTGTATTCCTGATATCATCGTTGATTTGAATCAGAAGTTTCCATGAGTTGTTGCATATAATTTTGTAAGCTTCTCTGTCATGTGTCATGCTATGTTTTCTTCTTTTCAAGTATAGTAATAAAGTTGCAGGTCTTTATTTGCTTATGTAGATAAAGTAAAACTTCCTTAAAAGAGCGCTCCTATACTTGAAGTCCTCATTTCCTTTCTAAGTTATAGATAATAGTTTCTGTGAAAGATCAGCATATTATCTATGATGCAGTTCTCATTATGATATTTACTCTAAGTTATAGACAATAGTTTCTGTGAAAGATCAACATATTATCTTTAACTTTTCCTTCAAACTTTCTTCATTCACCATCTATATCTAGCAACAAATGGCATTCTGAGATGTTCTGGTCATACATGTATTAAGAGTTAAAGACCAAGTTTTCCAGGTCCTTCATTTAAGAACACAAAAAACAATAAGTGACAGTAAATAATATTTATTAATGTCTTAAGCACAATTTCTGTACAACTAGGAAATTGGTTTCTTAAGGAAGAACAGAGTGCGTGAAGGAGACATTAATGGAGGCTAAGAAGAGCTTCATGGAGGCCTCCACTTCAGGTAGTAAGGACAAAATAGAACCAGAGATGGACCCATCAATGCTTACTACCTTTTTGGAGACATTCATGAAGCTGCTGCACGACAATAAGGCTGTGAAGGGACTGTAGGAACTCATCAGTAGGTGCGCTGGGTCAGAAGAACCGTGCGTAGTCCAGAAGCTCGGGAAGCACACAACGCGAACAGGAAGGGAGATGAGATTGACTACACAAATCAGGGAATATGAAATGGATCAAGTGATTTTGGATCTAGGATCATATGCAAATGTTCTGCCAAAGCAGACTTGGGAGTGCATAGGCAAGCTCGCGTTGCAATGGTCTCCTATTCAATTGCAAATGGCGAACTAGTAGAAGATACTACTGATGGGAAGATTACAGGGAATAACGGTAGATTTCAAAGGTGCGAGCACGCTTGTAGACTTCAAAGTGATATAGATTGTTAATGACAACAATCCCTATCCCACACTTCTGGGAATAGATTGGGCCATTGATATGAATGGAGTGATAAATCTAAAGAAGCACAAAATGATTTTTCTGAAAAAGTCACTACATGTAGTGGTACCTCTAGACCCTGCAGAAGTATCACGCTACACAGAACTGGTGTGCGATGATGATAGTAAGGATTATTTAGAATGTATACACAAGATAACCATGCGAGAGAAGGAATGGGTGAATCCTACAGCAGATGGTAGGATTTTGTGGGAGCGCGAAAGCTCGTGCACTTCGGATTTGAACGAAGAAATAGAACGATGGAAGAATCGGTTACACGAGGCAACCATGGTTAATTGCAACATGATGATAAAGTCACTATGCAGTGTAGCAACAGAGGCAAGGGATCTACCTATGTATGACAGACTGACTGTGGTAGACGATTTCCTGAATAGGTTTGAAAAAGAAGTACCGGAATAACAACATTTCGACGCTCTGAAATGGGCATTGCGCGCTACGCCTGCAAGATGGTGGGGTACACATCAGAGGAGTTTTGAGAAATGACGCGACTGCAGAAGAATGATGCTTATACGGTTTGGAAAGCCTTAGATGCGGATGGAAGCTGGGTGTGATGGACAAGACATCCCGTGTACCCACCTCTCTAGATGGGTACAGGCATATGGTATGCAACCTGCATGAATGCACACCTTCCTCACGATAGGAAACAGGAACAACAAGCAGGGGCACCCTAGATGACGGTGTGAATGACAAAGTATGCAAAGAACAAGAGCCCTGAAGATTCTACACAGAGAAGCCCTTGATAGGGTGTGCAAAGTACTAAACACGGTCCACCACGTGAGATGCATTGATTGGGACCTGCGCGTACCTGCAGTGCTATGGGCTTATAGAACAAGGTGCAAGAAACTGATGGGACAAACACCTTTCTGGTCAGTTTATGGCATGGAAGTTGTCATGCCAATGGAATATATCGTACCTAGTTTGTGAATAGCAGTGCTCACAGGGATGACAGACTGTGAAGCTCTGGAAGAAAGACTTGCGCAATTGGAAGAACTTGAGGAGGAACAGTTCCTGGCGGGTTTTCATTAGCAAGTTCAAAAACAACGTGAAAAGTCTTGGCACGATTTCCATATCAAGTTGCACACATTCAAAGTAAATGACTTAGTATTGCTATATGATAGTAAGTTTGACAAATTTTCGGGCAAATTCCGAATGCATTGGCTGGGACCATAGGTGGTTAAGGAGGTCACAAATAGAGGCATGGTCCAGCTAGTCAAACTAAATGGAGAACCCTTCCCAGGGAAATTAAACGGCAGCCGCTTGAAGCCCTACACGGGTGGGCCGGCTATTTGGCTAGTTGGCCGAAGCATAGTCTTCGCACTCCGAGGAGCAAGATAAAGGCATGGGACTATAAACATATGTAGCAGAGGCTGATACAGATGTAGGGAAACAATTCAGACACAGAGGTCTTAGAGGCAAGTATGTAACAGGTTTAGCAAGCAGTAGCTTTGTGTGCTGCGGACATCAATACTATTCGAGAACAGTTGGAGGGACTCCAGGCCAAGATCACCGCATCGACAGATGACTTGAGGGCAAGTCACGATGTTTGTGTTGGGGGCTTGTTGGGCATGGAATCCCTCGACGACATGTTTTGGGGCTCAAAGCCCAAGTTTTGATCTAATATTGTTGTAAAGCTCTGCGAATTGCGGGCACGGAAGTATGTTAGAGTCATAGGGTTGTTTGCCCTAGTTTTGAATGTAATGTCGGCCTACCCATGGTCCGCGGACCATGGGATTGTATAAATAGAGCGAGGCTCTAAGTTGTAAAGAGACATCAGATTGGATCGGATAGAGAGAAAAGTAGAAGAAAAGAGTAAGAGTCTAAGTGTGTCGTAGAGTAGGAAAAGGCTCTGCAACTGAGTGCACAGAGGCCTAGTAGAGTCTGCAGCTGAGTGCGTGGACCCCTGTAACTGATTGTGCAGGGTAGAGTCAAGTTTGTAACCGAAGGAATATAATAATAAAGAGAATTTTTATCTTAATTTTGTGTATCTATTCTTGGGTTATTGTCTGTTGATATGAATTGCAATTACACTGTTTATTTATTATGCGCACTTGTATGAATGAATTATATTGCTAAGTATGCTTTACACCTGCAAATAAGCTAAGTTAATCAACTAACCGTGGAATACTAGTATGGCATTAGGTAATAACATTGTTCGAACCCCAAGTAGGGCTGCGCGAAGGCAGCACCTCAGGCCGCGAGGTACGAATAAGTGCGCGTAGCGACGTGCGCGCAGGGTTGAACCACGAACCACTTGAACTCATCAGACATCTCTAGTGTGCGGAAACTTGGTTCTAGCACCCTCCCATACTACTTCGGGTGAGACTTCAGTCCGTGCTCCACGGATTGTTGATGAAAGGGCCAGTAGTACCGGGATTTGTTTGGTTAAATCAACTCCGAACCTGCGTCAGGCCCATACCAGCCAACAATGAGGGGGATATTCATGATATAGGAGAGATGGTGTGTGACGTCACCATAGAGGCACTCCAAAAATTTGTGGAGGAGAATCAGATTGTGTTGGGGGCCCTCTGAGCACAGATTTAGGAGTTGCAAGTGTGCGGTCCTCAGACTGGTACTCCATCAACTAGCCTTGCAGTAGGGACAACTGTAGCCGAGGAAATCCTGCGTGCTCATATGACCAACATAATAGTGCTTCCAGAATGTTATAGATCTAACCTAGAAATATATGATAATAGAAATAAACCTAATAAATAACAAGATTTGAATATAGATAGAAAGTGCTTCACTTTATTGATATCAAACCCTTAAGGTAGGGCAACACCATACATTCACTCCTTAAGGAAGGAGAACACTCCACAAGCCATATGCCTATTCATACAATAATCCTTGACATCTCTCAATGGGGACTCTCTAACCTCTATATAGGCCTCATACATACAATACCATGGGTCATTACCATGGTTCCCTCAATACCATCTATCTAATACCATGGGATTATTACATTATTGCTAACTGCTTGTGGTCCCTTACATGATACGGGTTAACCACCTTATTTATTACTATGGCCCATCCCATTATTACATTATTCCTTTGGGTACCTCCCTTTGTACCCCATATTATCCCCCCTAGGTATACTACATTCCACGCCCCTTAACATGTTTTGTCCCCGAAATATGGGAAGAACACAAATAATAAGATCTACACAAAATAGTAGTCCACTGATACCATGCACGTGCATCTAGCCATCCCAGAGAAAGGTGAACCCTTGATCTCGCTGGTGCCTTGCTCATTTGAGATGGAAGCTGATCCTCATGAATCTTCTGTGTGTAGTAGGTGGATTGTCTCTCCTCTTTATCTGTCATGTGGGGGTTGTTGTCCTTGTATCTAATTTGTCGCCATCTTGTTGGTTTTTTCCTTTGCTAGGTGATGTGGGTGGTGATATGCTGAATTTTTATCCAACAGTGTATCTTTCTTTAATTTACCACCTAATGGAGCCTGATTGGCATCTGGTACATGTTGTGGTGCATGTTGTTGTTTATTATCTTCCAATATTACTTCAACCACTGAATCCTCATCTAATGTAACATTTGCTACTTCAGCCTCCTTGGACTCTACCTGTTTTTCTGGTACCTGGTTTGACGTTTGTGTTTGGTTTTCGACCATCAATGGCTCATCATCTGATATGCCAGTCCTTGGAACATCTTCTGCTTCAACCTCCGTGGACTCTACTTGTTTATTGATGGAAATATCTTGTGATGTAATTTTCCTTTTTTTATACTAGAGCTTCAGGAATTTCTTCTGCACATTAAAATTTATAGTACCCACTGATTCCATCCAAGGGTATCCCAAAACAACATCCTTAGAAGCCATATCTGAAGCATTAAAATCAGAATGCAATACTTATTTTTCCATAGAAATTTTCAAATCTTTATAAACATGCACTTGCTCATTATTAACCTGTGTGTGCTCCATGTGTTTTACTCGCATTTGTAATTTTTTTGCCAAATTAACATTTATGAGATTTTGCTTGCAACTAGGATTTATGGACACAACTATCTTAGCTCATTCTGAAAGAATACATGAACATGCAATAAGAAGATACCAATAGAAAATAACCCTTTACATGTCTCATTCCCCTGTTTTCTAGCATGAGACCATTTGTCTAAAAGGACTCTTTCGAATTCTTCATCTGAAAGTTTGGACAACTGCTTGTTGGCATGTGATTACCACTATCTGGCAGCCTCATCTTCGAAACTAAGCAGTAAAAAATACCTCCCAAGGTTTCCCACGTGTGAACTTTCGATTCTGTATGAATTCTTCAATAATAGGGCTATCATCTCTTCCTATAAAAAACATCTTGCTAGACGGCAGGAAAAAAAAATCACTTGGCGAAAATTGAAAATGGTTGCAGTTTAGTCAATATTTCTCAGAATCTTTATTATGACCTATTTTCAAAAATGGAACAACCATTCTACATCTTCCCATGTGGTAGAAATCCTGATCTAGGCACTAGAATTTCGAATTCGCACTGCAACTGTCCTGCCGTCACAAAAAATTTCTGAAAAAAGAGCTGATTTTAAATTAGTGATATCTCCCTCATCCAGACTTCGATTTGACTGATTTTTTTTTTGAACTTGGGTATTTTTCACAAAAAATCTAGATCAACAATTATATTATACAGATTTTGCACCAGAACATACAAATCTGTGCCGCAAACTCGCCGCCCTGAAAAAATATCTGCAACACCACTGATTTTTAGATCAGCGATATCTCCTTCATCCGAATTCCGATTCGGTCGATTTTTTTTTTTTTTTTGAAATTGGGTATTTTTTCACAAAGAATCCAGATCTGCAATTAGATTCTGTAGATTTTGCACCAGAATATACAAATCTGTGCCACAAACTCGCCGACCCAAAAAAATGTCTGCAACACCACTGATTTTTAGATCAGCGATATCTCCTTCATCCGGACTCTGATTCAGCCAGTTTTTTTTTTGAAATTGGGTATTTTTTCGCAAAAATTCTAGATCTGCAATTAGATTTTGCATATTTTGCACCAAAACGTACAAATCGGATCTGCAAACTTTCCGCCCCAAAAAGTTCCTGCAAAAATAAAAAAAATATTCTCCACTTTGCCCAAGAAAGTGCTCTGATACCACTTGTTATAGATGTAATCCAGAAATATATGATAAGAGAAATAAACCCAATAAATAAAAATATTTGAATATAGATAGAAAGTGTTTCACTTTATTGATATCAAACCCTTAAGGTAGGGCAACACCATACATTCACTCCTTAAGGAAGGAGAACACTCCACAAGCCATATGCCTGTTCATACAAGAGTCTCTAGCCTCTATATAGGCCTCCTACATACAATACCATGGGTCATTACCATGGTTCCCTCAATATCATCTATCTAATACCATGGGCTTATTACATTATTGCTAACTACTTGTGGTCCCTTACATGATACGAGTTAACCACCTTATTTATTACTATGGCCCATCCCATTATTACATTATTTCCTTGGGTACCTCCCTTTGTACCCCATATTATCTCCCCTAGGTATACTACACAAAAGGGGCACTAGTAACAACAAATGAGGGTGACAAGCCTATGGTTAGTACATTGAAAGATATAGGGATCAACATGGATGCGCTCCCGCGGGAGACACTCTATGTTCTGCAAGATGGGATTACTGCAGAACTGTGGGCTAGGGAGAGCCGCGTGATGTAAGTGCTGTGTGAGCAAAAGATCAACATGGAGTAGTTGAGATTGCAGTGCAATGAGGTTGTGTCTCAGAATAGGTAGATGGTGCAGGTAATTGAAGAAGCCTGCCAAATGGTCCCTGAGCTGCCATCCTAGCAGAAGCTCTAGCAGAGGCATGCATCTAATGATTAGTAGCAGGAGTGCATGAGGCATGAGAAGAAATGGCCAAGGTTCAGCTGGAGCTGAACCTTTAGATAGCAGAGATGTGGTTGAAGGCACAGCCTTCAACTCCTCCAGAGGTAAGGGAACAACGCGCCAGTGCTATTACCTCGGGGATGGAGGAGATCAACAGTGTAGTAAGGGACTACACCAGAATGTTGGAAGAATCATTCGAGGTCCTCACCAATTTGCAGGAGGACCCGAACATACAACGATTGGAAATAGAGGCACATGAGCTATAGTAGTAGTATGACAACATTAAAGGAACTGCACATACGGTGGCCCTCACACACTGGCTTGCGCGAATGCAGCAGGTGAAAGCGCTTAAGGGGCAAGTAGATGCAGTGCGACACAGAGAAGCGCTTTTGAAGGTGCGTGTTCAACCTTAGATCGACGAGGCCTTCATAATCATCGCAATAATTGAAGGAAAGCTCATGTAGATGTAGGGGAGGTAGTAGTAGATACAGGGGAGCAGTTCCGACACTGCGGTCTTTGAACAACAAGTGCAGGAGATTCAGTGGGCAGCCGCTTAGTGCACTGCTGACCTTGCAGTCGTCTGAGCAGCGTTGGGAGGTCTCCGCGCGAAGATCTTTGCACCAACAAAGTGACTCAAGGATGAGTCATGATGTTTGTGTTGGGGGCCTGTTGGGTGTGGGATCCCCCCAAGGCAAGTTTTGGGGCTTAAAGCTCAAGTTTTGACTAATTCCAATGTAAAGACTCCGCGATTTTTGGGCATGGAGCGCGAAGATGGTAAATGAGTCAGAGGGTTGTCTACCCTCATTTTTGTAATGTAATTTTAGTTTGAGAGATCTACTCATTGATCCAAATTGGATCCATAAAGAACTGTCAAAAGAACCATGACTGTATCAGGTTGGGACAAACATCAAAGAATTTAAAACAGTGATAAAAAACACCTCTAAACCAGTGGTAGTTGGCAGCCAGTGTAGAACGATGAGGAACTCGGTCAAAGCACGCTAAACGAGGCCCATGGAGACTGCGCGGGAGGCGAAATTAGCCCCTGGGAGGCCCAGATCAGGAAACAGAGGAGGTTTTTGATGCACGATTAGCACTAATCATGCATCGCTGGGTGAAAACCCTCAAAATGGAGAAGCTCGAGCACTTGGTTGCGTGGAGATCTGGAGAACCGAAGGATAAAAGGTGAAAGGGCTAAAAGCTAAAAGGTGGGACCTGCTTCGAAACCAGCGGTATTGATCAGGGGCCCTCAAACGGTAAGCAGTTTTGGGTGAAAGCAGAGTGATCCCACTCAGTGGTCGACACGTGGCAAGCAGAGGAGAGAGAAAACCGCCACTGATCATGCACTAACGATCGAGCAAGTCAACCGCATGAAATGTGCGTATGGCATCGGATCTGGAGGCCCTAGATCTAATGACTAAGATTACGCCCGATGGGAAATCGAAATCGATGAGGGATTAAGCCGCAGTTTGTAAAGATTTGATGTCCGATTTGATTGCTGCTGTGGAGGAAGACTCATTCCACGACGTAACTGAAGAATTGAACCGACGAAGCAGGCTGGAACCATTTGCAGGAGGACATGTGGCCACTCCCCGTGAGCTTGGTGGTGATGTCGAACATGGAACTCCAAGCGCAGCTGCAGAAGGAAATTTGATAGAGGTGGAAGAGGAACTAAACAGTCTTGAGCTTGAATGGCTTTAAAGCCATGAGCAGAAGACAAAAGACATAGAGAACCCCGAGAGGAGGACGAAACACAAAGAGGAAGACAAAAGACAGAGAAGTGAAGAAAATAGTGAAGCAAAAGCAGAAAGAAGATAGAGGGCCGAGCTGATTAGAGGCAACGTTGAGCACCAGAGAGCTTGAGAGACTCAAGCCATCCCCGAGAGGATCTGTCAGACTAGAGAGGACAAAGAGCTGGTAGGAACAGAGTCTGTGCACTCCAGTGGCTTGGGGAATCCAAGAACCACCCTGCCAAGCAAATCTATTTCAGGTGACTCATATTGAGCTCCTGCATTGTAATTCTCTGCTTAAGACACAATAAAATAAGGCCATCACTGAAGAGCTGGACCAGAGATGTAGCCTTGGAGGATAGGGTGATCACCTTATTAATTTCTTGTGTTCTTGTATTTGCTTGCTGTATTTCTCTGCTGTCTTTCCATTTCAAGTGTCTCTATATTTGCAATTTGATCTATCTGTTTCTTAAATAACATAGACACACACACCAACACATGAGTCTGTAATACCTGTATTCAATAAATCTTTAATTGAGGTCACTCATAGGGTGATTATCAGATCAAGTGGTATTAGAGCTTTAGGTTGTAAGGTTAGACAAGCTTGTGTTGGTTTAGTTGTTGAATGCTCACTAGATCAAAGCTCAAATTAGGAGAAGAAGAGTTGGTGGAAACTAATCGTGAAATTGGGAGAGTCTATCCTCGGAAGACAATGTCAGAGGAAGGTTCTGTGGGGCCAGACCCTCAATCCATAGAAAGTTTCCTAGCTATAGAGTCTATGGTAGAAGAAATGTATAGGGAATTTAGAAAGCATAAGGATGAGGATTCATCAGGTTCTAAACAAGATAAAGAAGAAGATGAGTCTCACTTCCATGAGCACTCCAAAGGAAAAGGGGAAGAGGAAAGCTTTCTCACACCTCCTAATAGACCTGTGCATAATAAGAAAGCATCTTTGATTAATTTAGATGTTAAATTTGACTTGCCTATATATGATGGACAACTAAATGCTAAAAAGTTGGACAATTGGATTAGATAAATTGATGTGTATTGCAGAGTATAGAACATAGACTTAGACAAGAGCAAGATTCAGTTGGCAAGCCTAGACCAAGGAGGCACTGCCTTGGTTTGGTGGGAAGGCAGAACCCAAGCTGATATGAAAAGACATGGTAAGACCATCTCTGTCTGGAGTGAATTTGTTTCTGTAATTAAAAAGCAATTCTATCCATTGGCCTACATGCAACAAACCATGATGAGCTGACAAACTCTTTGACAGTTGAAAGGGAAAAGTGTGCAAGGGTACACTCAAGAATTTAGAAAGAGAGCATTGATGCTGGGTATCTCATTAGACTCACCAGAGACTCTTTTGAAGTACATTGGTGGTCTACACAGCCGCATGAGGCATACCATCCTCATGTTCAATTCCACTAGTATAGATGAGGTATCTGTACAAGCTACTCATCTAGAAGCTAGAGGAAAGAATGGAAATCCAGAAGTTGGGGGACCATCCCAACCCACTGCAAGCAAGAGCAAGGAGAAAAGAAAGCAGAAGTGGAAAGCAAGGAAGGCTAACACTACACGGAAAAGCAAAGCTTCATGCAGTCACTATAAAAAGGATGGGCATGATGATGAGCATTGTTGGATTCTGCATCCAGACTAGAGACCTAAGAATTCCGAGGGCAACAAGAAGAAGACTGCTGCAGCTATTCAAAAAGATTTGGGGTCAGACTCAGGAGATGAAATAACTATTGCAGCCACAGGTATAAAAGGTAAGAATTCTGTAGCATCTACTAGTAATTTTGCTCAATTTGTTATTGATGAAGAAAATGAGAGGAAAAGACATGAGCTATTCCATATTCGAGTTGTTTCCAAATATCAAAAGATTGATACTCTGTTTGATAGTGGCTCACAAGTAAATTTAATTTCTGAAGCAATTGTAAAGAAATTGGGATTAGCAACCACACCTCATAAGAAACCCTACCCATTAGGATGGTTGAATGATAAAGCACAGCTACAAGTGACTAGACAGTGCAAACTCAAGTTTTCTTTTGGGTCAACATTTGTAGATGAGGTGGAGTTAGACATAATTCCTTTGGATATATGTGGAATTGTTTTAGGAAGTCCTTACTTGTATGATAGAAGGGCTATTTTATATAGAGATGAGAACAAGTGTCTACTTGTTAAAGATGGAATCGAATACTTTGTAAGAGCTCATAAGCTCAAGAATAATTATACTCTCATAAACTCAGTGCAGATGAAAAGAATGATAAATTCATGCAAACAATTCTTACTGATGGTTGTAAAGGAAAAAACCCCTGATAAAACCAATGTATTTGAGGGCTGTAATGCTGAACAACAAGCTGATATAGAAAAGGTTGTTTTAGAGTATGATGTCTTATTTCAAGAACCTAAAGGTCTGCCACCCAAAAAGGGAATAATACATGATATTATTTTGCAGCAAGATGTTCCATTGCCTAACATTGGAATGTATAGGTTGTCGGCTTTAGAGAATGCTGAAATCAAGAACCAGGTGCAGGAGTTGCTCGAGAAAGGGTTCATCAGGCCTAGCACATCACCATGTGGGTCACCAATCATTTTGGTGAGAAAGAAGATGGCTCATGGATAATGTGCATTGATTATAGAGCACTGAATAATATAACAATTAAAAATCTTTATCCCCTTCCTCTCATAGATGATCTTTTAGATCAATTAAAGGAAGCTGTTTATTTCACCAAGCTGGACTTGCATAGTCGATACCATCAGGTCAGAGTTGCAGAGCAAGATGCATGGAAGCCTACTTTCAAAACAAAGCAAGAATTGAATGAATGGCTGGTTATGCCTTTTGGCTTAACTAATGCTCCTAATACTTTCATGAGATTAATGAATGATGTACTCAGACCTTTTCTTGATGATTTTGTTATTGTATACCTGGATGACATTATGATTTTTAGTAAAACGTGGGAAGAACATTTAAAGCATGTTATGCAGACACTAGATGTTTTGAAAAGAGAAAAACTTTATGTTAAACTCTCAAAATGTGAATTTGGCAAAACATCTCTAAATTACTTGGGTCATATAGTAGAGGGTGGAGAATTGAAAATAGATCCCTCTAAAGTGGCAGTCATTGTAAACTGGTATAAACCCAAATTTGCTACAGAAATGAGAAGCTTTTTAGGAGCAACACAATATTGAAGGAAGTTCATTTCTAACTTTTCCTCAATTGCAGCTCCCTTACATGCTTTGACAGGATTGAACAAGGTGTTTCAGTGGGGAGGCAAACATCAGAAAACCTTTGACACCTTGAAAGAAAAGATTAGTACAACACCTATATTAGCACTGCCTGATCTGCAAAGACCATTTGAGATCCAAACAGATGCCAGTCACTATGCCATGGGAGCAGTGTTGCCACAGCATGGTAAATCCATATGTTATCATTCTGAGACTTTTAATCCTGTAGTAGTTAACTATCCTACATATTATAAGCAATTGTATGCATTAGTTCAGAGCGTGAAAAAGTGGAAACATTACTTAATGGGAAAAGAGATAGTAATACATACTGATCATCAACCACTTCAATATCTGCACTCCCAAACTAAGCTGCAACAATCAAGACATTACAGATGGATGGGTTTTCTAAAATAGTTTCATTTAGTCATCAGATATAAAAAGGGCATACATAACAAAGTTGCAGACATGTTATATAGACCCATTATAAATGCATCTACCATACTTAAGCATAATATTGTACTGCATGAAAGCTACATTGAACAATATGCTTAGGATATGGACTTTAAAGATGTATATGCAACTTTGAGTCAAGGCAAAAGAGTAGAAGAATTGGATTATCATGTGAAGGACCGACTCTTATATCATTGTGGGAAACTCTGCATTCCACAAACTGAGAGAATAAAGATAATTAGGGAAGCACACACTTCTTTGATATCAGGTCACTTTGGGGTAAGTAAAACAGTTGCACAGCTGCAAAGGTTTTGTTATTAGCCAAAAATGAATGAGACAGTTTCTAGATATGTAAGAGGGTGTGCTATGTGTGCTAAAAGCAAGCACAACAACAGAAAACTAGGCTTGTACACTCCATTGCCAGTTCCTTCTCACCCTTGGGAAAGTGTTTCCATGGATTTTGTTGGAGGACTGCCTAAATCTAGGAAAGGTCATGATTATCTATATGTGGTTGTGGATAGGTTCAACAAAATGTGTATTTTGATACCTTGTAATAAACATATTATAGCTGAACAAACTGCAAAATTGTTCTTTGAACATGTATCCGTTTATTTTGGATTATCCACTTCTATTGTATCTGATCGAGACACCCAATTTGTGGGGAAGTTTTGGTCAAGTCTATTGGAATTGATGGACACCAAACTGAAGAAAAGCACAACTTTTCATCCACAAACTGATGGCCAGACAGAAGTAGTTAACAGGACAGTGATCCAGTTACTGAGAGGATATTGCAGCAAACATCCTAAGCTTTGGGATGAACATTTGTGTTATGTGCAACATGCTTACAACAGAGCAAAGAATTCTTCTACACAGAGATCTCCTTTTAAGACCTGTTTTGGTTTCACACCAAGGTCTCCTTTGGATTTTGTTTTTGGTAAAGATACCGTGGTTGATGGACATAGTGATGTGGACAACGAAACTAGGTTCATTGAACAGATCTAGGAGATCCACCAGGCAATACAGGAACAACTAGAAAAGAGCCAAGCCAAATACAAGGCTAGGCATGACAAGCATCGGATGGAGCATAGTTTTCAATTTTGTGACCAGGTTTGGTTGTATATCAGCAAGGATAGTGTTATGAAACCAGCTCAAGAAAAGATAGAAAAGATAGATCAACGCCTTAGAATTCAGCCTCTTCGAGGGGGCAACCTCCTTTACATTACATAAATGAACAATTCTTGGATGATACAAATGACAAAACCTCCTTTCTATATATAGGAGTCTAAGGAGTCACAATATAATCCAGCCGACCTAACAATAATAATATAAAGCCACAAAAATAACAATAGAGGGATTCTATGGGGCACAGAAATAACAATATGGGGGTAATAGGGGCACAACAATATAAATAAGGGGTATAACTACAATAGTAATGGGGTAATCACTAGTATTATAGGGACCCAACATGCCCCTCTCCTTCAAAAAAGTGTTGTCCTCAACGCTTGAGTAGTTCTGGATACTTCTGCATAAAATTCTCATCCTCCCATGTGGAATCTTCAGCGGATAAGTTCTTCCACTTGATAAGATACTCTGAAATTGATCGATTTCGTAGCTGTCGAGTTCTTGTTTCTGTGACTGCTTCCGGTTCCAATATAATTTTTCCTTCCTCGTCAAGTTCTGGCAATATTGTTTGAATTGGGAGCTTGTCACCTATAACCTTCTTTAAACATGAAACATGGAAAACTGGGTGCAATCGAGAAGCTGCAGGAAGCTCCAATTTGTATGCCATAGTACCAATCTTTTGCAACACCTTGTACGGACCATAATACTTTGGTGATAATTTATTATCCTTCTTAGCTTGCTTTAGGGACATTTGCTTATATGGTTGTAGCCGTAGGAATACCCAATCACCTACATCAAAACTTCTTTCACTGCGATGTTGATCTGCCTGTTGTTTCATTCTATTTTGTGCCAACACGAGGTTATCCTTTAAGAGTTGGAGGACTTGTTGTTGATGTTCGATGTGATGTTCCACTGCCTGAACCTTAGAATTTTCTCTTAAATATGATGTGATGGATGGTGGTTGATACCCATAAAGTGCCATAAATGGGGTCATTTTTGTTGCTGTATGGAAGGAAGTGTTATACCACCATTCAGCCAGAGGCAACCATTTGACCCATTGTGTCTGTTTATCAGATACAAAGCAACGAAGATATCCTTCCAAACATTTGTTTACTATCTCAGTTTGCCCATCAGATTGAGGATGATAAGATGAGCTATGAGCTAACTGAGTACCAAGACAAGAAAATAATTCTGTCCAAAAATTTCCAGTGAAAATGGGATCTCTGTCACTTACAATAATCTTTGGGTTTCCATGTAGCTTTTGAACTGTTTCCATAAATGCAGTAGAAACTGTACTGGCTTTAAATGGATGTGATAATGCACAAAAGTGTGCATACTTGGTAAGTCTGTCAACTACCACCATGATGACACTCTTTCCCTCAGACTTGGGTAAACCTGTGATAAAATCCATTGAAACCTCCTCCCAACGTTGGCTTGGAATGGATAAAGGTTGTAATAGACCCGGTGTCTTAATTGTTTCAACTTTATTTTGTTGGCAAACCAAACATTCCGCCACAAACTTTTGAATATCTGATTTAAGGCCATCCCAAAAAAATTCCTTCTTAACCCTGTGGTAAGTTTTTAAAAATCCTGAGTGCCCTCCTAAGGGAGAAGTGTGCAATTCCATAAGAATCTTTTGTTTTAGCTGGGAATTCTTACAGAGGTATAAGCGATCTTTGTACCATAACGAATCATTTTTCCAGCTAAATGTATCAGAAGTACTGGAATCTTGTTGTAGCTTTCGAATAAGTGCCCACACTTCTTCGTCATTCTTCCATTCCTCCCTTGCTTCGTTTATCCAATCTGGTTGGATAATAGAAATGGCACACAACAATGCTTCCACATCCTCATCCTTTCTTGAGAGTGCATCTGCCACCACATTTTGCTTCCCTTTTTTGTAGATGATTTCAAAGTCATAACCCAACATCTTTGTGACCCACTTTTGTTGCTCTTCAGAGGATAATCTTTGTTCTAAAAAGTATTTAAGGCTATCATGATCCGTTTTTACCTTGAAGTGTCTTCCCATTAGGTAGGGTCGCCATTTCTTAAGTGCATGGAGTATTGCCAACATTTCCTTCTCATAAATAGCTTTGCTTAAAAACTTTCCCTTGATTGGACGACTTTCAAAAGCAATGGGTCTTTCATCTTGCATTAGAACAGCACCAATTCCATTTCCTGAAGCATCACATTCCACAATAAAGGTTTTTGTGAAGTCCGGTGTAGCTAAGACCGGTGCTTGGCACATTGCCTCTTTAAGATGTTCAAAGGCCTTTGTTGCTTCCGGAGTCCATGAAAATGAATCTTTCTTCAATAATGTTGTTAGAGGTGCTGCTATTCTCCCATAATTCTTAACAAACTTGCGATAATACCCTGTCAACCCAAGAAATCCTCGCAGATGCTTTATGGATGTGGGGATTTTCCATTCCTTAATGGCTTTAATTTTGCTAGGGTCTACCTTAACTCCTTCATGAGATACAATATGACCCAAATATTCCACCTCCTGGACTCCAAAGAAACATTTGGATCTTTTTGCATATAATTGTTTCTCCTCCAATAGTTGTAGCACCCTGTCAACATGTTCAACATGATCCTTCCAAGACTTGCTGTAGATTAGTATATCATCAAAAAATACTAACACAAATTTTCTAAGGAATGGTTTGAAAATTGAATTCATCAAACCTTGAAATGTTGAAGGTGCATTGGTAAGGCCAAAAGGCATGACCAAAAATTCATAATGACCCTCATGAGTTCTAAATGCCGTTTTCGGAATGTCTTCAATCTTCATTCTGATTTGATGATATCCCGAACGAAGATCCAACTTGGTGAAGTAAATTGATCCATGCAATTCATCCAGTAATTCATCAATAACAGGAATGGGGAACTTATCTTTAATAGTGAGCTTGTTGAGCTCCCTATAATCCGGACACATGCGCCATGATCCATCCTTCTTGTGCACCAATACTACTGGAGCTGAGAAAGAACTTTGACTCGGTTGAATTATACCAGCCTCTAGCATTTCTGCAACCATACGTTCAATTTCACTTTTTTGGACATAGGGATATCTGTACGGCCTGATGTTTGGAGGAACACTTCCTGGAATCAGATGAATAGCATGATCATGATCACGCATAGGTGGGAGACCTTTGGGAGTCTCAAATACCTTGGAATGATTGTCCAGGACTTTTTGGAGATCTGGAGAAATAGATGATTCCAATGTGGAAACATCTAGCGAACATAATTGTGCAATTACACCTCTTTGCTCCTTTTTTAGAAGCTTTGTCATGCCATTAGAGCTGATTATCTTTCCTGGTTTCCCTGCAATACCCCTTAATTCAACTTCCTTTCCTTCCGTAGAAAATTTGATGAAAAGTTCTTGAAAATTAAAAGCTATTGTACCCAAGGATTGTAGCCATTGGACTCCTAGTACAACATCAGCACCTCCCATTGGAATGGAAAGCATTGGGCTAGTCAATACATATTCTCCCATGGATAGCTTGATATTATGGCACTTTCCAGAGCAATTTATTGTTCCTCCATTTGCAATCATCACTTGACACTCTGGTGCTGGATATAGGAAGCAATTCAATTCTTTTGCTACCCTACAATGAATAAAATTGTGGGTGCTTCCTGAATCAATCAACACTATTACCTTTTTCTTCTTGATTTGTCCTTCTATCTTGATGGTTTGAGGAGTGGTAATTCCCGCCAATGCATTACAAGATATGGTCGGATTTATTTGTTCTTCATCTAGGCTTTGTTCCTGGAGTATATCTTCTTCTTTTGACCTTTCTTGCTCCTTTTCTTCTTCCTCTTCACAATCTATGTAGAATAATTTCTTCTCAGCACACTTATGACCTTTAGTGTATTTGCTATCACAACTGTAACAAAGCCCTTTTGCTCTTTTTTCTTCCAATTGTTGTGGTGTCAACCTTATAGGTTGTGGAAGACTAGGGGCAACAACACTTCCGTCTTTATAGTTGTGAGTGGTATGCTTCCTGGTTGCCATAATTTTGCTTTCCATTTTTCTTGCTAACCTGAATGCCTTCTCTAATGAATCAGGTTCCCAAAGGCGAACATCATGTTGGATATTATCCTTTAAAGACCCTATGAACACATCAATCCTATGCTCCTCTGGAATATCTTTTACCCTTATGTTCAATTTTTGGAACTCCTCAATGTGCTCCATTATTGAACCCTTTTGTTTGAGACTTATCAATTGGCTAAAAAAAGTGTTGCTTTTTGTATCTCATAATGTGCTATCAATTCTTCCGTAAAAATTGCCCAAGTGATAAATTGTTTACGAGAGCAAAGCCATTGATACCATACAAACTGATTTGGTTCCAAATATACAGTTGCCATACGTACCTTTTGTGTGTTTTGCACATTATTGAGATCGAAGAATTGCTCCATCTGTAATATCCATGTGGCGGGATCCTTGCCATCAAACTTCCTCATATCGATTTTTGGAATATGGTGATTCTTCGATCCAACATTAGTGTCTATGGAATCATGATTAACATTTCTTTTGTTCTCATCATGAGTTTCCTTTACTACCTTTTCACCATTAGTGACCCTTTCTTGTAGCAACTTCTTCAATTCTTCCATGTCTGTCTTCAAATCTATCTTCAAATTTGCCATCGAATCCTCCATCTTATCTTCCATGCCCTTTATCTTAGATTCCACGCCATTTATCTTAGATTCCACGCCATTTATCTTAGATTCCACGCCACTTATCTTAGCTTCTGTTAGCTTTTGTGAGCGTGACATTTGTTGCACTTGTTCTTGTAATTTTGATATATCATGTAGCATTTCTTCCTCTTCTTCATGAGTCATGCTAGAGCTTTCAGGTTCCTTACTAGGTGTTTGCATTTTCTTTCCTCGGGGCATCAGTTACCGATAATAATGCTTTACTATGCCCTTTGAATTCCGTTAAACCAAGCTTACACAAAAATTTAAAAAAAAAAAACTACACACCTTTTTTCACTTTATAGAAGCCTGATATTGAATCTGATGTATCTCTGTAATTTCGGATCATCCAATTCTGAAATTGCTACCTGTAGTAGCCTTCTGCGTCCTCTTTCCAATGCCACAAGTCTGAGCCAAATTGGATTCTCCAAGGAAGAGTTATGTGAAATCTCCCACAGTGACTTGCTTTTAGACAGGTTCAGTAGAGCGAACTTGTACGACGTGCCACGAGTCACTGTTTCAACCTTTGAATCTGAAATGCACACACACGAAACTACAGTCCGTCCTCTTTCTGTACCTTCTTACGAAATTTCAATCCGATCCCCAGAGAGAAAGTTATGACGATTTTCCCCAGGTCACCTGTTTTGAATGTAATTCAGGAGTCTGCAAAAAGACCAACTTCCTCAGATCATATCTCCGCAAATATCGCGCAAAAAGCTCTGAAATTCGGACCCAAGGTTCAGCGCGATTTCTTCTCAAATGGGTTTTTTTGCGACTTTTGAAACGTCACAGAAAAAAAGTTATAGCGAAAATGCCACGATGACCTGTTTGGAGCAGCGAAACCCTAGAATCCAAAGCTCTGATACCAAATGTTATGAAACCAGCTCAAGAAAAGATAGAAAAGATAGATCAATGCCTTAGAATTCAGCCTCTTCGAGGGGGCAACCTCCTTTACATTACATAAATGAACAATTCTTGGATGATACAAATGACAAAACCTCCTTTCTATATATAGGAGTCTAAGGAGTCACAATATAATCCAGCCGACCTAACAATAATAATATAAAGCCACAAAAAGAACAATAGAGGGATTCTATGGGGCACAGAAATAACAATATGGGTGTAATAAGGGCACAACAATATAAATAAGGGGTATAACTACAATAGTAATGGGGTAACCACTAGTATTATAGGGACCCAACAGATAGGATGCAAGGTGAAGGTAAAAAGCTAAAGCCTATCAGGTATGGACCCTTTAGGATACTTGAGAATATTGGTGAAAATGCTTTTCGCCTTGATCAACCAGCGTACATGCACATTTACTAAGTCGTAAATGCAGATTTCTTAAGATTGTTTTAACCTTCAATGATTGAGGACCCTGAAGAGCAAAGTCAGTTACCTTCTATAGATGACTTGCTAACTGAATATCTTAATGAATTGCAGGAGGACATAGTACTGGACAGGAAGGTGAGGATGATGTGCAGGGGAAATGTGGAGTACCTTAGGATTGGGCTCAAGGGTTCAAAGCCAAGCAGTGCAAAGTGGATTGAGATTGGGCAAGTGAGAAAACAATATCCTCACTTAGTTGATGCTTGAAAACCAACTTTTGGTGGTCCAAAAGCTTTTTCAGTGGGAAGGCGGTGATTTGAATTGGATCCATAAAGAACTGTCAAAAGAACCATGACTGTATCAAGTTGGGACAAACATCAAAGAATTTAAAACAGCGATCAAAAACACCTCTAAACCAGTGGCAGTTGGCAGCCAGCATGGAACGATGAGGACCTCGGTCAAAGCGCGTTGACTGAGGCCCCTGGAGATTGCGCGGGAGGCAAAATTAACCCTTGGGAAGCCCAGATCAGGAAACAAAGGAGGTTTTTGATGCGCGATTAGTGCTTACGCTGGGTGAAAACCCTTAAAATGGAGAAGCCCGAGCACTTGGTTGCGTGGAGAGTTAGAGAACCGAAGAATAAAAGGCAAAAGGGCTAAAAGCTAAAAGGCGGGACCCACTCCAAAACTGGAAGTATTGATTGGGGGCCCTCAAATGGTAAGCAATTTTGGGTGAAAGCGGAACGATCCCACTCAACGGTTGACGCATGGCAAGCAGAGGAGGGAGAAAACCACTGCTGATCGCACGCTAACGGTTGAGCAAGTCAACTGCGCGAAACATGCGTATGGCGTCGGATCTGGAGGCCCCAGAGCTAACGGTTGAGATTGCGCCCGATGGGAAAGCGGAATCGACGGGGGATTAAGCCGCAGTTTGTAAAGATTTGATGTCTGATTTGACTGCCACAGTGGAAGAAGACTCATTCCATGACGTAACCAAAGAATTGAATCGACGAAGCAGGCTGGCGCCATTTGCAGGAGGACATGTGGCCACTCCCTGTGAGCTTGGTGATGACGTCGAACAGGGAACTCCAAGCGCAGCTATAGAAGGTGATTCGACGAAGGTGGAAGAGGAACTAAACAATCTTGAGATCGAATGGCTTTAAAGACATGAACAAAAGACAGAAGACACAGAGAACCCCGAGAGGAGGATGGAACACAGAGATGAAGACAAAAGACAGAGAAGTGAAGAAAACAGTGAAGAAAAAGCAGGAATAAGACAGAGGGCCAAGCTGACCAGAGGCAGCGTCGAGCACCAGAGAGCTTGAGAGACTCAAGCCATCCCCGAGATGAGCTATTAGACTAGAGAGGTCAAAGAGCTAGTAGGAATAGAGTCTGTGCACTCCAGTGGCTTGGGGAATCCAAGAACCACCTTGCCAAGCAAATTTGTTTCAGGTGACTCATATTGAGCTCTTGCATTGTAATTCTCTGCTTAAGACACAATAAAATAAGGCCACCACTGAAGAGCTGGACCAGAGATGTAGCCCTGGAGGATAGGGTGAACTCCTTATTAATTTCTTGTGTTCTTTTATTTTCTTGCTGTATTTCTATGTTGTCTTTCCATTTCAAGTGTCTGTGTATTTGCAATCTGATCGATCTGTTGCTTAAATAACATAGACACACACACCAACACATGAGTATGTAATACCTGTATTCAATAAATATTTAACTGAGGTCACTCATAGGGTGATTATCAGATCACCCATGGTCCACGGGCCATGGGATTGTATAAATAGAGCGAGGCTCTAAGTGTAAAGAGACACATAAGGAATGGAAGGAAATTAATCCATGAAGCATTGAGTCAAAGTGTAGAGTCATGTCTTTGGGTCGTAGAGTAGGAGAAGGCTCTGCAGCTGAGTGCGTAGAGCCTAGTAGTCCGCAACTGAGTGCGCAGACCCCTGTAGCTGAGTGCGCAGAGCAGGTCAAGTCTATAACCATTGGAAGCATTAATAAAGATAAGTTTTACCATATTTATGTGTATCTTTTCCTGTTTTATGCATTGAAGTATATTGGGTATGAATTGTAAGTTTACTGTTTATTTACTACGTGAACTTATATGAATGTGTTGAATAAGTAAATCTAATAGAAGGTATCTGTTTACGTGAAGATAACTAATTGTTATAAGAAGATAAGTAAGATCCATGGTGTGATTTGGGGAAATAGTGCAGATCGCTGCCCTAGCAGCACGAAAGCCCCACATCCCTTGGTTAGGGTTGTGTGAAGGTGATATAACAGGGTGCGAAGGCCTCGCAGGTCAGGGAAGTGCACGAAGTAACCTATGCAAAGGTATTCATAGTTGGACTAAATGAACCCCTCAAACATCTCAAGGCTGCAGAAATCTAGTTCTAGCATCCCCCCATACTGTTTCAGGTGAGACTTTAGTCCGCGCTCCACTGACTGTTGCTGAAAGGGCTAGTAGTATAGAGATTTGTTTGGCTAATCAACTCCGAACCTGGGTTAGACCCAACAAGCCAACAATGCTTCCCTTGGGTTCAATTAAAACATGTTGGTTAAGCATAGATCGTTATGGTTAAATAGACAAGTCTATCAATGCTATGCAATGACTAAGGTTTTATAATTATATAACATGCTTAAATAATGACTAAATTTTTATAGGAATGTTTTAAAATAAAATAAAAAATTTAACATTGTGACACCTCTCTCTTACTCTCTTATTGTTTTGTTTTTGTTTTAAATAATCATAACTTACTTTTATAGCAACCTAGATCCATCTCAATTATAGATCTACAAAGAACTTAGAGGGATCAAATTTCTTTTCACTCTAAAAGAGATTTGCATCTCAAGATATTTGATCCCTCTGGGTGCTTGGTAGATTTGGAGTTAAGATGGATCTAGGGTAGTTTAATTATTAATTATAATTAATTGTAAATTTTATTTTATTTTTATTGGGTCAAAATGTTTAACAAAACATTACAACCTCTCTATTATGTTGGAATTTTATTTATATTTATATTTCATTTTATTTTTTATTTTTACCTAGTCAAAATGTTTAACTAGACATTACACTTTTAACTAGACATGGCAACATCTCTACCATAAAGGTTAGAAAGCCTCTAGCCACAATTAAAAGTGGAGGAGCTAAATTTCTCCCAATAAATTAAAAACCTAATAAAATAATATTAAGAATTATCTTTTAATTGAAATTTCTCCCAATAAATTAAAACCTAAGAAATTAAAAAACTAATAAAATAATATTATGAATGAATCTAAGAAATTAAAAAACTAATAAAATAATATTATGAATGATATTTTCATTGAAATTTCCTTTCCCTCTCTTCCATTAATGACTTAGTCAATGTCTTACTCATCTCAACGTTATTGCTTGCGTAGAGTGTGGAGAGACCACATTTATTTTTAATAAGAAAAAGTAAAAGAGTAGTAGCATGTGTTATTCCTGGCTCTCGTTGTTGTGGAACAAGGAGTTGTGACCAAAACCCTACTTCTAGACCATTTCCCGCTACCTTTATAAAATTTATCTAGGTTTTGCCAGAAATATATACCTATTGGTTCCACATTTTCTCCATTGAGCCAATCTTACTCGATGACCCAATGGGCATAAGGGATTTGGGGAGAAACAAACCTGATCATAAATGTTACAGAGGACCAACAGTCAATGTCTACTTCTCATTGTGAACCTGACGCCATGCAACCCCTACAACTTTTCCTAGTGTTGTACCTTAGGAGACAAATCTTGGCTGTGGGGAATGAGTGCCCGATACATTTTGAGATTGGATAAAAGGATTAAAATTAATGGCTAGAAGTACAAGCCATGAATGCTTGTAACCAAAGGTTCTAGTTTTATAATCCTAGCCTTCCAAAGCAGAATGGGCAAAAAAGCTATGAGAGTTGCAGGGTGGAGTATAATGCAGAAAATGGAAGAGACAGAGTTTTGGCATAGGAAATTAAGAATATGTGCTTTAACTCTGTAGAAATAATAATGTAAGATTGAGAAAATATAATGAAATTCTTGGATGTGGAGTGCTTCATTAAGGGCTTCAAGTTTAATATTAATGAGTACAATTAAGTAAATTCATTAAAAACTAAAACAAAGCACCAACTGTCTTTTACATTGTCCAAGAGAGGAAAATACATAAATTTAAATGCTGAAACTCAAGAGAAAAACAATCACTGCAGCTTCCCAATGCTAGAATCAAACTGCAATATATTATTCAGGCTTCAAAAAAAGTTTTGGATTACAATACCCAGTCACGAAGATTGGAATCTGACTCCTTTGAAAATCTAATTCCTAGACTTTTATGTCTGCCTCGTGAACCTAACTCCATAATTATCTCCATAACTATGTGATCTGAATTAGTTACATAAATGACTCTTAAAACAGTAGAAATTTTCAAATAATATATATATATATATAATATCGTAAAGCGCATTTGTTTTGTTTTTATCTCTTCTTTTTTTAAATGCTTATAGTGCGATAATCTGACTCACAAGATATTACAAAGGTAGCATGTGTACATAATATACGTAAGCCGACTTGGTCAATCGTCACCTAGCAGGTCTCTTTGTCGTATTCAAAATTACGTATGGTTTTTTGGGAAACCAAAACAACCATGGGAGCACTTTGCAAAATAAGCGGTTTTCCTCAGAGTCATAGTGGAATAAATCAGAACCATGGATATTTGTACTAACTGTTTTGAAAAACCGTTTGCAAAATAAGCGGTTTTCCTCAGAGTCATAGTGGAATAAATCAGAACCATGGATATTTGTACTAACTGTTTTGAAAAACCGTGCCCTGGGGGGACCCTCTAATGGTTTCTGGAATAGAAAAGGGTGCTACCATAATCAATTGTAGTGGTCAATCTTTAGATAGATGGTTTGAGAAAACTTCCTTGCGGGGGCACACCTTTGTATAAACCCCATGCAATTTCTGCCATCGGGACCCCATTGGATCAATGCATGATCATGTGGATCGTTGATTTGTTTCGCACCTGTTCTTCTAGCTATTCCAACCTGCTCACATGAATTTATAATGAATGAAATTGCTCACAGGGTTGGTGGAAAAAATGGCATGTATGTCAACGTAACTTGGTTGAACTCAATAAGTCATTCCATTGGCTAGTTTGGATCAACACATGAATTTCCCTCTAGTTCTTCTGGAAAAACTTCCATGTACTGCTGTACTCTCTTAACTGAAATCATTTCCTTCTCAGTTTCTACAAAACTCGTTAAGAGATCATTCAACAATGAAATAATTGGTATTGCATATGAAAGAGATAAGCCCACCACACCAGTCGTACCAAAACTGATAGGAAATCCTTTGTAGCCACCAACAACAACCATTATGCTGAAAAAGGAAATGATAAATGCTGCCAACAACTGGAGGCGCATAGAGAGCCAAACACTTGCTGTAAGTTTTGAGGAATAAGTCTGTTGATTCAAAGTTACATGTTCATGATTGTTTGAAGTAAATAGGGGTCGTTTTCTAAATGACCTTATAGTTGAGGCACCATCAAGTTCTTCTGTGAAGGGTGTGTAAATTGGTGAGTGAGACACGCTATCCAATCTCTGTATCTCACGTGATGTTGCTATGTGATAAACCTATTCAATATCCGTCCTCTTGGGTTACAATCAGAAAAGGATATTGGTGCATTAATAACCTTATTTAATAGAAAATTGTGTACATGGAGAGAAACACACAAACTGCTAAAAGTAAATGAAAAATCTCTTGTTATGGTGAAGAAAGAATTGCAAGTAGTAATGGCAGTTAGCACAACCAAGTACAAGTAAGTGGATTCTTGATTATGTGGGCCTTTTGGAGTGTTATCAACCCTGTATGACAACCAAAAATCATTTCCATTATGAGATAGCCGCATGAGAAATGTGGAAATCAAGGTTCTTCTGACGATTGTCCAGCCATAAAATGTTGCATAATTTCGATATACATCAAATTGGATTGTTCCCTCTTTACTTGATTAAATTGGGGATGAATGATGAGTGAAACTATGTAGGAGAACCTGTCCACTTTATAGTTCCTTTCTCCATAATTATAATCGTGTTTTCCATTTGAACACCCTGAGTATTGTGAGTGCATTTGACAGAGTTTCAAAAACCAAATTCTCAACATGTATGTCAGACCTCACGATCATTGAATGTAAGCATTTCCATAATGGCACATCATTAATATTTCCTCACATTTAAAAGGTTGCTAGTTTCAAATTTTTGTAATTCCATTTGAGTATGGCACAAATAACTTGATGGTTCAGAACCAACATTCAAAAACTGAAACATGGTACCAATAAATACAGAAAGGTTCTCCCAGGTCAATAATTTTGCACTTCTACTAATATTTATCGGACACATTTTAATTAATTGCGATCCAGATGCAATATATTGCCAATATGAAGGTTCTCTTATATACAACGAATACTCTGGACCAGCTTGAAGGGTTTAAAAACCAGAATGTATAGTGTTGGGGAGGTGAAGAAGATGACGATGGAGATCCTCCTCGCCTTTGGGTTCAAAATGGGATGTATCCTGGCACTGCCTTTACTAGGAGTGTTGGAGATACTATTGCTGAAAACATAGGGGTTACTTTAATTCCTAAGGTTCTTGTGATGCAACTTACACCTATGCATCCATTCTTTGTTATTGCAAGTGATGGAGTCTTTGAGTTTCTCTCCAGTCAAGTAGTGGTTGATATGGTTAGTAACCTAATCCCATAATTTGTTCTGTATTTTTGAAGGTTTATGCTATGTATCTAGTTAATATGATTTCCTATGTTAATACTTGATGCAGTTGTTGAGTTTTATGCATTTTTTTTTTTTTCAAAGGAATATCTCTCCTCTGTGTCGTGTTACTGCAAATTTAACAAGGGTATCAATGGACATGTACAATAGTGTTTTTGAAGGTCCATAGGCAATAGTATTTTGCTTGCAATTAGAGTAAAATTATTATGTCATCAATGTCAACTCTGATAATTTTTTCTCCTTTAGCATTTATGATATGTTTTGAACACATTTTACAAATGTAAACCTTATCTAAGTGAGTGGATTGTGGGCACATGAGCTCTTGAGAAACTATCATGTTCGGTCCTTCTAAAGTGGATTGGTTGTCTCACACTAGAACATGATCTAAAGCAAAGTTATTAGTGGTCATTTTACTTCATGATATGGTCAAATATAATGAGTTTCTAAGAGATGCACCAGCTTGTAATCCATCAAAATTGCTAGCTGCAAGACTTACAACAGAAAGAGGCTTGTAATTCACGAGAAGCCCAAATGGCTAGAAATTCTACACATCGAGTTTAAAACACATAGACACCAACATGAGCCAATCCTTGGCAAGGATGCAAATTCATAGTTTGCAAGAGAAATTTGTCATACTTTTTAGTTGGATGAAGATCCTTGGAATTTTGAAAAATAACATAGATGTTGCCCAAGTCTGCATAAAATCCACCTCTATGTCTTCTAAATTTCAATAATGATGCTGGAAAACATCAAAAGCGGGCTTCTTGGTTGAGATAAATCAATGTCAACCAAATTTCTAAAGTTCTAGCATGGTTGTGAAGAAACATATAAGATTGAATGTTATTCTATAATAGTTAGGAAGTCTAAATTATGAATAGAAACTGATATAGGAAAATAAATGTAGAAGAACCCAAGCACACCCCAACATTGCAGCACAATCATTTGACCTTTTCAGGATCAGGAGAAAGATTGGTTAGAATTTTACTTTCCACAAGGGAAAACATAGTCGTGTATGCCTTTGAGAGAACATATTTAGAATAAGGTTGTTGTTGTTTCCTTCAATCCATTGAAAGCATGGCTTCAAGATACATATATTAGAGCTTCCTAGAAGGATATAATAAGAGAACCCTTTCAATAAGATTTAGCAAGGGTGAATAAAGACTAGTGAGTTTCCCAGATCCATTGATAGGGTGAATAAAGATGAGTGAGTTTCCCAGATCCATTGATAGGGGTATAAATTGTAAAACTGAAAAATTAATACCCATTTCCTATTTATACAAGGCATTGATAACTATAACTTCTATCATGGATTTCCTTTAAAAAAAATAACCACAGTGATCTCAAGCATGCTTAGGAAAGATAAACCATGTCCTTTGGCTTTATGGCATATGATACATGGGAGATGATAGTTAGATGTCCTTGTGTAGTTGGCATTGAATTTGAAGGTATAAATACCTTTCAAAACTAACTAGCTCATTCTGAAGAACTCTCCTTGTTTATGAAGAAATAATAACATATTGCTTGTTAGAGACAGGGAGTGATATTTTATTGAAATTTGATTTTACACCTATTTATTAAGGATAACTATAACTTGAATGTAAATATGCCTTCTAATCTTTGTTTTTATTTTTTGGACTCAAACTTCCAACCAACATGAGTATTTGATACAGTGAAACATCTTGCCACACAACGGAAGTCTTCTTTGGCTACTTCACATTTAACACTGGGGAAAAAATGTCCTTCTATGCTACAAAAGTCTTGTTCAACTATTTCAGATTAAGAATCCCTAATGAAATATGATTGAAATGAATGAAAAAATCCCCCACAACATCCCAAGCCATGGAAATGACTTAATTTGGCATTCCTACTAACTTCTAAAACAATTTTCTTATTATATAATAGAATAATCTTCTTTCTAGATAAGCCCAAAACAATATAATATAAGTGAATTGATACTAACTTTGGCTGCTTCCAAGCATTGGAATTGTGCCTCGACCACCTCTCGCACTCAGAAGTGCACTTCATTGGAATTGTGCCTCGACCACCTCTCTCAGAAGTGCACTTCCAGTTAAATTTGGAATATAAAAAGGATGTTGTTGTAAAAAAATTGTTACAAAATACCACTTAAGTTAATGCGGTAGACAAAAGAGACTTGTATTAAAAATTTATGATCAACACTTGAGGAAGGAACTATGTAATAGATGTTGATTCTGTAGCTTGGCATCAATACCATATTAAAGTTGCACATGCACATATGCAAAACACTTGTAATGAGAGGAGGGACATTTGATATAGTATTCAATGTTTAACTATCAATACACAATGATATCTCCATGAGAGAGAGATATGTAAGGTAGGCCAGTGCCACTAGACAATGCAGCCATAAAGAAAAGAATTGTGAATGGAATGCTTAAATCACTTCATAAATGCTCATAACTCAAAAGTACTTACTATACTATTAGAGGAGATTTAAGCCTAAAAGTGCCCATGAATTTTTCACGTAATTTCCATGTCATAATATGTAAACCAATCAAAATCTTTTAAATTTAAAAAGAGGTACATGTCCTAAATAATTTTAAATTGTTTAATTTGGGTATCTGTAAAATATTTAATTATTAATTTGGATATCGGTGAAATATTTTATTATTAATTTGGGTATTCGTGAAATATTTTATTAATGTTATTTACCTACCTTACCCATATGAATTAGAATATCAAAAAATTTATTAATGTAATGTCAATCTTGCTATTATTGAAAAATATAAATTAAAAATGTGGGTCCATTTGATATTAATAACCATGCCCAAAAAACACCAAAAAATAGTTCGATATAAAATACATATAAACAATTAAATATAAAATATAAAAATATGGGTCCATTTGACATTAATAACCATGCCCAAAAAACACCAAAAAATAGTTAAATATAACATACATCTAAACAATTAAATATAAATATAAATATAGACTGTTATGGTTAAATATCAAATAGTTAAAAATAAAATATAATTATAGTTAAATATAAAAGTAGTTAAATAGTTAATAAATGCATTCTAGAAAGGACAAATTACTGGATTCCGGCTAAAAATATAAAATATACTTGAATATAAAATGGTTAAATAGTTAAAAAACGTATTCCAAAAAGGACAAACTACTAAATCCCTGCAAAAAATATAGGATATATAGTTAAATATAAAATAGTTAAAAAGTATATTCCAAAAAAGACAAATTGTCACAAAAAATATAGAATATATAGTTAAATAGTTAAATATAAAATAATTAAAAAAATGTATTCCAAGAGGACAAGTTACTCGATTCCACCAAAAAAAATATTTTGGGCAAAAATGTGGCTTTAGTAGACAATGTTGTTAAAAAACACCAAAAGAATTAGTTAAATATAAAATATATAAACATAGTCAAATATAAAATATAAATATAGACAATTAAATTTAAATATAAAATATATATAGACAATTATTTTAATAAAAGTGCCCTATATTAAGGGACTTTGATAAAGGTAAAAAATTAGAAATAATATATTAGAAAAGATTATTAAATGCCGTGCTAATAAATATTGTAGAACATAGATACAAGTAAAATAATATTAAAAAATTGTCTACATGGCATTCTTTATTAATTTCTTGATTTTTCCTTAGGAGGCCACTTTTAGGTTGAAATTTCCTCTAATGTGCCAGTATAGTTTTGCTAGGTCATGTTAGTGGTTGATATTAGACTTACATTCTGTGGTTCTTCAAGGACAACTTCATTAGTGTGCAACTCTTCTTGGTGACTTGGGGTCCTTGTTTTTATCTCAATTCTTAGTTAGGGCTTTGGCCTCCTAGATGCTAATTTTGTAGCTTGACATCATTTCCATATAAAACTTGCACTTGCACATATGTAGAACACTTTTAGAGAGAGGAGAGACATCTGATGTATTATTCAATGTGTGTAATTTATCCATATAGAATGATATATCTGTGTGAGAGAGATGTATGGTAGAGAAGCAACATTGCATAATGCATCCATGAAAAAAGGACATGTGACTTTATTAAATGTTGAAATCACTTACTGAATCTTTACATGCTCATAATAAAAACTAAATATCTGTTAGTGTAGTTTTTCTAGATCATGCTAGCGGATGGTGAAAGAATGATATTATGTGTTTCTTCAAGGAGAACGTCTTTGGCGTGCAACCCTTCTTGGTGACTTGGGATCCATGGTTTTCTCTCACTGCTTGGGCATTTGGGGTTGTCTTTGGATTTCAACTTTATTTTCAATTTGGTGTTGGATGTATTTTCCCCCTAACGAAAGAAGAAAGTACCAAGTATAATACACAACATGACCTTTAAAACATCAACTCTCATTTAAGGGTTGAACATAAATATCACAAAAAATTGTATCTGGCTTGTGTTAGAACATTCTCTAACCTTCCGAGCTCTAGTTTTGGTTGAATAAGGAACATGTCCTTCATTGAGGAAAATTAGAAGTTGAAAGAACTATGGAGTAAAAGAGTTGGAATCTATTCATAGTTGAGAAAACTAATCTCCTTTGGTCCTCAGTACTAAGTATAAGACATTATATGACCACTAAAGCATAAACTATATAATTTAGTGGTTGAACCAGAAATATCACTAAAAATTGTACCTGGTCTTTGTTGGAATATTTTATTGCCTTCTCAACTCCATTTTTGGTTAAATGAGGAAGATATCCTCCATCAAGGGAAACTAGAAGCTGAAAGAATTATGAAGTAAAAGATTAGAATCCATTCATAGTTGAGAAAACTAAGCTCTTTTGATTCTTTGATATCTCATTTGTGTAACTTTTTGTTGTCTGCCACTTAGCTTGAAATGAAATTTGAGTTTCTAATACTTTGTTTCTAATTGCTATTTTTCATCATTGGTGTCTATTGGTACTTGGGAACAATTTAAGGCTAAATTTTTCACATTTCTACTAGATTTTTAATTTTATTTTCCATTTTATTTTCCACTATGATTACCAATTTGGCTTATACTGGTTGGCCTTTAACAAAATCATGTCAATTTGGCAGCTAAATTTTTATATTCACAATATTTAATAGCTGAGTAGGTGCATGCAAAAGTTTCATGTGCATACAACTATGCATGCTAAGGAAATATGAAATCATTTAGCTTGTATGAAAATGAGCTACCTTATGTGGGGCTGCTTGGTAAGGCATTCTTATCATTATTGGACATTTCAAGGTAGAAGTTCACTGAAGAATTGACAAACATAGGAATGTTAGTATGAATTTTGAATTAGAGTATCCTCACTTCTAATTGAAGAGCATATATTAGGATCAAACTGTAAATGTAATTTTCTTTTAGACATTTGTGCCAAGGTTGAAGTATTTTTGTTTTCTTAGTCTATTTGGTTTATAAGTACATTACTTGGTTTCAAAAATTTATTTTTACTATTTTTTTATGTGTGGCTTGCTGCTTGAGATTTCCTCTAATAAAATATTTTCCTTGAAGCCATGCTTTGGAATGTATGGTTTTGGAGGCCTTGCTGCTTCCATGCATCAGAGAGGGTATGTCACAACATTTATAATTTTTGTAATTGGAAATTTTCCTGTATGAAATTATGAAGATTATCCATAGACTCAAGATTTGAGTTACAATATTGTTTCATTATTATTAAGAAATTATTTGTGAGGCTGGTTATGGTATCATCAAAGACAAAAATGTCAAATAAAGTTGTTATGTTGAAATTAGAAAAGGACATGCTTGTACAAAAATCCAAAGAGAATCGAATCTAGAGGGTGTGTATTTTTCATCTCTCATTCTACCAATAGTGGATGAAAATTTAAAACCTTATATGCATGTGTTTCTTAGTAAATACAAAAAAGGGGTTAATTTGTCCCTTTCAAAATGGATTGAAGTCATCTAGATCAATGTGAATGACGTATACATTACTATATGTTCATCAATAGTTTTTTTATAGACAATAGGAGAGATAAGGGTCGTCTCAAAATAACTTGGAATGTCTCCTCATTGGAGTTTTACAAAAGTATGTGGTTTGAAGTGTTCATATGTTAATGTTTTCATGGCTTCTATGTTTTATTTTATACAAGGAATATGTATTTGGAGTCATGCTCTATTGTGTAAGATTATATGGAAGTGGTTGTTGTCTTGATTATGAAACTATTTAGTTTTGTTGTAGTGATTTAATTGTAGCCTGATTGTCAGTTCTAGATCTGCTTGTCCATATTTTTGAAAAATATTTTGTTTACAATCATATACTAAGAATGTCAAAAAAGAGTAAGATATTTGTTGCTATATATAAATTCACTTGCAATGCATTTTACTTATTCACAATTTTTCAAGGTGCACCATGAAACACTCTCACATAGGCCAAGTGGTTATGTATCATAATATCATTTCTAAGGTTTTGAAGTACTGGAATAAAAAAAATGATGACTGAAGAAATAATTTTGAGAAATGTCATTGATGCCAAAATTGTATATTGATCTATAAAAATTATGAAACATTTGAATCAAATGCGAACACAACTAAGAGATAGTGAAACACCAAGGGCATCCTTAGTCCAATCATTATAAAGTGTATCCTAGTTAGTTTGGTAAGCTGTCTAAAATTTGAAGGAAATTTCCCTTCGACCTTTAGTTTATTTAAATGTTTTGATGAGGATTTGATGTAATTGAGATTCATTTCCCAAATGTTTAGTGATAATGCATTTACATTGAGTTTTTTATTATGTTCAAAAGAACTTGGATGAGATTAGTAAATGTAATTAGTGGTTTCAATGACTCAATTAAATAATTTTAGTGGTATAGTGGGCACCCGAATTATATATTTTCTTGGAAATTCTTCTAATGGTGTGGAAACAATTCTTGTTTGTACTCTTTTTTTTCTCAAACATGTAACCAATTTCCTCACTCTCTCGCCCTAAGCAAGAGTAAGATATTCCTCTTGGCTCATCAAAAGTCTCATTCAGCAATTAACCCAAGAAGAATGAATATTATGAATATATCACAAGTGGGATTGTTATAGACATTTTTGGGCATTGCAACCCCAAGCATAAAATGTCCATAAACCAAGGGCTCCTAAGTCCCTAAAAGTGTTGTTCCAACCCCTAAAGGAACAAGGTCAACTGATAACAGCTTCTCCCAGAAGTTTTCCATGAAAAACTACTAAGAACTGGTCAAAACAGGATCATTTCACCTGCTCCATAGGCAAAGTGCGTTGCATCTCACCTAAGTACACTCAGTGGGTGAATTGCATTTCAAAAAGCCCTTCTATGGTGTGCGATGGGCGAGAAGAGACAAATAGCAGTGTCAATCCACGAGGTGGAGAAGCATGGAATCTTCCAGAAACTTCTCATGTGACACTTGCCTTTCTGAATTCGACCAAGGATGAGTAAGAGATCATCAATATCCAAGTGGAAGCAAGAACTATCAGAGGGAAGACACTAATCAAATCACAAGCTGACTCATCTCCCTTACAGATATCTATATATGGATCCCTCATCTCAGAGATCCAGAGGCTGGAATTTTGCATCTTGTAAGGAATTGCTGTTGGTTTCTTGAGGCAACATCATAGTGTTGGGTGATCTAAGCTTTGCATGAGGTGAAGAAGGGCTTACTTGCTGAGAGGATGATGCTGGGTCAGAACAACTCATTGTAACTCTCTTGGCTCTTTCTTGATTATCAATAAAGCTATTCAACTTTTCCTCCATACTCTTGTGTAATCTATGTTTCATGCATTTGTATGGTCAATTTACATCTGATCCTAGATTGTTTATGATAATAGATCCATGTTCTCGTATAGTGTTATGCTGCTTTGATTCTACAGGTACTCTGTAAAGCTAGGTATACAAAGAAGCAAGTAGCAAAGGACTATCGGAAGAGAGAGGAATCGAGCAAGGAACCAAGCGCAAGACAGAGGTTGGTCTCCTTTATTCTTCTCTCATGTATCTTTCATAAAGGAAAACGAAAGTAGTTTTGCTTTGTTTGTTTCTAAGGTAGCTACCACACCTTAGTGGGATTAGTAGTTCTGCATAGACACTTTTCCCTGTAACAAAATGGCGACTCCATTGGCGAGCGACTAGGTTGTTTGTTTATCTACATTTTGTTTACTTTATAAACTTACAGACGGAGCCTGAAGTTGAGCCAGGTAGCTTTCGAACTGCATTTGCTATGCAAATACAAAGTAGATAAATGCCGCTTCAGTCAATCTCCGGGTTTTGTTTATGAATTAAACAACTGATTTACAAACTCTCTAATTGCCCTTATGGTGGCTCTAGCAACCTCCTTAGATCTACCCCTGTTGTTGATTTACTGATTACCACTTGCTCGGCCAAAATCCCTGAACTGAACTGCAAACTGTGACCCAGAACCCAAGCAAAGTCTCGTCCCTGGCCCAACACACTCTCTGTTCTGTGAATATGAAATTCAGCGCACTTCCTGAGTGTAGTAGGTGTGCTGCATTTCAAATTCACTGTGTTATAGGTGCGCTGATCAGACTAGGCATTGTTCCTGAATTTTGGTTTCTGTTCACTCTTTTAAGATCTATTCAAGAATTTTGCTGCCTGTAGTTAGTACACCTCTGTTTGAAACCCCTTTCCTTGCTGATATTCCGCCTCCATTGTGCAAAGAACTGTAAATGTTTTTGTGTATTTGTTGAGTCATTTTCAGTTCTCCTTTGCAAAAAGTAACGTAATTGTACTGTCGTTTCTTGATTTGAAAGTGTCGCAAGTGTCGTTTTCAGTCATAGAAGAGAGTCTGATTGCTCTTGATAGTCGATTACCCTATTACTGTTGTATTTGATCTGAATTATTAGTTTTTCTAGTGTCGAAAGCAAGTCTTCATTTCCAAATCGCAAAGTGTTGTCATTGTCTTCATTTTGATTTTGAAAAGAAACTTGTTAGTAATTGTCGCTTGAAAAGTAATTTAGATTTGCGCATTAGCTTTCTTTTTATCATTCACATATTAAGAAGGCTGAAAACAAATACATGCATGTGCATTTGCATTTAGACTATTTGATTGGTTTGATTTAGGACAGTGCATATAGTGTGTGCTCTTTGCTCTTTGTTGAAAGAATTTTGTCTTTCTTTCCTTAGTAGCTAGGATTTTCATTGCACAAAGAAGATAAAAGACTGTTTATCATCTTAGATTGCATTTTAGGAATTGTACATCTACATCATGCAGTGAACTTGAAAGGAAAATTTCTTAAGCAAGATCAACTATAAAATATATTTAATGGATCTAACAACGCTTTGGAACCTAACGCACAACATCTAGAAGTCTAAGCTAGAGACGTATTCGGCGTCCTAAAGCCTGGTAACTATTGTTCTCAATGTTGGTTGGGTGATTCCTCCACTTTGAGATGATAAGTGCCAGTACGGACTTGTGCTCCACGTACCGTCGAGTATATTTTGGGAGACCACAATAGGCTTAATCCTTTATCCATAGGAAGCCGTGTCTACCACCCTATCGATCGCAATGCACTAAACACATCATTCGGGAAGATTGACTGCCGTACTGTAAAAAGTATTCTGTAGTTTTGCGATTGATTTGGTAATCCCTCTGCCTAGATTTCCAGAGCAGTCCCTTTCGTTCCTTTTCAGACTCCTTAACGAAAAAGGTCCATCTAAGCACTTGTCACTTCAGGCTCATTACAAATCAAAGGCGACTAGAGTCATCTTTTTTTTTCTCGACTCTTTAAAATTGAAAAAACAAGTTACTGTTAAAATGTCTAAAATTTATTTTAAACGGAATAATTTTCACCTTTCCTACGTTGGTCTTAGGTTGAGAAAATGGAGTCTACCAACCAAGGAGTTCCCCTTGGAGGAAATCCTAGTCCCTTCTCCTCTTGGGGAGATGTTGGTGCACCCCACATGGCCACATTGTCACTTCCAGGATTGACGATTGGCTTGCCCGTATGGCTTTTCTCAACCTCCGTCGTTCAGAACACTGCGATTCTTGAACAATCAAGTCAACAACTAGACAATTCCAAAGTTACCCCCCAACCCTCTACTTCGTCCAATTCTTCCTCTCCTCCTTCCTCTTCGCTTGATGGGGCAGGTAAAGCCAAAAATAAAGTATCTGAGAAGAAGAAGGAAAAAAAGAAGAAAGAGAAGAAGAAGAAGGAGCCAAAGGCGAAAGGGGGCAAACAAGCGTCGTCTAATGAAAATCCACACACTGCACTGACTAGGCCTAAATCGCCATGTGTCATTTGCAAAGGAGACCACTATCATAGAGATTGTCCCTGCATCCCTCGGATCTTAAGGGACTGGTCTCCTCGTTTGCACAACCCAGTGTCGTTGACCTCTAATGATCATGTTGAAAACACACCGTCGATTAGTGAAAGTGAAGTCCTTGGACAAAGAGGAAAGTGAAAATTTCCTTGTAAACTATGTGAAGGCGAACACGCCGTCCACCATTGTCCCTTCTTAGACGAGGCTAAAAGAGTTTTGGACGATTGTCCGGTTTCACCATTACGACTCCCTCATGGATATAAGAAACTCTTGCCGAGTCCATCACTAGTTGAAAATCCAGTTGACTGGCCCAGGTGGTCGGCCGAAGGATCTATCATTGAAGATAAACCATCTGAACCCATACAAGACGAAAGTCAAAAGGTCGAGGCGGCAGTTGACCCAGTCTTGCCTTCAGAGGTTCCATCTTTAGATGATACAGTCACCGAAGAGAACAAGGATAACACCGTCCAAATTCTTTTCGTAAGCACAGACTCTGATGAACATGGGGGCAATTTACCCATTCCTTTACCGTAGGAAGGAAGTTCGTCAGAGTCGTACTCGGCCGTCTATTCGGTCCCACCTCCAAGCAACCTAGTTGTTTCCTTCAACTGGAATCAGCTAGGCAGACCCCGTTTACCGGCTAGTGTACCATTCCGAATCATTGCTCAAGTATATAGAATGGTTATGGCTGGTACCATCATAGATGAAGGGGCTTCTGTGAGTATCATTTCCTCGACTGCTTGGAAAGCGCTTGGTTCGCCATCGCTTTTGCCTGAGATGAGAAATCTAGCAGGCTTTGACAAAGGAACCAGTCGACCGTTAGGGATCCTTCCCAATGTGCCCATAACATTGAGAGGGAAAACCATTCACATGAACGTAATGGTAGTCCAAGGACCCCTGGATTATAATCTACTCCTTAAACGAGACTATATTTATTGCATGGGAGCCATTGTCTCATCACTCTTTAGAGTAATGTGTTTTCCGCATGAAGGAAGAATGGTCAAGCTCGTAGACCAGCTTTCATTCCCCGGTTCACGCATAGCAAATAGTCATATACCATCCCTGAATGGTCTTTTCACACAAGGAATGTCTCATCAATCCCCAGTCCGTCCACCTGATGAGCGTGAGTGATTCGGGGGACATGACTGAAACCCAGGGGGCATGCACCCTGGTTTGCTTCGGCAGGAAAACTTCAGATATAGGATAGGTTTCCGCGAGAGATATATGACTAGTCCGACACTCCCATCCATGATTGGAAGAGGGGGTGGGACTGGAATAAGATTCCCTTGTCAAAGTTATGTGGGTGGAGGCGTCTGCGCCACTCTCCTTTGTCTATTTCGGTAGGCATCGCCGAAGAAGTGTTTTGTTTGCAGGACAGATAAAACAATCTTTGGTAACCTGAAAGAGGTAGGCCTTTCCCGATAAAACGAATGTCTTGTCGGTAGAATAAAAGGTGACCTTGAAACTCTATTTTATACCTGGGGGCATGCAAACCTTTTGGTGTGCAAGCAAAGAGCGACCATTTATTTTTTAAATTTGTAGGTCCTCTAACCCTTTAAACTCGTAGGATTGGTCGTTTCCTAACTTGCATAAAGAAAGGATGTGGGGCAAAACTCTAAAAATTTCCATTTTCATATATGAGACATTCTTATTATACGACTGGATTAATCGAGCAGTTTTAACACGGACTTCATGCTCGTTAAAAAATAAACATAAGCAATGAGCAAATGTTTCCCCCAACATTTAAGCTCAATAAAAAATGAACCAATTCCTGATAAATAATCATCGTGAATGTAGTACTTTAGCTTTTAAAGCCTTGGTCATGTTCCCATCATCACCTCCACTCTGTATTGGCCGATCATTCACCTCCATTTGATTGTTTACCCCTTTTGAGGAATAGCTGCGAAGAGTGATCCTATTAGCCATCCTTGTAACACTGCTGTGATTGGAAAATTCCAAACCTTACCTGGAATCAGTTGCTACCCAATTTTATCACTCGTTCCTCAAAGACGAGTCTCCTTTAAGCTCTTTTCAACTGACTCGTAAAATATGAAAAGATTTCCGAGCCATTGGCCTCTCCAGCTCGTTAAAGGGATTGGAAGTGCTATCCCTCATTTAGATTTTAATCTTTTTTGACTTGAGGGATTATTACACAAAAAGATCGAGCGCTTGTTTTGTTCGGCTCGTTAAAAGTATCGAAAATTCATCCCTTCTGTATTGTTTTATACTTTTTCGGACTTAAGGGATTAGACGACGAAAAAGGATTTTGGAGTTTCCTTTACGTCCCTTTTCAGACTCTCTAAAATTGAAAAGGACCGAGTTATCTTTGTTGTTAAACTCGTTAAAACCTAATAGCGACAAACTTGTCCATAGCAGACAAGAACGAGTTTCACTATCGCTAGGCTCGTTAAAACATAGCGATGGGTTTGCCCGAAGGGAAAATTATAGAACAAGCATATGTTATCCTCCTCAAGCCTGACAAAAATAAAGAGGTATTGGTCAGCAATGACTGGGGAAAAATTGGGAAGAAAACTTGAAGAAACTTTGTTGGTAGCAAGTCGCTCTTGAACATGACACTTTCACTCTGCATCCAAGTCGGGTTGGGTTGTTTCATTCACCGGTCACATCACCATGGTCCCATCACACCATCCACATTTGGGGTTAATGCTATCAATCCATCACGTCAGTGTCGCCGATATGTTCAAGAGAAGTCACTCAGAGAATTCACTTGTGTCTCACCCACTGCAATACATTTACGCTCCATTCTTTCATGACTGCCACCCTGAATCTTATATCACCAGACCATTTTCACCTCCATTAAAATCATTTGCTCCGTTCTGTTAGGATATTCCGACACATAGGAAATAGTTAAGTACAACTTGGTCTAGTGTAGAGTTAGGTAAAGTGTGTTTCTTTACCGTTGTACATTTTGTAACTTACAATCCGACGATCACGATATGTAGTGATCCGACGGTTCATTCTCTCCTCAGTATTATCGACACTTGATCCGTGGCTTGACACCCGATTGGTCCATGAATTCTATTTAAAGCGCATGGAGGGTCATTTGTAGGGTAATCCGTGCATGAGAGAAACATATGTAAATTTTCATTCTTTTATTAATAAATTGCCTGAAGTGGCCGCGTTGGCTCAGGCCGTGGACTGTTTCCCTCTTTGAGGGTTTTAACCACGTCAAAATACTGGTGTATTGATCTGCGATCTGGTTGTGAGCGGTGTCCTTTTGGTGTTCTGTCTGAGGAACTTACCCTGTAAATTCCTACATGGTATCAGAGCTATTTGAGGGCCGCGTTCGTTGGTGATCCAAATCTGAAGCCGGTAGAACTGCATCCGACTTCCGTTTCCTAGATCTGCTATTTCTGACTGCTTTCGGGCCGAGAGGACTACTCTGTTGTGTTGGGAGCATCTGTTCCAGTGAGGAACCCCTTTCATTTCACGCGAAAAGGTTTCCGGTAGCCTTAGCTACGTCATTTTTAAGATCTGGAGGTATACAGTGTTTATTTGCAGTTTACTGTTATTTTCTCTCTGTTTATTTCGGTTTCGGTTTATTTAGCTTTTTTTTTATTACCGGATCTATACCTTTCATTTCTGCGTATGCTCTTTGCCCTGCGACTCTGTGCGATCTGGGCAAATCAGAAACAGAAAGGAAGGATTTTTCTCATGCGTATGCTCTTTTCCCTGTGCCTTAGGGTGATCTCAGAAAATCAGAAACATTGAGGAAAATATTTAGTTTCCAGCCAAAGCTAACTTTGAGCCGCAAGGTTCATTTTTGAAAATATTTAGTTTTTCGGCTAAAGCTAACTTCGAGCCATAAGGTTCGTTTTCTTTGCATGTCCGTGTTGGGTTTTGTGTTTTGTGTTTTGTAGGGAAAAAGAGCTTTCTCAAGGCAAGCACACAACCCAAAGCACCCCCCCCCCCCTCTCTCTCTCTCTCTCTCTATCTCTCTCTCTCAAATTTTTTGTATAGATTAATTGGTTCAAAGCTATTTTAAGAGAGTAGAGGTCTTGGGTTCAAGTCTCCATTTTGTGGGGGCGGACTTTTTCATTTTCACACATTCCCGCACTTCGTCGGCAACTTCAACAACTTTTTTTCAAAAAGCCATAACTTCTTCATCTGGAAGCCGTTTTCAGAGCCGTTTTTTTTAAACCAGCCTAATTTTTCGAGATCTATCCATTGGAACACTTATTTTTAGCATCTTTAGCTTCAGGTTCCATTGAAATGGAAAGTCAATACCAAGTTACCCTTGACAGCACCAACTACTTCCAATGGTTGGCTTACATTGAGGATTTACTTAGAAGTAAAGGTCTCTTTAGAATAGCCTCAGGCCAAGAAAAGAAACCGAAGGATGAAGATAAGGCTGCTAAATGGGAAAATAGGCAAGATCAAGCACGTGGACTGATAGGGATGTCTATTTCTCCAGATCTTAGATTCCATATTGCAGAAATTGATTCTCCTGATGAAGCAACGAAACAAATCAATAAAGTTTTTGGCATTAAAAATGAAATTAGAGCCCATCAACTTGAAAATGAGTTGCATACATTGGACCCTAATAATTTTTCTTGCATTGAAGATTTCTTGTCCAAGTTCAAGACCCTTAGATATCTTTTGGAAGGTGTTAAAGTTAAGAAAGAAGATAGTAATCTTATCTATTCCATTCTTACAAAGTTGGGACCAGCCTACTCTGTGTTTGTTTCCACCTTCCATTCTACAAGAGAAGCCTTCATTTCTCAAGGAACAGACTACAAGTCCCCTTCCTTTGACTCTTTTTGTGATTCTTTAATAAGAGAACAAGAAAAACTCTTACACCTTGTTCTTCTTAATCTTGGAAACTCTTCCAAGAAAGCGTTAGCCGCCCAACAGCAACCAAATTCAAAGAATCCCAAGAAGTCATATCCTAAAAAGAATGGTCCTAAACCAAACAAGGGTCCTAAGCAATTTCAGCCCCAAAATGAAAAATCATTTCAACAAAATGATAAGACAAATAAAAACAAAGTGAAGAAGACTGATAGACATTGCAATTTTTGTAATCGAGATGGCCACTTAGAATCAAAATGCTTTAAGAAGATGGAAGCCTTGGAAGCAGCAATGAAGAAGCATAACATCCATTTGGGGCAATCTTCAACTTCAACTTCATCTTCAGGAATGGCACTCTCTGCATGTGGTTGTCAAGCATCTCGGTCTGGCTATGCATTAAATGTATCTTCTTCTTCTCATTCTCATGAGTGGCTCATTGATTTTGGAGCTTCTTATCACATGGCCAAAAACAAAGCCATGTTTTCTTCTTTAAATGATTGTAACACCAAAAATATATATGTTGGTGATGATAAATCTCTTAATGTTGTAGGGACTGGAACTGTTCATCTAGACAATGGTCAGTTTAATGATGTATTATGTGTTCCAACCTTATCCTGCAACCTTCTATCTGTATATCAGATAACTCATTCAGGTGAAGGTAAAATCGTTGAATTTTCACCTCATGATGTTGTAATCAAGGACTTAAGAGATCCTAAACAGATTTTGGCTACTGGCATTGCTGATGATTCCACAAGGTTGTATAAGTTTCACAACTTTGGGTCATCAAATCTTCCCTCAGTATTTGTTGCTCATAACGATGAAGTGAGCAAACTTTGGCATGAGCGATTTGGTCACTTAAACTATCGCTCCCTTCAGCATCTATGTAAAGAAAATATGGTGACAAGTCTTCCTATGGTATCTTGCAGAGATGGTGTTTGTTCCAGATGTGTACTCGGAAAACATCATCGGGACAGTTTTGAAAAACGTGCCTCTTGGCACGCCTTAGCCCCTTTACAGCTTGTGCATAGTGATTTATGTGGTCCACTTCCAGTTGTGTCATTCTCTGGCTGCAAGTATTTCTTAACTTTCATTGATGATTTCTCCAGACGCACTTGGGTATACTTCTTAAAACTCAAGAGTGAAGTATTTAACACTTTTTTGGCCTTCAAGGCCTTTGTTGAAAAACAATCTGGACATCAAATTCTTAAGTTAAGATCTGATAATGGCGGAGAATATGTTAAAAACACATTCATCAACTATTGCACTGAGAATGGAATTCAAATGCAACATACTGTTCCATATACTCCACAACAAAATGGTGTAGCTGAAAGGAAGAATCACACCTTAAAGGAAATGGCTAATTGTATGCTACAATCTAAAGGACTTGGTCTTAGTTTTTGGGCAGAAGCAATTAACTGTGCAAATTACATAATAAATCGCACTCCTACTAAGGCTTTAAAGAATATCACTCTAGAAGAAGCATGGAGCTCAATCAAACCAGATGTAAGTCACTTTCGTGTTTTGGAAGTGAAGCGTGGGCCCATATTCCAGATGAAAAGCATAAAGCTTTAGAACCTAAGAGTGAAAAATGTACTTTTGTTGGATATTCTGAAGATGTCAAAGGCTATAGACTTATTCCATTTAAGTCCAAAAATGTTATCATTAGAAGAGATGTAAAATTTGATGAAAATATATCGGCCTGCGAGCCTAGTCCGACGGTTGTGCCTCCTCTCCCTATCTCTTCTACTTTTGAAAACATTTCTTCTTCAGATGATGAAAGTGAGGATGACAATCCTCCCCCACCATCTCAGGATCCTCCTTCAGCTCCTGAGCTTCCAAAATGGGTTTGTGCTACTCGAGATGCAGCAGGTGATCTTGCCGGTGATCCTACAGATCAGCGACGTACACGTTCTCAGTTCGAGAGAGCCTCTTCTTTACTGGCTCAAGCTCCAGTAAATTATGATCCTGACACATTTACAGAGGCTTCAGTCCATCCAGATTGGGAAGCAGCTACGAATGAAGAATATCATTCATTATTGGCAAATGATACATGGGATCTTGTTCCTCTACCAAATGGACGAAAACTTGTCAGATGCAAATGGGTTTACAGAACCAAGTATGGACCAGATGGGAAAGTTGATAAACATAAAGCTCGTCTTGTTGCTAAAGATTTTTCACAGGTTGAAGGCATTGACTACACCGAAACCTTCTCCCCTGTTGCCAAAATGAACTCTATCCGCCTTGTTCTTTCCCTTGCTGCCTCTTTCAAATGGGAAGTCCATCAGATGGATGTTAAATCTGCCTTCTTGCATGGGGACTTGCATGAAGAAATCTATATGGAACAACCCATTGGCTTCATACAAACAGACTCCAGCCTTGTATGTCGACTTAAGAAATCCCTTTATGGTCTCAAGCAAGCTCCTCGGGCTTGGTATGCCAAAATGGATAGCTTTCTTTTAGAATCTGGCTTTTCTAGGTGTCATTCTGACAATACTGTCTACACCAAGAAAGTGGGCAACTCTCTTATCATCCTTTTTTTTTATGTTGATGATCTTATCCTTACTGGTAGTGATCCCAACCTTATAAACCATGTGAAGTCTAGCCTTAAAAGGAAATTTGAAATGACAGACTTAGGACACTTACACTATTTTCTCGGTCTTCAAGTCTTGCAATCCAAGGAGGGTATTTCCCTTTCCCAGTCCAAGTATGCTTGTGATATTCTATGTCATTTTCACATGGAAGACTGTAAGCCAACCCCTTCTCCCTTTTAGTCTCGAGTTAAACTTTCAGTCACTTGTACTTCTCCTGAAGTTGATGCTACATTATACCGTCAACTTGTAGGAAAACTCTTATATCTAACTCATACTCGTCCTGACCTTTCCTTTGCTATTGGCCTTGTTGCTCGGTTCATGCAAAACCCCCGTGAAAGTCATTGGAAAGCAGCTAAAAGAATACTTCGTTATGTTCGAGGTACAGTTTAGTTTGGGATTCATTACAGTGTCGAAGCATCTCCTCTATTGGTTGGTTTCACTGATTCCGATTGGGCTGGTGACCCTGATGATCGGAAGTCTACTGCCGGTTATGTGTTCACTCTTGGTTCAGGACCTATTACATGGTCTTGTAAGAAACAAGCTACCATTTCTCTTTCATAAGCAAAAGCAGAGTATCGTGGTGCCGTAGAAGCTAGTAAGGAAGCCTTGTGGCTTTGTCAAATCCTGTCAGAGTTTGGCTTTCAGCAGCAACATCCGACTACACTTTGGTGTGATAATCAAAGTGCCATTCAGCTATGCAAAGATCCAGTCCAACATCAGCGCAGCAAACACATTGAACTTCACATGCACTTCATCAGAAAGCTCATTCACGACCATGTTCTTGAAGTGCAATATTGTTCAACAGATGATCAAGTTGCACACATCTTCACAAAGGCTCTCACAGAGGCGAAGTTCACTAAAATTCGATTTATGGTTGGAGTTCAGGAAGTTGTTACTAAGGGGGGATAGGCTCTAGTGCCTCCTTCCTTCTCCTATTGTGTCATATTTGTAAATCCTTCAATCCTATCCCAAGTTGTTCTTAAGGGGGGATGTTAGGATATTCCGACACATAGGAAATTGTTAAGTACAACTTGGTCTAGTGTAGAGTTAGGTAAAGTGTGTTTCTTTACCGTTGTACATTTTGTAACTTACAATCCGACGATCACGATATGTAGTGATCCGACGGTTCATTCTCTCCTAGGTATTACCGACACTTGATCCGTGGCTTGACACCCAATTGGTCCATGAATTCTATTTAAAGCGCATGGAGGGTCATTTGTAGGGTAATCCGTGCATGAGAGAAACATATGTAAATTTTCATTCTTTTATTAATAAATTGCCTGAAGTGGCCGTGTTGGCTCAGGCCATGGACTGTTTCCCTCTTTGAGGGTTTTAACCACATCAAAATACTGGTGTATTGATCTGTGATCTGGTTGTGAGCGGTGTCCTTTTGGTGTTCTGTCTGAGGAACTTACCCTGTAAATTCCTACACGTTCCGTGTCATTGATGTGGGATTCATTAAGGCCCTCCTATGATGGATCAGTTCTTGTTGACATCAACTCATTATCCAAGAAGCCGATCTAGGGACACCCCTTTCAATACTTTGAAGCTTGCATGCCTCAATGGCAAGTTTCTCACTTCTGGTGACAGGTTTACATCAATGACCTTCGACCGAAAGATTTTGCGTGGTGTTCGACGCCAAGTCCTTTATTCACACCACGTGAATTGTACTGTAGTACCTTGAGGGTTATCATCATTATCGGTGATTCCTCTCGCGCCTGTTAACAGCTTACATCATTGGCTTAATCAGGCGATGTCTTTCCATGTTCGACTCTAGAACATCTCTCACATGGATCGACTTGTACTTTGAGTGAAGATCGAACGAGATTGAAGACCCCGGATCTAGTTTCATCCATCCGGGCTGCGATATATATTCAGGAAAATAAAGACATCAAATGTACATCATTACTGCATAGATAATCATCCAATCAAAGGGATGATGGCTCTTCCAGAATCATCATTCTACACTCAGACGATTGTCTGTCCTATGTACATGAAAATGAATTTATAAAGCTGAGCATGGGAATGCCTGCCTCAGCTAGATCATGAAAATATTATGAAGATAATGTATTGTATTGTATCTTATTACAGGTCTCCTTCCAGCTTGAAAGAACTTCGAATCCTCATGATAAAGCATTTCACCCGACATCAAAAAGATTAACGACCTCATGCTTTAGGGGGCAACTGTTATAAACATTTTTGGGCATTGCAACCCCAAGCATAAAATGTCCATAAACCAAGGGCTCCTAAGTCCCTAAAAGTGTTGTTCCAACCCCTAAAGGAACAAGGTCAATTGATTACAGCTTCTCCTAGAAGTTCTCCATGAAAAAATTCTCAGAACTGGTCAAAACAGGATCATTTCACCTGCTCCATAGGCAAAGTGCGTTGCATCTCACCTAAGTACACTCAGTGGGTGCGTTGCATTTCAAAAATCCCTTCTATGGGGTGCGATGGGAGAGAAGAGACAAATGGCAGTGTCAATCCGCGAGGTGGAGAAGCATGGAATCTTCCAGAAACTTTTCCTGTGACACTTGCCTTTCTGAATTCGACCAAGGATGAGTAAGAGATCATCAATCTCCAAGTGGAAGCAAGAACTATCAGAGGGAAGACACTAATCAAATCACAAGCTGACTCATCTCCCTTACAAATATCTATATATGGATCCCTCATCTCAGAGATCCAGAGGCTGGAATTTTGCATCTTGTAAGGAATTGCTGTTGGTTTCTTGAGGCAACATCATAGTGTTGGGTGATCTAAGCTTTGCCTGAGGTGAAGAAGGGCTTACTTGCTGAGAGGATGATGCTGAGTCAGAACAATTGGTTGTAACTCTCTTGGCTCTTTCTTGATTATCAATAAATCTATTCAACTTTTCCTCCATACTCTTGTGTAATTTATGTTTCATGCATTTGTATGGTCAATTTACATCTGATCCTAGATTGTTTATGATAATAGATCCATGTTCTCGTATAGTGTTATGCTGCTTTGATTCTACAGGTACTCTGTAAAGCTGGGTATACAAAGAAGCAAGTAGCAAAGGACTATCGGAAGAGAGAGGAATCGAGCAAGGAACCAAGCGCAAGACAGAGGTTAGTCTCCTTTATTCTTCTCTCATCTATCTTTCATAAAGGAAAACGGAAGTAGTTTTACTTTGTTTGTTTCTAAGGTAGCTACCACACCTTAGTGGGATTAGCAGTTCTGCATAGACACTTTTCCCTGTAACAGGGATTTAAACCCAAATTGGAAAAATAACGATTCTTCCTACCAATAACCCAAGCTACTAAACGTCATTGATAATTTTTGTTTGTAATTTATGGAGCAAACTTGTGATTTCATTAGGCACCATGATATATTATACTCTGTTAGGGTACTATAATTTTTAGAGGATTGCTTGATTATAGCTGATGATTATTATATTTTGGATACTGTAAATAATATTCCATATTGTAAATTATTTCCAAAAAAGCTCAAAACCTTAAGAAAAATAAAAAAATATGCTTGCAAGACAAAATGCAACATTAGAGGATAATTAAGTATGTTTAGGTTAAATTAATCACATCATTTAAATGTGATTAAATAAAACTGTAATAAAGGCCTTGGTACTATAGTTTGATTTTATTATAAGGTTGAAAATGACAAAAATGGATTTTGTCACATGGGGTTAAATAGTTGCAGCTTTCCCACATCCATGTCATTCATCCATCTCATGATCAGTTGAAACTATGATTTTTCCTATACGCCACATTGACTTCAAACATTGTTTCCAAACCAATGAGGACGAATTTTTAGAAACTGAAAGAGGTTTTTTCTGCCAACATCCTCATGTACAAAAACCTCTCTCAATTTTCTAACAAATATTATGGTTTGGGATATACAGATGAAGCTTTGCAGACATATTTTCCCAAATTTTCCTGTTTAGTCATACTTTTGCAGAACATATTGTGGCCAATAAGAGATGACAGTTTGAGAAAATGGAGGAGGTTTGTGTTCCTAAGATGTCAAAGTAAAATAAACTACTTCATATTTTACACAGATATTACAGAATGAGAGATACATTTACATCTTTACAGCCTATTTTTCAGATTGTGCAAAGTCCTGTTTCAACCACCTTTTGCAAAGAATATTGGGAACAACTGGAGCTAAATTTTGGGAATCCAAGAGAGGTTTATTGCAAGAACATATTTATCTACAATAACCTCTCTCACTATTTATAGAACTATCTTGGATTGAGATATACAAAAGGATGAATGGACCCTATTTTGCAGGATTTCAGGAGGAAAATGTTCAAAGACAGTTAGCCACCTCATCAATTAAGAGTTGCAATCAAATTCGAATTTATCTTCTTCATCAACATAAATCTATAATGATAATTCCAAGTAGATACATTATTTTTGAATGTCCTACATTTCATTTCTATTTGTGTAAAATAGTTTAGGGTATTTGTAAAAAGATCTTGATATTTTTATCAAGATATTTTAGTTTAGAATTTGTATAAATACTTCATCATTTGAAGTAAGAAAGGGTTGGGATTTGTAACGAAAAAGACTACCATTCGTTGTAAAGCTGTTCATTGAGTTCAAGTGAGCTTTTGTAGTAATACAAGACAAGTTGTTTCAAGATTCATGTGTCATATCTATTGGTGAAGTGCATCTATTGTTCTTTGTTTATTTTCTCTGTCTATCATGCTTATGTATTCTCTATTATGAATTAATCAATAGAAGCTATGATAAATAGGATTCATTCCTTAGAGCGCCCTATTTTGGTTGTTGTTAATTATACATGTTTTCCTCTGATATCAAGTTAAAGAATTCTTAATTTCTCTTTAGCTTCATTTGAATCTATTTCCCTTCTTCTACTTCATTTCATTTAAATATAAAAGATCCAATAATATGCCTAGCTTACCCCATTCACTTAAGCTTGATACTTCTGCAAATTGATCACCCCAAGCTCTTCTGACTCCATTTCCCAAGGCCTTTCGTTGTTGTTCCAACCAAACCAATTAAAAAACAATATTCTGAGCCCAATAACTAGACTGAAATTCCTAGTAAACAAAGATAAATATCACAGAGAGACCCCTCTATGAGTTTAGGAGGTCTAGATCCTAAACTTGAAAGCGATTTGGGTATTTTCTCAGTGATTTTTTTATTTTTTTATTTTCATTTTTATTTTTTATTTTTATTTTTATTTTTTATTTTTATTTTTATTTTTTTATTTTTATTTTTTTATTTTTATTTTTATTTTTGTTTATTTTTATTTTTATTTTAATTTTTTTAATTTTTAATTTTTAATTTTTAATTTTTTTAATTTTTAATTTTTTTTTTTTTTTAATTTTTTTAATTTTTAATTTTTAATTTTAATTTTATTTATTTATTTATATTTATATTTTATATTTTATATTTTATTTTTTTATTTTATATTTTATATTTTATATTTTTTTATTTTATATTTTATATTTTATATTTTTATATTTTATATTTTTATATTTTATATTTTTTTAGTTTTTTATTTTTAATTTATTTTTAATTTTTAATTTTATTATTATTATTTTTTTATTTTATTTTATTTTATTTTTATTTTTATTTTTATTTTTATTTTTATTTTTATTTTTATTTTATTTTATTTATTTATTTTATTTTTTATTTTTATTTATTTATTTTATTTATTTATTTATTTTTTTCAGTCTTGAAATTACGGAACGCTAACATAGTGGCAACCATACTGGGGATGACATTTTATCTTCCTTAGAAAAGTGTATCAAGTTCCAAATCTAATTGCGGATGGTGAACAATGATCAGGCACAAGAAGGCTGAATTATTCACCTGATGACTCCATGTTTCAAGAATTCGGATCTCAAAGTTTGCATGGCGACTCCTTTATCAAAGAATCCATAATTGTAAAGAACTTATGGTGATTGTTGATTGTTTTAAAAATGAGTTAAAGAATACAAGGCAGGTATGCTCTTATGGACAGATCAAGAATTCCAGGTTTTCCAAATCCCATGCCCAACAGTGATACATTCTTCCATTGTTTAAAGATAAAAAAGGAGATGATGTTGCTATACATTTATTGAGGTTTCATATGCACATCCGTAAGCTTAAAATCAAATTTCACGAAGATTGTCTTATGAAAATTTTTATGGCAACTTTGGAGGAAAAGGTTATATTTTGGTATGAAAATCTGTTTACTGCTAGTATATGTTTGTTAAAGCATTTTTGTACTATTTTTTGTGAGAAATAGAGATGGGATTATCCATATTTGTTGCCGATTCAAAACTGCCATGATCATTTTGAAATTTTTATTCAATATCTAGAAGATTACTATGATGATGAACAATACACAAACGATGAAATACTAGAGCCTTTAGATGGAAATGCTTTTCAAAATTATGAACAAAAAGTAGAATTCTTGCTTGAATTGTCTTCCCCTCAGGAAGAAATCAAGGATGTGTGTTGTTTATATGTGCATGAATATTCCCCACAGGAAATAATTCTTGCAGCACCATGACAAACTGATCAACCAGAGGTAAAGGAAGAAATTCAGCAGCCTAAACCTCATAAAGAAGAGGACAATAGTGAAAACCAACAGGATATTTTAGATACCATGGATGAACACATTAACACTGTCGGCTGCATGGGGCTTGACCTAGGTTCAATGCTAGTTATCCAAACAAATCCCTACACTACTCGCCCTTTCGGCATTAGCCCGCGGAGCATGGACTGAAGTCTCACCCAAAGCAGTATGGGGGGATGCTGGAACCAAGTTTCTGCACCCTTAGATGGTTGTGATGTCGGTTTATTCCTTCTATTCCTTCTTTCGCGTAGGTCTTTGAGATCTAGGACTCTATCTGTCTAGCCCTTTATTCTGCCCTTCAGTACCTCCATGAAGGGGTACGATTGACCTTTGCATAGCCCTAACCTGTGGTTCAAGTACTTTCACGCTGGTAGGGCAACGTATTGTGTAGATTCCCAAATTATCTTAAGTGTCTTACTTATCTTATTAAACTATCATAGTTAGCACCGCGTAAATAGATATCTTTACTTGCATTCAATTAACCAAAGTAATTATATACATTCGCACATCACATAAGAATTGTAAATGAAATTCATACACAATATGAAAAAATGCATTAACATAAAACAAAGACACAGAATTTGTAGAAAGCTTCTCTTTATTGATATCTTCAGATGATTATAGACTCTATCTGCCTTATGCACACAGCTGCAGGGGTCCGCGCACTCAGCTGCAAAATTCTACCCTATGCCTCTGCGCACTCAGTTGCAGAGCCTCTACCTATGCTACGACCCAAAACTTAGAATCCTCTCCTTATCGCTCAAGACTTCTTACTACTTCTAAAACTTCTTACTTAGAGCTTACTTACTTAGCTATTTTTATACAATCCCATGGTCTGCGGACCATTGGTAGATCTTTACAGTCAACTTTACACTTTACAAAATAAGGGCAGACAACCCTTTATGACTCATGACACCTTCGCACTCCGCGACCACAAAATGTAGAGACTTTACAAATTTATTACAAAATTTGACGCAAAACATGGGCTTTTAGCCCCAAAACTGTCCTTGGGGGATCCCGTTCCCAAAAAGCTCCCAACATAATCATCATGAATCACCCTCGAGTCACTCGGCAGGCACGAGGATCTTAGCGCGAAGACCCCCTAGCTCAACCTGTATGACCACAACCTTGGGGTGCATTATGTGGTCACCTGCTTCGCGTCTTCAACCATATGCTCGGTCACTGCTCTTGAATTGTCGGCCTGAAGCTTTTTCTGAGTTGCTTGCAACGTTGTAAGCTTTCCTTCAATAGAGGCCGTAACCATGTAAGCCTCATCTAGTCAAGGCTTCAGTCGTACCTTCAACACTACTTCCTTGTGCATTTCTGCATCCACTTGTTCTTTCAGCTACTTGGCCTCCTACAACTTTGCTAGTCTCTATCTGAGCACGATGGTTCACGCTGTGCCTTTGACTTCATCATGGCGATGTTGTAGCTTGTGCGCTTCTGTCTCTAGTCATTGTACATTAGGGTCCTCCTACAAGCTCATCACGACCTCGAACGACTGCTCAAAAAGTTGTGTGCAGTCTGCTACTGCACTGTCAACTGCCGCTATTACCTTTATGACAACGGTTGCACGCTACTCCTTTACTTTTAGCAGAGTTGAAGGTTGGGCCTTCAACTATAACTCAATGATTTGCAGATTCAACTCCAACTGAACCCTCACCATTTCTGTATGAGTGTCACGCACCCTTATAGCCAGTTTGCGGACACACACCTCGACTGGTTCTTTCTCAGGAATGGCCAATTCTAGGACCATTTAGCATGCCTCCTCCATGACCTGAAGTATACGTTTATTTTGGTCAGTCACCTCAGTCATGGTGGCGATGGTAGAGTCTTGTTGTAGTGCAATTTGCTCATTATTGATCTGCTGCTTGTTGATCACTTGTAGAGCGTGGTGCTCATGGGCCCTTAACTTCGCAATCACTCCATCCTACAAGAGGTGGAGCATCTCACCAGGGAGCTTTGCCAGATTCAACCCTACTCCCTTAAGGGTGCTGACAGTGGGCCTGTCAGCGTCATTCTCTGTGGTTAGTGCTCCCTTGGGCGGCACTATTGCACTAGAGGCCTTCGCGCATAGCTTTGTGACAACTTCTGAAGTGCCGATAGCAAGGTTGGTGGACATCGTGCCAGCTTGTGACACATGGGTCTACATCTCCTATAGACCTGTTTGGATAGCCCCAAATACTAGTTACCACTGCTACTCAAAATCTTGTAGGGCTTCCGCGGTGACATCTCACACCATGTCACTGATGTCATGCAAATCACTGTCGGTGAGGGTGATTGGGTCCAACGATGTCTTAGTGGCCTTGGATTTCTTCCTGTACCCTCCTTTCTCTTTCTCCATTGGATGCTTGATGCGGGTAGATGTCGCCTGTGGGTCCACCCCATGCTGCTTTGTCTGCTCGTCTGTCTCTTCCTCTGTCTCGGGTGAAGGGGACCTCACACCTTTATTAGAGCCCCGCTCTGTTCCACCTGTTTGCTTCTCCGTTTGCTGAGCGGCATTGCGCTCCACCTGGGCCTTGTCAGCGACCTCCTTCTTTCTCTTGTCGGCCAACTGCGTCATCTTGAGCTTGGCCTCCTCCTTCTTGTGCTGCACGGTGGACTTGCTCCCTCCCATCGCCAAGTCTGCTGTAGTGTGCCATTCTGCCAACCATCGATCAAGTGCTGCATCAACAGTGTCATCTATTTCTAGGTAAGGCAAGTCGTACCACGTATCCGTAGGGTCCTTATGCACCCTGATGGAGGCATGGTGAAAATCTAATTTAAACTCTGCGTATCCCTACAAGTTGGAAAACACCATAGGCAACAACTACAGTTTGCGATTGATGGCCATGCGGGTGCTCATCTCCATCAAGATCTAGAAGATCTTGCTGTCCTTGATGTGTTGCACATCCTTGGTCGCCCACACTGAAGCATACTTCATTGCTTCTGGTAGGTCTGACACAACCAAAGGGAATTGACTGTCCTCTGGTAGCTCCCATTCTACCAGTACAATAGATGGCAAGAGCCACACGTAGTGGAACATATTTTTGAACTCCTGTGACTCACTTCAGTTTGCAAGGAAGTCACCGTGGAGATAGTCTGCCCAATTGAACTGAACTCCTTCAGCGCACTGGGCTGCTAGCATAATGACAAGTGCTAGAACCTCATTGGTGCGACACTTCCTCATCACCTTCCCTGCTAAAATCTGCGTAGCCACCTTTACAACAAGGTCATTGATGCTGGATATGACATATCTGGTATTGCAGGATGCTTGCCCTTATTACCCTTCGTGCTCTCCTTGGTTTGGGTCGGCTTTGGTCTCGGCGTCCTTGGTGATTTGGGGACTTTTGCTAATACTTCAGCAACCTCTGGAGTAGCTTCTTCGGCCTCCATAACAATTCTTAGCATATCCTCCTTGGCTGTCACTGCTTCGATGTCCATAACTGTGGCAAGTGTCGACATAACGCTAATCAGCAATGCTCGTGACGTCTCTGGTAAGTTCTCAAACACTAAACTCACTATGAGAGCCTCGAAGAATTCTCGGTTCATGTGCGCCTGAGAGCTCAACAACTCAATTCTCAAAATGCCAAGTGTTTTTTGCTAGGCAGCCACCTGTAATTTATGGGGCATTTTGAATTCAAATTCAACCATTCCCCAAAAAATTTGGTTCATTAATGTTGGATTAGCAGCAGATTTTCAAGGATCTGATCCATAAATTTCATCTTAAATTCCAGACGCCTGCTCCATTTGACTGCATTTCTATCCTCAAATCATGAACAGTGACTTTAACAATAACTTTCCAGCCGACCTATGCAATTTCACCCTGGGTAGCGCAACTCCCTTCTCGCTGCTTCAAACCCTGTGACACTTCCTTGCTTTGCACAATCCTCCAATTGCGCAGCTCCCCAACCTTGGAAGTGTAATTTATAGTTTCGTGCCTCCTTTCAGGTGCTTGTAGTGCTAAGACAGTGCTACCTTCATAAAGTCACATGGTCAGACCATCGGTGTATGGCTTCAATCGACTTCCATTCACCTTTCCTGGGAAGGGATCTCCATTCAATTTAATCAACTGAACCACTCCTCCATATCTAATCTCCTTAATGACATAGTGCCCTAACCAGTGCATTTTGAATTTCCCTGGAAATTTATCAAACTTGCTGTCATATAACAAAACCAAGTCGTTTACGTTAAAGGTACGCAACTTAATGTGCTAATCATGCCATGCTTTTTTGCATTGCTTTTTGACTTGTTGGTGAAATCCAACTAGAAATCTCTCTTCCTAAAGCTCAGCCAGCTGCATGAGCCTCTCTTCCAGGGTTCCATGATCTGTCATACCCGTGAGTGCTGCTAGGAATAGACTAGGCACAATTTATTCCATGGGCATCACTACTTCAACACCATAGACAAGCCTAAAGGGTGTTTGTCCAGTCAACTTCTTGCATGTGGTCCGATAGGCCCATAGTACTGTAGGTATGCGTAGGTCCCAATCACTTCATTGAGCATTGAAAACCTTGGTCATTACGTTCTCCAGAACTTTATTGAATGCTTCCATTGTCTTGTTAGCCCGTGGGTGATAAGGCATGCTTTTCTGGTGATATACCTGAAATTCCTCTATCAGCATGCTGATCGTCTCATTCAGAAAGTGCATATCGCAATCACTCATCAAAAGCTTTGTACACCCAAATCGTGTCAGTACATACTCAAAGAGGAACTTTGTAGTAGTCGCACCTGTATAGTCCTTTATAGGATGTGCCTCCGTCCATCATGTCAAATACTCCGTTGTAGTGATAATGTACCTTGCTCTCGTCTTCTTCCCTTGGGGCTGAATGGGCCCCACAAAATATATTGCCCATTTCTCAATGGGTTGCAACGTCATTTGTGGATTCAAAGGTAGCTCATTCCTCCATGATGGCTTGCTAGTCCTTTGACACACATCACACGCTTTGCAGTAAGTTTTTGAATCCTGATGGAGGGTTGGCCACGACAACCCTGTGCATAGAATCTTCTGCACGGTCACTCTCCCAGCATAATGTCCTCCTGTAGTGCCCCCATGAGCGTCCACGAGGATACTGCTCCTTTCAAACTCCGATACATATCGTCGCAATATCTCATCAGACCCCATTTTGTACAGATGCTCGACAATGAGAGAAAAGTCTACCCTGCGCACCATTTACTCCTTTTTCTGTTGTACAATGTATCTTTCTGTGGCAGTTCCTATCGTCAAGAAGTGTATGATATATTCAAAATGACCATACACGATGTGCACTGCAAATAGCTACGCGTTAGGAAATCCCTGATCCAAATTAGTGGGTTCTTCCCCTATTTCAATGTGTGATAGATGGTCTGGTCTCGCGTTTAGTCATCCAAGTTTCACAATGACTTCAAAATCATACTCTTGGAACAATAACAACCACCTGTAGATTCTCCCCCCCAACACAAGCCTATTGACCAGGTATTTCAACACCGAATGATCTGTATACATCTTAAAGTAGCCACCTAGAAAATAGTGTCTAAACTTCTAGAGCATGTATACCATGGCTAACCCCTCGTGCTCAGTGATGGAATAGTTCTTCTCCACCTTGGATAACCTTTTGCTTGCGAACACTATAAGATGGTCCAAGTCTCCTCCGCCAGCCTATGTCAATACTACTCCTAGCACTATACATGACGCGTAGACATGTACATGAAACTCCTTCTTCCAATCCGGGAAGACTAGAATCGGTGTGGTGACCATCTTTTCTTTCAATACATCCAAGATTTTCTTACAGTCCTCATTCCAACAGAATGTGAAATCCTTTTTTAGCAACTTTTCCATAGGCGCGGTGATCTGGGCATAGCCTTTGATAAACTTTCTGTAATATCCAGTATGTCCTAGGTTAGTGTACAATTGTTTCACCCTCCTCGGTGCTTCTAAGTTAAGTATCACCGCGATCTTTATGGGATCTACCATCATTCCCTGTCTACAAACCACATGACCGAGCAGGGTCCCAAAAGGAAGACAAAACAGGCATTTCTTTAGATTGAGTGCGATCTGGTATCTTCGACAGGTATCTAACATCAAGCGCAAACTTTCCACATGGTGTTTCACTAGTCCAAACACAGTCCAGTCATCAAAGTACACTTCCAGGAACTTATGAATAAATTCCTTGAATGCTGTAATGATTACGCGCAAGAAAATTGCAGGCGCATTCTTCAATCCGAAGGGCATTACAGTGTACTAAAAACATCCCCACTCAGTCACGAAGGTTGTTTTTCTTCTATCCTTCTGCGTGATTTTGATCTGATGGTACCCAGAGAACCCATCAGTGAAGGAATATGCTTCCTGTCCACCTAAATTGTCCAACACTTCATCAATGAATGGAGTCGGGAAAGGATCATGTACACAAGTGTCAATCAACATCCTGAGATCTACGCATAACCTTATTTCATCCTTCTGCTTCTTTTCCTGCACCGCCATTGGGCTTACCCAATCAGATTCTTATATGGGCTCAATGATGCCTGCTGTGAGCATCTTGTCTAGATCTAAGCAGACCTTCTCCTTATACTTCAGATTGAGACGGTAAGGTTTTTACTTAACCGGCTTCGTGCCAGGTTTCAATGTGATCTTCATAAAACCCAGGTCCTCGATTATCCCTTTTAGATCTATAAACTTGGTAGGGAATAAATCTTGGTATTCACGGAGCAATTTAGCGACCTTATCCACTGTCACGTCATCCCAGTAATCTCCAATCTTTGCGAATTTGGGCTCTGCCTCCATACCAATATTTACTTGTTTCGTTTTCAATCGCGTGGTTATATTAGGATTCTTAATCCATGGTCCCTCAACCTCATGGTGAAATTCTATTTCAGGGATGTTAATTTTTCGCGGATCGTCATCTTCTTCTTCAATGGTTACGTTATAGCATTCTAGTGCATGACTCAGCTGAGTAGTCCAATCGGGTTGAGTCAGGTCCAAAGGATCCTATAGTATCCTAAAGATTACTTCTTTCAATTCTTGTAGTAACTTGTCAATATAGTCAAACTCTTCTTCAAAGATGAATGTCATTATGAATCCCTCACGCAGAATATCCCATTCACTTGTACCATGGCAGTGCTCTATTTCAAAGTACCAGTTCATCGGCATGACACCCAAGGTGCGATAGAATAAGTACACCCCTTCAGGTTGGGGCTTTTCTCCGTAAGCCTCGACCCATTTGGCCAAGTGCGTGTGTGGATCATCCTTCCCATCATATTTGCCTATCATTCATATGGCCTTCGGCTTCCCAAAGTGTGTTCTCATCATCCTCCTACATTCGCACCAATCATCAAAGCTACCCTTGTGCGTACCCCACCACCTTGCGGGCGTAGCGTGTAGTGCCCAGTCCAAAGCCTGGAAGCACTGCTTCTCTGGTACCTCCCTTTGAAATGCATCCAAAAATATATCTACATCATTCAGGCCATCATAAGTGGGCAGATTTCTTACCTCTGATGATACACAGTGTAGCGACCGGGTCATCATGTTACAACTTAGTGTGGTTACTTCATGTAGCTGATTCTACCATCGCTCTAATTCTTCATTAGAATCCGAGGTGTAGGAACTCTCACAATCCCATGTAATTCATCCATCTGCTGTTGGATTCACCCAATCTTGGTCTCGTGCTGTTATCTTATATATACAGTCCAAATCATCATCACTCTCATAATCGTGGACTGGTTCAGTATAGTGCGATCCTTCAGTAGGATCTAGGGGTACTATTATGCGAAGCAATTTCTTCTCAAATATCATCTTTTGCTTCTTTAGGTTGATTACCTCGTTCATATCAGTGGCCCAATCAATGCTAAGGAGCACAGGGTAGGAGTTGTTGTCATCCACAATTTCTATTACTTCAAAGTCAGCTAAAGCTCTCGCTCCTTCAATATCTATAGTCACCCCTTACAACCATCCCATGGGGATGATCTTTTACTGGTTTTCCATCCTTAGCTGAATCGGAGACCATTGTAGCACAGGTCTTCCCATCTGTTCCCAAGTCTGCTTTGGTAGGACGTTCGCGTCTAACCCGAGATCCAAAATAAGTTGATCCATTTTGTATTCTCCTATATGTACGGTTAGCCTCATGTCTCATCCCGTCCTTGTTTTATGCTTACCAATATTTCATACCATGTGCGGTTCACCTGGAGTATTTCCGACACATCTATTTATAAGCTCCTGTAATCCATTCACGGCCTTGCTATCGCGTAGCAGCGTCATGCTGGTCTCTAGAAATGTCGTAAGCATAGAAGGGTCCATCTCCTGATCAGGCTTATCCTTTCTCCCTGAGGTGGAGGCCTCAGCAAAGCTCTTCTTTGCTTCCATGAATGTTTCGCGTGTGTGCTCCAAATCAAATTTGACCTCCTTCGCCGGAGCTTTGCGAACCCATGCGCTGTCTTCAGACTGTTTCCCCTTATCATCCCCTATTGCAATTCCACTTCAGAGTACTATATTTACATTCGGATCCTCTTCGTGAGGCACATACATCATCATCTACAGGTTATGAGTCGGCTGAGGTGGTAGCATCCCTTTGTCATGTATCTTCGCTGTCAGCGTAGGACAGTCCTACGTTTCATGATCAAACAGAGTGCAATATTTGCAAGATGGACACATGGGGTTAGTGCAATCACGGGCATAGTGTCCTAGTCCTCCATAATTGTAGCATATTATCTATCCCTAACCTCTACCAGGTCATCCTCCACCTTGTCCTTGTCCGCTCCCCTAAAATTCTATTCACGCCATCCCTGTGCTCTTGTCAGGGGGCCACGTTTCTACATGAACCTTATAGGTGTGTGTTCTATCCATCATCAATTCATAGCTTCTGCAGTTGCACTCATCATGCCTTAGCGACCTACAAAAGTTGCAGAATGGTTGTTGTGGTGTTTGTACAAACTTCTGTAGCAAATGACTATTATCCATCGTATGTTTTCCTGCTACCTGACATATAGCGCACCACAATGCAGGCCTCGTGCTTGGTCCTGCTTGAGCTTCCGACCTCAAATGCATTTGTCCTCCTCCTATAATATAGTTTGCAAAGACCAGGCAATGGTATTTGTCATGCCCTTGACATTTGCATTTCAGGCACCATACCTCTTCGTGCACCTCCGGTTGAATTGTTCTTTCCTTCTTTAAACTTCACATTTCAAGGAAAATATTTTGCAACTACACATGGATCTGTTGAATCCCCAAATTCGAATCCTACATCGGTGTTTCATGCAGTCTCATTGCAATCTCCAAGGCCTTTTCCTGAGTTGTTGTCCTTTGTTGTGATAACGCAACCCTTAGGTGTGAAAGGAGCGAAGCCACAAACCATTCGTGGTGCTATCCATTTGTCAATTTCATGTTAGCCTCACGGATTTTACACTTCAACCTCTGATCTCATTCCCAAGGTGTCTCATTTGGTTTCATCATGATTTCTTTGAACCCCACAATCAACTATGCTTTGGATTTGGGCCTAATGATTTCTTTATTCAATGCAGTCTGGATGTCTGCCACCCCAGCGTTTGAGTTATCATTAGAGTACTTGATGTACCAGGTTAGCGTGCGATCCTGCAAAGCACTAACCAGTGTTGCCTTCTTCATGTGATCATCTGTAACGCCTTGGGATTCCCATACATCTTTCACGATGAACCAGAACTGGTCTGGATCTTCATTTCCAAAACCTTTGAACAAAGGCAGCTTCATCGAATTTGCCATGCTGAACTGTGGTGGAGGTGGAGGTGGTATGGGTGAAGTTGCAAGTGATGGTGGTGAAGTTGGAGGTGGTGTGGGTGAGGTGGGAGTCATGGGAATCCTTGTCTTATTAACTGAATAACACTTCACAGAGAAGCCTACGCTACTCCATCTTCGTCACCCAATGGAGGTGAAATTAATGGGTTATATTCAGGACCCTTTTTTCCTTCATTCCTGTAAGTCTTTCTTCTTTGCGTAGCTTTGAACATCAAGGTAGCTGAATAACCCGTTTTTCACACAATAACATCTTAATCTAGGTATTCAAAGACTTCAAATACTTACCTCATGGACCTTTGAAAAAGCGCCACTCCACCTCACTATAGCTGACTGAAGTATTGACCACGAAATTCAGTCACAAATCCTCCTATGATGCGATCGAGCCAATGATTGATAGCGCAGGTGATCTTATCCTCATTTGCTTCCAATATTTGTACTAACTTCGAGGTCCAAATAATAGGACTGTCAATTCTCCACCTTCCTTGGCTATCCGCTAGCTTCACGATTCACTCGTATAACTCAACTGGAAAGGAACAATAAAAGATCTCATGGATTTCTATATATAGGTACCTGTCTAGCCACTGTTCCTTTGTTGGTCTTGGATTTCTATTCTCCTGTGCCGCGAATTCATGGATATTCCTATCCAACTAGTCTTTGATCTCTTTCTTAGTTGGATTCTAGTGATACGACATCACACATCTCTTATGAAGATTCCGGTCCCGGCAATAGAACCATTTGTTGGTTGCGTGGGGCTGACCTAGGTTTAGATTTAGTTAGAAAAACAAATCCCTACACTACTAGCCCTTTCAGCATCAGCCCATGGAGCACGGACCGAAGTCTCACCCGAAGAAGTATGAGGGGATGCTGGAACCACGTTTTCGCACCTTGAGATAGTCGCGATGGTGGTTTATTCCTTATATTCCTACTTTCGCACAGGTCGTTGAGTTCTAGGGCTCTATCTGTCTAGCCCTTTATTTTTCCCTTCAGTACCTCCGCAAAGGGGTATTGACCTTCGTGCATCCCTAACCCATGGTTTAGGTACTTTTGCGCTACTAGGGAAGCGTATTGTGCAGATTCCCAAATTATCTTAAGTGTCTTACTTATCTTATTAAACAATCATAGTTAGCACCGCGTAAACAAGTATCTTTACTTGCGTTCAATTAACAAACGTAATTACATACATTCGCACATTACATAAGCATTGTAAATGAAATTCATACACAATCTAACAAAATACATTAACAAGAAACAAAGACACAAAATTTGCAGAAATCTTCTCTTTATTGATATCTTCATATGATTACAGACTCTATTCGCCCTGCGCACATAGCTGCAGGGATCTGCGCACTCAGCTGCTGACTTCTACCCTAGGCCTCTGTGAACTCAGCTGCAGAGCCTCTACCTACGCTACGACCAAAACTTAGACTCCTCTCCTTATCGCTCAAGAATTCTTACTTCTTCTACAACTTCTTACTTAGATCTTACTTAATTAGCTCTTTTTAAATAATCCCATGGTCCACAGACCATGGGTAGATCTTTACAGCCGACTTTACACTTTAAAAAATAAGGGTGATCAACCCTTTATGACTCATGACACCTTTGCACTCTACGACCACAAAATGCGGAGACTTTGCAACTTTATTACAAAATTTGACTCAAAACATGGACTTTTAGCCCCAAAACTGTCCTTGGGGGATCCCGTTCCCAACAAAAATTGTGGTTGTCTCAAGTGTAGAAGATCAAATTAAAGAACAAATTCCTTGTACTAATCAACAAGTAAAGGTAATTGAGAATATTGTTGAACATTTATTTGTTGATTTACAACAGTCTTGTGATCTGAAAGAAGAACCAGCAGAGCTTAATCATCTTGATCCATAAGAACATTTTCAACAAGTTGTGTTTTCTTCAGTGATTAAAGACCAATCGGATTTACATGATGAAGATATTATGTTGCATGTTTTCCATGATCCTTTGGTCAGTTTATTGCATTCATTGGTGAAGGGAGAATTTTCTAGATTCATCAATGCAGCTATTGGATCCAGTGGAAAAGTTGAGTTGCCATTTTCTGAATTTATTTTTCCACCTAAAGAAGTAGAATGCAAACTTCAGTTAAGTATCCATTTGCTTGAATGATTGCACTGGATGTTTGTTATCACTTGATATGGCAGTCATTTTATCAGATTAAAGTAGGTAGAAGAGTGCAAATAAGCTTAGTACCTTGAGCATTTGTGTTTTTCAAAGCATTCTTTCCAGTTTCAGTTTCAGATTGCAGTACGACTTTTAGTTCAGTGTATATTTCAGATTTCAGTGTGAAGAATGGTTTTGATTTCAGTTTGAGAGTTTTTTAGTAGCAAATATTTTATGGAAAAATAGGTTGCAGGTTTTGGGATCAGCCCAATGGATCAGGCTACTAGTCTATGGTGTTCTTGACACTTCACTAGGAAGTGCCATCCCTAGCTGGAGCCACTGTTAGGGTCCTATAATTTTTATAGGATTGCTTGATTATAGCTGATGATTATTATATTTTGGATATTGTAAATAATATTCCATATTGTAAATTATTTCCAAAAAAGGTCAAAACCTTAAGAAAAATAAAAAAATATGCTTGCAAGACGAAATGTAGCATTAGAGGATAATTAAGTATGTTTAGATTAAATTAATCACATCATTTAAATGTGATTAAATAAAACTGTAATAAAGGCCTTGGTACTATAGTTTGATTTTATTATAAGGTTGAAAATGAAAAAAAGGGATTTTGTCACATGGGGTTAAACAGTTGCAGCTTTCCCGCATCCACATCATTCATCTGTCTCATGATCAGTTGAAACTATGTTTTTTCCTATATGCCACATTGACTTCAAACATTGTTTCCAAACCAATGAGGACAAATTTTCAGAAACTGAAAGAGGTTTTTTTTCCAACATCCTAATGTACAAAAAAATCTCTCATTTTTCTAACAGTTATTATGGTTTGGGATATACAGATGAAGCTTTGCAGACATATTTTCCCAAATTTTCTTGTTTAGTCATACTTTTGCAGAACATATTGTGGCCAATAAGAGATGACTCTTGAGAAAATGGAGGAGGTTTGTGTTCCTAATATTCCAAAGTAAAATAACCTACTTCATATTTTACACAACTATTACATAATGAGAGATACATTTACATCTTTACAACCTATTTTTCAGATTGTGCAAAGTCTTGTTTCAGTCACCTTTTTGCAGAGAATATTGGGAACAGCTGGAGCTGAATTTTGGGAAACTGAGAGAGGTTTATCTCAAGAACATATTTATCTACAATAAATTCTCTCACTATTTATAGATCTATCTCTTATTGAGATATACAAAGGGATGACTGGACCCTATTTTGTAGGATTTCAGGAGGAAAATGTTCAAAGACAGTTAGCCACCTCATCAACTAAGAGTTGAAATCAAATTTGAATTTCTCTTCTTTTTCAACAGAAATCAATAATGATAGTGCGAAGTAGATACATTAGTTTTGAATGTCCTGCATTTCATTTCTATTTGTGTAAAACAATTTAGGATATTTGTAAAAAGATATTGAGATTTTTATCAAGATATTTTAGTTTAGAATTTGTATAAATACTTCATCATTTGAAGTAACAAAGGGTTGGGATTTGTAATGATAAAGATTACCATTCATTGTAAAGTTGTTCACTGAGTTCAAGTGAGCTTTTGCAATAATAAAAGACAAGTTGTTTTAGGATTCATGTGTCATATCTATTGGTGAAGTGCATCTACTGTTCTTTGTTTATTTTCTCTGTCTATCATGCTTATGTATTCTCTATTATGAATTAATCAACAGAAGATGTGATAAATAGGATTTGTTACCTAGAGGGCCCTATTTTAGTGGCTGTTAATTATACATGTTTTCCTCTGATATCAAGTTAAAGAATTCTTAATTTTTCATTAGCTTCAATTGAATCTATTTCCCTTCTTCTACTTCATTTCATTTAAATCTAAAAGATCCAATAGTATGCCTAGCTTGCCCTATTTAACTTAAGTTTGATACTTCTACAAATTGATCACCCCAAGCTCTTCTGACTCCATTGTTGTTCGAACCAAACCAATTCAAAAACCAAATTCTGAGCCTAATAACTAGCCTGAATTTCTCAGTAAACAAAGCTAAATCTCATACAGAGATCCCTCTCTGAGTTTAGGAGGGCTAGATCCTAAACTCGAAAGTAGTTTTGATGTTTCCTCTGTGATTTTTTTTCTTCAGCCTTGAAATTACTGAACTCTAACATACTCAATTAGGGTATTATTTTATTCTTTTCAAAGTATTTGAATCTCATGAGATTATATTATTGTTGAAATATCAAGCTTCAAAGAAGATTTGAGTACAAATTTACAACTTCTAGGTGAAAATTGTTAGAATATTTTTTTCATGTTAGAATTGTTTAATGCTATTAGTGGTTTTTGAAATGCCTTTTTCACATATTTAATATTCTGGTCATTGGAAAATGATGAGTATAAATAGCTATTTGAGTTTGAAATACAATGTGTAAATACTATAGTAGAATCCTTGTTCAAGATGATGACTTTTATAAGTTCAAATTTAGGTCATAATTTCTAACTATTGGCATATTAATCTAGAAAGGGTAACACATAAATATCTAGGATGATATTGAAGTAGAATGTGTAACTTATGGTAATTACTAATATCATAATCAAATGCAATGATATGTAGGTGTTTATGCATATGTATTCAATATAACTATTTTTTATGAATAATGTACTATTTTGGAATGTTTACAGGTGCATATATCCAAGTTAAAGTCAAATTATTGGAATGAAGATCAACTTAAGTGTATGTTGAAAGACATCTACTTTCCATATATTCAGGTTGGACTTTTTGTCTTATATGCTATTGTAATAACATTATTTGGTTGGAGTTGAGGAAAGTTTTACACTCCTACATTGTTTACTATTGGAGAAGGTGGACAAGAGAGGAATTAATCAATAATTAGCCTTATACTTTGAATTGTACCTTATTTCATTTTCAGAAGAGAAACTCAATATTGATGGTAAAAAGTAGGAATTGAAGAAAGAGGAGAACAATAACATTGGAGCATAGATGTAGAAAGAGAGAGAGGAAGAAGAGAACTGGTCTAGTGATACCCTTAAAGCCAATATCCTGCATGAGATCTAGACTAATAGTCAAGTCTTTAGAGTTGGGGAATTCACTTATAATGCCTTGGAAACATAATGTTAATGTTTTGAAGTGATGAAACAATATCTCATGTGTAAATTGTAGTCCAACCAATATTCAGTTGGAAACTCATATTGTAATACTTGACATTTCATATAATATAATTTATGTGGTTGAAATTATTTATATTTAATATTTATAATTGATATTATTTAGTATTGTCATTAACATATGTAACTTTGCATTTTCATATTAGATGAACATGCACATTGTATGACATTTTTTTTTTAATTTAGTCGTAAAATCATTCTAATTTATTTAAGTCAATTAGTAATGAACACTTGAATCAATCTAAAACTAATAATTAGTAGTCTGTATTGATTAAATATGAACACAAATAAAATGAATATAAAAATGACAAAATTAGTCGTATCGTTGTTTACAAAGATTCCTCTTGATGAAGCTGTTCATGTCATAAAGATGGCCACCGATCCTGAAACAGCAAAGCTTGCAGAAATCTGTTTACGGTCCACATTCTTCAGTTTTCAAGATCACTATTATGAGCAAATTTCTGGAGTTGCCATGGGTTCCCCGCTCTCACCTATTGTCGCCAACCTATACATGGAGTACTTTGAAAGAAAAGCCCTTGACTCCTTCCACTTGAAGCCAGCATGGTGGAAAAGATTCGTTGATGACACCAACCTCAATTGGACTCATGGTAGGGCAGAGCTTGAGAAGTTCTTCAATCATCTTAACTCTATCTCTTCCGAAATCAAATTTACGATGGAGCTTGAGGAGAATGGTAAGATCCCCTTTCTGGACGTTCTGATCAGTAGAAAGGAGGATGGTACTTTGGGACACCAGGTCTACAGGAAGAAAACTCATACTGATAGCTATCTTCACGCTGACTCTTATCATCATCCCTCCCAAAAATCCGGCGTCTTAAACACCCTAGCTGTGAGGGCTTTTAGGATCTCTGACCCTGATCACATAAAGGATGAGATACATCACTTGACCTCTGTCTTCAAAAACATTGGATACAAAGAAGGGAGTATCGTGAAAGCTATAAGAAGGGCACGGGATAGGGCCCTCTCTGAGAATCCCCCTGGAGACAAAAAAGATAATCAAGGGAAGGTTTACCTTCCATACATCCAAGGGATTACAGATAAGATTGCAAAAATTTTAAGGAGGAAGAACATTCACACTCAATTTACAACATGTGGAACAATAAGGCAAATAATGAGGTCGGTTAAGGATAGCATTGATCGTCAGCAGCTCAAGGGGGTGTACAAGATCGATTGCTCCTGTGGCAAGAGTTATATCGGGGAAACAGGTCGATCTCTGAAAATAAGGCTTAAAGAACATGCCGCTGACATAAAGAATGAAAGATCCCGCACATCAGCCCTTGCTGAGCACTCGTCCAAAACCAAACATCAGGTGTGTTTGGAAAGCGCCAGGGTTATTGCAAGAGAAGACAACTATCACAAAAGAAAAATCAGGGAGGCCATCGAAATTATGAAATACCCGCGGAACCTCAACAGGGACAATGGGAGTGAAATCAGTGGAAATTGGCTTCCTCTGATAAAGCAAATAAACACCCCGCCCGAACCCTTGGAAGCTCAGGATCGGAAATAAAGGGTCTTGCATTTCGGGAGTTCACTTAAAACAGGTAAGCAAAAATTAATATAAAAAAAAAAAAAAAAAAAAAAAAAAAAAATAAATAAAAATAAAAAAATTATATAAGTATATAATAATTATATTAATATTAATTGGTAAAATTAATTTATATTAATTAATTCTATTAATCATTCTAATAAAATTTTTTATATTTTTTATTATATTAAAATCTTATTAAATCTTATAAATTATATTATTTAATTGATAAAAATTTTAAAAATTTTAAATTATATTACTATATTAATTATCCTTTATTAAGTTATATTAATTAACCTTTATTAAATTATATTATTTACATAAGTTTATAATTATATTAATTATATTAATATAAATTAAATATAAATTAATTTATATTAATTTTATTAATTATATTAATTATATAAATCTTATTAATTAATTTACATTAATTATATTATTTTATAAAAATTTTATAAATTATATTAATTAATTTATAATCATACTATATTAATGATTTTAATTAAATTATATTAATTATATAAATTAGAATAATTATATAAATTAATTATATTGTATTCATATTAATTATATATATTAATTATAATAAATATAATTTAGTTATATCAATCAATTAGTATAGATGAATGATGGTATATCTTTTAATATAAATTAGAAGGATTTTATAAATTAATATAAATTAAGAAGATTATATAAATTAAATATAAGTTATATTGATATATTATTTAATTATAGTAAAAAATAATTATGGTAAAAATTTAATAATTTTAAATAATAAAAATCTTGTTCTAATAAATTGGAAAATAATAAATTATATGTCGGCCTTTATCTATGAATTTAGGGTTCATGTATTTATTTCCAGGTCGCATTCTCTTCTCTCTCAATAATCTCTCATTCTTATTCTTTCAAATTTGTCCTGATGATGGACCCCCTTTGGGGTTTGAAACGTTGGCATAATGAACTGAGAACTGTGGTTAATCCGGATAATGAATCAAAAAACTCCCACAGAAGTCTAAAATCTAACATAATGATTATTACTTAAAGTAAATGAAATGAATATAAACTACTAAATTAGTCGTTTATATAATGAATATGAAAATGCCAAAAAAAAGATAAATTACTATTATAAATGATAAATTTGTCATTACAAATGACGACTAAATTTTGCATATATACAACTATTAGTAGCTAATTTACAATATCTTATAACATGATCAAAATTTAGTCATATTTCTTTAGTCATTAATTGGCTTCAAACGATGACTAAAATTTACATATATATGACTATTAATAGCTAATTTACAATATCTTATAATGTGACCAACATTTTGGTCATATGTTTTTGGTCATTAATTGGTTTTAATGATTAATCATATAGTATTATATTTTGATGTGTATTTGGTCATTAATTGTGGCAATTAATGACTAAATTAATGACCAAATTTATGACTAAATATACTACTAGATGATAAATTTGAGAGAATCAATTAATGATTAATCTAAATACGACTAAAATTTGGTTGAATTATAAGATATTGTAAATTAGTCAGTACTGGTCACTGACTGAAAAATGGTTGTTTATATGCAAATTTTAGTCATTTTTTTAGTAACTAATTAGCGATTTTATACTAGTGTTTGGTTTTTCACATGGTTTTGGGCGTGATGATTTTTTGCCCATGGTATTTTATAGATACGGTCAAGAGAACTACAGTTATGTTCTAATCCAAGGTTAATGGATTAGGGTTTATGAATGCTTAGACATGTATATATATGTATTGTAACATTGAAAGGAACGTAATGAAAAATAAATCTGGTAGTCCCGGTTTTGGGATCCAGGGGAGAATCTTTGTGTATTTGTTTTATATTATCATTATTTTTTATTTTTTATTTTTAGAATTCATCTATAGGTAATTTCTGTATAGGGTTAAAACTTACAGTGCTGCTAGACAAGTAAAAGTGTTGTTGGGAAATTCAAAGTGTTGGGAAGAAACTGCTGGGTCGAAGTTCCAAAACAAACCATTGGGTCAAAGTTCTAGAAGAAACTACTAGGTTGAAGTTCCATAAGAAATTGTTAGGTCGAATTTCCAGAAGAACCTGTTAGGTCAAAGTTGCAAAAGAATTTTCTAGGAGGTCGAAATTGCAGAAGAAGTTGTTGAAGTTGTTGAGGTCAAAGTTGCTATAAGGAAATCTCATCAAAGAGGAAAGGTTTGAATTGGTATTGGAGGGGTCTTGTTTAAGGGTGATAGGTATTGGAATTAGTCAATTGAAGTTATATAAGAAGAGAATAATTCTTGTGGGTTTTACTCTCAGTTGAAGAGGTTTTGGCCCTAGATGATCACCTATATCTTGTGTCTTCTTGTCTTGTTGTTATTTATGGTTTGGTAGATGTTTAATGAAGAGAATACAAATAATAATAGTGTGAAACAAGAAGCTAATCAATTTAAGTAAAAATAAATCACAAGTAGTTATCAAATTAAGAGAAATCACTTAATTTAGTTGCCCCTAGATTTCTCAACATGTTATCAGAGCTAAGGTTACTACCTCAAGGAAAGCCAACTCAAGGAAGGATACTCGAGGGCCGAAGCACTAGAAGGCCATCTGGGAAACATCAAGAGCATCAATCATCAAGAAGGAAAATTCCCCTCATCATCTTGAAGAAAGTAATTAAGGGCATCAAATAAGACCTCAAAACCATAGCTCATTCAAAGAACAATTATTCAATTGAAGCATTCTTAAAAGTTTACAATCTTCATCTCAAAGGAAAGAAGACCTCAAGGACTCGACATCCAAAGAAAGGCCCTACATTTGAAGTAACTTGGGAAGGCCATCACATTCTACATTATCATTTGAAGCAGAAAGAAGAGGTGTTGTCATCATCATCAAGGAATTAAGGTGATCTCCCTCTCCTTGAGCCAAGGATAACTTTTGAAGGAATACATATTCATCAAGAAGACATATTCTATTATCAACATCATCATTGAAATAAAGAAGGCATAAAGTTGAATATATTGTCATCAAGGGGTATCTTCACAAGTAATTATCTCTATATTTATGTCTGAATCTACTATCAAAATGACTTCATTTTGCAAGGAAAACAACAAATTGGTTGGGCCAACAAAATATCTTGCATGGAAAAAGAGGACAAATTTGATCCTCATAGAAAATGAGGTGATTGATCATGTTAAGGGTTTAATTGTCGAACCACCAAGAAAATAAGCTCAATCTCGAGAAAAATACATGAAGGGATAAATAAGGGCTCAAATAATCCTTATAGAATCAATCAAGGGTTCTCTCATCTAATATGAAGTGAAATTGGAAAATTCAAAAGACATCTATAACAAACTGGTAGAATCATTCTCTACAAGCACTGTAAGAGAAGTGATATCATTGAGAACCAATCTCTACAAAATGAATATATAAAAGGAAGAAGGAATAACCTCATAGTTTATGAGGGTGTCAGAATACAAGACCAACTGCAAAATTTGGGGGAAATAATGTCCTATAAAGAAATGACCACTGTGGTGCTCAATGCACTATCTGATGAATGGGGAAACTTCGTATCAAGCATCTATGGAAAGAAGGAAGCCACCCCATTCAATGAACAAGTTCAAGCATTTGATGCCATGGCTAAGAGAAAAGGAAAGTTTTGGAAGTTTGGTCCTCGGAAGAAGAAGAAGAATATGTCAAAGAGCCAATGTTATGGCTATCAGGAATATGGGAATTACAAAAGCGATTGTCCAAAATTCAAGAAATACAACAAGACAAAAGAAAGAAATGAAGCTCATATCACCGAAGAAGTGGAAGAACCTAATGATAAGAAAGCCAAAGGGATAGATCTTCACTATTATGGTTTCTCCAATGCATAACAAGGAGACCAGGGAAAATTTAAACGATAGAAATTTATCTTAAAGTTTATAAACCTTGGCAAATCTCACCAGTCCATAATATGCAATTTGTAAAATGTTTGATGATAATTTTGTAAAAATATTCAAATGTATAATAATTTTATATAGTCTTTATATACAATTTTGGCGATTTTTAAGGTAAAATAGTTTTATACTATAAAATTTGGGAAAACAATTTTTAGAAAAAATGGAAATTAGCAAATCTTTTTTTGGAAAAAACATGGAAAATTAGCCCACTTGCGAATATTAGCCCCTAAAATTTTCCATGAAGGAGAAGTAGGAGGTGAAAAGAACTCCACCATGGAAGTCAAGATGAGAAGCATTATTACAAGATGCATCTTAGTATAAGATGGTATCATATTAGAAGCTTACCATTCCAGCAAGAGCTCATGACATCAGTAGAGAAGCTTGAAAGATTAGTTGAAGTAGAAGTTTACATGGATGTGTTGTAGCGGCTACAACCACCCTCTAAAAATTTTGGCTTGCACCAATTTCAGAGACTCCCTTGAAGCGTTTTACTTGATGATTGCACACACTCAGGTTCACCCTATGAGCTTGTGTGAGTCTTACATCCACCTATCTTGATTCATTGCATTCAAGTCTCTGCATGCTAATGTCTAAGTCATGCTTGCGACTGTGTTCTGGTTATGCCCAAATTCTTCGCTTTATATGTTATTGATATATTTGCTATGAAAGCATTTGTCACACTCACACACGTCTTTTTGAACATGTGTGTCTGGATGGTTTGGTTGTCTCATCATCAAGTCATGTGAGTGTGTGTTCGTACAATCACCTATGCATATTTTTATTGTTCACAAACTTAGCCATTTTTGCTAAAATTTCTGACGACCGGACTCCCCTTTGATACCGGACCATCACCTTGCCATCAACTGTCAACCAGAATAGCGCAGAAGCACCAAGATAGTATTTTCATGTTGTGTTTCCTGCAAGAATATCAATCAACTCTCATGTTGGCCACCCGGACAGTCGGACCCGACAGTCACCCCAAGACTGGCTCCCCTCAAACATTGTGCCGAGGCCACTAACATCACCCTCTCAACTGACTGAGGAAATTGCATAGATAGGCCAGATAGACACCAAGTGCCCATCCCTATCTCCCTCAGAAAATTGCGTAGTTTTCCCAGTCAGTCATACTGACAGTCAACCAACTGTTCATCTCATATATTATGCAATGTTCATGAGCAGGCTTTTCTCTGGCCATCAGTCAGCTTAGCTCAAAAATTGTGCAGAGATGATCAACAGGCCAACCTCATGGCCTTAGTGCAGTTTTCCTTGCCAACAACTCCTCGTAGCAGATTGTTAGTTCCCTCTGGGAATTGCGCAGTTTCTGCTGCCAGTCTCCTAGGCAACCAACTAGTAGTTCCCTCTGGGAATTGCATAGTTTTGGCTTCCAGTGACCCCAACAGGCAACTGGAAGTTCCTTCTGGGAATTGCACAGTTTGGCTGCTAGTGATCAAGCAGTTCCCCAGAAAAACTGCACAATCCCTGCCTGCTGACCCTGCATGCAGCCCAGCCTATTCCTCTGGAAAATTGCAGAAATATGGATGTCCAACCCGCTGATCATTCATTCTAAAAAATGCACAGAGCATGCCTACATTTCCTTCCAGCAACCCGAACTGTTCCTCCCAAAATTTGCTCAATTTTGCCTCCCACCCAAGCCAGACCTTGCAGACAATCACTGTCGACTTAGATGGCCTATATCTATATCTCATTGACTCTTATGAAGTTTTCATCAGCAGTTGCCCAGAGCCATCATCCCACATCACAACCTTCCTGCCTCTCTTGGTCACCTGCATCCGAATGATCATGTGTCATGGTAGACTAGGAGGTTTTGGATTTGATGTTGTCTCGAGTGACTGCAGGTATAGGTACACCAATGAAAATGGCAAGATGATGAATGGGATGAATGAAGGGAGCACATTTAGAATGACAGGTTCACCAATGTATGAACGAACAAATCATGCAAAGTGGACGAACACGATGAACATGCACCTTCATGAACAAATGAGCCTGTCAAGCCTTTCAGCATGTAAGCAAGGAACAACATCGTAAAGCTTCATCAAACGAACCAAGCACCATCAAAGACTCCACACACTTCGCTAAGTAGAGGTGAAGCTATGATACACCATGAATAAATCCATCATCCAACAACACTATAGCTCAACATGCACTCCAGCTACAACACGAATGTACCAACATTGTCATGTTAAGTCATGTCAAGTCATGTCATGAGTCATGTCACCCACATATCGACTATGGGATTGTTGTCAATCAATGTGATGTAACGTGAAAGTCCAAGAGACCCACTTATTGAAAAAGGAGTTATGTAAGTCGAAGAGTCATGGAAATCAAACGGTTATGAGGGTAGTCGAACATCCACAAGGGTCAGTCTCACCCTTGGCTATAAATACCCTGTCATTTGTACATGCAAAGGAATTTTCGCCTTAGCTCCTCCCACATAGCCAAGAGAGTTTGCAATATTTTCTTTGAGGAGTAAGTAGTGGCTCCAATGCCTCGCTAATGGGGTTAGTGATGTATGGTGTAATGATGTGTCTTGGAACTTTTGCTTAATTCAAAAGCCTGTTAACAGTCCAACACATTTTCACACATGTATTGTATCTATTGTAAGACTGATCTTTAACTCTTGTAATGCATGTTTCTTTAACCTATGTTCTACATCTGAACTATTTAATTTGTTGTAATTCATAATCTATTAATGGAAATGTGTTGTATATGCTGTTAATGCTGTCCTGTCTGTGTCGACTGCTTTGCCAGACATCAGACAAAACTTTCACCTGGACCTTGCTGTAAGAACCATTGCACTTGTTCGGACTATTCTGTGAGTGTTGTATGTGTTATCTTACCTTGTATGTTGTGACTGCCGCATCCAAGTGGACTGCTTCACTGGAAGCTATGTGTGTCCTTTTGTGATATGTGTTCCTAGCCGAGTTGGGACCGATCCTTTCAACCTGGAACTCACCTTCACCTTCTTCCCCTCATAGTGAAAGAACCATTGACACAAGTACACTTACACTCACCAGGCACGTGAAGCTCACTTCTCGCAGACAAAGAAAACCACTCTCCTGTGTTGATAAGCAAGAGTTGATGCAAATCCTTAAGAAAATGGCAACCAGGCCATCATACCGGATGGGACTCCCACACCAAATTGTGTGAGGTCTAGTTGGGACTTCATACCAGGGTGATCCCCTGAATGTTAGCGGGTACACCATTGTCAGAATTTTGGTGCTAGAAAGAGGGCCAGATGACAAGCTGAGCCTGTACATCTGGGTTAAATCTCTTACCCAATGAATAATACATGATTCTTTCTCTCGAGGTGTTTCTCTCATTTATCCCTTAATCATTTATTAATCCCCGATAAGCTTCTTGATCAGTTGTCCTTGTTAAAGTTTGAACGTGAGGAAAAAACGTCTATAACAAAGCACATTTATGATTTTCTTCATTTCTGTGAATGTCATGAAATTGATCGTGATGAGCTTTCTTACGTACTCTTCTTCCTCACCCTTGAAGGTCGTGCTAATCGGTGGTATCAGACCCTAGCACCTGCTTCCATCCATTCCCTTCTCACTTTTGCCACAAAGCTCCACCAAGCCTTCGATGAGTGTGACCACCAAGATGTCTATGAAATAATCTCTCGTTTAAGAATGAATCCTCGTGAGTCAGTTGAGGACTTTGCTACCCACTTCCTTAACCTATGTCATGAAATTCCTGAGCAGTTTGTGGACCTTGAATTCATGAGCCAAGAGTTGAAATGCTTGGTTCATGTCTCTTGAAACAGTGAAATTCTTGATTTCCCTTCTTCCTCAACTCTTGCGAATCATGATACACCTCATGTCTCGAAGAGGGTTCCCCCTCACAGCGGTTGCAAAGCTGAGAAATCTACGCAGCATGTTCCTAATCTGTTTGCTCAGCTGTCTCCTGTTGGCTTGAGGGGGCCTGACCCAGGTTCAGAGTTAATTAGCCAAACAAATCCCTACACTACTGGCCCTTTCAGCATCATCCCGTGGTGAACGAACTGAATTCTCACCCGAAGCAGTATGGGGGGATGTTGGAACCAAGTTTCAACACCCTCGAGATGTTTGAGGGGTCGATTTAGTCCAATTGTGAATACCTCTGCCTAGGTCACTTCACGCACTATCCTAACCTATGACTCCTTCACGATCTATTATAACCGCCTTCTTGCAGCCCTCACCAGGGGCTGAGGTGCTTTCGCGCTGCTTATGGTAGCAATCTAAGCTATTTCCCCAAGTTACACTGCAGATCTTGCTTATCTTCTTGCAATTGTTAGTTATCTTTGTGTAAACAGATACTTATCTCACATTTACTTAATCAACTCAATCATATAAGTTTGCGCACTATATAAACAGTGAAAATGCAATTCATACCCAATATACTCAAAGCATAAAAACAAGAAATAGATACACAAAATTGATGCGAAACTTCTCTTTATTAATGCTTCAATGGTTACAGACTCGACTCACCCTGCGCACTCAACTGCAGGGGTCCGCACACTTAGCTGCTAACTACTAGGCCTCTGCGCACTCAGCTATAGAGCCTTCTCCTACTCTACAACCCAAAGACTTGACTATACACTTAAGATAAGACTCAATTCTCCATCCTTCCTTTTCAATTATATTCTCCTTTTTACAACTTAGAGCCTCGCTCTATTTCTACAATCCCATGGTCCACGGACCATGGGTGGATCTCTAAAGTCTACATTACATTACAAAATCAAGGGCAGACAATGCTATGACTCATATACAAACTTCGTGCTCCGTGCCCATAAAATATGGAGTCTTTACATCAGATTTACATCTTTTGACCAAAATATGGGCTTTATGCCCCAAAAATTCCCTTGGGGGATCTCAAGCCCAACAGGCCCCCAACACAAACATCGTGACTCGTCCTCGAGTCCTTCTGTTGGTGCAGAGATCTTTGCGCGGAGACCTCCCAACTCTGCTTAGACTACTGCAAGATCGGCAGTGCACTGAGAAGTTGCTTGCTGTACTTGCTGGATGCACTGTTTAGAGATTGCTATAGTTGAATTGCTACCCTACACCTGTTCATAGTCTTGCGCCTCCTTTCAGTTTCTTGGAGTGCTAAGACTGTGTTTTTGTTGGCTAGTCAGATAGCTGGGCCACCTATGTATGGCTTCAATGGACTGCCATTCACTTTTTCTGGGAAAGGTTCTCCATTTAACTTTACCAACTACACCCACCACCATCTATGATTTCCTTAATAACATATGGTCCCAGCCAATGCATTCTGGGTTTTCCTGGGAATTGATCAAACTTACTATCATCTAGTAACACCAAATCGTTCACCTTGAAGGTGCACAACTTAATATGTCGATCATGCTAGGCCTTTTTGTGCTGCTTTTATACTTGTTGGTGAAAGCCAACCAAAAATCATTCTTCCTCAAGTTTGTCCAACTACGCGAGCCTCTCTTCTAGGGCTCTGTGGTCTGTCATACTTGTGAGCGCTGGTATGCGCAGACTAGGCATGATGTATTCCATCGACATTACAACTTCCACTGCATTGACCAGCTAGAAAGGTGTCTGTCCTATCAGTTTCTTGCATGTCATCCTATAATCCCATAATACTATAGGTACGCTCATGTCCTAGTCACTTCACTGCATGTTTCATACCTTGTTCAATGTGTTTCACACCTTAGGAACTGCTTCTGTGTGGATAGCCTTCTACGCGATTATTCTTTCCACATACTGTCTGTCCAACCTTAAGAGCCAAATGCACATCTGTCCCCTCAACACACGCTTATTGACCATACCTCAGCGCGGAGTTCATGTGCATCCACATAGGTTGTTTTCCATATGCCTATATCCACCTAGCTAGATGTGCGTGTGGATCATCCTGCCATTGTATTTACTTGTCAATCACACTCTAGGCTTCCCAAACTGTGTGCGATTCATCCACCTACACTCGCACCAATCGTCAAAGATCTCTTTGTGCGCACCCCACCACCTCGCAGGAATAGTGCGCAGTACCCAATTCAAGGCCTGGAAACCTTGCTTTTTCGGCACCTCCCTTTCAAAATTATCTAGGAAAGTATCTACCTCACTTAACCCATCATAAGTAGGCAGATCCCTCACTTCTGTCGTTACACAACGCAATGATCTTGTCATCATATTACAATTTAGCATGGTTACCTCATGTAATCTGTTCTGCCATCGCACTATCTCCTCATCAGAATCCGAAGTTCAGGAGCTTTCACTCTCCCATGAGATCAGTCCGTCTACAGTGGGATTTACCCAATCTTGGTTTCACGCTATTATCTTATAGATGCAATCCAAATCATCATCACTTTCATAGTAACGCACCGTCTCTATATAGCCCCATCCTTTAGCAGGGTCTAGAGTTATAACTATGTGTAGTGACTTCTTTTCAAAAATCATCTTGTGATTCTTCATATTAATCACCCTGGTCATGTTAGTGGCCTAATAAATTCCTAAGAGTGTGGGGTAGGGATTGTTGTCATCAACAAATCTCTTTTACTTCAAAGTCTACTAGTGTGCTCACTCCCTTAATATCCATAGTGAGTCCATGCAATCTCCCCATGGGTATTATCTTCTACTGGTTCGCCATTCACAGCTAAATAGGAGACCATTGTAGTGTAGGTCTCCCCATGCACTCCCATGTCTGCTTCGGAAGAATTTTCGCAACTGATCCTAAATCTAGAATTACTTGGTCCATCTCATATTCTCCAATTTGTGTGGTTAACCTCATTTCTCTCCCCGTCCTCGCCTTATGCTTTCTAATCTTCTGGACTACGCGCGATTCTCCTAGCACGGTTCTAGCGCATTGGTTAATTTTTTCTTGCAATCCTTTTACAACCTTACTGTTGCGCAATAGCTTCATGCATGTTTCCAGGAATGTCGTAAGCATAAATGGGTCCATCTCCAGCTTCAATCTATCTTTGCTTCCTGAAGTGGAGGAACCAATGAAGATCTTCTTAGCTTCAATTAAGGTTTCTAGAGCGCGCTCCAAATCAAACTCTGCTTCTTTTGCCAGAGTTTTGCGAACCCAAGCACTATCTTTTGGCTATTTTCCTTTGTCATCTCCCATCGCGATTCCACTTCGGAGCACAATGTTCACATTTGGATATTCCTTGTGCAGCTCAGACCTCATCATCTATAGGTTCTGAGTCAGGGGAGGTGGTAGTGCTCCCTTGTCACGTATCCTAGCTATCAGCATAGGACAATCTTTTGTCTCATGATCGAACAAGGTACAATACAGACACGATGGATGCATTGGGTTCATACAATCACAGGCATAATGTCCCGCCCCTTCGCAATTGTAGCATATCAGTTGTCTACGACCTCTTCCAAGTCCTCCTCCTCCTCGACCTTGTCTGCACCCCTGAAATCCTACTTGCGCCACTCCTGCATTTTGGTCTACATGCCATGTTTCAGCTTGAAATCTATAGGTGGGGGTTCTATCCATCATCAGCTCATAGATTTTACAAGTGTGCTCATCATGTCCTACCGACCTACAAAAATTATAGAACAACTGTTGCGAGGTCTGTGTGTACTTCTATAATAAATGGCAGTTGTTTGTAGCATGCTTTCCACCTATTTGACAAATCATGCACCATAAAGTAGGCGCCGCACTCGGTCCTGCTTGTGCTTCTGGCCTTAACAACATCGATCCTCCTCCCGCAAGGTAATTCATGAACACCGGGTAGTGGTCCTTATCATGACACTGACCTTTGCATTTTATGCACCACAACTCTTCGTGCACTTTTGGTCGCGTTGTTCTATCCTATTTTAGACTCTGCATCTCAAGGCATAAGTTTTTCAATTGCGCGTGGATCTGCTGAACTCCCAAGTTAGGAACCTGCATTGGGGTCTCATGAAGCCTCATCGCGATCTCTAAGGCCTCTACCTGAGTTGTTAACTTCTACTGTGACAACGCACTCCTTAAGTGTGGCGTTAGCAACGCTACAAACCATTGGCGATGTTGCCCATCTGTCAGATTCATATTAGCTTCGTGAATCGTACACTTCAACCTCTGATCCAACTCCCAAGGATTCTCATCTAGTAGCATCATGATTTCTTTGAATCTAATGATCGACTGTGCTTCAGACTTCGGCCTGCTAAATTCTCTGTTTAGCGCTACTTGGATATCCGTGATTCCTGCATTTGGATTATCATTGGAGTGCTTAATATACCAGGTCAGCGCATGGTTCTGTAGGGTGCTAACCTGTTTCACTTTCTTTATATTTTCATCTGTAACTCCCTGCGCTTCCCATACAGCTCGTATGACAAACCAAAATTGGTTCGGATCCTCATTTCCCACTCCCTTGAACACATGAAACTTTATCGTGCTTGCCATATTGACTCACGGTGGTGGTGGAGGTGGGATAGGTGAAGATGGAGGTGATGGTGGTGAAGCTGGTGGCAGTGTAGGTGGGGGTGGTATGTGTGGAATCCTCTACCTTTTCAAATGGATCACACTTCGTGGAGAGACCTTTGTGAGATCTTCCTTGTCCCCTTGTGGAGGTGAAATCAAAGGGCTATTCTCTGGTCCCTCACTTCCTTCGTTTCTATAGGTTTTTCCGCTTTGCGTAGCTCTGAACATCAAGGTAATTGCATAACCCTCTTTTCACACAATAACATTTTAATCCAGGTATTCAGAGACTTTACGTACTTACCTCACGGTCCTTTCAGGAAGTGTCACTCCGCCTCACTATAACTGACTGAAGTGTCTACATCGAACTCAGTAATGAATCCTCCTATAATCTGATCGAGTCAGTGATCGATAGTGCACATGATCATATCCTTCGATGCTTCCAATATGTGTACCAAATATAGGATCATCGAGTTTCCACCTTCCTTGGATATCTGCTAGCTTCACGATCCACTCATTCAACTAAGTAGGGAAATATGCAAAGAAGATTTCGTGGATCTCTATGTACAGGTAGCAGTTTAACCACTCTTCTTTTGTTAGTTGCGGATTCCTATTCTCCTATGCTATGAACTCGTGAATTCTCCTGTCCAACCAACCTTCAATTTCCTTCTTGTTTGGATTCCGATGATACGACATTAGAAATCACTATGCAAATTCCCATCCCAGCAACAAAACCATTTATTGGCTTGAGGAGGCCTGACCCAGGTTTGGAGTTAATTAACCAAACAAATCCCTACACTACTGGCCCTTTCGACATCAGCCCATGGTGCGTGGGTTGAAGTCTCACCTGAAGTAGTATGGGGGGATGCTAGAACCATGTTTCTACACCCTCAAGATGTCTGAGGGATCGATTTGGTCCAACTGTGAATACCTTCGTGTAGGTCACTTTGTGCACTATCCTGACCTGCGATACCTTCGTGATCTGTTACAACCACCTTCGTGCAACCCTCACCAGGGGCTGAGGTGATTTCACACTGCTTATGGCAGCAATCTAAGCTATTTCCCCAAGTTACACCGTGGATCTTTCTTATCTTATTGCAATTGTTATTTATCTTTGCGTAAACAGATACTTATCTCACATTTACTTAATCAAATCAATCATATAAGTTTGCACACTATATAAATAGTGAAAATGTAATTCATACCCAATATACTCAATGCATAAAAACAAGAAAGAGATACACATAATTGATGTGAAACTTCTCTTTATTAATGCTTCAATGGTTACAAACTCGACTCACCCTGCGCACTTAGCTGCAGGGGTCTGCGTACTCAGCTGCGAACTACTAGGCCTCTATGCACTCAGCTGTAGAGCCTTCTCCTACTGTACAACCCAAAGATTTGACTCTACACTTAAGATAAGACTCAATTCTACATCCTTCCTTTTCAATTCTATTCTCCTTTTTACAACTTAGAGCCTTGCTCTATTTATACAATCCCATGGTCCACAGACAATGGGTGGATCTCTAAAGTCGACATTACATTACAAAATTAAGGGCGGAAAACATTATGACTCATGCACAAACTTCGTGCTCCACACCCATAAAATGCGGAGCCTTTACATTGGATTTACATCTTTTGACGAAAATATGGGCTTTAAGCCCCAAAACTTCCCTTTGGGGATCCTGCGCCCAACATCTCCCACCCCAACAAAGGAAATTCTATAATGGTTAGGAAAGCCTATGGCGAAAACTCATCCCTCCATTCAGCAAGAGGACATCACCATTTTCCTAACCCAAGTCTTGAGTCTAATCTACATCTCTTCCATCCTCCATCATCTACAAGCCATGACTCCTTGAACCATGACTTGCTTGAGTGATCTACTTCACAAGCTAGCTGCGCGCACTCTTTTGAATCTCGAGCTGCTAGCTCAAGCCGTAGTCATGTGCAAGGTAGTCTCATCATACCGATGGAGGAGAAGGATGGTGAAGACACAATCAATTCCTCTCAAAACATTGAGCTTCCATTCTTGAATGATCCTCGATCCACAAATCTTGGTGTAACATCATGCACAATCAATTCTTTTGCTCAACCTCTAGTCTTGGGTTGTCATCACTCCCACGCTTTCGTATGTTGTGACGAACACCCAAGAACATAATATGATCTATTTTCATCTCATGTACACTCTAACTTAGATCTAGAATGCACACTAGTCAAAGAAGACATCCATATCAAAGCTTCCTCTGCACCTCATTTGTCTGTATGTCATATCATTCACACCACATCAACATGCATCAGAGACACTCCACATTCTTTTGCTTCTTCATCTTCTGAGTTATCTCCTTGATCAACATAAGGCAATGAGGTTTTCCATGATGAAAATAGTTTCAACACACATGACTGTTCCCACTCATCATCATCTTGTGTGTTGCATGAAGATAACTTGTCAAGTCAGCTTGCTAAAAATTTTGATGAAGCCTGTGATAGAGAGGGCTGTCATCCTAAGAAATTTTTTGAAATCAGTATCAACAACCATCCTTAAGCCATGCATGATTTGGTTCACATCACAAAATGAAAATTTTAAATTCTGCAAAATTTTGGGACATGCCAGGGAGTCGAGGCACTTCAACGTCCATTAATGGTTATGCCAGGACCTCGTGACTCTGGTAAGCGCATCAAACCAAATCAGATCTTGTTTCTCACACACAATCTGTCTATCTGCATGGTTGCACTCGACATGGATCCCCGTGTAAAGAATATCTACTATTCGGGGTATGATATTTCAAAATTTCAGATTTTCGCTAATGACCAAATCCATGAGTCTGTTACAACATGTCTGTCTTCATACACCTCTCTTACATCCAGTTCCGGTTGGGAGTGTCCGTCCCTCATCCAATCATGGGACAGTAAAGTTGATAATCTCTATTCGGAATCACACTTATCAAATTTTCTCTCTCATAATCAACTCCTTTGTATTTTTTCAAATTTTGCACGTCAAATCTACCCACTCATCACACTAGCAATCTCCTTGTGTGATGAGAAGCACACAACCTATCGTGCGAATCAAGTTACTCTCATTTCACCACACCCCAACTAGTTTCACACATTCACAGTGCTGACATCCTTTTTACATTTCTATGATGACCATGATGCCTACGCACTTTTTCTCCAATTGCAGGTGGGTGTTCTATCATGCCTTGCGCATAACAAACTTGGTTCCCTCATTCAGAGCGTTCGTACAATCATTCAAAATGTTTCTTTGTTCATGTCAAACTGGGAATCTAGCATCTCGACTGACTGGTTTGATTTCTCTTCTATCTTGGGTGGTTGTCATGTAGTTTATCATTTTCCCAACAATACATCCAATGATAGTCACTTCATGCACTATGATCTTCACCATGTAACATATTTATTTTTAGACTTTTTTCGAGCAAGTGAGGCACTTCATCTTGCACCAATGGCTATGGCATCCCCTCACTATCTTGACATGTCTGATGAGAATGACTAGATCTATATATCCGTATGAGATTCCCATAGTGATCCCCTCTCTCGAATCAAGAATTCGTCTACTCAAAGATCATGAATCTTTAAGAATGTCCATCACAAATTTTATGATCTAATCATTGAATGGCTAGAACAATCTTACTTGGTGAGTCATGTTGCAAGTAACAAGCTTTAGTCCTTCCTCACACTTGCTAAGAAACTTGGTGCAGAACAACACACACTCGCAAGAGGCCTCCGAGGTTTGTTGAAAAAATATAGTCACGAAAGAGGTAAGCATGTGTGTTAGGTGGTTGTGACACATTCTTCCACCCATGGGTGAGACCTTCTCTCTCGTGTGCAAGTTTTTGAAGCTTTTTCATTTTTTGTTGCACAATATTTTTTATCTGTTTTAATCGCTCGTATCTTTGTGATTGCAGGTCGGGTATGCCTATGGTGGCTTCATTGGAAATTTCATTTCACGTAACCCCGACCATTTAACATAGGAGTAAGTGTAGTGTTTTCTTTTTCGCTTGTCTTTGATTTCTAGTTTGCATGATCGTTTTCTTGCTGACTTGGTTTCTTTGCTTACTATTTTTGTTTATGTTTGTTTTGTTTCCTTGGTATATTACTATTTTTGTTTCTGGAAATAAGTGTTGTCAACTACTACATTTTGTCTTTTGAATGGAGTATGTGGCTGAAATTTGAAGAGATTTGTGACACTATAGCACTTGGCCAGTCTTGTGTCTGTCTTCTCTGTGCTTGGTTATAACCTTTGGCCAATGAAGTCTTGACAAAAAATATGAACTGTCTGCAAGGGAAGTTTCAGCCCAACCATGAACCTATGTCCACACTGGGAATCCCCATGCCTATACTCAGCCTTCTGCTCTATGTGTTCAATCTCATCCAACTAGTAGAAACAGAGAAGGGGAAAATCTAAACAAGAAAACCTATGTTAGGGGTCTTACATGGTTCTCTGAAGGAACAACCTCTTCTACTCTCAATAAGTTGGGATTCGTCTTCTGCCCCAAAAATAAATAAGTGCCTATGCACAGTTCTTTGGAAAAATATAAAGGTAAAAGAAGAGAAAGGCTTCCTGCACATAGAGGTGAAGCATGCAACTCCACCAAGGTACTGACTAGGCTTGCTGGCAGTGGAGAAATGTGTGTGTTCCTACGTGACTCCACTGGGGTACTATTTAGGCCTATTGGTAGCATGGCAACACCAGAGATGAAAACTTATACTCTGAAAATGTTCAACTCGCGAGCTAAACTACCATTCTTGGATTCGAAATACTAAGAACTAAGTTGAAATTTTGATTGTGTTTGATTGAGTTGGCAAAAGGTGAACCATTTATGTCTATGGGGTAAGTGGGAAACTAAAGTAACCTACAGAATGATTCAATACTCCCCAAAAGACCAAGGCCCTGTGTTAGAAATGAACCAAAATAGAGAAGCTGGAGTTCTACCAATGTGTTGCCAAGTGTTGTAGTGGCTACAACCACCCTCCAAAATTTTGGCCTGCACCAATTTCAAAGCCTCCCTTGGAGAGTTTCACTTGATGACTACATACACTCAGGTTCATTCTGTGAGCTCGTGTGAGTCTTCCATCCACCTAGATTGATTCATTGCATTCAAGTCTCTGCATGCTGATGTCTGAGTCATGCTTGCGACTATGTTCTGGTTATGCCCAAAGTCTTCTCTTCATACGTTCTTGTTGTATTTGCTATGAAATCATATGTCGCACTCACACATGGAGTCACATTCACTGTTGTGCAAGCATCGTCTCAATCAATGAACGATCAATCATGAGTGTTGTGCTTATTTCTTACACCGTCGGTCAGTCCTGTTGAACATGTGTGTCTGGATGGTTTGGTCATCTTGTCATCAAGTCATGTGAGTGTGTGTTCATATGATCACCTATGCATCTTTCGATTGTTCTCACACTTAGCCATTTTTGCCGAAAGTTTTGACGACTAGACTCCCCTCTAACAGCCAGACCATCACCCTGCCATTGACTCGATCGACTGTCAACCACAGCAACGCAGAAGCACCATGCTAGTCTTTTCAATCTGTGTTGCCTGCAAGCATTTCAATCAACTCTCATGCAGGCCACCCGGACAAATGGACTCGACAGTCACCCCAGGATAGACTCCCCTCAAATACTACGCAGAGGCCACTAACCTTACCCACTCAACTGACTAAGGAAATTGCACAGATAGGTCGGATAGACACCAAGTGCCCTTCCCTGTCTTGCTCAGAAAATTGTGCAGTTTTCCTAGTCAATCGTCCCGACAATCGACCAACTGTTCATATCATAAATTGCGCAATGTTCATGAGAAAGCCTTTCACTGCCCATTAGTTAGCTCAACTTAGAAATTGAGTAGATATGATTAACAGGCTAGCCTCCCGGCCTTAGTGCATTTTTCCTTGCCAGCAGCTCTTAGCAACAGACTGTCAGTTTCCTTTGGGAATTGCATAGTTTCTGTTGCCAGTCTCCCAGGAAGCCAAATGGAAGTTCCCTCTGGGAATTGTGCAGTTTTGGCTACCAGTGACCCCAACAGCCAACTGGTATTCCCCTTTGGGAATTGCGTAGTTTTGGCTACCAGTTACCCAGGTAGTTCCCTAGAAAAACTGTACAATCCATGCCTATTGATCCTGCATGCAGCCCGACCCATTCCTTTGGAAAATTGCACAAATCTGGTTGTCCAGACCCACTGCCCGTTCATTCTGAAAAATGCATAGAGCATGCCTGTCTTGCCCTCCAGTAGCACAGGCTGTTCCTCCCAAAATTTGCACAATTTTTCTTCGCAATTGAGAGAGACCTTGCAGATAGTCACTGTTGACTCAAATGGACTGTCTCCATCTCTCAGTGACTCTTGTGCATTTTTCATCAGAAGTTTCCCAGAGCCATCATTTCGCATCACATCCTTCCTGCCTCTCCCGGTCACCTGCATCTGAATGATCATGTGTCATGGTAGATTAGGAGGTTTTGGATTTTATGTCGTCTCATCATGAGTGAAAGTAGGTACAGGTGCACCAACAAACATAGCAAGACAACGAATGGGATGAACGAAGGGAGCACATGCAGAATGACAGGTTCACCAATGGATGAACAAACGAAGCATGTGAAGTGGATGAATGCGATGAACATGCACCTTCATGAACATATGAGCCTATCAAGCCTTCTAACATGCAAGCAAGGAACAACATGGTAAAGCTTCATCAAGAAAACCAAGGACCATTGAAGACTCCGTGCACTTTGCCAAGCAGAGGTGAAGCTATGATACACCATGAAGAGATCCATCATCCAGTAGCACTATAGCTCGACATGCACTCCAACAACAACATGAATGTACCAGCATTGTCATGTCAAGTCATGTCGAGTCACGTCATGAGTCATGTCACCCACATCTCCACCATGGGCTTGTTGTTAATCAATGTGATGTAATGTGGAAGTCCAAGAGACCCACTTGTTGAACAAAGAATCATGTAAGTCAAAGACTCATGGAATTCAAACAGTCATGAGGGTAGTTGAACAGCCACAAGGGTAAGTTTCACCCTTGGCTATCAATACCTTCTCATTTGTACATGCAAAGGAATTTTCACCTTAGCTCCTCCCACATAGCCAAGAGAGTCTGTAATATTTTCTTTGATGAGTAAGTAGTGGCTCCAATGCCTCGCTAACGGGGTTAGTGATGTATGGTGTAACAATGCATATTGGAACCTTCACTTAATTCAGAAGCTTGTTAATAGGCTAACATGTTTTCACACATGTATTATATCTATTGTAAGACTGATCTTTAACACTTATCATGAATGTTGCTTTAACCTGTTTTCTACATCTGAACTATTTCATTTGTTGTAATGCATAATCTATTAATGGAAATGTGTTGTATATGTTGTTAATGCTATCCCGTCCGTGTCAACTGCTTTGCCGGACATCAGACAGACCTTTCACTTGGACCTTGTTGTAACAACCGTTGCAATCGTTCAGACTCTTCCGTGAGTGTTGTATGTGTTATCTTACCTTGTATGTTGTGATTACCACATCCGAGTGGACTGCTTAGCCGGAAGCTGTGTATATCCTTTTGTGTTGTGTGTTCCTAGCTGAGTTGGGACTGATCTCTTTCAACCTGGAACTCACCTTCACCTTCTTCCCCTCATAGTGAAAGAACCATTGAAACAAGTACACTTACATTCACCAAGCACGCGAACCTCACTTCTTGAAGACAAAGCAAACCACTCGCCTATGCTGACAAGCAAGAGTTGAGGCAAATCCTTAAGACAATGGAAACCAGGCCATCATACCAGATGGGACTCCCACACCAAATGGTGTAAGGTCTAGTTGGGACTTCATACCGGGGTGATCCCCTGAATGTTGGCGGGTTCAACATCGTCAACAGGATGTAGCAGTCATCATATAAAGGAAGTAGCTCTTGCCAATCTCATTGAAAGCATATATAGTACATATGGTTGAAATAAAGTCATCTAGCATGATAGAAGGAATTCATCATACATCATCATCATGAGAAAGGATCATTTGCCAGATGAGGATAATGTAGATCCTCTATTAGAATCTTCATTAGAAGGTCAACGTCTACTTGGAAGAAGAAAGTGTTTCACTGATCATTCCACGCTATGTGGGATACATTGTTTAGAAGGATGATGGTATGGTGAAAAAGGAGTGCAACATGTCAAGATGATTGAAGCACTCTCAATCAAGGAAAGGAAGCTAACAAATGAAGTCTAGATGACCAAAAGGAGAAAAGAGGTATGTATATATTTGATAGATTAATTCATGTTATCATATAGTTGCAGATAACATGGGTAAACACTCTACCTCATGAGTATGGTCAAAGAAAGGGGATCTCTTCCTTTAGAAAGATGCATGAAGGCATGGTTCACATATTCACAAGATAAAATCAACATAATATGTCCTCATATGGAATATGAGTTAGTTGATAAAGATGAGGGAACTATGCATGGAAGTTCTTGGGAAGAAATATGTGAAGAAAAGAAAGAAGAGATCATGAAATATGCAACTATAGTCACATAAGAAAAAGGAAGTTAATCTCCAATGACCAGAAGAATTGATCATGACATCTCCATATAGAAGAAGACCATGATAAGGTCTGTAACGAAAGGAGGCCCTTGACATATGAAGCCTTGTAGATGTGTTTATGAATGTGAAGGATGTTGATGTTGCAAGCAAGTAGATGTCATGATGAAAGGACATTACAAAAGGTAACTTTGATTTTATGTTCATTTTTTATTTCTTAACAACATCTAGATGGGTTGATACAAGGCTATCAGAAAGAAAGTTGTAGATGTCACCTACAACTAGCACTTATATGGTTGGATGAAATATACTAAAGGAAGCATCACTTGGAAGAGACAATTGTATGAATAAAAGAAACAATGTGAACTTTGAAACGGGAAATATAAACTCAAAATGGGAACTCTGGCCAAAAAACCCCGTAAAAACATAAAAAACAGTGCTAAAAACGAAAAGTGTTGATGTTGGAATAACACCTTTCTTTTTCTAGGGTAAATTTTCAACATGTTTTAAAAATGGCGGTGAAAACCAATTTTTTGTGCAAAAATTGTCCAAAAAACACCTTCAAAATGAAGTGTCGATGTTCGAATAATACTTTTTTTTTTCAATGGTAAATTTTGTGCAAAAAACACCCTCAAAACGAAAAGTGTTGATGCTGGGATAACACTTTTTCTTTTCAAGGGTAAAATTTCAACATTTCGAAATAATGGTGTAATAAATTTTATCATGACCCCAAAAAACATTAAAATTTCAAAAAAATAATGAAAACATAAAATAAAATAAAAAATAAAAAAATTAAAAGAATGAGAAAACACAAAATAAAATAAGTTAAAAAAATAACAAAACATAAATTAAAATATATACTTAAAAAAAAATCAAATATATAAAAAAAGAGAAAAAAAAAAATCAAACATAAATAAAAAAATCAATCATAAAAATGTCAAAAAAACAAAATTAACCTATAAAAGATAAGAATTAAAAAAATAAAAAAAGAACTTAAAAATTTTAAACAAATAAATAGTTAAAAAAACATATTAAAAAAAAAAAATGGGAAATTTTTTTTTTTGTAAACCATAAAAAAAATTGGCCAAAGAAAAAAAAACAAAAATATGGAAAGGAAAAAAAAAAAAAACTATAAAATTAAGTAGGTAAAAATAGAAAAATTTAAAAAACATTAACAAAAAACTAAAACAAAATGAAAATTAAAAACACACTAGATTTAAAAAAAATAGAAAATTAACAAAAATAAAATAAAAACTACTAAAATTAATATTAAAATGTTGATTACTTAAAAAAACAAATATATATATATATATATCACAAAAAAGAAATGTAAAAAAAAAACAATTATCTCATAAATCATAAAAGAATTTGGAAAAAAAAAAAACATAATATATATATATATATATAACATTAACAAAAACTAGGAAAAAAAGAAAAATAAAAAACAAATTAGATTAAGAAAAAGAAAATTAACAAAAAAAAAAAAATGTAAAACTAGGAAAATTAATATTAAAAACATTTAAAAAAAAACTAAAAAAACAAAAATAAACTCAAATTATAAGAAAAAACCAAAAGAAATGAAAATTTAAAAAATATATATGTCTTTTCAAATAAAAAAAAATAATTCAAAAACATTTAAAGTTTATAAAGGAATATGTAGTTTTGATTAAAAAAAAAATTATTTTTTATTAAACTTACATTTTTTATTTAAAAACAAAATACAAAAAAAAATATTTTATTTTTTTAAACAAATTTTTGCTTATTTAAAAAAAAAATTATTATAAAATTTGAAAAAAAAAATTAAACATTTTTTTAATTAAAAAAAAATTATTAAAAAAGTTTTAAATTTTTTTAAAACAGTATCTATATCTATATCTATATCTATATCTATATCTATATATATATATATATATATATAATATTAAAAATTTATTTATTTATGTAAGCCCTCCGTCTAGGGCCATGCTACGACGCGCGGCGGGAGGTAAATTTTATATTTTATATTTTATATTTTTTTTGTTTTAAATAATTTTTTTTTTCTATCTATATATATATATATATATGAATTGTTAATTTTTTTTTTTTAATAACCTTTTTTTTTAATAAAAAAAAATTGTTTAAAAGAAAATTTTAAAATTTTTTAATAAACTTTTTTTTTAAATAAAAATAATTAGTTTATTTTTTTTTAAATAAAAAAAAATTAGTTTATTTTTTTTAAATAAAAAAATTAATTTTTTTTTTTTAAATAATTTTTATTTTTAAATAAAAAAAACATTTGTTTAAATTTTTTAATTATTATTATTATTATTTTAAATAAAAAAAAGTTGTTTGAGAAAAATTTAAAATTATTTAATTTTTAATTTTTTTGTTTATAATAAAAAATGTAAGCTTAATAAAAAATAATTATTTAAAAAAAAAACATATTTCTTGATAAACTTTAAATGGTTTTTTTGTTTTTTCTTTTTTTTTGAAAAGACATATATATTTTAAAATTTTCATATTTTTTTGGTTTTTTGTTTTTATAATTTGAGTTTATTTTTAAATGTTTTTAATATTAATTTTCCTAGTTTTATTTTATTTTATTTTTGGTTAGATTTCTATATATATATATATATATATATATATATATATATATATATATATATTTAATCTAGTTTGTTTTTATTTATTTATTTTTTTTGTTAATGTTTTTTTTTATAAATTTTTCTATTTTTACTTATTTTTATATATATATTTTTTTAAATTTTGTTTTTTGTTTTTGTTTTTTTTTCCAAATTCTTTTATGGTTTATGAGATAATTTTTTTAATATATATATATATATATATATATATATATATATATATTGTTTTTTGTTTTTTGTTTTTGTTTTTTTGTTTTTGTTTTTTTTGTTTTGCTTTGTTTTTTGTTTTTTTTTTTTCATATTTTCTTTTTTCGAGTGATAAACATTTAAAAAAAGAAAAATAAAGCAACTTGAAAATTCGTTAAGTAATCATAATTGAAAAAAAAAAATTAGACATAATAAATTTTAAAGTGTGAAAAATAAGTCCTCTAAAAAAAGGTATGCTGCATCAACACATTTCAAAATCAGCAAGAAAATCACTAACATTTAAAAAAAATATTTATATTTGATACATAAGAAAATTTGAAGTGTCAAAAATATGTTCCAAAAAAAAGAAGTGTATTTTGCATCACCACTTTTCAAGATCGGATCACGTTTTTACTACCTCTACGAAATGGGTAATCATATCGGTTATTTAAAGTGCCAAAAACTATGCTCTAAAAAAAATATGTGTGTTCTGCATCGTCCCTTTTCAAAATCGGGTCAATTTTTTGCTATCTCTACGAAACGAATAACAGTATAGTTCCCGTTTCAAAGTTTACATTGTTAAGACATATGTGGACTAAAAGATCACTTTTTGATGAAGAAAATGATGACATGACTGACATGGTTCGTGAAGGAAAGTGATGGATGGATGATTCCCTACAAAAAAAATGAAGGCTCCATAATGATCGAGAAATTGAAATTCATGACATTGAAAGAAGGAAACTCCAAGGAGCTGATAGTCCCATGATCTCCACCAAAGAGAAGAAATATGCGAGAAGCAAGTCCCTACGTTAAGAGGGAGATTGGGAACATTCCTTTTATAGGAATTGGTACATTCCTTCTAGAGGAATGGGTATATATTTCATAGTTGAGAGGGAGATGTAGAAAAATCATTCTTATCTTCATATTATGAAGAAAGAGTGGAGGATTGAGTAAGCATATGGAATCCTATACTCTTTGAGGATGTGGTAGGGCATCTAAGATGAGAGTAGTTGAAGAGAACTGATATTCTTTGAGGATTGGGAATCCAAGATAAGAATAGTCCTAGAAGGAAATACCCTGTGAAAACCTGAGTGGGGTATGCGCCTTGAGAGACAATGATGATGGTGTTTGTTAATCATTGATCTCACCAATATTTTACTCTAATCTTGTGGAGAGATAGAGTTGTTCACTAGTAGAAAATGATGAAATTAATTACTAGGTGACTAAAAAAGTTAGTTGCCACAATTATTTCAAGTGAATTACTACTAGATTTGAGCAATTTTAAGTGACCGAACTAAAAATGACTAAATTAAATGACTAATTTAGTCTAGGGATAAAATATACGTCTAGACATTAAGTGACTAAACTAAAAACGACTAACTTAAATCATTAATTTAGTCTAGGATTAAAATATATGACTAGATAATAAGTGAAAAAATTAATAATGCTTAACATAAATGACTATTATAGTCCAAGAATAAAAATATGACCAAATAACAAGTACAACAAGTATATGAATTAGTCATTTATGTTAGTAATTTTTAATTGTGTACCACTCCAGAAATGGAAAATTGCAATTTTGATACCAAAGTGTTACATTTCACTACAGGGGTCTTTGAATCCATTTATAGTGTTAAAATTCCAAATACCCTATCGTCTCTAAAGTTTAACACTGTAGATGGATTCATTTACAATTAACATAACTGCATGTATCATCTATGTACTTTACACTAACGGAGATCTTTTACTTTTTGAGGTGGGGATATAGGAATTGTGCTAATCATTATTTTTCATTCTTCATGTAATAGTTTTGGGTGCATTAACGTTTCTGCAATAGTTCAATACATGCCCTAGGATGCCATTGTTGTTCTAGAATGGTGCATTAATGGAGGGAGAAAACAAAATATCCATGTTGGAAGAGTGCAACAGCCTTGATTTAGTTAGTGAAGTTGACACCATACTAGCCTTATGGGGAGATTGTTGAATGAAATTCACATGACATCCCCTTGGGGTGAGTGTTGATACAATGAACATGATCCTTTATATACCCACTAGTTAGTGAAGATGATTACCAATATCAGCCAAGACAGGTCGATTTGAGCATGTACTTATGTTCTGCACAGTCATTGTGGATGACACTGGTTTACTTGAAAGCATGATCATGTGTTAATTTAATTGAACCAATGCTATTGCCAAGTTGAAAAAAAGGTGTAGTACAAGTTTCAATGTTGAAAATGCTAAACAATAATATGTTGGATGTTGCCTTTGTAAGAATCAAACATTGATTGGAGTTCAATTTGATTATGTTCTAGCCACCTGTAGACCTCAGTCAAGTATTGTCTCGTGATTTCATTCTTCAGTCCCTTAGGTCCACCTTATTTAGTATCATTTCAAACATTTGTACAAACTTTGTCACCTGATAGGTACTCCAATAAAAAATTGAGCACAACAACAACACTTGCAGATTCAACATGTATGATTAGAAAAGTTCGCATGAGTCCTTCCTATTATCACCTTTTACTTCTTTTGATGCATGTGAAAGAACTATTTAGGTTGACCCTAAGTAACCACCAGTAGAACTACTGAATTTACACCATATGCAAATACTAAACACTATTAATGGTAAAATAATTGACTCTTTTATTATTCGAGGCATCCATTGTATCTATATACTGTTCATAAACATCAAAATTTTAATATTGGGAGTGAAAAAACATCTTGCACAAAGAAATTATTAGTTCATACTAGTAAGACAAGAAACTTCAAATTATTAATGAAACCATTGTGTAGAGATGCAGATAATAGGTATTTAACACATGCCTCAATCTTAATAGAATATAAAAATTTGAATGGTTGGTTTCTTGTAAGTGTACTCCACAACATGCTATAATGTGATATGTGTATGCACATATTTTCTGAAGCTCCACACAAGAGAAGGTTTGAGGACTAAATAAGCTCCACACAGATTGATGGTGAGTAGTTTCAGTTTGAGCTGATGTGAAAATTCACACAATACATACATTTTTGTAACACGCTGATTTGGATTTGTATATCTGAAACTACAAAGAGTGCGAGGCTACAATGGATTGATAGAATCTAAACACTGCTACAGACATTTTGGGACCAACTTGACTAGGGCCCCCTCCATGTGCATGAAGAGATCAATATAACACCAATCTCTCTGCTTCTTCCCTTTGGTGTTTCTCAGATAATATGTGGACCACAATAAGGGCACTAATGACATATTTTCTACAAATGATAAAGAGGTTTAGTTGCCACCTTTAAATCATGAATTCCATAAAATTAATCCAGTTAAAATTTGTAGGAAGAAGCTAACATACGTGGCCAATCTAAAGTTGTTGAATTCATTTCAATTGTAGATTTGGGGAATATTCTAGAATCTTAATAACAACATCAAGATCAAACAATTACTTATCCAAATTGTAAATTCCTGAACATCCTGAAGCCCTATCCCTTGACCTAAAATCCATGAACCCCCTAAGCCTTAAACCCTTATCCTCTTAACTTGTGATCATTAACCCCTAACCCCCACTAGTGCATATGGGTGGAAAATCCAATGTTGTACTCTGATAGGTTAGTCATACTGTTGGATTTTAGTGGCAATATTTTTTGTATTTAAAAAAAAACCCGACATTTGTTAGATATCAAACAAACACAATTATCTTTGAATATCCTATGATAAGTTATTTAGATATTTGACGATAATTTTGTTGGTCAAATATGCGACGACAATTGAATGTTCGTCAAATATTTGACATTTGACTAGGTCAATTATCTATCTATTGGAATATTGATGATTGACAAAGTCAATATTTTTCCAGTTGGACAACATATCTCTAGTCAACATCCATTGAAAGTTCAATAGAATGGCTATTTTTTGTCATAATACAAAAATATTTTATTTTTCTAATTGCATTACAAATAGTTAAACACTATTGAGGTTTATTTTTTAAGATAATCTTATAGTTGACCCATACACAAAAGCTAAGGTCACTCTGTGATTAAAAATAATGTTGATTTTGGTTAAAGTTTTATATAATTAAGAAACTTGGTAAAAACCATAGAGGTGATTTTCCACATTGGTGAAAAAACTTTCCTTTCATCACTAATTTTCACCACCCTTATAATGCATATACACATCCTAATGGAGTACGTATGACTACCAATAAACCATCAAAACCTAGATTAGAGCCCTTGAAATTAGTTTGGTCTAAGTCTTAAGAAAACCATAAGGCATCAATCCCAACTTCCAAGGATAGGATGATGATGATGATAAAGATTATGGTGGTTACAATGACAATGATGATGATAACAATGATTATGATGATGATGATGATGATGCTAATGACCTTGGCCAATCTTCTCCCTTTTTAAATGTCATCATTGTCATAATCATAATCATTATCTTTAACATCATCATCCAAGTCATCATCATATGATGATCGTTATCATCATTTTCATTGAATTTTCAGGATTTCCCATCATAGATTGCAAGTTGGATGTCATAGGACATGTTACCCCACTTTCTATATGATTTTTTAGAGGATATTTTTAATTTTTGATTGTCATCTCAACCCCTGTGATTCTTTTCACATCAATCATTTCCCAACTGAGATATATGGATCTATATGTAATTCATGGATGTATCATTGGTTTGATGACAACTTGCCTTGTCTGTCTAGGGCACTAGGTGTAGGAAGAGGTTTCTTTAGCTACCACATTTAGCCTGATATGTATGATCCATGTGTATATGATATCTCTGATGTGTATTATTTTTACTGTGATCACTTAAGAATTCTATTCTAACTCTTGATGCTTTGGCTATAAGCTCTAAGCTTAGTTTTTCCATGTTGTTACTTGCCAGTGACTCTTCATTAATGACATAACATAGTACCATCCTTAATTCAAGGAGATCATAATGATATACTTGTTTTTTTTTGTGATTAGGCTGAGCCTAAGCTAGGGCTAGCCCTTTTATTGGATAGAGGAAGATTGATCTACCCACAATAGGATGCTATTCACCATGATTGTGTGAGGCTTAGTTGAGCTTGGATGCCCCTTGGGATAGTTAATTCCCCCAAAGTGGCTTCCATCCTCAACCCCTCCCCATGAGGTTTGAAACTGTGACCTAGGGGGACAAAACCCCATGCAAACCAAGTAGTCTACACCTCATGGGTCATAATGATATACTTATTAAAATAGAAGTAACCAAATACCCAACAATATTGACAATAACAAATTAAACAATTCCCTTAATTTATTTTAAAATTATTATTATATATAATCATTGGATAATATTTATTGACTATTAACTGCTTATATAATTTGTTTTTAGAAATTCATTAATAATTATGATTAAATTTATCTATTTTAAGTTTTTATGTTATTAAATATATAAATATATTCAAAACTTAAAAAAAATTCAAAATATTAAGTATATATAAATTTAACAACTCAACTTTAAAATATTAATAAAATAACATATTGTTTTTTTCATTATAGATGTATTCTACGTACACAACAAATTGAGAGTAAGTTAAGAAGAGAAGAAGTAGACATAAGATGTAGATTTTAATTAGGGTTTAGGGGCTAAGGGGTTTAAGGTTTAGGGGTATAGGGTGTAAGGAGTTAGCTGTTTAAAGTTTAGCGGCTTATGGGTTAATAAGACTAGACTAGGGCTCAATAGTTAAGGCATTAGGGGTTAATTGGTTAGGGATAAAGGTAGGTTTAGGGGGGTTAGGGCCTAGGGGATTTAGAGGCTTCTTAAGATGATGGAACCATAACATGGAAATAGATAATCTATCAAGCATACTACCATTGCATGGATTTTCCATTTGAAATAATAGTTTTATTGAATTCTATGAGCTGCTAGGATTCACTCAAGATTTACATCCATTTGAGCTTCAACATAAGTAAGATGAGTCATCCTAATAAACAATTTATCCTCCTCGATATTTTCCATGTCATTGGTAATGTGTATGCTAGTGTATATACTTCCTTTTAACTTTTGCATTAAATGATGAAGTGGAAGGGAGTTATTCCTTTGGGAGATGAATCCCTTATCAATGATGATGAAGTTTTATATTGAACTCAAGCTTACTACAAACATTCAATATTAAGCCAATGAAAAATATCTTAGATTATGAACCAAGATACCCTTTCAGGTTTACTTCCATTTATTCCATTTTAGTTTGAAATTATAACTTACTGAATCTTAATGAAAAATTTCCACTGCATGGTATTTTCTCATTAAATACAATTAATAAATTATATTTCCCATTTTTAAGGATTGCCAAGTTAACCCAATTATAGGTGGCACATATCAAACTTGCACCTACTAAGTATGGCTTGTTATCTATGATAGCTCCCCTTGTCTAGATATTGGGTTATGATGATTCCAAGTAGATAAATTTCTTTATGTAGGCTTTAGATATGTAACTTTATTATGGTAAGACTAGAATACCTAGGTAGACCTCCAATATTCCCTTGGTTTTGTATTGCAATTGAAAATGATAATAACTAGAATAACCATGAGAAAATACTATACATGAGGAGTAGTACACAAATTTAAGGGACTCATAACCATCATTTTAGCCACAGTACTAGATACTCTTCACAAAACATGTTCGGTATCTCCTTCCAATAGTAATTCTTAACTAAAAGGACCCATCAAATGATAACTTAATTTCACGTTTTTCTTCTCAATTAATCTAAATGTACAACTATCTTAAGAAGGGTGATGCTAGAAAAGGGGATCAAAATTATAAGAAATACTAGTGGCTAAATCTTTATCTTACTCTATCTTCATTGCCCATACCTAGCCAATGAGAGCACAAGAACACCTACTTCTCTAGAGGCACCTATAATACTTTTGTGGGTTTGACTAATCACCCTTTGGTTAGTGTGTACACACTAGCCTAGATTTTAAAGTGATGTCCTTACAATCATAATCCACCAGGTGTATTTTCTCTTAAAACTATTCAAAGATAGATGTCCCTTTTATGGCCAAGTTCCACCAAAATGATTCTTCCTACCTACCTAGTACCTCCATTTATTTCATGACAAGACTACCCTACAAGCCACAAAATTTCTATCATATCCATGAGGTCAACAATAATTTTTGGTTCAAAATATAGCTAAGTTGGAACAAACTTAACTATAGATCTTATGTTATTTTTCAACCCCTAATGTTTATGGACAAAAAGATATCAATATTCTAAAGCACGTGGAAGCCAAACTATCACCTTTCCCAAATTAAATCCCTACATCATGGAAAATATCTAAAAATTATTTATCTTTACTAAACCAAACATTTCATTGAAATTAATTATTACCATAACATTCCTACATTGTGTTATGAAACCAGCTCAAGAAAGATAGAAAAGATAGATCAACGCCTTAGAATTCAGCCTCTTCGAGGGGGCAACCTCCTTTACATTACATAAATGAAAAATTCTTCGATGATACAAATGAAGAGACCTCCTTTCTATATATAGGAGTCTAAGGGGTCATAACATAATCAGAGCTGACATAACAATAATAATGTAAGGGCACAATAATAACAATAGTGGGCTTCTATGGGGTACAATAGTAACAATATGGGCACTACATGGGTACATCAATATAATAAGTGGGTTATACTAATAACAATAAAGGGTTACACTAGTAGTATAGGGGCCTAACATGCCCCTCTCCTTCAAAGACCGTTGTCCTCAATGCTTGAGTAGTTCTTGATGCTTCTATATAAAATTCCTGTCCTCCCATGTGGAATATTCAGCAGGTAAGTTCTTCCACTTGATGAGATACTCTAAAATTGATTGATTTCGTAGCTGTCGGGTTCTTGTTTTTGTGACTGCTCCAGGTTCCAATATGATTTTTCCTTCCTCTTCAATTTCTGGCAATATTGTTTGAATTGGGATCTTTTGCAACTTTTGAATAAGTGGCCATACTTCTTCGTCCTTGTTCCATTCATCCCTTGCTTCGTTTATCCAATCTGTTTGGATAATATAAACATCACAAAACAATGCTTCCACATCCTCATCCTTGAAGAGTCTTCCCATTCGGTAAGGTCGCCATTTTTTAAGTGCATGTAGTATTGCCAACATTTTCTTCTCATAAATAGCTTGCTTGAGATGTAGCAGTAAAAATACCCAATCACCTACATCAAAACATTTTTCACTACGATGTTGATCTCCCTATTATTTCATTTGATTTTGCACCGAAGTGGCGTTATCCTTTAAAAGTTGGAGAACTTTTTGTTGATGCTCGATGTGATCTTTCACTGCTTGAACCTTTTTCTTCTTGATATGTCCTTCTATCTCTAGAGTTTGAGGAGTGGTAATTTCTTCCAATCCTTTACAGGATATGGTCGGATTCATTTCTTGATGCTTGATGTGATCTTTCACTTCTTGAACATTTTTCTTCTTGATATGTCCTTCTATCTTGATAGTTTGAGGAGTGGTAATTCTTGCCAATGCTTTACAAGATATGGTCTGATTCATTTCTTCTTTCTCTGGGGTGGGGTCCTGGTGTATATCTTCTTCTTTTGATGTTTCTTGATCTTTTTCTTCCTCCTCTTCATATTCTATGTAAAATAACTTCTTCTCAGCACACTTATGACCTTTAGTGCATTTGCTATCACAATTGTAACAAAGCCTTTTTTCTCTTTTTTCTTCCAATTGTTGTGGTGTAACCCTTGTAGGTTGTGGAAGGCTAGGAGAAACAACACTTCCATCTTTATAGTTGTGAGGGGTACGCTTCCTGGTTTCCATAATTTTGCTTTCCACTATGTCACAAATCCCTTTTACTCTTTCCAATTGTTGTGGTGTTGCTCTAAAGAAGGTGTTGCTCTTTGTATCCTCATAATGTGCTATCATTTCCTCCGTTAAAATTGACCACGTAACAAGTTGTTTATGAGAACAAAGCCCTCTGTACCATAAAAATTGATCTGGTTCTAAATATGAAGATGCAATACATACCTTTTGTAATAGTTGTACACCATTTAGATCAAAATATTGCTCCATCTGAAGTATCCAATTTACCGGATCCTTGCCATCAAACTTCCTCATCTTGCTTTTTCTTGATTTTAGGAGCTTGACCTTGAAACGACTGTAACTCTGTACTTTCGAATCTTTAAGTTTTGAAATTTGTGACCTGTAGTAGCCTTTTGTGTCTTCTTTCCAATGCCACAAGCCTGACCCAAATTGGATTCTCCAAGGAAGAGTTATGTGAAATCTCCCACAGTGACTTGCTTATAGACTAGTTCAGTAGAGCGAACTTGTATGACGTGCCACGAGTCACTGTTTTGACCTTTTGATCTAAAACATGCACACAAGAAACTATAGTCTGTCCTCTTTCTGTACCGTCTTACGAAATTTCAATCTGATCCCCAGAGAGAAAGTTATGACGATTTTCCCCAGGTCACCTGTTTTGAATGTAATTGAGGAGTCTGGAAAAATACCAACTTCCTCAGATCATATCTCCAAAAATATCACGCGAAAAGCTCTGAAATTTGGACCGAAGGTTCAGTACGATTTCTTCTCAAATGGGTTTTTTTTGCGACTTCTGAAATGTCACAAAAAAACAGTTATAGTGAAAATGCCACGATGACCTGTTTGGAGCAGCGAAACCCTAGAATCCAAAGCTCTGATACCAAATGTTATGAAACCAGCTCAAGAAAGATAGAAAAGATAGATCAACGCCTTAGAATTCAGCCTCTTCAAGGGGGCAACCTCCTTTACATTACATAAATGAACAATTCTTCGATGATACAAATGAAGAGACCTCCTTTCTATATATAGGAGTCTAAGGGGTCATAACATAATCAGAGCCGACATAACAATAATAATGTAAGGGCACAATAATAACAATAGTGGGCTTCTATGGGGCACAATAGTAACAATATGGGCACTACATGGGTACATCAATATAATAAGTGGGTTATACTAATAACAATAAAGGGTTACACTAGTAGTATAGGGGCCTAACACATTGATACACTTTTTAACTACCCAAAGGTTATTTTGATTTCACCATAAATCACATTTTTGATATCAATCAATCAAAATCCACTCAAATAATGTTTGGTGACATAAAGACCCAACCAATTTTTTATGATTAATAAAAGCCTATTAACAAAAAAAAAGACTTACACATTTCGTTTAAATTTCATTCCACTGGAAAAACACATGCATTTCATTTAAGGTTTCATAGGATTTATGCCTTTCAAGAATCAAAATTGTTTTTTCCCTCATTTATTTCCTTCCAGTTGAAAGGTTCATTTAAGGTTTCATGGGATTTCTGTCTTTCAAAAATCAAAATTGTTTTTTCCCTCATTTATTTCCCTCTAGTTGCAAGGTTTATCAGGTAAGGAGGAGAAGGGCGGGCGCAACCATGCGATCGCAGGTATGTTGAATTCATTCAAGATATTGGATTCTTGGTTTCTCCAATCATGGTGATTCCCTTCTGCAAAGAGTCCTTTTAGCGTGAAACGCGAGTATTTTCAGCCATTTAGGTCCTTCCATCAACCATCTGGGTTTTTCTGAAATAGCTCAGAGCCTTGTAAGATGGGTATTTTTTGCAGTCAAATGACTTCGAACTACCCAAGATTACTGAATTCGAGGCTCAGAAAGTTCAAGGAAGCATCATGAATGGAATTCAGGTGATTTCCCATTGTGGAGAATTTGCTTGGGGTGAATTCTGGTGAGAAATTGGGAGAATGCAAAAAGAATTAGGATCTGGAGCTCGGAATTCAGGCAAACCAGGTGTCTCTATACTTTAATCAGGTAAACGATTTGGTTAATGATTTGATTGAATTCATTCAAGATATTGGATTCTCGGTTTCTCCAATTGTGGTGATTCCCTTTTGCAGAGAGTCCTTTCAACGTGAAACGTAAGTCTTTTCAGCCATTTAGGTCCTTCCATCAACCATCTGGGTTTTTTCGAAATAGCCGAGAGCCTTGTAAGATGGGTATTTTATGCAGTAAAATGACTCAGAACTACCCAAGATTATCGAAGTCGAGGCTCAGAAAGTTCGAGGAAGCATTGCGAATGGAATTCAAGAGAATTTGCTTGGGGTGAATTCTGGCGAGAAATTGGGAGAATGTGAAAAGAAATAGGATCTGGAGCTCGAAATTCAGGAAAACCAAGTGTCTCTATACTTTAATCAGGTAAACGATTTGGTTAATGTTTTTATTGAAACAGAGTTCTTTAAGAGAATATCCTTGGTGGGTGGCCTATTTCATCTTGAATGAGTTTTGATATGTGGGCACATGATATAAGATAAAATTTCTCTACCTAGGCTCAGGAGTAATTGTTTAATGCTGAATGAGTTGTGGTGATATGTGGGTACACGATATAAAATAGAATTTTGTTGTTGACAATCAATCTTGTGAATGGTTTTATATTTGGAATTGGAAAAGTTTAAGGTTCAAACACAACTACATTGAGTACCCCATGCTTGGTATACGTAGGCTATTTAGGAACTCATAGTCGTCTGGTAATCTAGCGCAATTTCCAAATCACTTTCCCAAAATAATTCTAACAAACTTGTAAGAAAAAGGTCAGTTCTGGTTTTTGATTGAGTTGTAAAAAATGTAAGATTCATACATGGGACATGGTATAGATATTGATATTTAGACCTTTGCGACCTCTTCAACTAGTTATGAATTGGGAGAAGGCATGTGACCTACGTGTATTGTCCATTCTAGGCATGCTCCCAGGTATACAGGCGTTTCAGAGACAATCTTCACCTCTGAAATAGTACATGCCCTAGTTAAGCGGCCAACAACCACGCTGAAGAGTTGGTCCTGGAAGGTTTTACTCAGTGGTCCTGGCTGAAAGGTTAACTCTTGGTTAGCCCTTCAGTTGCATATGATATATAAATGGTTACATAGTGGGGCATTGTTTTCTTCACTCTAAATTTAGACATATTTTAGTGGCTAAACTGAAGAAATCACCATAAATTTGGATAAGATCTTGTATAATTTATCTATCTCTTCCTGTTTTTCCTTGGATTTGTCCTTCATTCTATCAAACCTGTTGAGATAAAATTTCTGATTCAAATGCATATGCTCATATAGATTCCACCCCGGCCATGTACATATAGAATCGAAGGTTTGAGACAAAGAATGAGCATCGGTAGATCCGTTTCCAGGAGGCTAGCAGAGGCGATTAGGTATCATGCTGCCGTTGAGAGGAATGATGAACACATTTTCCTGAATGAGAGTGAGAGACTGCAATGATGTTTCCAATGCATTCTCAATGACAAAATGACTCACTGGCTTCAATTGGGATTACCAAGTTGAACAATAAGATTTTAGAAATTGACACAGTTGTCATGAAAGTGACTCTTAACAATGACATCTTAAGAGAAAAACAATGGAAAACCCTAGTACGCACAACCCTACAGATCCAGAGGTTACAATCTAGAAGAGATATGACCATAAGAATACTTGGCAAACAAAGTGAGTTCTGAGAGGGAAATAGAGCACCCACTCTGCAAAACTCATGGATTTCCTCAAAATCTAACTTGTCCCCTTAATTTCCACAAATGGTTTCCCCCAAACACCCACAAAATGGCCAGACTTGAATCACCGAAGTGTCATTCCAAAGATGAGATTGGATACAAGATCCCATAACTTGTTGATTTGTTTGTTGCATGTGTCAGATAACCAATGACTTTCTTGCGATGAGTAATATGTTGTACAAACTTGCAACAACCTTATTTTAATGGATTCATGCATCAGGAGTAGCCAACCCTCCTCATCATTTTTAGAGAAAAAAATGGAGTGCTTACAAGAATGGCTTGAACATCATGACACCCAATAAATAATCAGACAGGAGAAAAATTCTTCCACCCAAGTAGAAATCAATTAGACAAATCCATAATGGTCATCATTGCCAAGATTTAAAAAATAAGCTTATGTTCTATAATTGGATAATCTGCAAAATAGAATCAGCATGAACAAAGCCCACTCAGTTCCAAAACTCTCAGAAGGAAGCAATTTTGGAGAACATGGGCGTGGTTTAGGAGACTCCTCAGAGCTTGCTTGCAAAAAATCAAATGGCCATCATTCAAGTGAATGAAATTTTGTAAAAGGGTCAGAAGGATGCATGTGGCTCTTTACTAATCAAATTTCTAGAAATGAGACCTTCGTTGCCCCAGAAGTTTCTTCCTGTTTTTACTTGGATGAATAATGGTGTCTTCTCTTGGAGTAATTAGCCAAGTCGCTTCTGATGGAGTAATTGGTAATGCAACACTTATGCCACTGTCTGAGTTGATAACCAAAGTTTTAGTGCTAGTTAGAGACACCATTCATGCTACAAAAGATGTGATTTATGACCAAGAAAGCCTCAGGGAACTTTCCAAGTATCTGGAAAATATTAGGCCCATTTTAACAGAGCTTAATAATAAGAATGTAAGGGAAACTCAGACTATTAGAAAATCTCTTGGGATTTTTGAAAGGGTACTCAAGGCCACAAAGAATGTTATTGATACATGTTCTTAAAAGAGCAAGTTTTATCTTCTTCTTAATCATAGGAATATTGTGAAACAATTGCAAGATATTACAAGGGAAATTGGACATTCTCTGAGTTTGCTTCCTCTCTTAGCATTGGATGTGTCACTGGCAATTAGAAAAAATAATAAGATTTGTAAGGATATGCAGAATGCCAAGTTCAAGGCAACAGTGGTAGAAGAGGAAATTGTTGATAAAATTGAATCTCAGATCAGAGAAAGGAATACTGATAGTGTTTATGAAAATAAATTACTTTTGTATATTTCCAAAGTAGTGGGAGTTTCCACTGATACATCGACTTTGAAACAAGAATATGAAGAGTTTAAAAGGGATATGGAAGATACCATATTGAGAAAAAAAATGAAGTAGAGGCTTTGAAAATGGAAAAAATCATTGGATTACTTCATTGTGTAGATGTGGCATATTCTTCCAAAGAGAGGGATAAGGTATATTACAAGAAAAGGTTCTCTTTGGGAAGTCATTCTTTGCCTCCCTTACAATCCTTTTACTGTCCAATTTCTTGAGAGGTAATGGAAGATCTTGTTGAGATTTCTTCTTGTCAAACATTTGATAGAAGTTCTATTGAAATATGTTTTGCAGAGGGGCACACTACTTGTCCCATGACTAATCAGGCGCTAATCAGTAAAGAGCTGAGACCAAATATCATACTCTGAAGGTCTATAGAAGAGTGGAAGGATAGAAATACAATGGTCACAATAGCTTCATTGAAACCTAATCTGGATTCTGATGAGGAGAAGACTGTGTTGTATGCTCTTAATGAATTACTAAGGTTAAGCGAGGAGAAAGAAAAGCACATACAATGGATAGGAGAAGAAGGTTACATTTGTATTTTAGTTAGCCTTTTGGGATGGAAGGAACGAAAGACTAGCATTAATTTGTAGCCTGATAATTGTTCTTGATGCAAGGTTAGAAGCTTATTGGTTGCATGGCTGGAAGTCCTTTATCTCACATTTTAGGTTCTTTGGATCAAGTGCATGGACCCACTTGTATCATGAAAGACATGATATATCTCGTGTCCATTAGACTCCTCATAGGACTTTGGTTGGCTACTATGAAATTTTTCAGGGGTATCATCTCTATGACCCTACCTCTTACCAAGTGACTAAGCATCATGATGCTATCTTTGATGAGCCTTTTCATGATGACTGCTAAGATCTCTTCTATAGCTCCTTTCTGGTGATGAGTCTCAGCATGTATCCATGGAACATGCCTCTTCTTCTCTTGTTGGGTTGCTTGTTGATGACTCCCAGTTGGTTGTAGTGAACCTTTCCACATCTCCATCTTGTGTTGGTCCACCTATACAAACTCCTTCGAGTTCATTCTTTGTAGTTATTGAATAGTCTATGGGGAGTCGAGACTAAAGGGATTACTTCATCATCTAGTCCATCCTCTCCTTTGGATGTTTCTTCCAGCCTTCCCTTGCTAGATGATGTCATCATTGTTGGTACTTCATCTTGAGGTGTACAATAGTTTGTTGATGATGGTAACAAACCATCTACTACATTGTTTCAATATTTTCTTTGATGGTTTGATTCTTGGTGATCTCATGCTTCTTGTTCTGCATTGTTCATGGTGATGCATGTAACTTTCATTTTGATGTAGATAGTTTGTATTGATGCATATTTTCTTTCCACTCAAGGTTTTATAGATTATAGTAACATTATCCTCGACACATGAATCAATATGTGTGAAATTATGAGGATGATGTGCTCGCAAAATCTATCTTAGTGTTTTGAAACATGTCCATAGTCCCAAAGGAAAAATGACTTAGCACTTGCACACATGCTGAGATTATTGGTAGTAGTAAAGGGACCACAAATGGACATAGTATGGAAGTTCCGAGCTCATCATTATGACTGGAAAAGATAGAAAAGGCTAAAATATGACCAAACTTCTCATGTGCTGGCTTTTAAAATCAAACTAGAATTTCTGATAATAAAGATGTTGTTAGGCTTAGTGATGTGATATTCTTTATTATCAATTTGTTATATACTAGCTAATGATGTTCCATTTGATATATGGAAGAAAACTTCATTTCCAACGACAAATAATAATATACTCCATGACAGTCAATTTGAAAGGAAAATGGCAAGAATTTCACATGGATCTATTCACTTAGTGGCCTATATCCAAATAATTACACCTGCATTCATTCTTAGGTTTGATATTATTACATGTCCAACCAATTTGTCCAAGAACTAAACATATACATATCTTGTCATGGAGGTTTGACATCCAAGAATATTTACACTCCATTTGTAAAACATTATGCAATTGTAGTGTTCATCATACAATGTTACACTGTAGCTACACATTATTGTATTGATTGGTCATATGATTGAACTATGTCACAATTGTTTTGACAATTCGATCCCTTCTATTCTTGTAGCTCATTCTCTCATATCCAGAATAAACGCATATATGAACCAATCTCTGTCTTAATCTGCATTACCTATATCACAAAGTTTGTAATAGATAAACTATGGCTTCAATATGGAAAGAAACTGCTAAATCTAACCCCAACAAGCCTAATAGAGAATGATAGTTTCGATGTGCACTGCCCTTTTTTTTTTTTTTTTTTCAGTTTTGGGTGATCTCCATGTTTTCCACTTGGGACAAACTGCCATAAAAGACAAAGAAACCCCAACTATTGGAAGGCAAATCAAGACATGGTGTGATGAATATATATTTTCTCCAATCTTAAGAAGTTGGAGCTTGGGAAATTGTCTACACATTGTTTATACATGTTGGTCCTTCGTAATAAAAAAAATATATTTCTTTTGCTTCATCAAAATATTTTTTCATTTGTGTAACTTCAACAATAATAGTTTTGAAAGAAAGATTCAAACTATGAACTGCACATGGTGTCCCAAACATATGGTCATGCTTGCTCAATGATTGCATCAATTTCTTTGCGTGATCTTGCATTGTCTGTGATAACTTGCATGACGTTTGAAGCATAGTCACCATACAACCTAGTTTGGGCTTGGGGTATTTATTTTTTCACACATTTTTTGTATTGTACATATACAAATGGTCAACATATGATTGCTTGTATTGTATCTGTCTCTGTATTGAAAGGTACAACAAAAAATATGCCCTATACAAGTTCCAGGAAAATCTCCCCTAAAATCGTTGTTAAAAAATAAAAAAGGCCTCAAAAATATTGATTTAAAAGGTCTTTATGGCATAACCTCTGTATAAGTTTACAACACATCCACATCTTTAATTTTGTCTACTTATTTTTTAAATTTTCTAGCATTTTGGAAAATTCACATGTTTTTCATTTTGTGAGTTGTAGACACCTACATCTTGGTTGTATGGGATTTGTTTAAGAACACATTTTTGTTGTATAGCATCAATATCCATATTCAAATATTGTAGCCATGATTTTAAATCTCAATTAATTTTGTAAGTCTCAACCATGCATTCAATGCTCTTCTCTTCATTTGAAGCATATATTTCTCTGAAGAAGTATGGGCTTTAAAGAGACATACTATCAAATTTATTGATCGTTGGTTTATTTTATTAGTCCACAACAACTTCTCCTTCCGTATAATGGTGGAGCATACTTTTTCAAAATTTGTCTCTTGTAACCAATGGGTGCTTCATTCACCACTCTAAACATGACTTGCCAATATAGAGACATAATACTCTATAAAGGGAATACCACATGCATGTATGGCAAGGGAAAATCCACTATCTGTTTCTTCCATCTTGTAATTAATCAAACATTATTTCCAAGAGTTTGGTGTTTAATATCTTCCAGGCTTCCTCAATTGTTGAGGAAACTTGCTGCCCATTTTTTTAACCTATGAGAACATGGTTGCTACCCCTCCTTTCTTCCTTGCCTAACTGTGCATGTCAACTATCTCTGGCTTAGCAAATGACCCTCTGATTGATAAGAATAAGGGAGAGTCCAAACCACCTCTTACTAGTGGAGGGATGGGGCCACCTATATCACATGTTACTAGTAAATCTAGTGTTGATGGAACCAGTCTTGTTTAAACATAAATTGTTTTTAAGAAATCCTCCATAGGAGATACATATGCTCAAGTTACAGGGGTATAGTGGGATATATATCCATTTGGACAGAGACCTTCATTTCCAACTACTCCTTCAAGCAATTTATTTGGATGTCAGCTTCAATAAAGGCATATCCAAATGAAATTATATCTCCTATGGGTCTAGGTTCATATGGGATAGTCACAACATATTTGGAACTTCAAGATAAGGAATGAAAAGATTCAGATCTGGAAAATGGTTTCATTGTTTCTGTTTCATCCAAGGTTAATATTAATTATCAAATAACAATAGAGGAGCTATTTGAGAAGGTGGCATGGGAGAAGCAAGGAATAACAAAAAAATAAATGAAGTAGGACCCCCTAGATCCAAACTAATGTGCATTTTGATGCAAATGAATAGGTTGCAGATAAAGTGGGAATGTTGTTTAGAGATGTTTTTAATTTTCTTGGACATAAAATCACCACATCTAGATCCTTTTATTCTGTTATTAAGGTTCTTGAATCAAGGAGGCAAATTGCAGAGCTTGAAGGAATGTTGTATAAAGAGAGAGCTGAATGTGAGGTGATATTATAGATGTATATAAAGGTTGTTTAGTGTACTTTAGGTCATCTAATATTTCCATATTTGTTTATAGAAATTTCTTAGTTGGAAATCATTTCTTCATATGGTTCATTCTTTTGATGCAATCTATCAAATTCAAACAGGGTTTGTTGCAAGAGCCCATCATTAGTTTTGGGCACATTGGAACTTGGAATACCTGTTGTTGATATTTCAAAGCCAAAAAATATAAGGTGTCTTCTTCTTTATGAAGCCTATGAATAGGATCACCATCTTTTCCATTTAGCTTCATCTCTTAGAGTGAAAAAATCTCTTGCCAGATTGGACCCTAGTCCACTTGATGATTTTAAGACTCCATATAAGGAATATGATTCTAGCATAAATGAAAAAGTTGGAGACCATTAGGGTATAGTCAAAGATGGTAACAATTCTAGTGGTGGGTTTGGCATTCTGATGACAAAGGACACATGCTCCATGGTTGATGGAAATTGTTTAGACAGAGCTATCTACTTTGAGAATAATCAGTTCAAAGATATCCAAGTTGGCGACAAACATGTTTTAAATAATGGATTTGGGCAACTTTACATGATTAGTAATGTGGGAAATTCCTACTTGTGTGGCCATTTAGAGGGAATTGGGACTTTGAATGGAAAATTAAATTAAGGCATGGAAATTATTAAATTGGTAGAAGGTTAACCCAAAATATCTGGATGACATGGAAGGATATCCAAACATTAGAGATTGATCCAATATAACTAATGGTACCATGTTTTATACTTTTGACATGGAGAATGGTGAATGCAATACCAACATCAATGTTTTTGAGAAAATGCTTTTTGAAGCAGTTGATAGTAGGGACAATACAAACGGTTTGGATGAAGATATGGCAACCTGTCGGAAACTTTCAGAGCATGATTCTCCTATCCTTGATGATTTGTCAAATACATTAGATGCAACATGGACAGGTGAATGCCAATTAGTAAAATCTTAGGATGTATCTGTGACATCACAAGGGTGGGAAGTTGGTTCTGCCACTTTGGCTACTAGTGCTAGTGGTAGTGAATCTGCAGACAGAAAATATTTTAATCCAGTTCAACAAATTGCAATAGGAGATAGGATGATGTCCAAATCTGCCTAAATCATGCATGATAAAAGTGGAATAGAGGTGCCTAAGAAAAGCATCCCTCCCTCACCAGTAAAATAATTAAATCTATCAGAAGAGTTTGGAAGTTGCATTGGGGCTCCTATGTCAAACTTACCAAAAAGTTGTAGCAAGAGTTTACAAGTCCTGTGTTTGTTTCATCTGTCAGTCATTTGGGTGGTAATGGAGTGGGTAAGTTGCGTTTACCAACTGGTGTCAACGATATGGTTATTGTTGTTTATAATGATGAGCCAACAAGCATAATAACTTATGCACTAATCTCGCAAGAATATCAGGCTTGCCTATATGACAAGGTACCTAATAATGAGAATCAAAAGGAAATAGACATGGATAAAATAAAGGAATGTGAAAATTTATTTGGTATGGGTGGAGTTGTTTCAAATCCACTTTAGCCATCAGATGGTTCCTTAGACTCGAGTAAAGTTCTTTCCAAAGAGATAAGTTCAGGATATGAGGATATTTACACATATGGCTCCAAAGGGAATGGGGGTTTAGATTCATCACTATATAGAAAAGACACATGCAAAAATATCATTTCGTGATGAGGGTCCTCCCATAAAAGTTAAGTACTTGGTAACCCGTTATTATGCAAAATAGTTTGATGCCCTTAGGAAAAAGTGTTTTCCAACAGAGATGGACTTTAGATTGTCACTAAATTGCTGCAAGAAATGGGGACCTCAAGGAAGAAAGAGCAATGTGTTTTTTGCAAAATCCTTGGATGAAAGATTTATTATTAAGAGAGTCACTAGGACAAAATTGGAGTCTTTTATCAAGTTTTCCTCAAAATATTTCAAATATCTATGTGACTCATTATGTTCTGGAAGCTCCACATGTTTGGAAAAGATCCTTGGTATTTATTAGGTTGGATACTCATATTATTGTTTATTCTATATTTGACAATTACCTTTTGCAGACTTGTAGAGAGTTTACCATGCTTTGTTTCCTTCATTGTGTGTGTGCATGTTACATAATGTGCTTATCTTTCAGGTCACTATAAAGAATGAAAAAGGTGGCAAAGGGATTAGGATGAATGAGATCTATTATTTGTAAAAAATGTAACACGGGTTTATGACCTCAAAGGTTCTGGTTTCTCCCGTTACAATGCAGATTCATCAGGCAACAACAAAGTTCTTCTGGACTAGAATCTCTTAGAGACCATGCCAACTGCTCCAATATTTCTTGGGAATAAAGCCAAGCACCTTTTGGAGAGAGCAGTCTGGAATGATACTTCCTTTCTTGTGGTAAATATAGTTTTATTTTTCCTTAATCAACTATAATTGTAATCTTAGTTTCAATTTTTTGTTAAGCTAGTTAGTTATCATGATTGTGTGCAATGTGTGTTTGTAGTCAATTGATGTCATGGATTATTCATTACTTGTTGGAGTTGATGAAGAGCATTGTGAGATGGTTTAGGTAATAATAGACTCATACAATGCTCAGTTTTGGTAAAATACACTCATACATTTTCTTTGAAATATATTTTCTCATATTTGATTTTCCATTCTAGGTAACATTATCAATAATTTCAGCTGCTTGGGTTAGAGCATGTATCTATCAATGTTCCAAAGATGAATACAATAACTTTTTTTCTTTTTCTTTGTTTCAAATTTCAATACATGAAGTTTATTTTACATTGGTGATAAAGCCAACATTTCTTGCTATGATGTTTTTTATGCAACAAAGTTTCCTAATGATGATAGCCTAATGATTGCGACGATATTACAATTGAAAAACTGAGCATTCTTTACTAGAGGTATATTCTCTTGATATTGCACTATTATGATAGGACCAAGCAATGAGTATTGGCAATAAAAAATTTCATTGTTTGTGACCATCATTTATGTGAATAGGCCGTGGGTTCCCTTGATTTGAAGGGTTAGGAGAAGCTCATTTTAAGTTCCTTATGTGGATATAGCTATCAATTGAAGTAAAATGTGCCCATCTTCTTTTTCTTTTCCCTTTTAATTCTTCTGATAATATCTTCTAGTTGAATATTGTCTTTCATTTGATAGTCCAATTATCTACAATGCTCTAATTTTGAACTTGTTTTATGCCATGAATAAATAATTATGCTTGATTTTAAAATGCCTCCTTGACTTATTTTTGCCAACCAACTAAAGTTAAGTGTATTAAAACCATTTTTTGAACTCAAAAGGTTTCTAAATTCATCATTTAAGGTGATATGATTTTGTTTGTCCTTGATGAGAAGTATCAAGACGTTTTCTTTCACGTTTTTATCCTTTCAATGGTTGGTAAATTGTAAGTTTTGATTTCTTGTTTTTTTCCACTAAGGTAGATTGGGCTTTTGGTCTTTATGCTCACTTTGGGTCCATGTTTTGTAGTGATGCACTAGAATTATGCATGGTTGTTAGTTGGAGCCAATGGTTATCAAGAAACAATGTGAGCTTTAAACATGCAACTCCATTAATGGGAACATCTCCTGTCACAGTTCATTAGATTGGTGGTACTATGATTTTGGTCTTTATGCTCACTTTTGTGTCCATGTTTTGCAGTGGATAGAACTACACATGGTTGTTAGTTAGAGACAATGGTTATCAAGAAACAATGATCTTTAAACATGCTTCTCCATTAATGGAAACATCTCTTGTCACAGTTCATTAGATTGGTGGCACTACAGATAGTCGGCAATTGACGAATCCCAACATTAACCAATGTCACTTTAATGTACTATGGATTCCATCTCTGTTTAATGTACTTTAAACATGTTCAAATTAGTAGATTTCGTTGTTGGTTATTATTTTTTTATCATCTTTATTTTTTCCCACTCTAATCCTATTCTATATGGATTTTTTTGTTATTCCCCTAGATCTATTCTTACAAGTCTAATTCTTTAAAGGGTGTTAACTCAATGGAAGAGCATCTTCTTTACAAGTAGGAGGTCTATGGTTCGATTCCATTGTGCCCTGTTATTAAGATGGAATGACGATGATTATTTTTTGGTGACGAAGGTTCTTTTGACTATCACCAATGAGCTTATGGTGACATTTTCTACCCTCACCAAAATATGAAATGGTGACGGTCAATGAACACCACCATATATATGCATCAATAGTGATGGCCATGAAAGGTCCATCACCATAAATCACTGATGTTCATATGAAATGGTGACGGTCAATGAACATCACCACATATATATGCATTAATAGTGATGGTCATGAAAGGTCCATCACAATAAATCATTGTTGTTCATATGAAATGGTGATGGTCACTATCTGTCATTATAATCATTATTGGTGATGAACCTTGAATGTCACCACAACACCTATACTTTTGGTGATGCCACCATTGGTGATGTTCAATTTTTTGGTGATGGAGGCTAAGGTTTGTCACTGTTGCTCATATGAAATGGTGACAATCACTATCCTTCATTATAAATCTTTATTGGTGACAAACCTTGAATATCACCATAACACCTATACTTTTTGCGATGTCACCTTTGGTGACGTTCAATTTTTGGTGATGAAGGCTCTTGTGAGCAACAATCACTATCCTTCATTATAAATCATTATTGGTGACAGACCTTGAATATCACCATAACACCTATACTTTTTGCGATGCCACCTTTGGTGACGTTCAATTTTTGGTGATGAAGGCTCTTTTGACCGTCACCAATGAGCTTATGATGTCATTTTTCGACTCTCACCAATGACCTTTTTTGTTGTAGTGTAAGAAATAATACGTGGGATGATGCCTTTGTAAGAATCAAACATTGATGGGAGTTCAAGGTGATTCTGTTCCAGCCACCTATAGATCTCAGACATGTATTTTCTTATGCTTTTGTTCTTCAGTCCCTCAAGTCCACCTTATTTAGTATCATTTCAAATTCAAACCTTTAGGACCTACACTAATACTAGTTAGATGAATGAGAATAACTCAATTTTTATATTAGGAAGTTTATTTATGTGGATGCTAATAATGAGATCCATGTATATTAAATTACATTTAAGTAATATATTCTTAGTACCCAAACTAATAGTAATCAAGTGTTAGGAGCAACCCAAGTGATATTGTTGTTATGCATATCAATATTTAAAAAAGGAAACACATGCTCAAACATTGTTATCCAAACTTATGTATACCCCAGGTCACCATATAAGTGAGAACCTTGGGTGGGTTTTACTTTGGAAAATTGACTTATTTAATTGAAATTTCATTTTAGGGATTTTATCCATCGGGTTAGTGATGTCAACTAGTGGAGGGTTTACCATAGAAAGAGACCCTAACTACCTAAAATTTTATTTATGGAAAATCCTTTTTAGATATGGAGATATTTTACTTTTTGAGGTGGGGATATAGGAATTGTGCTCACAACTAATCATTATTTTGCATTATTCATGTAAGATTTTTGGGTGCATTAACATTTCTGCAATAGTTCAATACATGCCATGGGGTGCCATTGTTGTTCTAGAATGGTGAATTAATGGAGGGAGAAAACACAATATCCATGTTGGAAGAGTGCAAAGCCTTGCTTTAGTTAGTGAAGTTGAGACCATAATAGCCTTATGGGGAGAGTGTTGAGCCTATATTACACAATAACCTAGTGGGAAGAGTGTTGAGCCAAAATCACATGATATCCCCTTGGGGTGAGTGTTGATACAATGACCAAGATCCTTTATCTACCCACTAGTTAGTGAAGATGATTACCAATATCAGTGAAGTTAGGTCGATTTGAGCATGTACTCATGTTCTGCACAGGCATTGTGGATGACACTGGTTTACCTAAAAGAAAGATCATGCATTAATTTCATTGAACTAATGCTATTGCCAAGTTGAAAAAAAGGTGCAGTACAAGTTTCAATGTTGAAAATGCTAACCAATAATACGTGGGATGCTGCCTTTGTAAGAGTCAAACATTGATGGGTGTTTAAGTTGATTATGTTCTAGCCATCTATAGATCTCAGTCAAGTATTGTCTTGTGCTTTTGTTCTTCAGTCCCCCAGGTCCAACTTATTTAGTATCATTTCAAACATTTGTACAAACTTTGTCAGTTGATAGGACCTTACTCCAATAAGAAATTGAGCACAACAAAAACACTTGCAGATTCAACATGTACAATTAGAAAAGTTCACATGAGTCCTTCCTATTATCAAATTTTACTTCTTTTGATGCATGTGAAAGAACCGTTTAGGTTGACCCTAAGTACCACCAGTAGAAATATTGAATTTAAACCATATGAAAATACTAAACACTCTTAATGGAAAAATAATTGCCTCTTTTATTATTTGAAGCATCCATTGTATCTATATATTGTTCATAAACATCAAACTTTTAATAATGATAGTGAAAAAAACATCTTTCACAAAGAAATAATTAGATCATACTATCAAGACAAGAACCCTCAAATTATTAATGACACCATTGTGCAGAGATGTAGATAATGGGCATTTAACACATGCCTTAATCTTGCCAAAATATAAAATTTGGTGTGATTGGTTTCTTGTAAATGTACTCCACAACATGCTATAATGTGATATGTGTATGCACATATTTTATCAAGCTCCACATAGGAGAAGGTTTGAGAACTAAGAAATAATATTTATGATGTTACTTGTTTACAAATTTGAGAAAGGCTCAAGGTTTACAGTCAAAATCTGAAAATTCTATTTCTTGGTGGAATGTGAGACATGCTTGGATTTGTACAATCCTTTAATCCTTGTTTAGGATCTAGGTAAGTGTGAATGAATAAAAGCTTTATGTAATTGTTCTACATTGAATTCCCATTCTCTCTAAGTTATAAAAGGCAAGTTAAAACCTGATTAGACTAAGGGACAACATGTTCCATTGCCAAACTTTAACCTTACAGGGAAGTGCACTACACTTGTTTGATACTTCCACATATTTTGAGGGCATGCCAATAGAAATGTCAATGTTGTTGGATACATTGGTGTTGGTTAGTTTTAGAAAATTTCTCTTTTTCAAATATGTTGTTTTCATGAAGTAATATTTCCAACCAAGAAGATAAAGACTTGGCATGCCTAGGACATATAGTGGTGTTATTTCTTGCATGTATTTGTGATTTATTAGTATTCCACCACTAATTACCTTCATTATGGAGATATATGTTTAGTAGTATAATACAATAGTGATTTTTAAATGAAAAGTATTCCAGTTTGTTTGAACGCCATAAATGGAAAGGCAATTTAACTTTGAAATAGAAAAATGGAATATATTCTGAAAAATATGTTTTCTAATCAAATATAGGTCTATTTCCCGATCATTAAAAAAATCAGTCATGACAATAAACAATGATTATGGACACACTGAATTACAAAACTCTCTAGCTCAAAACAAGTTAGCATATTTAGTTTTGTATGCATTAGAGAAAAATGAACGAGTAACATTAAGTTTGTTTTAAATATTTATAAAATCATGTCAGAGATTCTAAATGGAAATTGCATGTACTAATATTTCTCAATTAATTACAGGGAAAATAAGGGGCATACATAATTTGTTGGTTTACGGGATTTGGATTCCTTTTCCTATGGAATAGTACGCTAACAATTGAAGATTACTATATTGACACTATATTCCCGATTAGTATCACAATTTACAAAGTCTTGTCTTATTTTTTTTAGTTTCTTGTAATATTGTGTTAGCAATACTTTGCTCCACCCATTAGATTTCTACTGACCAGTTTTATTGTTGAAGTGTTACTGCTTCTTAGAGATAACTATAGGAAACAATACAACTACAAAAGTGGAGCATGAGACATTCTTAGTAGAAATTGCTAGTTCTGTTGTGTTTATTTGCTTTGTTTATACATGTCATCTGGGCACAAAGTGTCCACTATTGCACAACTAAAGAAAACTTGTTCAAGTTTCTTGCTTTAATGGGGAAAAATAAAATTAACAATATTGTTGATGTTGAGGTATAGATCGTATAAATATTTTATAGTCTACTTTAGTTTATATTCCAACATTAATCGAATTTCATGTCTTATACTTTGCATTGTATCTTTTTTTTTGTTCAGAAAAGGACTCAATATTGATGGTAAGAAGCAGGATTGAAGAAAGAGGAGAACAATAACACTAGAGCGACAAAATGCAAATTAAAGAGAGAGAAGAGAACTGGTCTAGTGGTACCCATAGAGTCAATATCCCTCATAAGACACACACATAGAGACTGATGGTCAAGTCTTCAGAGTTGGTGAATTCACTTGCAATGCCTTGGCAACACAATGATTATGTTTTGAAGTGATGAAACAATATTTCATGTGTAAATTGTACTCCAACAAATATTAAGTTGGAAACTCATATTGTAATACTTGACATTTTATATAATATAATTTGTGGTTGGAATTATTTATAGTTGCATTTGATATTACTTAGTCTTGTAATTAACATATGTAACTTTGTGTTTTCATATTAGATGAACATGTACATTGTATGTTATTTTTTTTAAATTTAGTTGCAAAATCATACTAATTAATTTATGTTGATTAATAATGAACACATAAAATCAATCTAAAACTACTAAATTAGTAGTTTATGTTTATTAATGATGAACACAAATAAAATGAATATACGACTAAATTAGTTGTTTATAACGATCATTAATGAAAGTAAATGAAATGAATATAAACTACTAAATTAGTCATTTATATAATGAATATGAAACTACCAGAAAAAGATAAATGACTACTGCAAATTATAAATTTGTGATTACAAATGACGACTAATTTTTGCATATATATGACTATTAGTAGCTAATTTACAATATCTTATAACACGACCAAAATTTAGTCATATTTCTTTGGTCATTAATTGGTTTCAAATGATGACTAAAATTTGCATATATATGACTATTAGTAGATAATTTACAGTGTCTTATAACACGACCAACATTTTGGTCATATTTTTTTGGTTGTTAATTAGTTTTCTTGGGTGTTTATTTAGTAATATATTTGTTGTATAGTTGGTCAATAATTGTGGCAATCAATGACCAAATCAATGACTACATTAATGACTAAATCAATGACTAAATTAATGACCAAATCATTGACTAAATTAATGACCAAATCAATGACTAAATTAATGACAAAATATACTACTAGACAACATAATTGAGACAACCAATTAATGACAGCTAAAAATGACTAAAAATTGATTGTGTTATAAGATACTGTAAATTAACTACTATTGGTCACCGACTGAAAAATAATCATTTATATGCAAATTTTAGTCATTTTTTTAGTAACTAATTAGCCATTTTGTACTAGTGGTTAGTCAAGTCCTTTCTATGTGACAATGCTGGTTGGTATGATGCTAAACAAATGACTTACCAATCCAACTCTTCTTATTTTTAGAAAATTATATATTACAAAGCAATGGAACACATAAAATATTGCAAAAATATAAACATAGAAAACACATAAAACAAGAGAGACACAGATATACATGGTTCACTCAATTTGGATTACATCCACAGAGAAACAACCATTCCTTCCTTTTATATTATCCAACAAAATGAAGAGATACAACTTACAAAAAATCCATTGTAATTCACTCTTCACTCTCACACAATCTCCTCTCTCTTTCTCGCTCAGAATACACAGATACAAAACCGGAATACAATTCCCTCATATATAGGGAGGGGTTTTCTTCTATGGAAAAAAAACCTAAATTAAAAATAAATTTTACCGCTAGATCATCCACTTAATGAATGGTCCAGATTGATTATGAAATTACAATATTTTACAAGAAAATTTTGCATCTATTTTTAGCTTTAGGGGCACTACCCTTGAACCCCCGCTAGGGGCCTGTTGGCCCTCGGAGCCCCAGTTGAGGGGGACTAACCCCCTAGACCCCTGTAGGGGGGAAAATTGCCCTCGCGTGGAGGGGTGTATAGTCTTCCTGGGGTATACATCTGGCTGAAACAAAGACCTATGAATAAATAATATAATCAGGCTCCACATCCAACAATCTCCCAATTGGAGACTGATGATAGAAATTCCATCGCTGCTTCATTTGCTGGAAAATGACTCCACTTTGGACTTGGCCATTTCTCATCTTCATCATCATACTTGAAGACCAATTGAAATCGAGCATAATCTCAGTTTCTCCCTGCTTACAACTTCTTTTAACATATTTGTAGGATTTTGGCTAGTGTGTATCTTTTCCAGCTTCAACTGTCCATCTTCCAACATTGACCATATGAAATGGTACTTGAGCTATATATTTTTAGTCTTGGAATGAAATGTAGAGTTTTTTGCAATATGAATGGCACTCTGGATGTCACTGTATAACCTACCCAACTCCTACTTCTTACTAAATTCATCCAAAAACTTTTGTAACCAAACCATTTCTTTACTAACCTCTGTAGTAGCAACATACTCTACTTCTATCATTGAGAGTGCAACAACACTCTGCAATTTTGAAACCCAACTGATAGTTCTTCCACCTACAGTAAACAAACACCTTTTGGTGCTCCTCCTATTATCTCTGTCACCTGCCATATATGTATCAACATATCCCTGTAGAGAAATGTTTGAACCACCAAAGCATAATTCTTGATATGTGGCACCTCTCAAATACTTGAAAATCCACTTCAATACTAGCCAATGTTATTTTCCTGGATTGTTCATGTACCTGCTTACAACTCCCACTCCATGTGCAATAACAGGCTTTGTGTAGACCATTGCATACATTAAGCATCCAGCTGCTAATGCATATGGAACTTAAGACATATAATCCATCTCTTCCTGAGTCTTGGGACACATCTCCTTACATAGTTTCAAATGGCTAGACAAAGGTGTAGTAACTGGTTTTGCGTTCTGCATATTAAATCTTTCCAACACCTTTTGTATGTACTCACTCTGAGACAATGTTAACTTGCCATTTTTCCTATCTCTAGTTATTCTCATACTAAGAATTTGTATTGCAGCACCCAAATCCTTCATTGCAAATGAATTTTCCAATTTTCCTTTGAGAACATTGATTTCCTGCATGTTAGACCCCATAACAAGCATGTCATCTCCATACAATAATAATATAATATAGGTGTCATCATTTTTCCTTTTGAAATAAACACAATGATCAGAGTGACATCTAGTATAACCTTGTTAAAACATAAGCTTGTCAAATTTTAGATACCACTTCCTTGGAGCCTATTTTAAGCCATATAAGCTCTTCTTCAACTTGCACACTAGTTTCTCCTTTCCTTTGACCTTATATCCTTGTGGCTGCTGCATATATATCTCTTCATCCAAATCCCCATGGAGAAAGGCCATATTTACATCTAAATGCTCAAGATGCAAATCTTCTGCTGCTACTAGACTTAAAATAGTTCCGATTGAAGTCATTTTAACATTAGGAGCAAATATCTCATCAAAGTTTATACCTTCTTTCCTTGCAAACCCCTTCACCACAAGTCTAGATTTATACCTTTTCCTACCTCTATCTTCTTCCTTCAACCTGTAAACCCATTTATTCTACAATGATTTTTTACCTGTAGGCAACCTGACTAAGTCCATGTCTCGTTATGTACCAAGGAGTCCATCTCTTCTTTCATGGATAGCTCCCACTTCTTCCTAGTTTCTACCTGCACTGTTTCTTCATAACATTCAGGTTCACCATAATTGGCCAATACTACATAATATAATGAAGGAGAGTATCATTCAGGGGTCCTACTTATCCTGGTAGATCTTCTAACACCACTTTTAGGTGTTTGAGGTGATTGTTTCTGTTGTGGTTGCTGTTGTTGTTCTGGCCATTGATAATTATGATTTTCAGGCACCTTTACTTTTTCTGTGACCTCATTAAGCATTGTGTATTTTTTGTTTTCTTTTTCTTGTGTCTTTTCTTGCCTTTGATCCTTATACAAAACATTTTCATTGAATATGACATCTCTACTCCTAATGATTTTGTGATTTTCATAATCATATAAGTGATAACAAAAATCATTAACACCATATCCAATAAAGGTACATTTCCGTGATTTTTCCTCAAGCTTTGTTCTATTTTCTTCATTAATTATGGAAAAAGGCTTCACAACCAAAAGTCTTTAAAAAAGAGTAGTTTACCTTTTTACTTGTCCATGCCTCCTCTAGAATACCTCCATCCAAGGAAATTGAAGGCCCTCTATTTATTAGATAAACAACAGTATCTACAACATCTACCCAAAATTGTAAAGGTAATCCTGCATGCAATCTCATGCGCCTTGCACACTCCATGATTATCCTATTCATCCTTTTTGACACACCATTTTCTTATGGTGTTCCTGGAACTGTCCTCTCTCTGTGATTCCATGCTCTGAACAATACTTATCAAACTCTTTGCTGCAATATTCACCTCCATTGTCTGATATGAGACACTTCAACCTTTTTCCTGTCTCATTTTCAACCAAAGCTTTCCATTTCTTGAAAGTATCAAATACATCAAATTTATTTCGAATACAATAAATCTTGGTTTTTCTGGTTGGTCAAATCGCTGCGTGGAGGTGGGTCTCTTGTCCCACAAACAAGGGGGTCTCATACACCAATTTGGTGTCTGGCTTGGCCATGACCATAAAAATGGATATTATTATTATTATTATTATTATTATTATTAAAAGTAACATAATAACGAGAGCGACCAAGTGTTGGCATTATGATATAGGTGTTGTCCTTGATGGCAACTCACTTAGATAAAAGATCAATATACTGCGGGTTAACAACAAAGAATTACAGTTCAAGCTACACAAAATGAAGAAAGAAAGGTATACGCAGATTCACCTTGACCACACCGCGTATACACACAGGTTCATTAAACAAAAGGAGCATATACATACACACACACTTTCACAGAAGTAAAAGTGTGTATATCTTGGGAAAACAAGTTTCTGGGTCCAAGGTATTTCTTTGGTCCAAGGTATCTGACCCAAGGTATTTGGTCTGTGGTATTGGTCCAAGGTATTGGTCCTAAGCGGTTTTGGTCCATGGTATTGAGAAATGCCTAAAACTATATAAGGAGGAGAAGATCATTAGGCCAAGACAAGCAAGTATTGAATATCTGATAAAGTGTGAGATCAAGTTATGGGCTTATGATGCTCTGCTTGATCTGAACCAAGGAGGAGCCTTAGCGGTTGATGGAGGACAAGATCTAATGATGGATCAGGATCTTAAGGATTGGAATGAATAATATTTATATGGTTTGATCATGTTTATTCTAGATCTATATACTAATGCATGTGTTGATCTGTAAATATTATGATCTAGTTATAACTGAAGTCTAGAATAACTGCAAAATTATGAATGAATATTTATAGATGTATATGATAGTTGACCTTGGTAAAAGCACATATACACATAGGTTTGACACATCGAAGTAGCGTATACCTTGTGATCTATGTTTTTTGAAGTTGTAATTGGTTCTGGTTGTTGATGCAGAGTTCTGGGTTTTACATTGTGTTCTGGCGACTATTTTCTGGTGACAGTATTCTGTATATTCAGATTGGTTGATTGTGATTAGCTTTAGTGTTTATGGATGAAATCTAATTATGGATCAGGATCATAATCATTATGTGATATAATAATGAATGGGCTAGATCTAATCACTAACACATGTTTTATCATCTATGTGTAAAGTCTGGAAGTGCAGCAAAGTGTTTGCAGATCTACATGCTGGTTTGCTTCAGGGAAGCTGCGTATACATGTACGTTGGCTTCTGCCAAATAACATATACAATTTGAAGCATGGTTTTAAGATGAAAACTTATTCTGAATGATAATGTAACTCAGATCTATGTACTTGTTACAATGATTTGTCTATTACAGTTGATTAGTTAAAGTATGAATGAATGATTGATTCAGTTGTGTCAAAGGTTCATAGATTATCAGTGATTGATTGAGTTTGGTTGATTTAGATTGAGTTTTAGTGATTGGTTGATACAAATATAGTTGATGAATGTATTGCAGTGGTGATTGATTTTGAGCTTTAATATTGTTGATGGATCCAGTATGAAAATTGGATGAAGCGTGGCCTTCAGATTATGATGTTGTGCTCCAGGAGTATCCAGTCTGAAAATTTATGAAACGACGTCCCTAGAGGAAGAGAGAAGGTTGTAGCCTTCTCAGGTCGGTGCCTACATACTAGTAAACATATTTGATAGTACAAGAGCTAGGGGGTTGTAGCTCCCTTCCAGTAGAAGCTGGAGAATGAGAAAAGGTCTGTAGCCTTCCGCAGGTAGAAGCCTGCGTACTGGTATGAGTCTATGCTAGTACAATTTTGTAAACATATTTTCTTATTATTAAAAGAATATAAAGATGATAGTAGCAGGTGGTTTTCACCCACATTGGGTTTCCACCTTAAATCTTGGTGTTCATGTGTGATGCTTATGTGTGATGGTTCACTCTATTATTAACTGCATATGGTTACTGTTTAATGTTTAATAAAGTATTGATGCATAGATTAAAGAACAACATATGATGAATTAACTAAATCATTAGTCTGCTGGATGTTTCCTTAAGCACAGTTGCGTGTACACGCCGGTTACCCACATGGAAGTAGCGTATACAACTTTGCGTATGAAGAGAAAAAGATTATTGACTTAACTAATACTGATTCACCCCCCCCTCTCAGTATTATTTCCAACAATTTGTATCAGAGCAGGTCCTTTGGTAGAAGCTTGATCGCTTGAAGGAGATCCGTAGAACAATGGGAAAGAAGCTAAAGAAGAAAACGTCTTAGAATAAGAAGACACCTCAAAGGAACTATGATAGTGGGAGAATCGATTGGGGAATATGTGGAAGTAACTCTTCAGATTCAGAATCACCTCAGAATGGAGATGAACAAGCAAAAGATTTATCAAGTATGAATTTTTTATCCTCTGGTGATACTTTTCTCCATCCATTTGAAGATGATGAAAGGGATAGCGAAACAACTGAATTTTCTCTTATGGGTGAGGAAGAAAGATATCAAATAAAGGCATAATTTAAAAGGCTTAAGGACAAAATTAGAGATCAACAAGATCTATTGGACAAAAGGGAATGTGCCTTCAAAGAAGAAGCTACCAAACTAAAAGCTCAACTAGAGGAAGGAAACAAAGTAAGGAAGCAATTCAAGGAAAAGGAAGATCAATGTCAAAAGCTGCAGGATGAAGTGACATCATTAAGAAATGAAGTAAATGAAAGGAGCACAACAATCAAGAAACTCAGAGATAGATCTGGTTACTATGAAATTCTTGAAGCTAAGATTCTCTCGCAAAAAGAAGATCTTGAAAAATAAAATAAGCAGAATAAAGAACTACTCCAAGCTCTTGAAAAACAAGAAAACAAAGTTCTTGAATTAAGGAAACAAATGGAAGAAGGAAGAAAAGCTGAAGGAATCATGAAGAAGTAGTATCTTGAAAAGGAAGAGCAACATGAGGTTGAGGTAAATATTCTAAAAGATAAATTCGAAGAAAAGGATAAGCTCTTATGATTTCAAGATAGTACTAAAATATTGGATGATATTCTTAGTAGTCAAAGGTCTCCTGCCATCAAAACTGGTCTTGGTTTTCATGAATTTGTTGAAGGTGAATCTAGCTCACAAAGTGAGGCAAGAAACTCTAATGCAAAATTTGAAATGCTCAACAAGGAGATGAGAGGTCAATCCCATCAACAACTAAGGAAAGAAATTCTTAAAAGAAAATATTTTACTCCTAACCATGGAAATGATAGTCAGTTATTTCCTCAAATGAATAATGTTGAATGTTTTATATGTCATAATCTTGGACATGTTGCAGCAAGATGCAGAAGAAGAATGGTTCACACAGAAAGATCATCAGCTTGTAGGTACTTTAAGGGATATTGTTTTTCTTGCAATATGCTTGGTCACAAAGCCATTAACTGCTATAGAAGAAATATGAAACATGTAAGATGTTATGCATGTAACAAGCTTGGACATATAGCAAAGGAATGCAGGAGAAAATATCAGGCACCATACCAAAAGGAGAAAACATCATCACGCTCGAAGATATGGAAGAAGAAGGAAGTACAGTCAGAAAAATGTGGCATGGCACAGTGTACAGACATGACAGACTCAAGAGAAGCCGAAAGTATGAAACTTCAATGCTCTAAATCTCATACGCAAGTTTCATGAAGACAAGCCACGTATATACACGAGTTTGAAGCTGCACAATCACGTATATGTAGGTTTGAGAAAAATGCAGATGGACAGACTCAGAAAAACTAATTTGATATGGCTCAAACAATTATCAGTTATCTTTTCTGTCGTGATGACTACAGTCTGTGGATATTATTTAGAAGTTTTTTTGATCCTCACAAGTTGTTGATAACTTAATGTATATCTGATTGATAATGATGCCTTGATACTTCTTACTAATATATGCAATGATCAGATCTGACAGTGAATAGGTGGAATAGGTTTAGGGGGAGAACATGCTATGCTTCTAATAAAGCATTGTTGGCATTATGTTTAGAAGTCTTTGGTATCTAATCAATGATGATGAAGCTTATGTGGCTAAATAATACATCTTGTTGTATTACGGTTATGAGTTTCCCATGATAAAATCTCAGATGATACTTGGGGTTACACAGTTGTTATTGAGATCAGATTTATGGATGATGGTGGATGACTTTTTGATGATGTATACAATACATATATGTTGCTTACATGGTGATCTTCATAAGGATAAGGAGAAGTACAAAGCTTGAGTACACAACTTCATTAATTGATGATGAGCCACTCATTTCTTCTATGCTGTTGTCATCATGCCTTCAAAGATGCATAAAGTTCATATGGTGCAGTTATGATACAGGATTCCTATAGATCTTGGCTCTCACACGGTTGAGGATTGTTGCTGTTGATGATATCAAGAAATATTGACAAATGACCATGAGCTCATGGTTTGCTAGATACATATTGATATCTCTTTGATGGATACATGGATGATTACTTAAGTTGCATATTGTTGGTTGGCCAAGAGAATGGTGTTATTGCAGGTCACATGAAGACATAGCTATTTGAAGACATGGATACTCGAAGACATGGCTTACTTAGTCACGATGAGTTCTTACCTTATGATGATAGTTGATACTCACATATGTTGATTATCATGGTTGATGCTTATCAGATATGGGATGTTCCCTAGTGATGATACATGGTTGATATATTGAAGGTCCTTGTGGAAAGATCATGCAGTTCTTGATGATGATGTGAAAGATCATGTGATGACTATGGTGTTTTCACATATGATATGGTGTGAATGATTTTGTTACTGCTTGGAGATATGACATATGCTGAGTTGATTCATGGAAGGAAACAAAGCAAGTTGATCTTGATGAGATCAAGAGGATGAGTTGATATCTATATGCAGACATACTTTGTCACAGGTTGATGATATTTACACTGACATGGACATATACAGGTTGCTGGTCTGGATGTTGTTGATAGATGCTTATGGAGCAGATCATACATGGTGTATGATAGTTGCTGATGACTATCATGGTCTTGTCTCTGTTATAAATGTCATGTATATCATTCAATGTAAAGGTCATATCAAGACCCATGATGTAATAATTTGTCTCTGTCTGTTGTAGTCTTTTGATGAAGTCCCTTTTTGGTCATATGATGTAAGGTGTACCCCCACTATGCATGGGAAGGATGATGTAATAATGTCTATTTCAATCATGTATAAACATTTGGTATATCCCCACTTGGTTGGGAGATGGATGCATGTATGAGTCATTGGTGATAGGAAGGTTATTTGTGGTGTATGTATAGAGTCATGTTCTTCTAGAACATTTTTTTTTTTTGCAGACTTTGCATATGCTCAAGGGGAGCATGAACTCGATCATGGGAGCTCAATCAACACTTCAGCATATTAGAGAATTCAACATGCACTTAGGCGGAGCATGACCCTTTGCCCTTGATGTCAAAGGGGGAGAGTGACTTGGTATGGTTGTTGCCATCAACTCCAAAGGGGGAGATTGTTGGCATTATGATGTATGTGTTGTACTTGATGGCAACCCACTTGTAGCAGAACAACTCTCTTGTATATGGTAACCAGATGGGGGGTGGGGGGGGGGGGGGGGGGGGGGTGAATCAGTATTAGTTAAGTCAATAATATTTTTCTTTTCATACTCAAAGTTGTATACGCTACTTCCATGTGGGTAACCTGCGTGTACACACAACTATGCTTAAGGAAACAAGCATATATCCAGTAGACTAATGATTCAGTTAATTCATCATATGTTGTTCTTTAATCTATGCATCAGTACTTTATTAAACATTAAACAGTAACCATATGCAGTTAATAACAGAGTGAACGATCACACATAAGCATCACACATGAACACCATGATTTAAGCTGGAAATCGAATGTGGGTGAAAAACACCTGCTGTTGTTATCTTTGTCTTCTTTTAATAATAAGAAAATCTTTTTACAACATTGTACTGATGCAGACTCATACCAGTACACAGGATTCTACTTGCAGAAGGCTACAACCTTTTCTTGTTTTTCAGCTTCTACTGGAAGGGAGCTACAACCCCCTAGCTCTTGTACTAGCCGATATGTTTACTAGTACATAGGCGCCGACCTATAGAAGGCTACAACCTTCTCTCTTCCTCCAGGGACCTCGTTTCATAAATTTTCATACAGGATACTCCTGGAGCACAACATCATAATCTGAACTCCACATTTCATCCAATTTTCATACTGGACCCATCAACAATATTGAAGCTCAAAATCAATCACCACTGCAATAAATTCATCAACTATATCTATATCAACCAATCATCGAAACTCAATCTGAATCAACCAAAATCAATCAATCACTGACAACCTCTAAACCTCTGACACAACCGAATCAATCATTCATTCATACTTTAACTAATCAACTATAACAGATAGATCATTGTAACTACTACACAGATCTGAGTTACATTATCATTTAAAATTAGTTGTCATCTTAAACAATGCTTTAGATTGTATATGCTATTTGGCAGAAGCCAACCTGTGTGTATACGCATCTTCCCTGAAGCAAACCAGTGTGTAGATCTGCAAACACTTTGCTACACTTCCAGACTTTACACATAGAGGATAAAACATGTGTTAGTGATCAGATCTAGCCCATTCATTATCAAATCACATAATGATTATGATCCTGATCCATCATTAGATTTCGTCCATCAACACTAAAGCTAATCACAATCAACCGATCTGAATATGCAGAATATTATCACTAGAACACAATGTAAAACCAAGAACTCTGCATCAACAACTAGAACCAATTTCAACTTCAAAAAACATAGATCACAAGGTGTACGCTACGTCGATGTGTTAAACCTACGTGTATATGCACTTTTACGAAGGTCAACCAGCGTATATATCTGTAAATATTCATTCATAATTTTGTAGCTATTCTAAACTTTAGTTATAACCAGATCATAATATTTACAGATCAACACATGCATCAGTATACAGATCTAGAATAAATATGATAAAACCATATAAAGATTATTCATTCCAAGCCTTAAGATCCCAATCCTTATTAGATCTTTTCCTCCATCAACCACTAAGGCTCCTCCTTGGTTCATATCAAGCAAAGCATCATAAACCCATAACCTACATACTTGATCTCACACTTCATCAGATATTCAATACTTGCTTGTCTTGGCCTAATGATCTTCTCCTCCTTATATAGTTTTAGGCCTTTCTCAATACCATGTACCAAAACCACTTAGGACCAATACCTTGGACCAATACCATAGACCAAATACCTTGGGTCAGATACCTTGGACCAAAGAAATACCTTGGACCCAAAAACTTGTTTTCCCAAGAGATACGTGCTTTTTCCTTATGTGAAAGTGCATGTCTACGTATACGCTCCTTTTGTTCAATGCACCTGCGTGTATACGCGGCTTGGTCAATTTGAACCTGCGTATACCTTTCTTTCTTCATTCTATGTAAACTAAACTGTAATGCTTTGATGTTAACCTGCAGTATATTGATCTTTTATTTGAGTGAGTTGCCATCAAGGACAACACCTGTATCATAATGCCAACAATCTCCCCCTTTGGACTTGATGGCAATGTTAACTTGCCGCACTGTGAACTATCATCTTAGTGAGTTGCCATTGTACATTACTTCTGAACTGATTCCTTTGAATTGCCTTGCATCACATCTGCTAACACAACTACCATGTATTCTGTCACATCTGATATCTCTTCTGTAGATTCATCTAGTTACCATATACAAGAGAGTTGTTCTGCTACAAGTGGGTTGCCATCAAGTACAACACATACATCATAATTCCAACACCAAGAGATGATGCCTGAGCAGGTACCCATACATCTGTATACACAAGCTCTAATTTTTCGCTCTTATTTTTTTCCCACCTTCAAGGAATCTGACTCTTTTTTTTTTCCATAAACACAATTCTCATAGAATTCCAAATCAACCTGCTCCAAACCTGGCAAAAATGTTCTTGAGTGAAGAATCTTCATCCCCTTGTCACTCATGGGCCTGAGCCTATGATGCCACAATGATGTATCTCCTCCTGTAGAGGTTAAAGAATTAACAAAATTAGAAATACCATTTCATAAATAAATGTACCAACCTTTTCTCCTTTTTCTATTATCAAGGCTCCTTTAGTGACTTTCCAGGTATTATCTGTAAAATGAGCTACACAACATTCACCTCCCAACTGCCCTATTGAAATTAGAATTTTCTTTAGATCTGGAACATGCCTTACCTCCTTCAATAGCCATTGGTTTCCATTTTGCTGTTTTATAAATACTTTACCCATTCCAATGATTTTATAGGGTTTGTCATCACCGAAATGAACCTTTCCAAAATCTCCTTGAACATAATCATGAAAAGGTTTCCTATCAAGTGTGGCATGGAATGGGGTCCCTGAATCTACCACCTAGGCATTAATAATATTTTCTAATGAAATAATCAAATCAATTGATGGGTTGTGTTATATTCTTTCCACGACTAACCCACGTAGTTAATTGGGGGGTTAGAGTGGGGTGAAGCCCCACATTCGTTGCACCAATTGCATAGTGGGGCGGTCACAGGGGGTTTGAGGGGTGCACGTAGCCCCACTCTATGGGGTCCGGGGTGGCGCCCTGGAAAATTTTGGCTTTGGACCTTATGTTAGGTTGGGCAGACCCACCTATGGTTTTGTGCATGATTTTTGCACATGGTTTTGGATGTGATGGTTTTTGGTCCATGGTTTTGGATGCGATGGTTTTTCGGTCCATGGTATTGGATGCTTTGGCATGTATAAATATGTATTGTAACATTGAAAGGAACATAATGAAAAATCAAGCTAGTAGTCCCAGTTTTGGGATCCGGGGGAAAATCTTTGTGCATATGTGTTTTATGTGTTATGCTCTTGCATTGTTTATTTTCTGTGTTTTAGAATTGTATGCAGGTAATTTCTGTACGGGGTTAAAACCTACATTTGGTATCAGAGTTGTTTTCGCTTCAAGGGGATAGCTTTGTTTCTGAGGGGTTTCACTCGGGCCTGTGGTAGACCCTGTTTAGTGGGAGATCTACGAGATCGATTCTGGTGGTGAAAGAAGATGGCGAGCAGTGGAAAGATAGAGATCGAGAAATTTAATGGCCAGAGTTTTGAGTTGTGGAAACTCAAGATGGAGGATTTGTTGGTGGATAAAGATTAGCGGATCGTGGTAGATCCGGGTACTAAACCAATGGGATTGTCCGATGAAGAATGGAAGAAGTTGGATCGGAAGGAAAAGAGCACAATATGATTGTGTGTCTCAGATTCAGTATTGCTGAATGTGTCAGGGGAAGCTACGACGAAGGATTTGTGGGTCAAGTTAGGGACTTTGTACCAATCTAAGTCTCTGGTGAATAAACTGTTCCTGCCGAAAAGGCTGTATAACCTGAGGATGAAAGATGGAGACTCAGTGATAGAGCATTTGAACGCATTTGATACTATGGTAAGTCAGTTAACAACTATTGATATTCAAATTTCAGATGAAGATAAGTGCATCAGTTTGCTGTGTTCTCTACCAGATTCATGGGATAGTTTGGTTATTGCAATAGGTAGCAATGCAACTACCTTGCATTTTGATGAAATAGTATCATCCTTACTGACGGAGGAGATGAGACAGAAAAATATGGAGAGCCAGAATGGTGATGCCTTGTCTGTATGAGGACGGTCCTAGAATATAAACAAAAATAAGTCATCGAGTGGGAGATCTAAATCTAGAGGGAGATCTAAATCTCCTGGAAAACCTGTAAAGGTGGTATGCTGGAAATGTGGAAAGGAAGGGCACTACAAAAGGGATTGTAAATCTAAAGCTCTTAACAAAGGAAAGGTATCTAATGAGGCTCCTTCTACAGAGGTGAAAACCACCTCAGATGAAGGTGGAGATGTGTACTTGGCTTCTTCAAGTACACATGTAGATCATGAGGCATGGTTGATTGACTCAGGTGCATCCTTTAACTTCACTCCCCATAGAGAGTGGTTCTGTGAGTATGAGAAATATGATGGTGGTGATGTCTTCTTAGGGGATGATAGAAAGGCTAGAATTGTTGGTCATGGAAAAGTAAAGTTGAAGTTGCAAGGTGGAAGGGTTAGAGCACTTCTAGGTGTTCTGCATATTCCTGCATTGGCTAGAAATATGATTTCTGTAAGCAAGTTGGATGATGCAGGTGTAAAAATAGTGTTCGAGAAGGATACCTACAAGATGGGTCAGGGAGCACTCATATTGATGTGGGGAGTTCGAATTGGAACTCTGTAAAAGTTGCAAGGTAGCACGATTATTGATGGGTGCAACAGTTTTGTGGTTCCTGAAAGTGGAGAAGAAAATCTAGTGGTCTCTGGAGAGAAGACCATGCTGTGGCATCAAAGGCTTGGACATATTGGAGAGAAGGGCCTTCAAATACTTCATGGTAAAGGTGTGGTAGAAGTTATGAGTAATAGCTCTTTGGATTTTTATTTATGTGAAAATTGTGTATATGGGAAGCAGAATCAGGTGAGTTTCCCCTTTGGTGGTAAGAGGGCGAAAGAGATATTAGAGCTTGTGCACAGTGACGTGTTTGGACCTGTGAAGGTTCGATCACTAGGTAAGTTTGTGTACTATGTATCATTTATAGATGACTTCTCAAGGAATACATGGATATATTTCCTTAAGAAGAAATCTGAAGTCTTTGACAGGTTTAAAGAATTTAAGGCTCTGGTGGAAAACCAGATAGAGAAGAAGATAAAGGTGCTGAGGATAGATAATGGTGGAGAGTTTTGCAGTAAGGAATTTGAAAAATTCTGTAAGAAGTGTGGTATAGCATGGTAGAAGACTACTCCATACACCTCAAAAAAATGGAGTTGCAGAAATAATGAACAAGATGTTGATGGAAAGGTCAAGAAGCATGCTCAGTGGTGCCGGGTTAGGACAGGAATTTTGGGTAGAGGCGGTGGAGACAACATGTTACCTGGTCAATAGATCACCTTCATCAGTGTTGGAGGATAAAACTCCACAAGAGGTATGGACTGGTAAGAAACCCTCTCTTTCACATCTGAGGGTATTTGGATGTGATGCATATGTACATGTTCCAAAGGAGAAACAAACCAAGTTGTATAGTAAATCTCAAAAGTGCATCTTTATTGGGTATAAGGATGGTTTAAAGGGTTATAAGCTTTGAAACCTAGTAACAAGGAAGGTTGTGTACAACCGAGATGTGGTGTTTAGAGAGGTGAAAGATGTTATTAAACATGAAGTCCAACCAAAGGAACCTGAGAAGATAGAGTTCGAGCTAAAGGAGGAAGAATCAGACTCTACAGCAGAGGAGGAATTAGAAGATGAAGAGCCACAAACTCCGGGTGTGAGAAGATCAGTTTGAGAAAGAAGGTAGCCAGAAAGGTATAGTCCATTTGCTTTCTGTTCAAATTTTACTTTATCTATTACTAATGATGATCCCAGAATTGTGAAGGAAGCAATAGATTCAGAGGATGGAAAACTCTGGAAAGAGGCCATGGTTGATGAAATGGAATCTTTGCACAAAAACGAGGCTTGGGATCTGGTGGAGTTGCTGGCTAGAAGGAAACCCATTGGTAGCAATTGGGTGTTCAAGAAGAAGACAAATGCAGAACGAAAGGTGGAGAAATACAAAGCTTGGTTGGTAGCAAAAGGTTATTCCCAGGTGTTGGGAATTGATTTTGGTGATATTTTTTCTCCTGTTGCCAAGGTAACTTCTATTAGATTACTTTTATCTATTAATGCTGCTTTTGATTTTGAGGTAGAACAGATGGATGTGAAGACAACATTTCTTCACGGGGATCTGGAAGATGAGATCTACATGAAGCAACCTGAAGGCTTTACGATGAAGGGTAAGAAGGAACTGGTATGCAAGTTAAAGAAGTCTTTGTATGGGTTAAAACAGTCACTAAGGATGTGGTATAAAAAATTTGATACATTTATATGGGGTCTTGACTTCACCAAAAGCAAAGAAGATCACTATGTGTATTTTAAATTAATTGGTGACCATGTTATTTATCTGGTCTTGTATGTTGAGGATATGTTGTTGGTTGGAAATGACAAAGAAATTATCCAGGATTTGAAGACCCAATTGTCCTCTAGATTTGACATGAAAGATCTTGGTGCTGCAAACTATATTTTGGGCATGGAAATTAAAATAGATCGAGAAAAGAGGAAGCTGCAGTTAAACTAGAAGAAGTATTTCAAGACAATACTGCAGAGGTTTAATATGCAGGATAGTAAACCAGTGAAGGTTCCTATTCCTGTAGGTGTGAGGCTATCTACTGAACAATGTCCCAAGACACAAGAAGAGGAAGAGGACATGTCCCATGTTCCATATGCAAGTGTAGTCAGTAGCCTGATGTATGCAATGGTTTGTACTAGACCAGACATTGCACATGCAGTGGGAGTATTGAGCAGGTTTATGTGAAAACTAGGGAAGGAGCACTGGACAGCAGTGAAGTAGGTTTTAAGGTATTTGTGTGGCACTAGTGATTATGAAGCATTTATTTAATATGAAAATTTCATAAGGTATTTCTTATGAAGCATTTATTTAATATGAAAATTTCATAAGGTGGTTCTATTGCTGATCATTTAAATAGACACATCCATCCAATAACTTTGGTGGATTCCAGGCATCAATGACATTGATTTTCATATGGATTTCCCTGACCCTTCTTCCTTGGTCAAACTTTAAGGGGAAAACACATAAAATATTTGGGTTCCCAAGGACCCAAGGTCCCTTCCATTAGATGGAAGTAATACCAATAGGGATTGACCACTCATACTAAAATTAGGGAGACACTTCCCCCCATCATGAAATCATAGTGGGGGTATCTCAGTCATATTTGTGACTCATGGTTCCATGGGTCTCATCTGATGGCTATCCTACCCGCCACTTATCCGATGGTTGAAATTGAAATGAGGGACCCTCCCTTGTGACGTCACAAGGGGGGGGGGATCCTTTAGTTGTGGTTCCAACTTGCAGTTCTTCTCCAACCCTTGGTGCATTTCAAATATATATATATATATGTATGTATGTATGTATGTATGTATGTGTATTCAGGGCTATGAGTCGGGAGATCCTGCTTCACAGCCACGATCTCAATCCCTCTCGAGCTTATAATATATGCTTAAACATGTATAGGGAATTCATGACACTTGGTTGCTCGGGCTACTCCCTCTTGTGAATTGTTATCACTTACTACAAAATTGTTTGAATGGTGCCAAATGATGTCAAAAGAATGAAAAATAGAAGAGAGGCTTTCATTCATATTCGAAGCTATAGAAGGACCCAACACCTACATTAGACCCTCTCTAGTAGAAAGTGCTCTAAAAAATATTTCCATCGACATGTGGAAGTCCAAAAATTGACTCCTGGATCAAAATATATGGTCTATTGAAGTTTCAAGGATTAAAGCCTCAACAAGGAAAAAATATCAGCGATCGCATATCAGAGGTCCAGAATATTGGAAATCACATATCAAAGGTCTAGAGATATCAACGATCACAACATCAGAGCATCCGAGATGTCAACAATCACATATCAGAGGTTGAGCATACTAGGGCATCGCAACATCAAAGCATCAAGCATATCGGTGATCACATATCGGAGCATCAGGCATATCGGTGCATTGTAACATCAAAGAATTGACACATCAGAAGGTTGGAAAATTGGAGAATCAAAACTTCTTAAGGTGAATTTTTTTAAAAGCTGCGATATCATAAATTTCTGATAGTGTTAAAAACTGTCGGGGAACTCCAATAACGATTAACAGAGTACTTCATCACAAAACAAAAGGTGGAGGGATCCTTTTCTCCCTCCTCTAGTGGGACAAGTGGCAACATATGATTGGTTCTGATAAGGACACATGGTGGCATGTGATTGGTTCTGATAAAGCTATAGTGGCCTCTGATGTCAACATGACGTGGTAGTATGACAAGATACATGGTAGACATTTTTAACATTTTGAGGGGCCTAAGGGGACAAATTTGGGTGACATGTGTCACCACTCAAGACATGCCATGTTGAGTGATGAGGTCATATCGGAGATCACATATTAGAGGTTGATGATGTCGGCACTTTATAACAGTTTGTAATTGGAAACTTCTGATAAGGGGGCTCCGATATTGGGTTGGCACCACGGTCGCAAAGACTCAAAGAACTAAGAGCGTTAAGCACTTAACAAAGGAAAAATAGCCCCCGTCAGGATAAAAAATTATCTAGCACCTCAAGGGTAAGTGGGAGGTCATGACCCTCGGTCCAATGGTGAGAAATGGAAAGGTATAAGTGGAAGGAGCTCGTCATATCGGAGGTCGAAAATCAGAAAATTGTAATACGGCACCACTCTAAAGATTGTGATATGGAATTTCTCAAATAAGCATGGTATAGAGAATTAAAAGCATATGGGTTGGAAACTGCAAGGTTGAATGCGAGAACATAGGAGTTGGTCTTAGGAGTAATGGCAATTGTAAAATATTTTTGGGTCAAGGTAGCAAGGACCATGATCCATAGGAAAGAGTGTTGGGTCTCCATTGAATTAATACAAGCCATCTTTGTGCTTCGACACACGTCTTCAGTGAGATAAATGGAGGTATGGGACTAAGGAAGCAGTGTGTAGGTCACCTGAGAATTAATTTCTTAGCATGGAGCTCCAAAAATTCGTACAATGAAGGACTTCTAGGTCGATCTCCATTTCTTAAAGCAGTAAGGTGAAAGCGACAGTTGAACCAACTAAACAACTAAAGAGAAACATCATGGCAAAGACGTGGCATGATCATAGGCCATCACAAGAATGGTAGGGAGATATTTTCCTCAACCATCAGTTAGTTTTCTTTATGTCTATTATTATGTAATTTTTCCATTTTAAAGAAGCAATCAAATCTTTTGTAATAATTTTGGGCAGTAGAGCTATCGCACACCAAGACATTTAGTCGATTAGATAGCTGGAGCACAACTGAGATATTTTGTAACTATTGTTTAGAGCTTCCCCTCTCCTTCTAAATAGAGGAAAGAAAAACTTAAAGAAGGTTGCCAAATTATTTATTCTAGAGGCCCTCTATTTGCAGAGAAAGTGGTTCTACTTTGGTTCAATTTGCTTGTTCATGTGGTGCTCTGGCATGTACAGTTGTTAAATGTAATGGACTGGTGATTTGGACTCCATATTCAAGGATTAATGAAGTAATTTTGTTGATTCCAATCAGAGAAATGTGCAATATGTTTTCCCCTTTGTGTATGACTTAATGTATGTCTTTCCTCCTCTAAAATCATGTAATGAAGCTATTTCTTTCACTCTCATTCATGGTTGTATGTTTGCTTCTTAGTAGTAAAATTACCGTGTAACAACATATTTACTCGTGTTATTTGATAGCCTACACTACCTATGTAACAACATATTTACTTGTGTTATTTGATAACCTACAGTACCTGTATGTGCTCAAGATTTACTGATTTACTGATATTCATGAGGCATAGATCTTGAGACCTAAATTCATGCTCCACTTTTTCTGCATTCACCTCCTCACTCTTCCATATTTCTATCGGAGATTGTTGCTTAGGATTCTACATTATGTCTAGCCCTTTGCATCAATTTCTCTCCTTTCCTTCCTTCTATTCATCTATACTACAACAACAATGTTAAGTTGCATATTTTTGTGTGTCAGCCACTAGAGCCAGGATATTCCTCATTGAAATCAACCATATCTACCAGTGTGTATTTTCTTGAGTTTACCTTGAAAAAGGGCTATTGAACCGAGCTTTGAATTATCCCTTTCAAATTACATGACATATGGAGTGCAACAAAAATCCCTCAGATAATCTTCAAAAGCACTCCTATCATATGCCCTAGGCACTAGACTCCTATTAACCTAGAGGCTGTCTCTAGGAGGCTTCTACATCTTCTGAAGCAATTGCATGATAGGAGATAGAAAAAGCTACAACATGACTTATAATATATCCTTCCTAATCCTAATAACACCTCAACCAGTCCTATCCTTAACTATGTAGTCATTCATGTATATATGTAAGTGGTCATCACGCCTAAGCATAACATTTATGCATAGAGGCCTATCCCTCCTAAACTTGTATTTATGTTCATAAACACAAAAGAATGATGTTCAAAACATTTCAATGCAATAATTTAGTTAATAAGAGAGGTTCACCAATCTCTTTTACACTCAGTAAATTTGGACTAATTTCAAGCTCATATTATCATAGAGATTCACATGTCTGATGTATTCAAGCAATTAAGCTAAATTCAGGCTCAAGATTAAACATTAAACCATTCCTTAGCAAATTGCATAGGAGCTAACATTCCACATGTAGGTTTTAACCATGTACAAAAATTACCTACATACGAATTCTAAAAATAGAAAATAAACAATGGCGAGAGCATAAAACATATATACATAGATATTTTCCCCTAGATCTCAAAATAGGGTCTACCAGATTGATTTTTCATTATGTTCCTTTCAATGTTACAATACATATATATACATGCCGAAGCATCCATAAACCTCAACCCATTAACCCTGGATTAGAACAAAATCATAGTTCCCTTGACCAGTTCTACAAAATACCTGTTCTTTTCCTTTATTTTCGAGCTAAGTATAAAGCACAATCAACCCATTTAACGAACACTAGTAAAAATCCATGAATGGTGTTAAAATAACCAACTTTCTCAAGAAATATACCTATCCAAGATTTGAAATTTGTTCCCAATTTATCAACCATTTTTAATTACAACAAAAGTATTTTAAATATTTAGAATAGGGGGAAATTAGCCAGAAGCTATGATGAGCCTTCTATGCTAGATCAGGAAGAGGAACAAGTCCTACCTTCTGTAAAGGATTTGGAACTATATGCTCAATCATAGTTGTCATAGAATGAAATTTTGTAGAAAAGGTCTAGACTTACAAGACAAGGGTAGCATGACCTTTAGTATATTGGATTGAAATGAGAGCTTCCAGGAAAAGTTGAATGGTACACTCAAGAGAAGGTAGAGGAAAAAAATACTCACCTTATTTAGTAGAATATTTTGGGAACCAAAAGCCTCCCAAAATGGGGAGATGTGATTTTTATTGATCACTATATTGTTTTTCATCCATGTTGATGCTTTTAGGGTGGAAAAAGTGGAGGAATCAACTCACAGGACCATTTTTACCAATGGGTCCTAGTTTAGCAAATTGGGGTATGAAATTGTCTTAAAGTATTTTTAGGAATCAAACAATGTTTTCTTAGGGGTAAAATTTTTTAGATAAGCACAACACCTTTTAGTGTTATTCTACATATACAATTTTCCAAGAACACAAGAATCACCTCAATCAGAGTCCATATGCAAAAGTTATGCCCCTTGAAAGCTGACCTTCCTATTTTGACAACCATAATTTGAGAGGATACCAGATTAGCCCCCATCATTCATGGAAAAGGGGCTAGTCACATGATCATGATGAATACGACTCTAGAATATTCCATATTGTAACTCTACTTAAGAGTTGAAGGAGTCAAAATTAACCACTATTAGGCTATGAGATTGTGCTATAACTAGACTATCAGGAGGTAAAGGGATTCCATTATATTCGAGTGCATTTTGTTCCATATATGAGAAAAGTATTAGAGAGTGGATAGGGAGTGAGATAATAGAGAGGGGTTGTTCTCTCTAGTAGCCCACAAGCAACACACCTCACTTCTTTGTACTTTCATCCATTTTTCATTCAAAGAAAGAGAGAAGAGCAACCTCACCTTCCAGTTGGGTTTTCATCGAAAAGGGTTTCCCAAGTTATACCTTGTGTCAATTGTGGTTTATGAGTTTTATTTTATTTTTATCTATTTTGTATATAACTTTATTTTCATGCATACATAAAAAACAATGATTAACAAATTCAAAAATATAAAGAGAAATAAAACATCATAGTGTATATTTAAGATTTTCTAATATATTTTAGTAGATCTATTGTGAAAAATTGTCTAGTCGAATATCCACGCAATTTACAGATCAATCATGCATATACTTTCATAATAACTTTTATTTTTGGGACATATACTATGGAATACACTTTACTCCTTGAAGACATCAAACATTGATATGAGATGTTGACTTATGACTTGATTGTCAAACTAGCTTATGTTGATGGTTGTGATATTGGTCACTATTGATGATTTTGATGTTACTCATCATGTATACATTGTGATGACTAAAAATTATGATTAGATGTTATTGACAATTTCCTAAGTGTGGCAAGAGAGCATAGTGGCACAAAGTGCATTATGGGACAATGATCTTGGTTTGGTTACTGAGTGTAGGTTATGCTAGAAAATTAAACTTCACCTTTATGTGTGTGTACTGTGTGTCAATACATCATATTTATGAAAGATCAGTGGCTGTAGGCATAGGTTGTTTGTTTGTCGAATGACTCTCATATGGATAATTTGGATGTATGGAGTAGATTGGATTTTCTTTGGAGGGTGGGGGCCAATGTTCCTAAATCCACCCACTAGCACTCTAAATGTGGCTTAAATTGGAAGGTTGGGAACCTTCATCTTGAAGTTTCACGATGCCATGAGGGTTGGACCATGGATGTTTTCACTCAGGAGGTTTCACTAAGGGACGCACATCAAGGCAGCCACCTTTATCCTTAGTCACCATTAGTCTCACAATAAGGGGTGACCCATGAGTTAATAATTATTTCCATTGTCGCGCCTATGTTTGCCTCAATTAATTACTAATATTTGAATGGAAATTATTGTGGAACCCCTGGAACTATGAGAGGAGGTCTTGAAGGGAACACACAACTTGACACCTTTGTTATTAGGAAACAAAAGGATACTTGAAGGGCAAGTGTGGTTGCACCAGACTTGGAACCATTGGTATGAGGGAACATAAAGGTAAATTTAATTTCAAGATAATGGGTCAAAGCACTTAGGTTAAAGAGTACAAGTCAAAGTGAAATTAGAGTAAAATTTTATTTTAAAATTTGAAAAAAATGAAAATAGAATTATCGGAGATAGACTTAAATCAAACTTAAAAAAAATCAAATGCAGAAATTCTATCTTTATTATGTATTCTAGCTATCCTAAAATAGATGGGAAGAATATACTAAATTACAAATAATGCTGATAAAATGTTGAGTTAGAATAACTCTTAAGGAGGAGGTGAGCATAGAAAATAAGATTCAATTGATAAATTAAGAAAAATGATATCCATTAGAAACCTCCATGTGAGAAAGCATATATTTGGGATCAAGGGACAACTAAGAGAAGAAAATAATAAATGAAGGAAATTAAAAACTAAAATAAAATAAAGGAAGTTAAAAGGAATATATAAAATAAGGCAAGTTAAAATAAAATAATAAAATAAAGGAAGTTAGAGGAAAATAATTCAATAAAGGGAGTTAGAGGAAAATAATAAAAGAGAGGGAATTAGAGAAAAATAACAAAATAAAGATGGTTGAAATAAAATAATAAAATAAAAGTGCTTCAAAGAAAATAATAAAATAAGGGTGATTAAAATAAATAATAGATTTGGTTAAACTAGTGCTTGGAGATGTGATGAATGGATTATCACCACTCAGAGAAATGATGGAGGTATACACTAGGGTTTGTCAATATAATTTCTTTCAACTCAGTGCTACCAAGGGTTTCAAGCCTATGAGAGGATGCAAGGATAGGTTCTGGAATGACAATGAAGCCCCTCTCACACTGTGAAGCAACATACTGGGAGATCTAGGTTTCTTATCTTGTGAATCATAGATTGATCCCCAACACTTTGATCTACATAGACTGAAGGGCTAGACTAATTTGGATGATCTTTTTTCAGGATTTTCATGATGGGTGCACTATTTCTAGATGACCATCCTAATTTTTCTATCATTTTTCACTATTCAGATCTCTGTAAAGAAGATTAGACATTCAAAATTTATGATAACAGTTTGCATGGATTGTTGGGGGTTAAAGAAGACCCTGGTCCATTGGCTAAGCATTTGATTTTTTATGATTTATCTCTGTTCGATGAAAAAAATCTTGAGATTATAAAATATCTGAAGGGACACTAGCTAATTTCTCCCCAGATTTCCAAATCCAGTTTGTATACGAAGAACCTTGACTAGTTGGACTGTGATCGCCATTTTAAGGGCCACCATGTTTAGTTTGTCCATCTATATCTAGGATTTGGTCTTGTTGTTAGATCTAGTGAAGAGATAGAAGGAGAAGGAAAAAATTCAGATCTTTATAAAAAAACTCAATGGGAAGACATACTTCTACTGGATCGGGAGTTTTGATCTAGTGGAAAGCTTGAAACCAATCATCCAAAACAAGATGGATATACTAGTAATGCTCCAAGTTTTGGAATATGAAGGTAAAGTGCTAAAAGACTCTTTCCAACTGGAATATTTTGAAGTGGCAAAGGACTCTACCATAATATAAAATCTAAGGATACATGGAGGTTCTTCAACCTTCATAAACTCTTATAAACATTTGAGGAACACTAATAGATCTATATTGTTCAAGGATGCACTCAATGGGAAGGCTGCTTCTCAAGTTGATCAACCTCAAAATCTGCCAGGACCTTACATTGTCAAGCAATTGGACAAGGCACCAGTCGTGGAACTAAAATTTCATGAGATAAAATATTACTTTCCTGATCTACATTCCATGACATTAATATGTCGGTTTGACGATTTTTGGCCAAAACTAGGAGATTTATCTGAATGGGTGTACTCTTCTTGGACAACAGATTGTGATATCTACTTGTGTTCTAAATGTTTCTTTATAGTACATTTTGCGACACAACAAGATATGGAATTTCTTTTACATTAAGGACCATGTTTCTGGGGAAGAGCTAATATTTTTGTTGCCCCATGGCTCCCAGAATTTGATGCGATAAACACGGTTGTAACAATGATTCCAGCCTAGGTGAGGTTACCGAACCTCCCCCTTTCTTTCCAACACCATCAAGTTTTTGAGGATATCAGAAATATTGTAGGCAAATTCAAAAAGTTGGACCTAGATAGAACATCAAAAGGTATCTTTACCTTTTCTAGGATTTGTGTAGAGATTGAAATTAACAAATAAATTCCTGATCATCTCCTTATAAAACATGAAAAATTTTAGTGGACACAAGTGTTAGAATATGATAATATGACTTTTAAATGCTCAAGTTGTTTCAAAACAAGACATTTGAGAATTCTTGCCCACGAGAAAAAAAGCACGAAAAAGAAAATTAGGCAAACCCCTAAGCCAAGGGGATGCAAGTTTCCTAATAGCCCAAAAAATGAAAAAGAAGAGCCTGAGGCAAAGTAGCCTCAACTTAGTATCCAATCAAATGATGGTGAGAGGGATAGGTCTGAATCAGTGGATGTTACCCAGAAGGCTACTGAAACAACAAAGATCATATTACAAAGAAACATAAATTGGAATTACCCATGGAAAAGGATTTAATAGGAATAAATAAGTCTCAAGTATTTGAGATCTCAGAATCCAACAAAGAAATCCCCCTAAAATTAGATGGAAATCAAATGACAATAGTAAAAACTGCTCCCAATCAAGGATTTTGGTGAAAGGTGGAGAAAAAGAAAGGAAAAGAGGGGAAGTTAAATGAATTTTATCATAGTTAGCCCTATAAAGTTCATGTATTTTTTATATAAAGTTTTTTCTTCTTATTGTGTATCAGTTGCAAGGATGATATGATCAAATTATTTCGAGTAACTCTAGAATGTAATTTTGTTCCTTGGTTTTTAGGTTAATGAAATTATGATTTTTTCTTCGAGAAAAAAAATAAATAATAAAAAAAGCATGGATAAAATAAAATAATAAAACAAGGGTAGTTAAAATTATAGGATGTATATAATAAAATAATAGAACTGGGATAATTTTTTCATGAGAGCCAAGAGGTAGCAAAAATATCCTATAAAAAAAGGGCAAGATAAAAATGACTCATCTTATGCACCTATTGACAGTGATGGATACCACCAACATACAAGGGGTCTCCTCGATGAAAAGTCCCAATTAGACCTCACACCATTTGGAGTAGGATCCCCATCCATAGTATCACCCCCACCAACTTAAATTAAGGTTTTCCTTGGTTTCAATGGATAACATAAGAGATTACACATAACCTTTGAACAAACAAGTAAGTTGACATTTTGAAACACCAATTGCAATGTGTAAAAGGAGGTCTTCACAAGAGGGGAGACAAGAGTGAATCTCTAAAAGGAAAGTAATAGTACTATCCTAAGAGAAGTACACTAGAGAAAGGAAGGATTCATTAGTTATCTAGCAAAATAGTTCACATAGACAAAAAAATAATTAAAGCGACTACACCACACATTCAACAAGATAAGTATCAAGCCAATGAAGTAGTTCAATTTATTTAGTACAAATGAACATAACATATATTTTAAACATCTAAAGAACAGTGTTACAAAATTCATGATACATGCTTGAAAATGTGTTGGCTCATTAAGCTTCTAATTATTAAGTGAAATATACAAGTACACAATTACAATGGTGAGCCACTAGCTCCATTAGTGGAACATTAAGTCACTTCTTGCTTCTCTAAGGAATGCTCTTCTCCCGTATACCAAGCTGAAGAAGCAAAGGCTTGTTATCCAAATTCTAAGCCTCCAAAAGCCATTTGCTTGAGTTATGAGGTTTCTTTTATAATGCGAGGAATGACCTTTCATATCCCCTATGAATCTTGATTTACCCTCATGACCCTTGGACTCCTATATGACCTTTGAACTTCTATAAGACTCTTTGGTCCACATGTGACTCCTCATATTCAATATGTGACTCTTGGAATTCCACACATGTACATTTGTCATTTTTTTTTATAATACATAATTACATTCCATATCATGTGGTAAGACACATTGACACATATGACATTGTGATGACACTTGTACAAGTCATGACTTGGCATTGATGACAAAAAACTTCATTATGATGTGGAAATACCAAAATACTCTCTTTTCTACTACATCTTTGACTTCTTCATGATGGATCTGATCTGCACTTCATTTTCACCCTACAATGGGTCTTGGATAAACATCAAGACCTTTTGAGTTATCACGAAATTCCTTTGTTCTATCATGTTCCAAGATTTGCTTCATGTCTTCATGATGGATCTTCTTTGCAAGTGATTCTTTGTTCCTTTTCCTTGAAATCTTCCTTGAGCATCACCTTGTCATTCTGAGATGGTACACCTTCCAATGAAGGTCACTCATGGAAAGACAAAATCAGTCTTAAAACCATCCATCCTACCCCTATTTTTCTCATGGAAGAAGCTGCTTGTGAGGGGCCTGTCAAAAGGGTTAAAAGAGGAAGGCTTTTTGAGGATGGAATAATTGAGCTCAACGGTGGTTGAGGGAAGGAACCACTGTTCACTATAACTACAACATGCACTATGAGGAGGGGATCTTTAGTGTCCAATGTAGTGGGACAGTGAAAGAGATAGTGTTGATGAGCTTTCTGATTAAAACTGTATAATGTGTATGGCTCAAGGGAGAAGAAGGAAATGATAGATTAGTTGAGCTTCACAATGACTGAGGGACACCCTGACTATGGACTAGAACTATGACATTCACTCACAAGGCAGGGCAAGACTCAATGACTACGTAGTGAGGGATTATGGTGGGCAAGGGTTGATGGCTTGTTGGCTAAAACTGTGACATGTTCTATGACTCAGAGGGAGACTTAAGGGAGAGTAAATTTTTCTTTAGTAGTGATCTAGTAAAGGCTTTAGTGTCCACTAGAGATGTGACATGTGGTAGGAAGGAAAGAAAAACAAGGCATAGCGTAGTGAGGGGTTCTAGTTGGCAGAGAAGGTAAGACTAGGAACTGTAAATGCGACATGCACTAGGGTTAAGGGGAAGGATCCTATTATAGCAAAATTTTATTCTATAGTGGCTAATTGTTCACTATAAATATAACCTACACCAAGGGAGGCTCATTAGGAAGGAAGATTGTAGAGTTAGCTAAGGCAGGCAGTAGAAGATCAAGTCACTTTTCCTACGGGGAGTTTACTACATTGTGAAGGGAGGAGGGCCTTTGCATGGTGCAATTTTATTTTGAAAGGGGGTGAAGGAAGTAATTCCTATCAAATAGAAGTCCTCCATGCATTATGCAAGGTAGAGGTAGTCAAAAATCAATGCAGTGAGTCATTGCAAGCAACAAGGTTCATGTGACTATGTTTTGAAGGTTCTCAATGCACAATGATAGGAACCAACCTTGAAGATGACTAAGTGCACAAGTATGGGAAGGTGATATTAATCATTAAGGCTCATGGATAATCCATTCTCATATCCTTATATGAGAGTTCATGTATTCACAACTTGCACTATGTAGGAGGACCAAGAAGAGCTCCAAAATGGCTAAGTGTGGGACCAGTAGAGTAAGAGAGGAAAAGCATCCAGATGAGACTCAAACATAGAAAACACACATGAAAGCCATAAATTTAATGTAGGGAAATTCATAGGACTCATGAACAACAATCACATCTTGAAACGACAATAAAGAGACACTTATATCTAAGTGTGATAGTTGAGACAACACATAGCGACACTTAGAATACAAGTTGCGACAAAAGTGTCGACTGTAACCAAAAAGTGCGCTAAGATGTAGGAATGTTTCTAGAAAATATTATAATTATATTTAGGACCATATAATGAATAATATTTCACTATAACTAAATCTAGTGATGTGCAAAGGTGTGACACATATAAGAGTGAAAATAGATAGAAGTGACACTTGCTATAGTAAGAAAACGTGAAAACAAGACTTGCAAAAGCTTAAGAAATTGAAAGAAACAAATGCTAGAGTGAAGATAACATGAAAAAAAACTTTTTAAAGTGACAATCATGAATGCAAAAGAGACACTTATGAAAGCAAAGGTGCGCAAAATTGTCAATTAAGAAAAATCATTGAAATAGAAGTTCAATTGCAGCCGAAGTGAGGAAGACAATCAATGGAGAGTGCACACTGACTCTCGACATGGGTTTTGTAATAAACTGTGTTTATGGATTGTGTAGTCACTTCTATAGTGATTGTGCAAGCCTTAATCTCAATATGTGCGCAATGCCTATCCAAGCCTACACATAAAGATGCACATTTGTGAATTCATTGAGCATGTGTGAGGTAGTGACTTTAACACTTGGAATCTGAGAAGAAGGCTTGAGTGACAAGAAAAAAATAAATTGACCATGAAGTGACTATGGGATGAAAAACCATAATATTCTCAGTAGGCTCCAAAATTCAAGTGTAAGAAAAATTTTTGAGGGTGTTGATCACAACGTTAATACTTGGCGACACACTGTTAGAACTCCAACTTCTCTTTTTAGGTTTTACCATTAAGTGCAAGGTCCTGGTATTTTAAGAAGTATTGATTCACCATATAGATCACCTTATATTTTCCACCTATCTTGGTTTAATAATATAGTCTCTTCTCATCCTTTCTTAGCTTCAAACACATTTACAAGACTAGTCATACCTCAATTATTTTGATAAGGGATAAGGATAGTAAGTGTATCAAAATTTTGATAATAAAAGTTAAGCACATTCCCTGCTATTTCTCTAATACTAGAGAGCCTGTTCAGTACCCTGGTGGAGTCACCTCAAGGAATCATAAGCATTGCTTCGATTCTAGCAGGCTTGTTCAGTACCCGAACAAAGTTGCTTGCTCCATCTCCTTGCATAGGAATCATTTCTCTTCTTCACCCATTACTTAGTTACTAATAGAGTGTGTAAAGGAACTTATTTATTTTGAATTTTGTACAGGCATCATGCCTTATTTTACTTGTAAGATATGTTATTCTGTTCTTGAGGGATTTGAAAGATGATTGAATTTAATATGCTCGTTTAATGTTTTCTCCTTTACAATCTTTACTAATTTGAGTCGATATGTGAAAACACCAATCAATAAAAGGTCAAGTCAGGAATGAAGTTCCTGATAGAGATACAAGTTTCATGGTATGACCAAAGGATTTTCATCTGGAAAAAAAATGTATTTTTCTTCAAGACATCATAGACTTTAAGGATATATAAACCCAGAAAAAACAAGAGGATTGTAGATTAGCCAAGAATTTTTTGTCATCACAATCTCCCTTTTCAAGTTTTCCACATTGTCTTTTGAGAAAAAAGAAACATATTTCATGTAGGTATTATTAGGGAGAAAATGAAAAAAAAAGACAAGACAAAACAAGGAAACAAGGCCAAAAGGATAAAGAAAATTGAGGACCAGCCTAAAACAATCATGGGAGACAATAATAGGAAAACAAGCTAAATACTAGAGAGAGAGAAAATGCAGGATGAGTGTATAAGGGAAACTAAAATGTAGTTATACCTACTCATAACCTAAATAGCTAGAAGGTCAGGGTTAAGTGTAATGAAATTTCCAATGTAGCCACCATAATTGTTCCCGACCTACAAACACAAGGATAAGAGAAACTAAAAATGATATAAAACAATATGAAAAAGAAGAGATATGAAATTCCATAGCTCTCAAAAAATATTGAAGGTATTTCTTACAAGAAGAAAGATGTGTCATAGAAACTCACTCTAACCAACCTGCAACCTTACATTTTCATTTAGATGAACAATCAAACAAGCCTAGAAAACATATCATGAATGTACCTTCTTCTGTACTATATTTCTTAGCAAGTGTAAAGAAAAATCAAAGATTGTTATTAGAATAATGGATTTATAAGTAAGATGGCTCCAACTACTCATAGATTCGATCATAAAATTCAAAACCATCCTCTTGAAAACCCGGAAATCCTTGAGAAGACGATTTTTCAATTAATCGCATGGAATTAGGATGGGAAATTTGTATGGGAAACTAAATTTGATCATGTCCAGAAGGCTTGTCAAGATAGTGAAGACCTAACATAACCATCAATGAAGGTTGAAGTGCCTCAATTGCTTGACGAGTATCTGAATAGTGAGATGATAAACCAAAAACATCAATCGATGCAAAACAAAATTCATCTGATATACTGGTGGGGAAATTTATGGTAAAATGATAGTTACTAGAATCAGCATTATGATCAGATGGAGCGATTAAGCATAATATTCCAGGTTAGTAGACAAAAAAGATAGATTAGTTTGAAAAAAGTTTCGAATCATCTTGCTCACATGTTGAATGTGACAAACCATTTTTTTGTACCTAGCTACAAACTGAACTAGTATCACAATCATAGAAAGAATTGAAAATGAATGCCAGTATAGAAAATACATGAAACTAGCCAGGATAAAATGGTTGAAAAAGAGAGACTTGTTTCACCAAGTAAATCAAGCATTCACTAACACTCAAAAGGATATCTAGTGCCAAAATGAAAATTATTATCATCATAACATTCACAAGGAAGACCAAGAGCTTATTATTTTCAGAAATATATGATAGGTATGAATCCCTTGGCCAATGATAATCTTTAGAATGATCAACTTGATAGCCTTGTACCTCCATGAAAGATATACACTCCAAAATTGAGTTTGATACAAGAGACTTGCATGAAGATGAAACAACTAAAACATAACCCTCAACCCCATGAAAAATTGCGTCTTGAAATTCAGAAGAGTTATGTCCAAAATACCACAAGTATTTCAAGATGTAACTTACATCTAGTGAAACCATGCAAATAAAACAATTTTGCGAGAAAATACAGATCTGAATTAGTTTGGGGATCTTATCAGTATTACGAGAACCTGACATAACAATCGACAAAAGTTGAAATTCCTCAACTTCCTGAAAATTCATAGAACTTTCAAAGATTGTAAAATTGCATTGTAAACATTGGTTTAGATCATTTATGGTGTATGGAGATCTACTTCCAGTAATTTTAATGAGATCATTACTATCGATATGGAAACCATCTATATCATTGATTTGATTAGATTTTACAACCTCAACAAACAAATTAACCAAGTCATAAAGTTGTTCTAAATGCACATCTAAGGATGGATATACTGGACAAATCTCATGAGTAACCTGAATCGAAGAATTTTTCTCATGCAAGAATAGAAATGATAAGGAATGGAATGGATACTTGATGATTTGATTGCATCCTTCTTCATCATGGATAACCTTACTACCTTGTGTCAATTCAGAAATATGCTTATTAGATGATGAATTTGTGGAACATGTAATATCTTCATCACAAGTTAATGCATTGTAAACAATAAGGCACAAGCGATAGTGAGCTAAATAGGAAGTTTCCATAAGAAAATATTCTTTGATCGCATCAAATACTATATCTAACTCTTTCAAGTCAAAATATTTTGGAGAAACTGAAAGATTAGTTGGGGCACTTGGGCATGCATCATCATATACATCAATGGAATCAACATCATTAGAATAATGGTTTCCCAAGACTTTATATTGATTAGGAAAATTAATTTAATTTGATTTATTGTCAAGATTAATAAACTCTAAATCAACCAATAATGGAGGAACATCATATTGACACAGAGAACTTAGGAAAAGAGAAGAAAGATTAGGAAAATCCTCACCTTTTTTCTCCTCTACCCATGAAATGTAACATCCATGCACGTGATCACTACTTAGATTTGGAAGGGACTGATCAAGAAGATCAAGGGGAAAGGGATCATGAGAAAGAGATGATAGAGGATGATAAGTATCCAAATCAAATTCAAGATTGAAGTTATGAGTGTTAATATCCTCTTGAGGAATGGAGGGATTAGTCTTAACCCTAGGCCCTATGAACCATTCCAAGCTTTTCTCCATCATATTAAGATCATGGAAAGTGGGTTAAGTTTGAAGAGATGGATAAAAAAATTAGTTTCTAGATTTCCAAATTTCATTATCATCACTAGGAGGCACCCAAGTTGGTACTAGAAAAGGAGGAGGATAAGGAAAAGAAGAAATAGTAGGGTCCTCCTCTAAAATTAGAGGTGTCTCATGGTTTGAAAAAGTTGGGGAAAAGAATAATCTAGCAGTTTAGATTCACCATGCTACAAAGAGGTTTGAACCAAGTGTTCAAACTTTTGTTTAAGGAAACCCCAATCTAGAGTTTCTCCAGGAAAATCATAACAAAGGTGAAGGAATCTATTATAAATATCTGTCATTGACTCGTTAGGCTTCATTCTTAGTTGATTATTTTTTTTAGGAATATCTCAGTAATCATACATATTAAAGGCTTGATGAAGACCCCCGAGGAATTATTCAAATCAATGAATTGAAGAGACTGGTAAGGTATGACACCATATGTTAACTTGAACCTCAAGAGTGAGGAAGAAAAGAAGACAAGCAAGATCTTCACAATCGATTTCATAAGATTCACAAAACTTGAAAAACTAAAATATATGCTCAGCTATGGATGTATCATCCTCATCATCAAACTTTAATTGAGACAAGTGATAAAGAGATCCATTGGGGATTAAAAGTTTACCATTAGATTTATTAGAAAAAACCCTAGGAGTATGATTTGGGGAAGATCCATCTAAGATAAGAGATTCAAAGCAGAATCAAAGGGCACAACTTGTCATCCGGCCCTCCTTCTAGCACTAAAATGTTGATGATGCTAGATACTGCCAACATATAGGGGGTCTACCCAATGTGAAGTCCTAATTAGACCTCACACCATTTAGAGTAGGAAACCCATTTAGAGAATCTTCCTGACCACCATAACTTAAGGTTTTCCTTGGTTTCAATGGATAACATAAGAGATTATACACATAACCTTTGAACAAATAAGTTGGTTGACATTGTGAAACACCAATTGCAATGTGTAAAAAGAGGGCTTCATGAGAGGGGAGACAAGAGTGAGTCTCTAGAAGGAAAGTAATAGTATTATCCTAAGAGTGGCACATGAGAGAAAGGAAGGATTCATTAGTTATCTAGCGAAATACTTCACATAGACACAATGTTCATTAGAGGAACTACAAGACACATTCAACAAGATAAGTACCAAAGCCAATGAAGTAGTTCAATTTCTTTAGTACATATGAACATAACATATACCACAAACACCTAAAGAATAATCTTACAACATTCATGATACATGCATGAAAATGTGTTGGATCATTGAGATTCTGATTATTAAGTGAAAGATCCAAGTACACATTTACAATGGTGAGCCACTATCTCTAGTAGTGGAACATTAAGTCACTTCTTGCTTCTCCAAGGAATTATCTTCTCCCCTATGCCAAGCTGAAGAAGCCAAGCCTCACTCTCCGAAGTCTAAGCCTCCAAAATCCCTTTGCTTGTGTTATGAAGTTTCTTTTATAATAAGATGAATGACCTTTCATATTCCTTATGATTCTTGAGTTACCCTCATGACTCTTGGACTCCTATATGGCCTTTGAAGTTCTATAATACTCTTTGGTCCACATCTGACTCTTGGAATTCCACACATGAAAATTTGTCATTTTCCTTTTTGATAATACATAATTAAATTCCACATCACGTGGAAAGACACATTGACACATATGACATTGTCATGACACTTTTACAGGTCATGAATTTGCATTCATGACATGGAAATTCATGATGATGTAGCAATGCCAAACTACTCTCTTTTCTGCTATATCTTTGACTTCTTCATGATGGATCTGATCTATACTTCATTTTCACCCTCCAAAGGGCCTTGGATCAACATTGAGACCTTTTGAGTTACCATGAAATATCTTTTTTCTGTCATGGTCCAAGATTTGCTTCATGTCTTCATGATGTTTCTTCTTCGCAAGTGCTTCTTTGTTCCTTCTCCTTGACATCTTCATTTAGCATCATCTTGTCACGTTGATATAGTACACGTACCAATGAATATCACTCATGGTAAGGAAAAATTCGTGTTGAAGTCATCTATCCTACCGCTACTTTTATCATGGAAGAAGTTGCTTGTGATAGGCCTATGCAAGGGCTAAAAAAGGTAGGCTTGTTGAGGATGGCACAACTGAGCTCAACAATGGTTGAGGGAAGGAACCAATTCTCCTTAGAGTTGCATCATGCACTACGAGGAGGGGATTTTTAGGGTCCAATGTAGTGGTTAAGATTAAGAGATAGTGTTGATGAGTTTGCTGATTGAAATTGGGTAGTGCTCGAGGCTCAAGGGAGAAGAAGGAAATGATAGTGTAGTAGAGCTTGATAGTGACTGGCGGAGGCCCTGAATGTGGAATAGAACTATGACATGCACTCATAAGGCGGGGAAATACTTAGTGACTGCGCAATGAGGGAGTCTAGTGGACAAGCGTTGATGGCTTGCTGACTAAAATGAAGACATGCACTATGAATGAGAGGTAGATTTAAGGGAGAGCCCAATTTCTTCAAAAATGATTTAGGAAAGGCTCCACTATCCACTAGAACTATGACATGTGATAGGAAGGCAAGAAGAATAAGGCATGACATAGTGAGGGGTTCTAGTCGATAAAGAAGGAAAGACTAAGAAATGTAACTGCGGCATGTGCTAGACTTAATGGGTAGGCTCCTATGCTAGAGAAATTTGCTTCTATAGTGGATGATTATTCACTAAAAATGTGACCTACACCAAGGGAGACTCACTATGAAGGAATATAATGCATTAAATAAGTCAAGAAACAAAATATTAATTCACTTTTCCTAGGGGGAGTTTACTACACTGTGAAGGGAGAAGGGCCTTTCCATGGTACAATTTTAGTTTGCAAGGGGGTGACGGGAGTCCTTTTTAGCAACTATAAGTGCTCCATGCATTATGCAATGCAGAGGTGATCAAAACTTAGTGCAATGAGTCAATTCAAGCAACAAGGGTTAGGTGACTATGCTTTGAAGGTTCTCAATGCACAATGATAGGATATGACCTTGAAGAGGACTCAATGCACAAGTATAGGAAGGTGATATTTCATCATTGTGGCTCATGGATAAGATGTGCTCATCAAATTGTAATAGATTTCATGTATTCACATCTTGCATTGGCTAGGAGGACCAAGAAGAGCTCCATAATGGCTAAGTGTGGGACCAATAAAGCAAGAGAGGAAAAGTATTTGAACAAGATTCAAAAAGAGATCACACATATGAAATCCATTGATATAAGACAAGGAAATTCACAGGACTCATGAACAACAATCACACCTTGAAACAACAACAAAGTGACACTTATTTCTAAGTGTGAAAGTTAAGGCGACACATTAAGACACTTAGACTACACGTTGCAATAGAAGTGTTAATCGTGACTATAAAGGGTGCTAAGCTATATAAATGGGCCTAACACATATTCTAATAATATGTAGGACCATCTAATGTAGAAGAGTGCGCTAGAACTAACACTAGAACTAACTCCTATATGTGTCGCACCTTTTCACATGTAGCACACTCATTTGCATTTCATGGACATATATATCATAAGAATATGTGCTAAACACATTCTTATAGCTTATCACACTTTCTAGTCACAATCGACTCTTGTGTTGCAATTTATCTTCTAATTTTTGAAATGTGATGTTTCAGCTATCACACTTAGAAATAAGTGTCACTTTGTTGCCTTTTCAAGGTGTAATTGATAATCATGAGTCCTGTGCATTTTCCTCACTTGCATTGATGGAATTCATGTGTGTGATCCATGTTGGAGTCTTGTTCATATGACTTTCCCTTTCTTACTCTACTGTCTCCACACTTAGCCATTTTGGAGCTCTTCTTGGTCCTCCTGCTAAGTGCAAGTTGTGAATGCATGAACCTTCTTGTTAGGTGATAAGCACAGCCTATCCATGAACCTCATTGATGAAATCTCACCTTCCCAAACTTGTGCACTGAGTAATTCTCAGGGTCAACTCCTAGAGTTGCAGATTGAGTTCCTCTAAGCATGGTCACTAACTCTTGTTGCTTGTGCTGACCCAATGCACTGAACCTTCCTTAACTTTGCCTTGTATATCACATGGAGCATTTCACTACACCGAGCATGGACCTACTTCACTGAGCATGGATGATTTTTTTCCCACAAAATTGTGACTAGGTGACCTTTTCATTACAGAGTGCCTGAGAAAAACACCTTGTGACCATGTGAGTTGAAAATAGCTTAAATTTATTTAAATTAAATAAATTATATATTTATTTCATTATGATAAATAAAAATAAAAATAAACATTTAAATTTTAACACAATAAAGCCTATTTGATGAGAGATCTTGCTGGCGGTATCATTAATCATGATAAAAAAAATATATTATTTATTATCTAAAATAAAATTTACTAATTATTAAAAAGTTAATATTTTTAAATATAAAAAAATAACACCTTATTTAGTTTTCTCATTTTTTTCTTCTAAAAGAACACCCTATCCGATGTTTCAGGTGGGCACTCTACCCATCATCAGGGATGAGAAAGAAAACATATTTTAGTCCTTGATGATGGGTGGTGTGTCCACTCGAAACGTGAGACAAGGTAAACAACTATACAATCTTTTATGAAATTTTTCTAATGATATGATCAACTGTGGAAATATCCACTCTCAAACTTTATTCAGTCTTATTATTTTACTTCACATCTTCAATTATATTAATTTATTTTCATATTTAAAAGTACGAAAAAAATATTTTATCTTACATTATTTTTCATTATAATATTTAATTAAAATAAAACATATTTAACTATTTTTTTTGTTATTTATAAAAAAAAAAGTAAAACTATTTAAAAAATATTAATTATAAATTCATAAAGCATCCATTAAACTTGTCTTTAAAATTAATTTATAAATCAAGTAAACATTATATCTAAAATTTAAATATAAATCTAAACATTCTATCTAAAATTTAAATATAAATCTAAACATTCTATCAAGTACATTTCATCTCGATCTATGTAAGGAAACTTAAATGATGATGACGATGATTAACGTCCACTAAGATCAATGTGGTATAGAGGACCTTAAGATAAGAGATTAGTTAAGACTCTTTAATATTTTATTTCTATGATCAAGAAGAGGGGAAATAAGAGTTCCTAGATCACTATTGTTTTGGTGACTTAACAAGTCAAGAAGGTTGGTAGTGTGGAAAACATTTTGGAAATGAGAACAAATGTGAGTAAGAGATGGGAAATCCAAGAGAAAGTGATTTTCATATTCAACCCTCTTAGTACCACAAATGTGAAAAATTATTTCATCCCAAGGTGTTTTGGGAATAGACCAATGCTCATTTTCACTTCAAAGCTCATGAGAAATAGTTCTTATCTTCACAATGTTCATTTTCTTCTTAGCACTGGTCAAAACAAAAAGATAATTCTAGTTAGCAAGAGTGGGGTTGATCACCTCCTTATAATACCTTAGCTTCCTTTTCCGCTCTAGCTCCTTATCATGCCACAAATTTTCCTTAAATTTAGAAGTAATAATATTTTTAATATTATCCTTCTTCTCTAATAAAATGTCCTCCTTTATCCCCTAATAATCGATCCAAGCCTAGGCATCTTTGTGCCATCCCCTCTTGAGCCATAGGTGGGGGTTTTGGCTAGAGTTAGACAAAATTTTGGAGAACCTCTTGGATTCCATGTTAAAAAGTTTCTTCTTATACATCAAATGCCTAAACATAGCAATACCTTCGACGGGGGAAAGGCTAGCTTCAATCAAGAGGATATGATAGGGAGTATTACCTTTAACCTTGAGGTTGTAGGTTATAAATTGTTTTTGTGTTAGTTCAATCTTCCTCCAATATTCTCTAGATATATGATAACACCAAACCTTGTAGTCATATAAAATAACATGGGTGACGAGAGTCTCAAAGAGGATTTTTTTTTTTTACTCCAAACCTAAAGATTAGTCAACTTACACTTGTTTTCAAGCTCATAGTAAGATTTCTAGCCCCCAATCATCCTTTTCTCAAGGCTATAATTCCATTTGAGTTGATGATTAATATAAATACCTAAATATTTGTATGAAGGAACCTTCTCCAAGTAATTATTATCATAGGTGAAATTATCATGGTTGATATTTTTGGATTTAATGATCATGACATTAGTCTTGTCCGTATTAATATTCATATCCATCTTGGAGTAGTAATCATGGAGGATATTAAGCTACTTGTTGATATTATCATGGCTCTTCGCTAGAAGAATGAATCAACATAAAGAAGAAGAGTAATGACCATATTAGTGAGATTAGGGCCATTGTATCCCGTAAATTCCAAACACACTTCTAGCTTATCGATGTAAATGCCAAAAAGGGTAGGGGAAAGAGGACACCCTTGTTTAACACTGATATTGCATTTAATTTCTTTAGACCAACCCTTATTGGTCTTAATCTTGTTGACAACATTCTCTTATAGATGAATTACAAAAAACCTCAACTCAAGAGGAACCATCATCTCTTTGAGTCTTTGCCATAGTTTATCCCAAGGAAATGTGTTAAAATATTTTCTAAAGTCAACAAAACAACATAAGAGATTAATTTTACTATTGCGACATTCCTCAACAATGATCCTAAGAGTGACAAGATGGTCAATAGTTGAGTGATGTATCCTAAATCCATCTTGCCCTTTAGCTCTCTTATCATGGATTTCAAGTCATAGGCTAATCTTCATTTCCAAAATGAGCCCATATAGTTTGGCTAAAATGTGGTTAATCATAATGGTCCTATAGTTAGAGGGAACGTTTTTATCCCCACTTTTAAATATAGACACAATAAGGCTTTGAGTCTAAGGTTGAGGGAAGTTGTGTTTTACTGCCAAATTTGTAAAAATAGCTCCAAATTTGTAGTTGCTAGTGAATTCATACTGAAAACAATAGACACAAATTTCTTCTACTCAATTGGTAGAAAGGAAAACATACAATAGAAACACATGGAATCATTCAATCAAAATGAACACAATATTTTTCCTGGGGAAGCTAACTAAGAAAAACCCATCCTCTGTTTAGTATTATATCAGATAAGACAATGATAAATTACAATGACAACTTAAATCCTTGAAGCTCAACCTGCACTGCAATAATGATCTCCTGCTCTGCCTTCTCTGACTAGCAATTAGCCAAAATAGGCCTCCAACTTCCTCATATTTCCTTATGCAATTCCTAAGGAAATTAACTCCTAAAAAAAAGGGAAATCTCCTATTTCCTTGTGAAAATCCAAGAGAAATTTCTCACCTACTCCAGTGAAGAACCTGTACACTTAATAGTATACATTGATAATTACAATGACTACTTTTTCCTCCACTCAAATAGGCAATTCAAATTGCATTCATAAATGGGGATATTTTTAGTAAATTGACTTGCTAACTAAGAGATAAGTAAGTTGACAATAGTTACTACTATTCAATTGAAGTTGCACTGACTCTATTCATGACTAGAGCTCAAGTAACTGAGTTTCACTAACTATAACTCCACTAGATTGCTAGATTTTAGCAATCAACTCATGAACAACTCTACTTCTAGCTCACAAACTCGAAATGACTAATTTAAATAAGTGACTTGGCCATGTTAGTCTAGGTAACTGCAACTCAAGTCTTCCCGTTGATGTGGGAATTTGAATTTCTCCATTTGGCTAAGGCACAAGTCAAATGAAACCTTTTCTTTCTACAATTCAACAAAATTGAGAATTTTGTGAATATGAGGGATGAGGATAGACCTTCCCATTTTGAGGATCTCAACTTGGTAGCCTTCAATATCCCTAGCTTTCCCATTGGCGAGCTTCTTAATCCCAAGCTCCACATCTTCCAAAGAAAAAATATCCTCCTTTATAGGAGTGTTTAACATTTTCCCCATGGTATATGGGGAGTCATAAATATTCTTAAGATAAATAACCTAGTTCTTTAAGGGGATCAAATTATTTTCTTTTGTTTTACGAACAACTATATTCCTCCAAAACTTTCTAGGCTCAACTTTAAAAAGGTGAAGAAAATGCTCTTGTCTCTTATTAATATAGGACATTTTCTTCCTTTTAATAAGATATTTGTACACATTTATTTTTTAAAGCTTACAATTTTGTTAGGAGCATCTCCAATCACTTTCCTAGTAGTTTTACAATCATTATCATGTGAAGGGTTGGAAGTTCTAATATTCTATTTACACAACACCTCTATTGAGAATTTGTTAATAGTACTGGAAAGAGTTGTAGTAAAATTGTAGTAGATGTGATCAATATTATCATTATATGTTAAATAACTTTTGTCATTGTGACAATGACCCTCCAATTTCCTAATTTAATTTTGGAGCCTACATGAACTGTCATTGCAAGCCCTCTTGTGTCACCTTGTTATTTATTATTTTTTTCTAAGCGTTGACCATCTGTGTGATGTTTCTAAGTGTCATTCCCCCCCCAGGTAAAAGTTTCTAAGTGTCATCCTTCTATATGTGGAAACAATTATGTTATATTTCTAAGATAGAAAACACTATCTTTCTTTGAATTGGTAACTAGCTTTATTCACTTCACATGCATGACACACAAAACCAAGAAAAGCACAATTTTCTCCTATAAAAATCACACTTTCTTAGTGTTCACAAAAGGAAACTTTTTGTGGAAACTTTGTGATCCGAACTTAAACATGAACACAACAGCTTACAGATATAATCATAAACATAGAGATGCAACAAAAAAACACTTCATTTCATTAATAGAAAAATACTGAACTATGCTTACAAACAAAATAAAAATAAGATAGCTTGGGCGGTAGTAGCTTATCTCTGAGAAGAGATGTGGCGGCTACTTGCCTCTGAACAGTGTTACAATGAGGCTCAAGGGCCTATTTATTATTAGTAAACATGAAGAAAACCTAAAAAACAAAAAACCTAACCCTAGGAGATGTAACACTAAGAGTTTGTGGGCCCCATTGGGGTCAGTTGGGCAGCCAACTTCCGAGGTCGTAACTTGGTCATATTATCTCCATTTGGCATGTACAATACCTTGTTGGAAATGTCTCATTGAGTACTACAGGGTTCCTAGCTAGCCTGTGGCCATAGCCACAGGCCTACCGCAGACCCCAAAAAAAATTCCATTTAGGGGGTCGAAACTGCTCCGGAAGTTTAGGACTCGAAAAACTACTAAAAATAGTAAATGTTGAAATGAACAAGGAAATAAATGAAACTCACTAGGGGGTCTAGGTGGAATATGTGGGAGACCACCAATATCCACCTAAATCATTCCTCCTCCCTTATGAAGAAATGGTCCCCATTGCGTGTAGAGCCTCCGTGAGGTGAGGAAATTTATGTTGAATTTGGTCCCTGATGAACGACTTGCCTTGGTGAAGGAGTTGGCATGCTTTGACAACTTGATATAGCTGCATCCTTTGTTGGTAAGTGTTCTTGATATCTGTGTACATGATCAGATCATTTGTGGCCTATTCCATGCATTCCAGGTTGAGATCTATTGGTGTGAGTTGTTCTATAATGTTAGATGTGTCCAACAATGGTGGAAAGTATGGCCGAAGGTGATGTACATTGAGCACTAGGTGTAGACCAAAGAATGGTGGGATGATGAGCTCGAAGGTATTGTCACTGACAACCTTGGTGATGGTGTATGGACCATATCAGAGCAAACGAAGCTTGCGGTGGGGCTTAGCAAGGCACTCCTTCTGCAAATGTAACCAAACTTTGTCACCCACCTAGAACTTGTGTGACACTCGATGTTGATCATTGCGCAGCCTGTACTTGGCATTGGCTCTATTTGATATATCATGGACCTGCTGGTGAATGTGTTGAATGCGCTCAGTGAAGTTGTTAGTCCTTTCAGCTTTAGACTGAACTTGAGCCAAATCTACCTGAGTGGTTGTAAATGGTATGGCCACATCAATGGGGCATAATGGATGAAATTCTAGCCCTACCTAAAAGGGGATGTGGCCTATTGAGCTATGGAGAGATTGTTGTAGTTGTGTTGGACATAGGGGAGACTTTCATCCCATGTGTGTGGATGCTTCGAGTTGTACATGTGCAGAATGTGTATGATCATCCTATTGACAACCTTTGTTTGGCCATCCGTTTGGGGATGGAAAGTGATGGACTTAGTAAGTTTTGTATCCAGTATCGACTAGAGACTTGGACAAAATTCATTTAGGAATATTTCATCCTGGTCTAAGACAATGGACTGTGGGATCCCAAAGTGTACCCATACTTGGTCAAAGAAGATCTTATCAATGGCCTTTGCTATGATACTCTTCTTGTAGGCCTCCATGATGGCCATCTTAGAGAATCTATCAATGACCACCAAAGTGCAATCGTTGTCGTGCTTAGTAGAAGGAAGGATTGACATGTAATCCATGGAGATAGATTCCCAAGGCAACCTAGGAGTGGGTAGAGGATTATAAAGACCTTCCTTCTTGATGGATGGTTTGGAAATGGCATAGGTGGTGAAGCATCTAATGTAATTCCCAACATCCGGACGAAGTTTTGCCTAATACAAATACTTCTGCAATATCGTCATTGTTTTCTCTACTTAGAAATGTCTAGTGACCCAACTATAGTGCACCTCCCAAATCATCTTGGCACGCTCACTTGAAGGAACACATATGTGTCCTAGGTGGCATAACAGTGCATCCTGAAGGTGAAAATTTGGAACTTGCTTCCCTTACAGGAGTGTTTGGTATATGTTTCTGAATTTTGGATTACTCTTGTAAAGATGTGGCCACCCCAATGTTTCGTGCCCACAGGAATGAGCACAATGATTAGCGCCATGACCGGTGGTTGGTTGAGGCAATAAACAACATTATTGGTGTTTCCATTCTTATACTTAATGTTCAAATGGAACTTTTGCAAATAGGTCAACTATTTCTGATGGCGTTCGTTTTTAAACTTCCCTCGTGTCTATATGAAATCTAGAGGTCGGTGGTCTGTGTGGATGACCGTTTCCTTCCCCAAAATGTAATGCTTCCATTGATGGTAGGCCTGCACAATGGAATGCATTTCTTTGTCCTAAGTGGGGTACTTTTGGACTATGTCTGAAAGTGTCTCACTGTGGTAAGCCACTTGATGCCCTTGCTGAGTAAGAAACGCACCAATAGCATATTCAGAGGAACCTGTCTCAATCTTAAATGGTTGTTGCAAGTCTAGTAATGTGAGAAATGATGCATAATAGAGGCGATTATTCAATCAGAGAATGCTTGTTGTTGGGTTTCTGACCAAAAGAACTTTGCTTTCGCTTTGCCCTTGGTGACTTGACTTAAAGGCCAAATTATATGAGAGAACCCCAACATGAACCTATGGTAGAAATTGGCAAGACTCAAAAGTCTACGGAGATCTGTTAGAGTGGTTAGGGATGGCTAATCCCAAATGAATTGTATCTTGTATGGGTCCACATGTACAACCTACTCTTCAATGATGTATCAAAATATTGAACCTAGATCAGACCAAAGGTGCATTTCTCCAAGTTAGCACATAGCTTGTTTTGGTGCAGGGTTTGAAGTACCTGCTGAATATGGTGGAGGTGCTCTTCCTAACTCTTATTGAAGATCAAGATGTCATCTAAATACACCACCATGAATGCATTGGTGAAGGGTTGAACGATGTTTTCCATTAGTCTCATGAAGGTTGCAAGGGCGTTCGTCAATCCGAAAAGCATGACCAACCATTCCAAAAGGCCCTCCTTGGATTTGAAGGCAGTCTTCCACACATAGGAAGGTTGAATAGGCACTTGGTGATAACCTGAATTCAAGTCAATATTGCTGAAATATTTGGCCCCCATGAGCTAGTCCAGAAGGTTATCAATCTACGAGATTCGGTACCTATTTTAGACAATGATCTTGTTCAGCGCCCAATAGTTAATACAGAGCCTCCAGGTCCCATTCTTCTTCTATACCAATACTATCGGGCTCCCACAAGGTGATGAGATTAGCCTAATGTGCCCTTTCTAAAATAGTTCATGAATCTACCTCTTGATCTCATCGGTCTCTAGAATAAAGCGACGATAGATAGTTCCATTGGGAAGCAGTGCACATTGGGTCAGATTGATGGAGTGATTGACCTAAGACTATAGAGGTACTCCTGTGGGTGAGGCAAAAATATCCCTGTACTCTTCCATGACCTTATCCATCTACTGCTATTGTGCAGAGAAACCCTACCTAGAATCCATGGTCATAACCTTATTCTTTCCCTGGGGTCAAATCATAAGGAAAACGAATTTCCTGGTATGGGAAATGATCTTACTGCATTTCTTTGCAATGATCAAAGAGATGGTGGTAGTTGAGGCTACATCTGGTATCATGTACAACTTATTATCCAAAGTAATAAGCACAGAACAATGTCTAGACTCATATAAATCATGTCGCTTCCACAAGTATGGTTGTCCTAACAATATATCATAAACTTCAAGAGGAGCAACATCACATAGTACCTCATTCGTGAAGGGCTTGATGCTGTAGGGAAGGCGACACTGCTGGTTGACATGAATATCTTTTCCTTGGTGAAGCCACTCGATGGTGTACGATTATGGATGTGTTTTAACCTTTCGGCTCAATTGCTTCACGATCTCTTCTAAAATGAGGTTCTTTTGGCCCCGCTGTCGATAATGAACTACAACAAAGAACCATTGTTGTAGGGAAAAGTATCCGATTCGGATGACCCTATCCCACTCTAAGGGTGATAGTACCTCAGCAACAACTGTAAAGAAAACTACTTAAGGTTTACTTCTTTATGAAAGCAAGAGAGAATGAAGAAATGCACTAACTGCTGCCTTGCACTTAATCTTTGCTCCAATCTCTTCTCTTTGCTACTTGCTCCTAGCTCTTTGCTCTTTTGCTGGCCCAGCTACAATGAGATCCTGCAAAATAACAAAGAAGGAAACTACAAGAAGCATGCATCCATAACTGATTCAAGGATTAGCATAAATCAAATATACAATCATCACAATACATCATTGAAACAAATGCATATAGAAGAACCTCAATAGCTTTTATTAATGGAAGAAGTAAAGTTCTGAGAAGGTTACAACCATTGAAGGCCCCAATCCAGCAACACCTCCCAGCAGAAAGAATTTCTCCTCTTCACCTCCTTCAAGCAATCACCCAATAGTTCTCTAGTGAAACCAACAGCATATCGTTACTTTGCACAAAATTCCAGCCTCCTGAGCTCATAGGAGAGAGCTCAATATATAGATGAATTGAGAAAGGATGAGTCAGCTTGCAACTGATGTGTAGCTGCCTTGTGTCCTCTCTCTCTTCAGTTGATCTTCAGTTCTTGAGTCCACTTGGAGAACCTTGCTTCCACTTGGAGAAACAGAGCCTCTGACTCATCACAAGGCGAAATCCCTGATCCAAGTGTCATTTTTGGAAGATTCCAGAGCAATGACTCAGTGTGCCACTTGTCCCATCTCGCTCAGCGCAGGTGGCCTTTGTTCTACCTGCTTTGCAACGCAGGTACACCATGGAGGAGTTGAGTTTCAGCGCAGAAGCCTAGTGGAGCACCTGCTTTGATTTCAGGATTGCTTGTTTTTGAGTGTTTTCAGGTGGAGAACTGATCTGAGAGCTGTTGGTTTGCTGACCTTGTTCCTCTAGGGGTAGGAACATCATGTTTAGGGACTTTGGATCCCTTGGATTATTGACAATTCATGCCTGATGCTGCAAGGCACAAAATTGTCTATAACAACCATTCACCCACATCTGTGAGTGGAAGAGGAATTCCCCATCCTCTGGATCTTCAAGCTCAATCTTCTGGATCTTGGTGGTGGCCATAGTGGCACTGGGCTCCACATCAATGATCTGATTCCATTTTTCATTTCCCTTATCGATTTCTGATTTAGATTCAGAACTTGCATCTGATTCATAAGCCTTCAGCTCAGCCACCAGTGATTGCTTGGCCTAACACTTAGTTGTATTGTGAGTGGAGCTCTTATGCAACTCACAGCATTTTTTTGCGTCCTTCTTCGTCTTCGAGGTGTTGTTCTTTGCTTTCCACTTCATTGGCTTGGTCCTTTGTTCTTTGCTTTGGGGGTGCCTTTTCCTTGCTTTGGATTCACATATCCAAAGTCCCACTTCTTCTCTTTAAACTTATTCTCAATCTTGATAGAGTACCGATACATCATGTTGAGCGAGGAAATGTCTAGGAACTCCATCTCATCTTGGATGTACTTTTGTTGACAACCGCAGTACTTGAGCACCAAATACCGCCCAGTATCCTTGATACCCAGCTTCGTGCGAAGGGTATGGAAATTATTTGTGAACTTTGGCACATCTTGGTACCTTCTCTGCCATAGCATGGTCCACTTTATGTATTTGTCTTCAAAGCTCTCGACAGGGTAATATTGTTCCTTGATGGTGTCTCGAAAAGAATTCCAAGTGGGTGTGGATGAAAACAATGAGGGTTCAATCTCATCCTTTTGTTCATAGTAGGTTTCCCACCAATCCTTGACATGTGGGGCATCTTTAAGAAGTGCATGAGTAATCTTTTCCTGATTGGAAAAGTCATGAACTGAAAAATATCCTTTGAATAGATTTAACCATTTATCGACGGCATCTGCATCTATCAGGCCTTCTAATATGGGAATATTGAAGTTAACTTGTACCTTAAAAGGAGTAGCTCCTCCAGAGTAGCTGTTTGATGAAGATGCACCACCTGTGGGTAGCCGTCGAAGGATATGGACAATGTTATCCATCATCATATCCCTCTATCGCTTGAGGGCTTCCTCGAGCAACATTTTGAAAGGATCTCCTTCCCCCTCGTCTTTCTTTTCTTTTGCCATGGGAGGTCATTAGGTTTTGCAATGCTGATCTTGCAATGGTCCAACTGCATCAAGCCCTAACTCCCTATACCTCGACCTCGTTGGGGACATGCAAAGAAAAATAGAAAAAGAGTAGACTGCTTTAATACCACTGATCCGAACTTAAACAGGAACGCAAAAACTTAGAGATATAATAATAAACACAGAGATGCAACAAAAAAACACTTCATTTCATTAATAGAAAAATATTGAATTATGCTTACAAACTATGCTACTTGCCTCTAAAATTTGTTACAATGAGGCTGAAGGGCATATTTATTATTGGAAAACATGAGAAAACCCTAAACAACCAAAAACCTAACCCCAGGAGATGTAACACCAAGTGTTTGTGGGCCCTGTTGGGGTTAGTTGGGCAGCCAACTTCCCGAGGTCATAACTTGGTCATATTATCTCTGTTTGGGGCATACAATACCTTGTTGAAAAGGTCTCTTTGAGTACTATAGGGTTTTTTGTAGAACCCAAAAAATGCCATTTAGGAGGTCAAAATTGCTTTAGAAGTTCAGAACCCAAAAAACTGCTAAAAATAGTACATGTTGAAAGGAATAAGGAAATATATGAAACTAACCGAGGGGTCTAGGTGGAATAGGTGGGTGGCCACCAATATCCATCTGGATCACTGTTCCCTCCCATGAAAAGGCACACCTTTAACTCTCAGTTGGGTGCACTTCTTTCACTTAGTTGAGCGCACTCTTAGTCAATAGGGAGAGTGCACTCAGTGATTGCGCCCTCTTCACTCCCAGTTAGAGTGAATTCCTTGTCATTAGTAGTTGCGCTCTCTTTTGCTTCATGCATGAGACCTTCCTTTGGTTTTTTTAGCATAATCCTAGAAAATAGGAGCCCACTTCACTTCATGCAACTAAATCACTCATCAAATGATAAGTGGCAAGCATGCATGAACTTACCTTGCAATTCAAATCCCTTTATAACCAACCCAACTACCATTCATTCTCACAATCATTCTTAACTCTAGGATGACCACACTTCTTCACATCAAGGAGATGTAGAAATTCCTTGTAGATTCAAATTGCTTAGGTGACTTTATAATAGAAATCACTTGAATATACTCTACTCATTAGTGGAAATAATTAATCGATTGAGAAATCACGAATCATACAAGAGAGAGAATTCAACCAACACATTAGACAATGATTTCGTGGTGAAATCCACACCTAAAATTCCCTTCTATCTGTATATTGCATTAGTTAGAAAACATGATAATATTACAATGTTTTTCTCAAGCCTGAGCAACCTTTGCACTATCTCTCTATGTCTCACAACTTCCTACAAAAGCCTATTACATAGGGAAATTCCTCAATTGGAATTGCACAATCCTCATAGGCCTTCCTTTGACTGCATGCACCACCTATACAAATTGGTTGATTATACAACTGATAGTACACTATCCTTGAACTCCAATATCAACTAGGTAACTCTAAAACATGGCATGCATGGGTTATTTATGAGTGAATCATCAATTAATTGGTTGAATGCATGAAGCAACACCCCATTGTTTGACCTCCTACTAGTTCCTCCATAAGTTGGAACTAGTTTAACTCACTTTAACTCAGTTAAACTCAATTAATTAATTACAACTCAAAATAAACTCAACTAGGGTTCCTATAAAGTAGGAGACAATCTACATGACTCAAACTAACTGAGCCAACTAAGTCAAATTAACTTATTTAACTTGTATAAGTTGTCTTGCGATGTGGAATTACAATTTTATTCCCGATTAATTCAAGGAAAAAATTAAATTAGGATTTTCTTGTTGCATTTTCAACACTCCCTCTCAACAAGAAATGGATTGTACAATACCCTAATCCCCCCTTTATGGAGCTTAAATTTTCCTATTGACAGTGCCTTAGTCAAGATGTCTGCATCTTGTTCCTCTATAGGAATGTACTCTAGGAACATGATTCTCCTCTGCACACAATCTTGGATATGGTGATACATGATGACGATATGCTTTGACCGATCATGAAAAATGGATTCTCAGAGAGTATGATACAACTATGATTATCATAGTAAATCACTATAGGATCAATCTGCTGACCAAATAACCCAACAATGATCTTCCTCATGTAGATATCCTCACAAGCTGCTTGACTATCAACCATGTACTCTACTTCTGTCGAACTAAGTGCAACCAATCACTACTTCCTGCTATACCAAGAAACTTCTGCTGACCCAATACTGAAGATTCCCCCTGATATGCGCTTCTTGTCTGATGGTATCCTTGCCCAATCTGCATCTATGAAGCCTTGAAGCTTCACTCCCTCTGTTCGTCTATACCAAAGATCAAACTGAGTGGAGCATCTGAGGTATTTCAACACATGTTTAGATTCCTTCCAATAGAGTTTGGTTAGCTTAACCGTTGCTTGACTAAGTTGGTTAACTACAAAACATATTTATAGTTATGTGTTCACCAAGTATGTAAGTGAACCCACAAGTTGACTCTAAATAATAGCCTCCACTACTTCAGTTGAAGTAGCATCTTCCTTCCTCCAATTCCCTGCTAGAGGAGTTTCCATGGGTTTGCTTCTCTCCATGTGGAACTTCTTCAATATCCCGTTGGCATACTTTCCTTAAGAGACAAACAGTTCATCATCTCCTTTCCATACTTCCATATCAAGGAAGTAATCCATGAGCCCCACGTCCTTCATCTTGAATTCTCTTGCAAGATCCTCTTTGCAAAATTTTACCAACTTCTCATCACCTGTTAGAATTAAATCATTGACATAAAATACGATACTCAATAATTTACCTTCAACCACAATATGGTAAAGGTTTGCATCTACTTCACTTTTGGTGAAGCCGAACCTAGTGAAATAGTTGTCAATCTTGGTGTACCAAGCACGTGGTGCTTGTTTCAATCCATACAATGCTCACTTGAGTCTGCACATGTGCGACTCTCTATTGAAGGTCTCAAATCCTTCCAACTACTCAATGTTCACCTCTTTCTCAATCAGTCCATTGAGGAAGGATGTATTCATATCCATCTGATGTATCTTCCATCATATCTGCGCTGAAAGTGGAAGAATAGATATGATTGAAGAGTAAATTGCGACTGGAGAAAATGTTTCCTTGTAATCAATTCCCCCCACTTGAGAGAACCCTCTAGCCACAAATATGGCCTTGTGTTTCTTGACACTCCCATTTGCTGCTTGCTTCATCTTGTAGATCCACCTAGAACCTACCATTGACTTGTTCTCTAGCCTTGGGACCACTTCCCAAATATTGTTTATGATAATGGAGTCATACTTCTCTACCATGTCATCAACCCATACTGGTTTCTGCACTACTTCCTCGAATGAGGATGGCTCAGTCTCCACACTTTTGCTCATTAGAGCCATGTAGCCAATGTACCGATCTAGTGACCTCCTCTACCTGCACTGTGATGTGGGTGCCCCAAAATTATCTCTAGCATCATGCATCAATCTGTTAGTTTATCTAGTGCGCTTCCTTCCATCTTTGGATGTCTTTGCATGAGTGGGTGCTTCCACTCTCTGCTCCTATGCATGTGGTGGCTCCACATCATCCTGAGGTTCTTCCATTGGAGCTAAAATCTCTTCATCTACATGTAAATAAAGCTCCCTCTCAAGGGAACATCTCATGGACTTCTTTTCATCAAACTTCACATCTCTATGAACAAATGTCATCCGGTGAGATGGAAGGTACACTCTATAGTTGTGAGGTGTATTATTGTACCCCACAAATATGCCCAACTCAGCTGTTGGTTCTATATTTTTCATTGCATCCTTGGTAACATGATAGTAAACTGATGAACCAAATATCCTGAAGTGTGCCACATCTAGTTTCTTACCTAAAAAAGCTTCTTCTGGTGTACTCATCCCAAGAATTTAATGAGGAATCGTGTTATGCACCTATGCAACTGTATTTCATGCTTTAGAACAAAAGTGTAATGGTAGGCCCTGATAATGTAACATCACCTGTGAAACTCCCACAATACTTTTGTTCTTCCTTTCAGCCACCCCATTTCACTATGGGTTATGGGGTGCTATCAACTCCCATCGAATGCCTTCTAATGCACATAATTTTTTGAATTCATTTAACAAATATTCTCCACCGTTATCACTCTTGAGAGCCTTCACTTTCCTCCTAGTGTCTTTTTCAACAAGTGCTTTAAATTCAACAAATTTAGAGAACGTCTCATCTTTCTTCTGCATGAAGAAAATCCAACACTTACGTGAGAAATAATCTACAAATATTACATAATACCTATGCTTGGCCATGGAGGCTGTCAGGAATAATCTACACACATCTGAGTGAACTCTTTCAAGGATCACTTGCCCTCGACTATCCTTATCATGAAAGGTGGCTTTAATTTACACCCTTTTCATGTATCTCTATGCTCTAGCACACCTTGGGAAGTCCTGTAGAAATCTGTTGCATGATCTTCAAGGGTCCATGGTGCAAATGGCCTAATATTCTATGCCATAATTCACCGATGTCTCAACTTTGCACCTTCTCTTCTTTTGTGCTCAAAGAAGCACAATATTCTACATCCAATTTGTAGAGGTTCTTCACCTAAACCATGATCTCCTTCACTTGTCATGTGGCTATGTGACAAAGGAAATCCTTTCCTTTTCTAAATATCACATCATAGCCACGGTCTTCCAACATAGCAACTGGAACTAAATTATTCTTTAGACTCCAAACGTACATGAAATCTTTTAATGTGTGAGGAGAACCATAATCCCTCTAGAAAGTAACAATACCGATGCCAGTCATGCTATACCTTCCATCATCTCCCATCTTGATGTGCATATGAAGGTCCTTCTCCTCCAAGTCACTGAAAAATTATTTGTTTCCCATCATATGGAATGAGGCTCCACTCTCCTGATACCACACATTACCCATCAACGATTTCACCATGCATGCAATGATGGTGAAACCCAACTCGAATTATGAAGAAATAGCTTCACCTTCCTCTCCTCTTGAGGGCTTCTTATCGGCTTTCTTGTGCAGAAACTTTGTGGCATAATGTCCCAACTCATGATAGTGAAAAAATTCAATATTCGACACATCCTTCTTCTTACCTTCCTAACTGGAATATCCTTTGGATTGGAATTTATTTCCTTTCCCTTTCTTCACCTTTCTAGCTAAGGCACAGTTCTCCTCATCATCATGCTTGGATGAGCTTCCATCTTTGGTGCTCCACCACATCTCTTCTTGGACCAAGTCAAACCATAAATGCTCCCACTTTGGTAGATGCTCCCTCCCATTTACCAAATCCTAGTAGCTATTCTAGGTCTTGGGAAGGCCTAGAAGTGTTAGGCTGACCAAATAATATTTAGCAACTGTAATACCAATGCTCCCAACCTCATCCTGACATTGGGTGAACCTACACAAGTATTGTGGTATTGTGCCACCCTTCTCCATCTTGATCTTTTGAAGCTTGTCCTTCAATGCAAGCTTCCTGTGGTCACTATTGTTGTGAAACAAGTCAATCAAAGCTTGCCAAATTGCATATGGTGTATCCTTCCCATGGAGGTTTCAGACAATATGATCCTGAGCCCCTTCTAGTATGATCCTTCTTGCCTTTGCAACACGTTTCTTCCACTTTGCCAGATCTTGAGCATATATTGTTGGAGGCTTAGGAACATCTTTGTCTATGAATTCCTTCATCCCCTTGTCTTCCAAAACTACCTCCATGCTGTCCTTCCAAGAAATATAATTTGAACTACCCTCAAGGGCATATTCGAGCCTCAATCCGTAGAATGACATCCCGCTGGCTTTGAAGAATGATCTTGCAAATTCGATTTCACCTGCAAAGACAAACTCATATTCTCCTCTTCTAGTGTGATATTTTCTCTGATACCATGTAGAAATACCTTGTATATTCAAACTACTTATGTGATTTTCTAAAATAAAAGAATTGAATCTACTCTACTCATCAGTAATTAATTGGTCGAAAAATCATGAAGCATATAAGAGAAAGAATTCAATCAACACATTACACAATGATTTCTTGGGGAAAGACACAACAAAAAACCCATGCTATATGTATATTGCATTAGTAAAAAAACATGAGAATATTACAATGTGTTGCTCAAGCCTGAGAAACCTCTGCACTATCTCTATTTGTCTCACAACTTCCTAGACAAGCCTAGGCTAATACTTAACCAATTTTATGCTTTCCCAAGTCCCTATTTCCTTGTGTTGTTTCCTTGGGAATTAACCCCCTATTAATTAGGGAAATTACTCAATTGGAATTATGCAATCCTCATAGGCCTTCCTCTGACTGCATGCACCACATGTACAATTTGGATGATTATACAACAGATAGTACACATCCCTTGAACTCCAATCTCAACTGGGTAACTCTCAAATCTGACATGCATGAGTTATTTACAAGTGAATCATCATTTAAATAGTTGAAAACATAAAGAAACACCCGACTATTTGACCTCCTACAAGTTCCTCCATCAGTTGGAACTAGTTTAATTGACTTTAACTCAGTTAAACTAAATTAATTAATTACAACTCAAAATAAACTCAAGCAAGGCACCTATAAAGTAGGAGACACTCTACATGACTCAAGTTAGACCCTAAACTTGAATTAATTGAGCCAACTAAATCAAATTAACCTAGTTAACTCATACAAGTTGTCTTGTGATGTGGAATTACAATTTTATTCCTAATTTAATTCAAGGACAAAATTAAATTAGGATTTTATTCTTGCATTTTCAACGGGATATTTCTCCTCAATCTTGATTAGAAGTAAGTTTTTCATGTTGTCTTTCTTGATTTATTTTGTTATTTTTAATATCGCTTTTGTTTTCCTTGTAGGTGTTTTAGGCCGTTTCAGTTTATTTAGTGGCATTTTCATCCTTTATTCTTGTTACAAGTGTTATTTTTCTATCACAAGTGGATTTTCTTATGGCTCTTCACATTCCATGACCTTTCGTCTTCTGATCATGATTGCGATAGAACCTATAACACTTGCAGACTCTTCTTATGATTATTATTACTATCCAAACTTGTTTCTAGTTTTTACTTAGCAGATTTGAGCCCATCTTTGAGAAAGAGTGCACTTCTGGAAGTTAAGGTCCCGCTGCCCATCAAGATTGTACCTAGCAAGACAAGTTCCTTTTAGAGTGAACTCTAGAGTAACAAGGGTCCCTTCTCCTTGAAAACTACGTCAAGGAAGAAGCACTCTCTCTCTTGATTGTAGAACACATCAACACACATCGATCTCGACCCTCTTACCCACTATTTTTGCAGCCTATGCCCTCACTAGCTCCTCTTGAGTGCATAACACACTCACAAGCTTCAGTGTGACCTCCTTATGCCTTGAGACTGTGCCCTGTGCCTTTCTAGACCCTTCCTCTTTCTCCTTGAGTGCAAAACACATAATCAAGCCTTAAGTAGTCCCTCTTTATCCATTTTTGTCTTGACATGTGCCCTCCTCTTATCATGATGGAATTTTCACTTTCAGTGGCTGATTAAGTCACCTTGTCTCATCATTGATAGGCTTGTTCTCCTAGCTAGATATTTTTCCCTTTGTCATTGTCTTCTGAAAAGTTTGCATGTGTTAGTTAGGGCATTTCTTGAAACTAATTCTTATTTTCCATGAGTGCATTTCCACCTGCAGGTTTTCTAGATATAAGTTATATTTCTCTCTCATCATCTACCGAAACAATCCCTCCTACTACCCATTGAACCATCTGAAAAGAAGCTTTAGAAGAAAGTACCAAGGGGGAAGTGGATATTGTCAAGCCAACAATTCCTATTCTTTTACATACATAGTGCTTTATAGAAAATTCCCTCAAAGTATCATAGAAGGACATTAAGGATACTTTCATGCAAAAGAAATTCCCTAAATATTTGGAGGACTGGGAAGTTTACATCAACATCAAAGGTCCAAAATACACAGAGTTGCATGCAGGTTCCTAGTGATGCCTTGTGTTGAAGCCATTGAATGGATCCTGTTGCACATGGACAACAAAAATTTGGTTCTATGTAGTGAAAGCGGTAATGATATTTCCAATTACCATATGCATGGCATGCATTCTTATTATAAGATGGTAAAGCCTAGAGAATATGAAAACACTCAATTTTATGCAACATGGATAGATCTCAACACTAAGGAGATCATCAAATCCTAGTGCCAAGAGCTTGCTAGATTCCATCATAGCCCAAGTCCAGTGTACCTAATAAGAAAATTTATAAAGGTATATTAGTATCTCATAGCAATGTGCTGTAGATTACCTGGGCAGAAAAATGTAGAAGTCTTCGAGGAGAATTGGGTTTTCCTGCTCAACCTTGTTGTCACAAGAGGTATATTTTTCAATTGGGTAGATATCCTTTCTTATGAGTTGTACTATCATGTAAAACAGGCCAAAGAGACCTTACAAGCAAAGAAAGAACCAAATATCTATATGTATACTTATCTGCTAGACGAGATCTATGCTTAGTACGCTTTCATAGGAATGAAATGGAACTGGACCCCATAGGAAAATATACTTATCTATTTCCATTGTAGACTATTATCAGAGATCTGTTTCTGAGGATTTTATGACAAGATGGAAGAGAATTTATTTGCAGTAAATTACAGATGATCTAGAGATTGATCCTCCTTACATAACCAACCAGGTGAAGGAGCCACTATATGAAATTGAATATTGGTTTGCCTCACTGTAGGGCACATACATTAGATGTTTTGGGTGCCAGACAACCCCTGACCTTATCCCAAGATATGTGACCAACAAGGTGGTCTTGCAGGAGCTAGTCTGTCAGCTAAATAATGGAATATTTACACAACTCCAAAGGAGGAAAAATGCTCCTTGGCCAACTCTTCCTTTATGGATTGGAATTTATGATCTAAAAAGAATTAATGTAGCTCACCTAAAATCGAGGAAATCAAGCATCTTTATTTTGGGACATTGAATTTTCATAGATATGATCCTAGAGGCGTGTGTAGGAAACATTGTGATAATATATAGCACACCTAGCCATATGTAACAATGGCTACTTTTGAGGATGAAATGGTTAAGAATTGGTACAATGCATTGAGAAAGAATTGGCCAAGAGATGAGGTAGGTCCTCCCAGGTCCCACAGGCTCTAAATGTACATATGAAGGAGATACAATGGGTAACAACTGCTTAACTGAACACAAAAACACATAAGAAGATGATCAAGCATGGTCTAGTGGTAGAAAGTAGCATAAATTTTAAATATGATTCTAAGGGAAAGGGTTCCATTGAGGTAAAGAAACAGAAGAAACAAAGGGAGAAGGAGAAGAGAAAGTTAGAGGCAAAGAAGCAGCAAGAGTAAGAGTGCAAAAGAGAGAAGGAGCACTCACATAAAGAAGAAGAAGAAAAGAGGAAGCATGATGACATTATTAAGAAAAAGTAGGAAGTAGAGGAATAAATAAGGAAAGTAGAAGAGGAAAGGAGAAGAACAGAAGAAGTAGAACAATATAAGTGGTCACATGAGGAAGAAGCTATACAAATAATGGAGGAAGAACATATGGCCCATGGGATGGAAGAAAAATTGGAAGAAGAGGATATTACTGAACCCATTGTAGATGAACCAATTACTCCATTAGAACCTTCTCTAACCGGTGACCATGTCCCATTCAATGAAATGGGAATTTCCCCTCCACTAGATGATAGGGTCACGGATGTACGAAATGTTACCTTTGACCAATTGAAAAGAAGGATTTTTCAAGAAAGGCATATGCACTTCCCAAATGAGCCTAATCATCTAGTCTCCATATCCATAGAGAAGGTAATAACAACTAATACTAGGAAAAACCCCTGACCAATCATGGTAACAAATGTTTCTTTCGTGACAACAACTCAAGACAACTCAAAATATATTATGAATAAAAATGCATGGTTGGGAAAGGAGTTAGCTGCAACATAGAGACGTGTAGATCATCTTACTACAAAGAATCAATGGTTGTCTTCTACTGGTCTTAGTACAGTGGAGTTACAATCAGCTATACTTGAAGAATTGAGGCCAATGGAGGAGATCATGGAATGATTATATAAATAAATGATTCTCTTGCATGAGGTAGTGTCACCCCTAGTCTATATAAAGAAGAAAACTCAAGAGATCCTAAAGCTCCTAAAGGTTGCAAATAGAGATCAAGTATCTATATTTTCTAGAGCGGTCAGTCAAGAAAGAAAAAATTGGTGCTAAGATGAATTGAGTACAATTAATACTTCATATTCATATTTATACCCATCTTGGTGAACAAGTGACCGACACCATAATTTCTTATGGCTTACTGCATAGCGGTTTAGAATCCCTAGCATAAGAACATAGAATTACTTTTGTGGGCTCACTTGGAGAAAAAAAGAGGAAAGGATGTCATCATGTGGAGATAAATCAGTTTATTAAGAAAATCAAGCCAGCAACAGGCTAGGAAGTCTTTTATATCACCAAGAACACTATTCTACAATATGCAATTGCACTAGCCAATGTTCACATGAAATTATCCTAGTTATGGAATGATGTACAATCCAACTCCAAATCCATATTGTTAGAGGCATTGGAGGTAAAGATGCAATATGTTCTAGAGCTACCAATCTGAGTCAAAATCATCGCAAAAAAGTTCAGAGCATGGCACTCATATATTAAAAATGAACTCCATATTGAAGCTACTGATTTGTCTCTTTCTCCTCTTTGAGGAATTTTTTCCTTATTATAGTTTTTTCTTATATAGCCACTATTTTACATGTAATTTATATTTTGTAAATAATAAGTCCAATGTAAAGAAGTCCAAGAGACACATATGGAATGTAAAGAGATATATGTAGAATGTGAAGAGTCATATTGGAAGTCCATAAGTCATAGAAGTTAAAGAGTCATGAGGAAACACAAGGGTCATTGTCATTTTTTATAAATAGGTTTTCATACCTCAAACAAAGGACATGGAATCTTAGAGATTTGGCCTTGGATTATTTAGTGGTGCATAGGGGAGACCATCATTCTTTGGAGAAGAAAGTTGTAGCTTCATGTTCCACTGGTGGAGCTAGTGTTTCACCTATGTAATGGTATACTTGGAATATTTCATTAATTATCAGAAGCTCCTTGAGCCAACACTCTTTCATGAATGTATCATGAATGTAGTAAGAATATTCTTTATATATTTGCGGTATATGTTGATGCAATACATATGAAAGATAATGAAATATTTTGTTGCTTTCGATATGGATCTTGTTGAATGAGTGTTGTTTGTGCTTTCATGATTGTTTTTCATCTTGTGAACTAATTTGCAGGTTGATCAGTAAGTTTTACCCCTTTTCTCACATGCATATCTTAAGATAATACTATTACTTCCCTATTATAGGCTCGTTTCTCTCTTGTTTGTGGAAGCTCCCTTTACAATCTACACTTAGTTTTACACAAAGATTACGTACTTGCTACCCCAAAGTTATGTTTATGATCTCTCATGTATGTGTTGTGGCCAAGACATGCCTCTAAATCACTCGCAATGGTGGTCATGCCATATAACCGGATGGTTCTCCTACTCCAAACAGTGTGAGGTCTGGTTGGGACTTCACATTAGGGAGGCCCCTTATATGTTGGTGGCATATGAAATCGTCAACAAGAACTTAAGTACCTAAATAATGTAAGAAAAGATACATTTCACTTATGTCAAAACAGATGTGCCTTTCCCCTCATAATTATTTTGTGTGTGGTTCGTGTGCATGTCAAGATTTAGGGTTAGGGATAAAGGTCTGTGGTTAGAATCAGGATTGTGGTCATCTAAGAGGTCAAAACTTACAATACAATTGAGAACATGGATGTAAAATATTGCATAATTCATAACACTACTACCCAACCCATGAATACAAGTCATCTGGCTAGAGGTTAACCACTTATTCATTCCATTACAAGTTATCAAGCCTTGGGAATTGCAAAGTTTGATGAGCTTGGTACAAAATAGGTTCTCAGTTATGTCTTCATAATTTATTTTGAATCTATTAGCTAATTCACATTCCTCATCTAGCCTTAGGGGGTTAGGGTAGAGTTATTACTTAGGAGAGTAGCTTAGTGAGTAGCGGTTCTAGCATTGAAGTCCCCAAGAAAAAGGATATTACCTTCATTCCTTAGACTATGGATATCTTATTCTAAGGTATTTAAGGGGAAATTCTTATTTATGTATCTTGTTATAATGTATTGAAGGGGAAATTCTTATCTAGGTTGTTTTTCTTATAGGAGGTAGAGTTGATAGGAGAAAAATAACAAATTGCGAGGAAAATCTGATTTTTTGTAGAATCAGAAATTTCAATCAACATGTATTGATTGAGGGGGTTGATCTTATGAAGCCAAATGTGAGAAGAAATATAACTTTTTATATAACAAGCTATAGTATAGGTAATTTTTATTACTCATTTCATGCATCTATTTTGATATCTTGAAAATTATTATATAGTTATAATTTTAATACATAAAAATTAATATAACTTTAGCATGTAATAGGATTTTTGAATGACTAAATTTAATTGATATAAAATTTATTAATTTAAAATAAGTTATATTTTAAACATAAAAAAAATTATTGATATATTTACATCTCTTCCATACTAAATTGGAGAGCACTTTTTGTTGCAAAAATATTTAAAATTATTAAATAAAATATATAAAACCAGCGTAGATCTATCTTAAATTAAAGATTGCACTTAAAAAAAAGGTTTTCACCTTGATCGATTTGATCCATCTCAATATTTGATAGATCAGTTCAGATGGATCTAGGTTGGTTTAAAAAAATACAATCTAATTATATATAATATAAATTTTATTTTTTTGTTTGCTAGGTTATGCAAGTCTTGAGATGACTATCATCCTAACCTATGGCTTGAATAGCTGCTACCCAAAGGCATCTAAGATGTCAAAATCACCTGGGGATCGCACTCGACTTGGGCCACACTAGCCCTTAGCATAGTTAGTTTTGTACCCACGAAGTTTGAAACGAGTGACCTTTACACCATCGAGTGCTTTAACATAACACCCGGTCACCTTCTACTCTATACCTTGTGAGATTTTATTTTTAATGATTTCAAATAAATTATTTTTTATAAAACATATTGAATTATCATATTAAAATTTGGTTTAAAACAATTAAAAATCATTAATAATATCTTGTATATGAGTATACATATTATAACACTTTAAAATGCTTTACTAAATTTTTTCTATAAATTTATATGTTGGGTAAAGTGAAAGGATTTTAGTTTAAATAGTTTTGTGAACAATTATTTTCTCTAGTTGAGTGGGTTCAACTATTTAGTGATATTGTGGGTTCAAGTATCTAGAGACATTGTCATTGATCACTTTGTAACATTCATGAAATAGTTTGTATTTATATTTGATGTAATAGTGCAACCAATCTTTTAAAGTTACCAATTCTCCATAAATTCTAATAATAATAATAAGAAGAAGAAGATTAAATTTAAATTTACATTAAAATAAAATTATTTAAATATATAATAATAACATTTTTTTAAATTTATTTAAATATATAATAATAACACCTTTTTTTTTTTTAATTTCTCTAATTTGTTATTTATGACTTTCAAATTTAGTAAATCCTCTCACATTTATAGAGAAAATAACTCTGTGGCAGATCTCCTCTCCATAAAGGGATGCTCTGATATGCCTGGTGTCATTCATTATGAAACTTTTGTAGATGGGGTTGCTTGCAGTTCAGGGTAGCTAGATTTGGCTCTTTTGTTCTTTTGCTAATGTTTCTTATGTAGGCTATGAGTGCTTGGTGATCCTTTCTGGGTGCTTTTCTTGGCCCTAGTGAGACTCTCTATTTTGTGTACTTGTTCTAGCTTTTGAATGTGCTTGTAGTAAAATTGCAGTCTCAAGTATGAGATTGTATTTTTCGGTTTTTGGAGGCATGATTCAATTTTGTTCGATGTTGTTTTGTTCTATATTACTATCCCAGGATTTTGGGGCTTCACCCTTTTGGTATTTAAAGTATCATCCTAGTTAATTTGAAGTCAAAGAACTGTGTCAATGTACTACTTTTATTTATTTTTTTGTTTGTAAAGTTTCTTGTGATTCTCTAGTCATGACTTGTGGCTTGAGGAGCCGCGAGCCAGGGGCATCTAAGTCGTCAAAGTCACCCGAGGATCACACCTGGCCTAGGCCACACCAACCCTTGGCTGACTGGATTTTTTAGCATGTCTCATCCTCCTAGCACAGGGCACAACCACCCCTCATAAGGTTTGATCCAGGGTCACTTTGCTGACAAGGCCCATCCTCAACCAATTGTACTAGTGGGACTTGAAAATGTACTACTTTTATTATTGCAGTGAAAGTTAGTATTTTTCCTTTGTGAAAAAAATGCTAAAATTTTGTTTATATATATATATATATATATATATATATATTCATGGAATTAATATTATTACTTTTTGATTAATTGATTTTAAATATTATACTTGTTATAATTAATTTTATTTAATATTATAAAATTTAATATATATATATAATTAATTAATTAAAAAACTTCTGAATCAAAAGGTTTTACTAAAAATAGGACATTGAAATTTTTTAAAAGACTTTTAAATAAAAAAGTTATTACGCCGTAAGGCGTTTCCTTTTGAAATGAATTGCCCCAGCCGCCTCCGTGTCCTATTGTTCACCGTAGATTTGTGGTGTTAGACGATTGAAGGAATTTTGATCGTTGATCTAAAGCTGAAATAAAACTGAAATAAGTTATCGTGTAAGGTTGTCTGCCGTCCATTCTCTATGTTACACGATAGAAATATATTCTACCGTCGGATTGACATCTGGCTATATTATTTATGTTACCGATTCATTATCCTTCGCTGCGCATCGCATCTGGCAAGAAGGAGTATCTCGGCAGGTTTCTTGTTGTGGCGACGGGCGAAAACAGTGAAAAATGCGTGCCAGACGTTTCGGGGCTGGAAGGCTTTGCAGGAACTGTTATCCATTCAATTGATTACAAAAGCGGAAAAGAATTCGAAGGCAAGAAAGTTCTCGTCGTCGGATGCGGTAACTCTGCCATGGAAATAGCGCTGGATCTTGTGAATAACAACGCAAGGCCCTCTGTTGTAGTTCGTAGTCCGGTAACCCTTAAATCTTTAAATCTTTACAGCTATTTCAATTTTTGCGCTAGCTATTTCAAATCTTTTGCATTTTCTGCCAAACACTTAAAGCTAAATTGTAATATTTGAACCTTTTAATCATTCACAATTTCATGAATCTCGATGCTTTTAATCTTTCTCGTCCACACAATAATTTCGTCTGTGTCTTCTCTTTGCATTTTAAGTCGCATGTCCTGCTGCGAAAAGTTCTTGGAAGATCCACATTCTGTGTTGCGATGCTGCTGCTGAAGCTGCTGCCGCTGCGAATGGTGGACAATTTGTTCGTCATGTACAGTAATTTAACCCTAGGCAACACGAATTCTCTCGGAATACCCCGCCCCGTGCAAGGACCGTTCGATATGAAGTTCAAGACCGGGAAAACCCGGGTGCTGGACGAGGGCACGATGGCCAAAATACGGCAAGGAAAAATTAAGGTAAATTGACTCTGCCCCGTGCAAGGACTGTTCGATATGAAGTTCAAGACCGGGAAAACCCGGGTGCTGGACGAGGGCATGATGGCCAAAATACGGCAAGGCAAAATTAAGGTAAATTGACTCCATTTTTCCCGCAGAATTTCGAAGCGAGTCCAAGTTCTCCATTAACAGCTTTAACAGCAGGTTGTCCCAAATTTCCGCCTCGCAACAGCCACTGGTGTCGAGTTTGAAGACAATCGAGAAGAGTATTTCGACGCTATAATCTTTGCGACTGGTTACAGGAGTGCAGTACTCCGCTGGCTCAAGGTATGCCTAATCAGTGATTTTCTGCTTTCGTACGGTTTTTTCTTTGGAAGATCTCTAATTTTGAAATTCGCCACTTAATTCCTAGAATAGCAGAGAGCTTTTCTCAGACGACAGATTTCCAAGAAAGCCGTCTCCAGACAACTGGAAGGGAAGGGAGGGTCTGTATGCCGCCGGCTTGGGAAGAGCAGGTCTGCTCGGATCTTCGATGGACGCTCGGCTGATCGCCCAAGATATATTTGAGGCCGTCAACACTTGAATTTCCCATCGAGCGGGCAGATTGGGGATAGTGTATATATTCACTTGAATTTGCCACCGGGCGGGCAGATCGGGAATAGTGTATCCATTCGTCGCTGGAGTGATAGAATTCAAATAACATAACGTACGAGATGGAACAGCTAACGCTAAAGTGATTCACGTTTGAAATTTTATTTTATTTTGGGTTTGAAAATGCTGGAAAAGATAAATTGAAATTTTATTTTATTTTGGGTTTGAATATGCTGGAAAAGATAAATCATGTATGATAGGTGAGAATTGTTGGAATATTTCATGAATGTATTTTTTAAATTTTTTAATGTAATTAATTTTACATAGTTTTGAATAGTATTAAATTTATTTTTTAACAATTTTAAATAATGTTATTCATGGGCTTGCAGCTAGATAGTATAAGAGATTCATAAAAGGATTTTCTAAGATTGCTTTTTTATTATATTTTTATAAAATAAGGGAATTAAATTGAATGGATATTAAAGTTTGCAACTATTAATGAATTGAATACTAGTGCACTCATTTTGAAGATTACTAATTCAAATGAAAATTATGTGGTGTTTGCACATGTATTTAAAGAGAGATTTTGTGGATTCTTTATTTAGAATAGATATGTGATTTGTTATGAATTTATGAATTTATATTTAAGTAGTTATATGTAATGATTTGGAGCTTGTTGCCATAGTGTATGTGTTGAATATAGGAAAAATGTAACATAAATATAGATAGTATAAGATAGAGGAAGATGAAATGCTTATGTATAGAATAAAGTGTATGTTTCTAATTTTAATTAATTAAGGAAGTTAGTATTAAAAAAATTTGTAATGTTTCATGCGTGGACATACTAGTTACTAGAAGACTATTGCAGTGTTGATTTGGAGATTGTTACCACAATGTGTGTTGAAAATATGGAAAATCTGACATAAATATAGATAGTACAAGATAAAGTAGATGGAATGCTTATGTATACCAAAAAAGTGTATGTTCCTAATTTTTATTAATTAAGGAAGCTAGCATTAAAAAAATGTGTAATGTTCCATATGTTCGACATAGTAGTTACTAGAAGACTATTGCAATCATAAGAAATCAATATTGTTGGTCAGGAATGAAAAATAATGTCATTAGTTACATAGCTATGTCTATGAAATGTCAAAGAGAAAAGGAGCATAAACACCAAAAAACTTTTCTAAATGGGAAGTGTTGAAACCATTGATTTTAGTGACAATGTTAGCGGCTCCTTTCTCCTCCAATTGAGGTGTTATATTTGTTAAAAGATGTTTAGATTTTCTCATTTTATCATGAGATGAATCAGTTGGGATAATGAAATGAATGAGTTGGGATATCGGTTTTATGTTGTCCTTCATGAAACGTTGTTCAAGTTGGCATCTTTGAGACTTTCCAATATATCACTACTTCACTTCATTAGCGGATCTGAATAGTGTCTGGTGTGTTGTTCCTCCTTTCAAGTGTGCGTGTTCATGTTTAGATGGTCATCTTTAGGCATGGTTATTTTCAGGCGAGCGTGTGTGTTCATGTTTAGATGGTCGTCTTCAGGCATGGTCGTCTTCAGGGTAGCATCAGATCATGTTCCTAGTATAGTAGAGAGATTTTCTCAGACGACGGATTTCCAAGAAAGCCGTCTCCAGACAACTGGAAGGGAAAGGAGGGTCTGTATGCTGCTGGCTTGGGAAGAGTAGGTCTGCTCGGATCTTCGATGGATGCTCGGCTGATCGCCCAAGATATATTTGAGGCCGTCAACACTTGAATTTCCCATCGAGCAGGTAGATTGGGGATAGTGTATATATTCACTTGAATTTGCCACCGGGCGGGCAGATCGGGAATAGTGTATCCGTTCGTCGCTGGAGTGATAGAATTCAAATAACATAACGTACGAGATGGAACAGCTAACGCTAAAGTGATTCACGTTTGAAATTTTATTTTATTTTGGGTTTGAAAATGCTGGAAAAGATAAATTGAAATTTTATTTTATTTTGGGTTTGAATATGCTGGAAAAGATAAATCATGTATGATAGGTGAGAATTGTTGGAATATTTCATGAATGTATTTTTTAAATTTTTTAATGTAATTAATTTTACATAGTTTTGAATAGTATTAAATTTATTTTTTAACAATTTTAAATAATGTTATTCATGGGCTTGCAGCTAGATAGTATAAGAGATTCATAAAAGGATTTTCTAAGATTGCTTTTTTATTATATTTTTATAAAATAAGGGAATTAAATTGAATGGATATTAAAGTTTGCAACTATTAATGAATTGAATACTAGTGCACTCATTTTGAAGATTACTAATTCAAATGGAAATTATGTGGTGTTTGCACATGTATTTAAAGAGAGATTTTGTGGATTCCTTATTTAGAATAGATATGTGATTTGTTATGAATTTATGAATTTATATTTAAGTAGTTACATGTAATGATTTGGAGCTTGTTGCCATAGTGTATGTGTTGAATATAGGAAAAATGTGACATAAATATAGATAGTATAAGATAGAGGAAGATGAAATGCTTATGTATAGAATAAAGTGTATGTTTCTAATTTTAATTAATTAAGGAAGTTAGTATTAAAAAAATTTGTAATGTTTCATGCGTGGACATACTAGTTACTAGAAGACTATTGCAGTGTTGATTTGGAGATTGTTACCACAATGTGTGTTGAAAATATGGAAAATCTGACATAAATATAGATAGTACAAGATAAAGTAGATGGAATGCTTATGTATACCAAAAAAGTGTATGTTCCTAATTTTTATTAATTAAGGAAGCTAGCATTAAAAAAATGTGTAATGTTCCATATGTTCGACATAGTAGTTACTAGAAGACTATTGCAATCATAAGAAATCAATATTGTTGGTCAGGAATGAAAAATAATGTCATTAGTTACATAGCTATGTCTATGAAATGTCAAAGAGAAAAGGAGCATAAACACCAAAAAACTTTGCTAAATGGGAAGTGTTGAAACCATTGATTTTAGTGACAATGTTAGCGGCTCCTTTCTCCTCCAATTGAGGTGTTATATTTGTTAAAAGATGTTTAGATTTTCTCATTTTATCATGAGATGAATTAGTTGGGATAATGAAATGAATGAGTTGGGATATCTGTTTTATGTTGTCCTTCATGAAACGTTGTTCAAGTCGGCATCTTTGAGACTTTCCAATATATCACTACTTCACTTCATTAGCTGATCTAAATAGTGTCTGGTGTGTTGTTCCTCCTTTCAAGTGTGCGTGTTCATGTTTAGATGGTCATCTTTAGGCATGGTTATTTTCAGGCGAGCGTGTGTGTTCATGTTTAGATGGTCGTCTTCAGGCATGGTCGTCTTCAGGGTAGCATGAGATCATGTTCCTAGAATAGCAGAGAGCTTTTCTCAGACGACGGATTTCCAAGAAAGCCGTCTCCAGACAACTGGAAGGGAAGGGAGGGTCTGTATGCCGCCGGCTTGGGAAGAGCAGGTCTGCTCGGATCTTCGATGGACGCTCGGCTGATCGCCCAAGATATATTTGAGGCCGTCAACACTTGAATTTCCCATCGAGCGGGCAGATTGGGGATAGTGTATATATTCACTTGAATTTGCCACCAGGCGGGCAGATCGGGACTAGTGTATCCATTCGTCATTGGAGTGATAGAATTCAAATAACATAACGTACGAGATGGAACAGCTAACGCTAAAGTGATTCACGTTTGAAATTTTATTTTATTTTGGGTTTGAAAATGCTGGAAAAGATAAATTGAAATTTTATTTTATTTTGGGTTTGAATATGCTGGAAAAGATAAATCATGTATGATAGGTGAGAATTGTTGGAATATTTCATGAATGTATTTTTTAAATTTTTTAATGTAATTAATTTTACATAGTTTTGAATAGTATTAAATTTATTTTTTAACAATTTTAAATAATGTTATTCATGGGCTTGCAGCTAGATAGTATAAGAGATTCATAAAAGGATTTTCTAAGATTGCTTTTTTATTATATTTTTATAAAATAAGGGAATTAAATTGAATGGATATTAAAGTTTGCAACTATTAATGAAATGAATACTAGTGCACTCATTTTGAAGATTACTAATTCAAATGAAAATTATGTGGTGTTTGCACATGTATTTAAAAATTATGTGGTGTTTGCACATGTATTTAAAGAGAGATTTTGTGGATTCTTTATTTAGAATAGATATGTGATTTGTTATGAATTTATGAATTTATATTTAAGTAGTTACATGTAATGATTTGGAGCTTGTTGCCATAGTGTATGTGTTGAATATAGGAAAAATGTGACATAAATATAGATAGTATAAGATAGAGGAAATCTCAAGGTACTTGATGGCTTCTGAGATGGAGTACGGACGATCTAGGGTTTGCAAGGGCTATGGTTAGGTCTTCCTGGACCCTGCAGACCGTGCATGAACCACCTTCCCGTCTCCGTTCCGCTCTCCGCTGTGACGGTTTACCCTAACCGCTTCGCCGTTTCACCTGCTGGTAACTTCATGGTGGTCTGAGCCCGCATCACGACTAACGGCGTAACTGCGACGGAACATCCTCTACTGCTCGGGACGGCCTCTTCTCAACTGTCGTTTTCCCCCGGCTACTTTCCGTTTCGAGGTGTCTGCAGATCCTAGGGCAGCTGGCAATGGAAGACATTGAAGCCGTCGATTACTCCGCGGACCCATTGGAAGGGGTCTCCATTTGGCGCACCCCCCTTGAGGCATCTGGAGGTATGTACAGCTCGGATTATTCTGCTCCATTTCCGCCGTTTCCGTTCTCTGAACCGCATTCAATTCCTCCTGTTATTCTCCCGGACGACCCGCCTTCCTGGCCCGCTCTTACCACTCCCCCGCACTCTCCGGCTAACCTAGGGTTTGTTTCGAGCGGTATAAACCCTAACCCTGGTTCATTTCCCCTGGTTTCGAACTCTATCCCCCTTCATTACCACAACCCTTCCCTCCCGGGACCTTCCATTGGCATCCCTGTCTCTTTCGAGATCTCGTCTGGCAGTTTTACCGTAGTTCCTCCTCTCACTGGAGCACCATCATCTTCTGACCCACTTGGTCACCCCCATCCGACTCGGCACCCGGATTTACAGTCGGAGAACCCGCCTCTGCCTACCCATCCCCTTCGTCATCCCCCCCTCAGGGGCCCTAAGCGGAAATATAAGTGTTTTAAATCCAGGGAGGAGGACGTTTTTCTCCGGTTAGAAGAAGACATTCGTTGGGGTGAGACCATGGATTTTGCGGACCGTGTCTTGGTCGGTCACATCCGTGGCCGTAGTTACTTGGCTGCACGATTGAAGCAGTGGGCAGCGGATGTTTGGGGTCACCATCTGGTTGATATCCCATTTGTGCAGACCTTCGTGCGGGGATGGTTCGCACTCCGTTTCGCGCGTGCAGACCATACTAACTGGGTACTCTCATCATTCTGGCATTTTGACCATGCACCGGTGCTTCTGAAAAGATGGACTCCTCTCTTCGACCCTGAGACGGAGCAAATTGGCATTGGACCAGTATGGATTAGGCTACCTGGTCTACCACTCCAGTACTGGTCAGAGGACATCTTTAAGAGGATTGGGAATGCTATCGGTGTTTATATGGGATATGATAAATCCTATCTGCAGACTGGAATGATGGCATACGCCAGGATTCTCATTAATCTGGACACGAGAGGGGGCCTGCTGGAATACATTACGATCCAATGGAGGGATACTGAACGCAGGCAGATCATCGATTATGAAGGAGTTCCATATAGATGTCGCCGTTGCCACAAGGTGGGCCACCTATTCAGAGACTGCCCACTCCTCAAGAAATCTGGTACATTCGGCTCTGAAGATGCAGCTCCTCAGCCGCGGGACACCCAACCTGAGAACCAGCCTGATCAGAACACTGAGGCACCGGTACCCCCTCCGATCGAGGAAGAACCTGAGAAAGCTGGAACTGATGGAGATGCAGGGGTACCCTCTGAATCGCAGCCGGTCTCGTCTAATCTGCAGACGACCATTGGACAAGAGGATATGACGCTTTCGGGTAAGTCACCATACTTTTCTCTGTCCAATCCTACTTCATGTATGACTTTGGGCATATCTTCTCATTTATCTGCACCTGCACCCGACATTTCAATATATCCTTCTTCTCCACATGCGCCCCATCCCATGCATAATCACTCGCATTCCTCTCTCTCATGCACCATTCCACAGCCCTCACCGGTGGCTCCTCCCTCCAGAATCTCTTCGTCGCTGGCCTCCCCCTCTCGAATCACTTCTCCATCTCCGCCCCGCTACTCCCTCCGACCCCGCTCTAAAGACCGAGGACCTGATGCTGTTGGATTTGATCTCAGTCAAACTCCATTACACAAGGCCTCCAGGGGCAGACCCTCCCGTATATCCAAGGCTAGACACACTGCTGACTCTGAGGTCGCCCTGGGGTGACAGCAAACCATCATTCGGGCCCTTAGAGCGAGGAATGGCCCTGCACCCATTCCCTAATGAAATTTTTGTCTTTCAACTGCCGGGGGTTTGCTAGTTCAGCCAAAAAACTAGCCCTCAGGAGACTTCTCCTTACATCACAGATGGACTTCGTTTTCCTTCAAGAGACTCTCTGTCTTGCTGACCCCCTCATTCGAACTCTCTCTGGCTGGCTTCCTTCCTGGACCTTCCATGCTTTGGATGCGTCTGGAAGATCAGGGGGTTTGGCAATTGGGGTCAATAATAAAGTTGTGGAGATCAAGAACACTTTTGGAGGAAGAGGGTTTATTGGAATGGACATCTGCACTCATACAGCTGTTAATGACATCAGGATAATCAATGTATATGGTCCCTGTTCTGACCGAGCTAATTATTGGAGTAACCTTCTTACTTCGGAGCTGTTTCAGGCAGACAATATTATACTTGGAGGGGACCTTAACTTCTCTATTGGTTATAGTGAATCATGGGGACACTCTGCTCAGATCGACTCTCTTTCTGATACTATTTCCAGCTTACTGGAGGACCATCACTGGGTCGACATACCGTCTGCCAAGCTCCAATACACATGGACCAATAACAGGAGTGGTGATCAGAGCCTTGCTAGGCGGTTAGATAGATTCCTCATTAAGGAAGCCCTAGTCAATGTACTTCCCAGAGTCCGGCAATGGGTTGGCACAGGGGGCATATCTGATCACCGTCCTATCTTCTTAGAAGCTGAAGATATTGCCCACAAGATTAAGAGCCCCTATAAGTTCAATGCAGCTTGGCTACAAGATCCCTCATTTATACATCTGGTGCATAACTTTTGGCGAACCAACGCTATCAGAGATGATGAGGATATCTCAGAGGGTTTCGTGAGGAAACTCAAGGAACTTAAGCAACTCACCAAGAATTGGGCTCACCACAAGCGAATTCAGGATAATTTAATTCTCAAGGAAGCTGAAAAGGTCATTGCTGAATTTGAGGAATCCTCTGATGGGACTTTCCCCTCAGCGGCTTGTAAGGAGAATTACACTGCCCTGATTGCTAAGCGCACTCAAATTCTGAAAGAAAGAGAAGAAGGATGGAGACTCAGAAGCAGAGCTATATGGCTCACTGAAGGAGATGCAAACACTAAATTTTATCATAAGTTTGCAAATGGGCGCAAAGTAATCAATACTATCTGGGAACTAAGGAATGCACAAGGGGACTCTGTCACTTCACAACGGAACCTGACCAGATTAGCCACCGAACATTTCAGAGGCATCTATAGAGCACCTGCACAGGCAAATATCATGGAAATTATGAGAGTGGCCGAACTTTTTCCCAGATACATTGAGCAGGAAGATGCAGATGAACTGCAGAAGGAAGTGACGATGGCAGAATTAGAAGCTACATTGAAATGGTTCAAGAAAGACAAGAGTCCTGGACCTGACGGATGGACTATAGAATTCTATCTTGCTTTCTTTGATCTCATAGGACAAGACCTCCTGAATGTAGTTGAAGATAGCAGAAAAAGAGGCCGCATTTCCTCTGCCATTAAATCTACCTTCATAGCTCTTATTCCCAAGTCAAGCGCCCCTTGCACTTTTGATGACTTCCGGCCTATATCACTCTGCAATTGCCTTTACAAGATCATTGCTAAAACCATTGCCAACCGACTCAAGCCTATACTTTCTCAGCACATCTCTGCAGAACAGTTTGCATTCCTTCACCATCGCCAGATCCATGAGGCCATCGCTTCCGCTCAAGAACTGCTGCATACCATGCATATCAAAAAACAGAAAGGTATGATCCTAAAGGTCGATCTTTCCAAAGCATTTGATCGTACCAATTGGCTTTACCTGAGACTGCTGCTTACTCATCTGGGCTTCCCCTATGAGTTCATCAAATGGACCATGAGCTGTATCACTGATGTCTCTTACAGTGTACTTCTAAATGGGGAAGCCTCCTCCTTCTTTACTTCTGAGAGAGGACTTAGACAGGGTTGCCCTCTCTCCCCCCTGTTGTTTTTACTCATCATGGAAGGGCTGAGTAGAATACTTTCTTCTGCTCGTGATAGACAACTACTTACTGGTATCAAGATTACTGATCATCTCATCCTCACACACCTTCTTTTTGTTGACGATATCCTTATCTTTCTCAATGGCGGCATTGGAGACTCTACCACCCTCCATAACTCATTTCATCTTTTTCAACATGCTACTGGAATGATGATCAATGTACAGAAATCCTCCATCACCTCATATGGATGCTCTGTCAATGAAGTTGCATTTGCAAATCAGCGATTTCCTTATAATAACCTGACCCTGGCAGATGGTATTAAATATCTTGGCTTCCGATTGAAGCCTAATGGTTACAGGATCGCTGACTGGTTGTGGCTGATTGCCAAAGTGGAAAAGAGATTACAAGTTTGGTATCACCGTTATCTTTCCCGTGCAGGCAGGCTCATTCTTATCAAGGCAGTGATTGAGGCCACTCCAGTTTACTGGATGGCCCTGACTTGGATACCGAAGGGTATTCTCAACAGATTACAGAATATTTGTAGCAGGTTTCTTTGGAAGGGTCACCAGCCGGGTAGGATATTTGCATGGGTGAAATGGGACACTATTGCAAGACCTAAGCGCTGGGGGGGATGGGGCATCAAGCGACTTGACCTCTTCTCTAGAGCTCTGGCTGCCAAACTTGGTTGGCAGCTACTCACCTCAGAAAGTCTCTGGACCAAAGTTGCAAGCGCAAAATACATATGGCCTATGAATGTGATGGACTGGATATGTAGTGAACGAAGAGTGCATCATAACATATCCTCCATCTGGAAAGCTGTCATTGGTACCCTTCCTTTACTCCGAGAAAGTTTAACTTGGCGCATCAAGGCTGGAAATGCTGTACGTATTGGCCTGGATCCCTGGGTTGGATGTGGAAATACTCACAGACTCTCTGCAGGCATCATCCAACACCTTAATGACAGGGGCATTACTCACATCATGCACATTGGGGATCAGGCCAACTCATCATTTCTTCATCAAGCTTGGACCAGTGCTCAAGCACTTGACATTCCGGCGCCATGGCATGATGAATGGACTGTATTTACGGATGCACTTTCTCAAGCCCACATTAGACTTACAGATGGCCCCGACGAAATCATTTGGGCTTTTTCTAAACATGGATATTATACCCCGAAACTCGGCTATTTAAAGCTCATGGAGACTCACATACCTCCCGTCATTCAGCCAACTTGGAGGTCATTATGGAAACTCAAGTCTGCCCCGCGTACTAGACTGCTCTTGTGGAATATCATTTTCGACAAAGTACCCACAGGCACTAATTTGATGAAGCGCTCCTACCACGGACCATTCCGGTGCCACCTCTGCCACCAGGACGAAGAAAGCACATTACATCTATTTCTGACCTGCAGGATCACTGTTCGCTTCTGGAATGACCTCACCTCTCATTTCTCGCATCTGAAACATTGGCATGGAAGCAGTATTATGGAAGCATGGGAAAACTGGAATTCAGAACATTCGGGGAAAGCTATTAATTTACCGCCTCTTGCTTGCTGGGCTATCTGGATTGCCCGGAACCAGGCCATATTCAACCTGAAGGTCCCTCACTGGCAATCTATCCTTCTTCATACCATTGCAGAGTATAACTTAATCCCGGACGAAGAACATACTGGTCCTATCCGCATATTGAGACAACTGGAAATTGACAAATCAAAACCTTGGGGATTTTTTGATGGTTCAGCCCAGGAGGTGGGGTGTGGGGGTGGAGCCATACTTCACCTTAATGAATCACACAGCTATAAGATACAAATCAATCTTGGTAGAGGAACCAATAACTTCTCTGAACTATGCACTGCAAAACACCTCATTCATTTTGCCATTCTTAAAAACTGTAGACATCTCCAGTTATTTGGTGATTCCAAAATTGTATGCAATTGGCTGTCTGGTGCATCACATTGTCATGCATTTACATTAAGGCACATTCTTGATGAGGCAAAGAGGCTGATAACTTCTTTTGACTCATTTACTTGTCTTCATATCTACAGGGAACAAAACACTGAAGCTGACCATCTCTCCAAAGAGGCAGCGCACAGGCAAGGAGACAATTGGCTGATTCAGGAGGTGAGAGAAGGGTCATTCTACCAGTATTACCATAGGCCTTTCGATGACTAGATGGAAATCGGGCGCTAAGGCCCATTTACAGTTTCATAATTTTGTAATTTTGCTGTAAATATTTATAGATCTATATGGCTCTCTGCGAAGAGCATCAGACACAAATTTTGTTATACTTTACAGTATCTATTTTGGACAGCTCCCTGCGTGGAGAATGATGTTTATTTTTGATTAAACAGTTTACAGACAGAACTCGATAGGCACTGCTGCCTCTTCTTGAATGCTTCGGCATGTGCAAAATGTAATTTCTCAACTTAATAGAAATTACGACTTTTTCCCAGGGGAAAAAAAAAGTATAAGATAGAGGAAGATGAAATGCTTATGTATAGAATAAAGTGTATGTTTCTAATTTTAATTAATTAAGGAAGTTAGTATTAAAAAAATTTGTAATGTTTCATGCTTGGAGATACTAGTTACTAGAAGACTATTGCAGTGTTGATTTGGAGATTGTTACCACAATGTGTGTTGAAAATATGGAAAATCTGACATAAATATAGATAGTACAAGATAAAGTAGATGGAATGCTTATGTATACCAAAAACGTGTATGTTCCTAATTTTATTAATTAAGGAAGCTAGCATTAAAAAAATGTGTAATGTTCCATATGTTTGACATAGTAGTTACTAGAAGACTATTGCAATCATAAGAAATCAATATTGTTGGTCAGGAATGAAAAATAATGTCATTAGTTACATAGCTATATCTATGAAATGTCAAAGAGAAAAGGAGCATAAACACCAAAAAACTTTGCTAAATGGGAAGTGTTGAAACCATTGATTTTAGTGACAATGTTAGCAGCTCCTTTCTCCTCCAATTGAGGTGTTATATTTGTTAAAAGATGTTTAGATTTTCTCATTTTATCATGAGATGAATCAGTTGGGATAATGAAATGAATGAGTTGGGATATCGGTTTTATGTTGTCCTTCATGAAACGTTGTTCAAGTCGGCATCTTTGAGACTTTCCAATATATCACTAATTCACTTCATTAGCTGATCTGAATAGTGTCTGGTGTGTTTTTCCTCGTTTCAAGCGTGCATGTTCATGTTTAGATGGTCGTCTTTAGGCATGGTTATTTTCAGGCGAGCGTGTGTGTTCATGTTTAGATGGTCATCTTCAGGCATGGTCGTCTTCAGGGCAGCGTGAGATCATGTTTAGATGGTCGTCTTCAGGCCAGCGTGAGATCACAATCAGGAAGGCATCCATGGGGAAGAAGTGCTTCTATTATTCTTGCTACATGTAATGTTAGCAACGATTTGGTATTTTCTTATTTTTGTTTTTGCCTTCCGGCCTCCTAATTTGGCATTGACCATGGTTTTTTAACGTCTCTATAGACATGGTGTTCAGAATGGCTGTGGTCATTTAATTTCCAACTTCTAAGTTCTCCCTTTGACATTCAAGGTTTGTAATGTCATATTTAGCATGGTTTCGAATATTATATTTTGACTTTCTAATCGCAATATACAATTATGGTTTTCAATGTAGTATCATTCTATATATGTATATTATTCTTTATAAAATATAATAATAATATCATGGTTTCTAATGGAATTAACTTTTTAATAGCAATATATCAACATGTTTTCTAATATTATGTTTTGACTTTCTAAATGAAATATACAATTATGGTTTTCAATGAAATATATTGGTAGGGAATAGTCATGGTGGTTATTTCCTTGGTCATTAGCAAGCTTCGTATATTCTTGTATATGCTTGGCCATCTATAGAGGTTTCTTGATTTTGGGTAATTAACTTACTCTAAAATGAAATAAGAAATTCAATGTGTTCCTTGTAATATAGATATAAACAAAACATCTAAAGAAAAGTAATTGCACAATGATCCAGTCCAAGAAAACAAGGTTTTCTACAAACCAATTAAACCTTTCAGCCTTTTTGGCTTATTTTCTTATATCAAACATTTGTGCAGGGTTTCAACGAATTAACATTTCATTGAGTATGTATTTACAAATTAATGATTTTGGGATCAAATCCCACAAATCAATTCTATACCTGCTCTTCAAATTCCTTCAAGCTTTTGAAAGTAAAACCAATGACTTATCAATATAATTTTACCATAATAAAAAACAATTAGAAAGTCTTCAGCCAGCTCAAATTGCTCATCCGTTAGGCTTGAACCAACATCTCTTCTAGAAAAATTCAACAATTCCAATTTAATAATCCTATCGGCCTCTCTTTGTACCTTTTGGGACAATTTCTAGTATTATCCTTTTTCTGCATTTTCGATTGTCGTGAACGAGATTTCTGTTAAATCCTTGAACCACTTACTGTCCATATAAAACTTCTAAAATAGCAGAACACTAACAAGAACTTGAACAATACAAAGACTACTAGTCTTAAGAAAAAGGGAAAGGATTATCGATTAATACTCCGTCATTGACTTCAGAGATCTCGATCATACCAACCTTCAGGTGCACTCCACCTTTGGATAAGGAATCTGCCTGGGAGTTGGGCTCATGGAAAATATGAGTAAAGGAGATGGAATGTAATCTGGTCTTCATTTCTAGAATGTGATCCATAACAGACTGAATTCTTCGCAAATCAGATTTTCCATTAAATATATCTATTACTAAGGAACCATCATTAAAACACAAATTAGAATGACATCATCTTCAACAAAAACTACCATTAAACTTTTACATATATCTATTACTAAAAAACCATCATTAAAACACAAATTAGAATGACATCTAAATAAAGCCATAATTTTCTTACAAATAGTTATAAGAAAAGTCATCAAGATGTTTATGTATCTACATCAAATCAGGAATTACAAAATAGCAAGATATACCATATAGGAAACCCTGGAGTGTGATCAGACTCAGACTAATATTCAAAAGCAATTGCAAATGTTCCTCTAGCAAGCAATAGTCAATGGAATCAGTCATTATCTCTACAAGGAATAAATTTGCAATGATGTGAGATAATGCTTTCTTCTAGCAAGCAATAGTCAATGGAATCAATCGTTGTCTCTACAAGGAATAAATTTGCAATGATGTGAGAAAGTGCTTCTATGAGAGGTGTGTCTGGAGTAAATTGAGGAGATCAAATTTGGAATGACTCAACTTAGCTAAATTGCATTGAAGGTTGCATGGGATTAATCTACAAAACCACAATTGCATGGACATAAATGGCATGAAAAAATGGGATAGACTACGATGTTAAAAATTTGGAAGTGAGTGGTGTTGACCTCCCAAGCTAAGGTGGGAATGAGATACAATTGGACCTCGAAGCTTTGCCAACACAAAATAAAAATCATAATAGGATCTACAAACGAACATTCTCATTCATGAAAAATGAATAGAACCACCCAACTGTAATAAGGTTAAGCAAGATCTTCAGAATCAACCCCACATGATGAGCACTAATCTGGTGATTGGATTTCTACACAGTCCTTATTAGCCTACAAGGATATCTACTACAAAAAAAAAAAAAATTTGGCTTCTAATCATGTGAATAATCCCACTCCCTATGACCTACCATGACCTACCATGGTAGAAATGTTTCATTTGGCTATTAGAAATATCATGAAATGGGTTGAAGTTCCACATGCTCCTTTCTACCTAGAATTTCTTTCAGGCATGGTTTTGGTTGATGTTATAGCTGGTATGATATTGTACTGACATAATAGTAATGCGTTGTAAGAATCTCTTTTCCAAGAAAGAATAAGACATGTTACTTTTTTATACATATTAACTCACTCTAGAAGGAGATCTTATTAGAAAAGTAATATGAATACTAAGTTCAAAATATTTAAGTGAAGCTTCCTTTTGTGACAAAAGGAACCAATATAATAAGGAAAAATGTGACGAGATCCAATTATGCATTTGCAACATTTCTCAATTCATATGTAAAAGGTATCCTCCTTATACATAGGGTTTTAGGTCCACTCCACCTTTGGATAAGGAATCTGCCTGGGAGTTGGGCTCATGGAAAATATGAGTAAAGGAGATGGAATGTAATCTGGTCTTCATTTCTAGAATGTGATCCATAACAGATTGAATTCTTCGCAAAGCAGATTTTCCATTAAGCATGTTCACAGTAATATTTGAGTTTTCATAAACGTGGAGTCTTCCAACTTCGTTTTCAATTGCTATGCGAAGGAGGTTGATAGTTCTTCCTAAACAGTCAGGACCTGACAAGAGTAATAGAATGCAATGATTTTAAGAAGATGCATTCCCCTATTCCGCATCTTCCAAAGTTACCTTCAAAGGCACCCATACCTCTTTTGTGTACACATGTTCTTGACACAATTGCTTTGTTCTAAGTCTTTTGGGCAGTCATGAACGAACTTACTAGATGAGCTCAATCGTATATTATATGGAACCAAAATGTTTCTAGCCGTAGCATACATGGAAATACATTTCACCAAACAGAAATGCATTTTATCCTGTGTGAGTGCCTTCTAATATTGCATTGGTTGATTGTATCTGATTATTTTCTCCATCTTTTCCCAACCACATACAAGTCAAGACAATCTTCAAGGTAATTAGCCATGCGAAAAGACTACAAAATCCTCACTTTCATTAACATGGACCATTCAATGGAGTGACTTTATGATCGTGACCTTCTCATTTTCTTTAAACTAAGTAGCATGGTGGGTGAGTACACTTTACTTTTGACCTTGTTTGGAAAAATCATGTCACGGCTTAAAGTTAACATTTATCGAGGAATATCTGTGCAATTAGGAGAGAGATCTAGATAATTGTGTTCAATAGTCTCCAAACCAAACTTTAGATAATTGTGTTCAATAGTCTCCAAACCAAACTTTTAGAAAATTTAATCCTTATGTGATATCATATGAATATTTGAGTATAAAGATTTATTTCAAGTCGAAAAGATTAAATTTTACATTAATTTTATAAGAAATAAAACTTGTGTACTACTCAAATTTGCAAATTTAACAAATCTAGGGAACACGATACCCAATAGTTGCAATAAATGAGTCCCAAGAAATGTAGAGTAGTCATCATTGTGAGCATTGAGTTTCATCCCCCAACAAAAGTGTACACTAGTAGTAACCAGTACAAGCAATCAATCACAAAAAAATAGGAAATGTAACATGGATCACACATTTCAGTTAGTGCAAACAAAGGTGGGAAAATATCAATATCAGTACTTTTGCAAAAGCTTGGTGTTCCTTGATATTTGTGGCTATTTCTCAATGATTCCTTGCTTTATAACATAAATATCAACAAGAATAAATGTAAACATTGGCTTCTTCTAGCTTCATTCACTTAGGTGAAAAGGAAACTACCATGATGTTGTCACCTATTGACCCTACCTTATTTTTATTTCTAGAATCCAATTGTAGACTTAATTGGCACATTTTCCACTCTTGAATAGAGAAAAACTTGCAAATTTTGCCTAAAGGATCCTTCTATTAGTATAGTTTTGTGCAAGCTAAAGTATACATCGGTAATCTTTATTGTATTTTCAGTAATGTTGGTTTGTGGGCTTCCTACTGAAATGATATTATGCAATCATAAAATGAGTAAATTTGTTGATGATTGATGTAGAAAAATTGTTGGTTATGCGTTTATTTTCATGGATACTTTAAATTAATATGGTATCTTTTGATGAAATGAAACCAAATACTGTGACAATTGTTCTTGAAAGCAGAGGTAGCATTGGGTTTGTTCAAGTCAACGGAAATAATTTTAGAGTTTTAGTTACCACAAAGGGAGGTTATCTAATTGATTGAAATGGCTTGGCATGTTCCCACTTTCATATCCTCGATTGAAGTCAAGTACCTACATATTTTTAAGAGGCACTCGAAGAGTAACCATGATGGAATCAACCCCACATGATGAGCATTAATTTGGTGATTGGATTTCTACACAGTCCTTATTAGCCTACAAGGATATCTACTACAAATAAAAATAAATTGGATTCTAATCATGTGAATAATCCCACTCCCTATGACCTACCATGACCTACCATGGTAGAAATGTTTCATTTGGCTATTAGAAATATCATGAAATGGGTTGAAGTTCCACATCCTCCTTTCTACCCAGAAATGCTTTCAGGCATGGTTTTGGTTGATGTTATAGCTGGTATGATATTGTACTGACATAATAGTAATGCGTTGTAAGAATCTCTTTTCGAAGAAAGGATAAGACATGTTACTTTTTTATACATATTAACTCACTCTAGAAGGAGATCTTATTAGAAAAGTGATATGGATACTAAGTTCAAAATATTTCAGTGAAGCTTCCTTTTGTAACAAAAGGAACCAATGTAATAGGGAAAAATGTGACAAGATCCAACTATGCATCTGCACCATTTCTCAATTCATATGTAAAAGGTATCCTCCTTATACATAGGGTTTTAAACCATAACTTTAGGCCATGATGTATATCAAAATTTGGTTCATTTTAAGCAAGATTGAATGTGAAGATCATTGGCCCTAAGCATACGACAAGTTAATAAAATTTTCCCCAGAGGCAATTTTAATTGTTGTTATCTTTTGAAGTGTGGGCAATGCCCTCGATATTTTCGAATTCTCGTTTATCCTTTCAAATATGCAGCTACAAAGATGTAAGATATTTATTTTATCATTTTAAATATGCAACTACAAAGATGTAACATATTTATTTATTTAGCAGGTTTCGAGTTCTTTTCCGTGTTTATTTCAAAATGATTTAATGTATCTAACATCATCTACAATATAATCTGAAAGATAACCCATCGATCATAACAAACCATAGCAGCTAGATTCTTTTAATGTCTTAAAAAAACCAATGGATGCAACTTTGCGAGAGAAAAATGGCATTGCCACATTAATATAAATCATAGCAGAGATCTTCATTCATATATATATATATATATATATATATATATATATATATATATATATATATATAGATATATATATATATATATAGATATATATATAACGAGTATGTACTATGGAGATTTATTTATCTCAATGATAACTTGAGATTCTTCCAATTATGACAAAAGAGTAAAATATTTAAAATAGAGCATGGACTATAGAAATTTATCTGAATGATAACTTGAGATTCTTGAGATTCTTATCCCATGCTGCATACGATTTCAGTGTATGTAAATGAAAAATTAATAGATCAATTTAATCTTAATTTTGATGGATTTGATTACCTATTCTTCCCCACTCTATGCTATTCTTCCCCATTCTATGCCTTACGGCATTTCCTTTGCAACATAAGGTGCAAATGCTAGTTTAATTTTTTTGTAAGAAGACTTAAAAGTAGAATTATACTAAAGCATTTATCTTATTTTTTATTTTTTTTAAATTAAAGTTTTTGACATTATTACAAGTTGGTTTATAGATATATATAAAATTAATTTCTTAATAGGTTTAATCGATGGATGGAGTTTTAAAGTGGTTTTTTAAGTGAAAGGAAAGTTATTAGGTAGAAGGTTGGTAGGTTATCATTAAAAATGGTTAATCCAGCTACATCAATTGTTTAATTAATTTTTTATATTAATATAAATATAAATATATTAATATTTTTAATTATAATGATAAATATAATTTATTATTTTTAATAAAATTAAATAAATATAAATATATTTAAATTCAAATAATTTAAAAGAAAATTTAATAATTATTGAAAAAACCATAAAATCATCGTGTGAAGAACAATTTACTCCGTTACATCTATATATATATAAACTAGAAATTAATAATAGAAACATATATATATATATATATATATTTATTAGAAATTAATAAAAGAAACATAGTAAATTGTTATATATATGATTTAGAATAATTTAAATTGATAAAACAATATTTAACATAAACAATATTAGTGAATTTTTAATGATATTATTGAATTATAGATTTATTTAATTTAAAATTAGGAATATTATTAATAGTTTAATTTATTTAAAATTTATTAATTATAAAAATAATATTTTAAATTTTATAGTGAAACAATAAAATATAAATTATTAATACTTAAAATTATATTGTTTTATAAAACATATTATATCTTCATTGATAACTAAAATGGACTAGTCTTACTCCACCATAAAGGACACTAGAGTTATTTTTCTTTTTCTTTTGTAAGTAGGAATTTTATATTATAAAAAATGTAAATAGGCTACAATCATGTAAGTCTGGAGATTTTTGAGAGTAACTCCAAAATGTGAGCAAATGACTGAAGTGGAGGTTGTCTACCCATGAGACGGAAACCAAATGGTCTCCCACAGAACTTAGAGTTTGGTTGACAACATAAAAACAAAAAAACTTGGGAATCCTGAAGCTAGAGCCATCTGCCCAAAGCTGAGAAACTAGATGACTTCCCAAAGAGTTCAAATATATTGCGTATCCCCCAGAATGACAAAACTCAAAATGAACATTGTCGGAATTGGATAGACAAGAGAAACTAAACAATAAGAAAGTAATAATCTTTGATAGAGCTAAATATTGGAGAGAAGTTGTGCTACAACTCAGACCACATGCTTGCCCTTGGAGTTGGATGGAGATGGGTGCCCTTTGGTGCTGCCTTCCTCACCTACCTTGCTTGGATAAAATTCACCTGTCTTTTCCTTAACAATTAGGAAACCATAGGAGGTTGAATCCTACTAAGAGGGCGCTCCTGTGGCACTTTAGGCAGCATTAGTGGGAAGCTTCTTCTAATTTCCCATTGTTGCTTCGAGCTTCTGGGATGGGGAGCCTTGAATTACTGAAATTTTTCTAGTCATTTCTCCAGTTGGGGGATCAATGCAAGGAGGGGAGCTTGACTAATGGGAAGGGTATTTGTTCTTAGATCTATGTAAGGAACTGGAGGACGAGGAGGAAATAGGAGCAGGCAGAATGTTGATGCCAATGGACTTTAATAAGTAACAAACCTATATACATATTTGGTTGAGTTGAACACTTGTCTCATCCATCCTTTGTTTAACATTTTTTCTAGCTAGCTCCATGGTCCAAAGGTGGCATGTGAGAATTTGTGGACTGCCCAACGGTCATCACCTAAGCATCTTCTATCTTCGACCTCCATTGAGGAACCTTGTAGCGAATGTGGTTAGGGATATCACAGTCAAATAGTTCCACATGTTTTTCATTCTAGGGATTACAGGGAGGACTCCCGTGGTCTTTGCCTCCACTTCTCGCTCTACCTCTTTCCCAGACCATGGAAGTTGATTGGGAAAGAATGAACCTAGAGTTAGGACCTTTGCAAACAATGATAAGAAGATCACTGCAATGTCTGTGTCTATTAGCCTCTATTCTCTGCATGAAGGGATGAAGGGGGGAACCACGAGATTGAGGAGTGTGCATTAACTAGCATAGTAGGATGACTGTAAGGATGATCTCTGAGTAAATGTAAGAGGAATGATCCTGACAAGTAGACTTAACTCGAGCATCCATCACTTGAAGAGAAACGACATTGCATGACTGCCATTTTTGGCCTTTAATCATGGAGGGAGTGATTATCCTTCCTAATCTAATAGGGATTAATGTACAAGGAGATATGTGGATTTGAGGTAGGAAACCAAAGTTATTAGCAGGCCAGGGAAAACTTTATTTACATTAATTTAAATAGATAAATTGTATCATTTACATTTAACTATATAAAATGTTGATGTTGAGGGTTTCTTCTCGAATATTGTGTAGTATCATTGAAGATTCTGACATTTCGAGTGAACACTTCACCCATATTTAGAAACATAAATCTACATAACTAATAAGAAGGGTGTTAGACCAAAAATAAATAGATAGAGGATCTGACCATTAGAGCATATAAGGGATTTTTGTGAATGTTATTGAAAATTAAAAGTATATAATTTATTAACAATCAAATAAGAATAAAAGAATAAAAAGACCAGTTATAAGAATATAAATAAATAAATTATCGGATTTGGATTAAATTAGAATAAAATATACCTTATCAGGGTGCGAGCGAGTTGCATTAGGATTGTGGTTATGATTAATGTGATGAAGGGAAACGCTATAGGGTGGCTTCACTCCAACCCTCACACACTTGAGCCTTATGGAGAGGTTGCAAGATCGCTTTTAAGCTAAGGTTTTATGATGGCAATATTTTAACTTCACACCACAATTTTCATGCTCTGAGAGAGGATAAGGCTATAGGTCTATTGGTAGCTTGACGTTTTAATGTGAAGGAGCTCCATGCGGTCCACCTCCCGAGTGTAGTCGACCACTTTCCCTCAATGGTCTATCTCAATGTGTATTTTTCTTTTCTAGGCTTCTCTTGTTCCATCTCTCCTGCTCACTTAGTTTCTATGTATTATCACTGGAGTAGTGGTTATATTTTGATGCCTGTAGTTAGATGGAATCTTACCAAGGATTATTGGAAGGAAAAATTGGGATTTTATGATGGATTATCTGAATACTGCACTATTGTTTCTGTTTATTATGGAATCTTGCTATCTCACATGGGGATGTATTGGGGTTTTTCAGTATGACATTTTACTTATATCTCATGCATGGAGGCCTATGTTTACTACCTTGATTGTTCACTAGTTTTTCTCCTCAATAAGTATTAGGATCTCCCGGATATGGTTTTTCTTAATCTGTCTCTTTATACTATCCTAAGACAACTTGGGGAGCCTTGGGTGGTTGTCCCTGGACTCCTGGGACAGATCCAAATAATTTTTGAAGACAATTATTGGGTAGACAACCCATGTTCTCATTGTTATATGCATGTATGCCATGTTAACCTTACAAGTTTATTTGCACCGAGAGGGTTTTGGGACTTTAAGTTGGTCAACTGTGTGAGCCTGAGGTTATAACACCTAGTTCCACAACATGTCATCCTAGTGACCCTAATTTAAATTGTCACATGGCTCGCTCCACCTCTTTCAAAGGCTCTCTAGAAGATGGAGGCCATGGATGTGGTAGGAAGCCAGGGACAAGTCATGAAGGTAGTCAACCCCAACCTTTCCCAGCGAGGAATAAAGGATGCAAAACCACCTCATGACTCATCCGGGATTCAACTCAAGCATTTAAAATTGGTACTTCATCTCAGGTTCTCTAGTTAATTTTGGGTTGGGAAGTTGAGTTGAACCAAAAGGCAACAAACGTATATATTTATTTGGGTGATTGACAGGATTTGGTGCCCGACCCAGGTCATTCTAGAGGCAAGTATTCACAGCATAAATAGACAATCTATTTTTATTGGTTAATGAATAATATAGTAGCCAAAGCCTTGGCTAACCCTCCTATAGATTCTTCAAAGTCTAGTCATGGAATTTTAGAAATTCATAAGGAATTTCAATTGATTCAATTCCAGCTCCAACAACATAATGACTGTCTCAGTCACATTGAGAGACATATTATGTGGCTCCCTCAGATAGAACTACCTGTTTTGAGTGTGAAGGATCCAACTCCAATGGATTCTTCTAATGATTAGTAGCATGTTTGGATTAGTTTTGGTTTTTAATTTTGTCATATGAAGTATTTGCAAACTATGCTTTCTAGTTTTAGTTATTTAGAATGTAGAAGATTTAAAGATACTGAGACATATATAGATTTTCTAGAAAATATTAAACTTTTCTATTTTTGGATGGCCTATAATGCAGTTAGGTGGCCAAGAAATATGGTTTCCCTTTGCGCAGGTTGAGGCCACCTAACCACTTGAATTTTGGTTGTAGCCTATCTTTTTTGAAGAAAATGAATGAAGAAGTCCTGCCAAGCTTACAAAAAATAAATAAATTAGAATTAAAATCATTGGTTCAATATTAAAATAATTAATAATACTTTTTTTTTGTCAGCCAATAATATTCTATTATATTATTAGGAAAATGAAAAATACATGATGTTTGTCAATGACTCTCCTTGATTCACTTTGACTGGATTTGTTAGCTATGAGAGCCAAAATATAGTGCATAAGATTTTCCATTTAGACTTTATTGCCAGAGGGCTAGACAACCATACATACCAAAAAGGAACAAAATTAGTAAACATCCAATAGACTGCATATCAAGGTGGCAGTTGGAGAGAGCGCATGAGTGGAGCTACCATTGGGCCAATGATTTCATGAATATGGAAGTCAATGTGCTCCATTCTTTCCTCGAGCTCATTCAGGAAATCATTTGTTTGTCGTTAGATTCTATGCATGTTGGCCAATCGCTCAAATATCTCAGTTTGGTTGTATTAAATCTCATTCATATATGCCACTAGCTCATTTCTATCCTCATATCTATGTTCTCGGAGGATATCTGGGTTGGAATGGATTCGTCTCAAATTCTCAACTATCAATTCCAAGGAAGAGGGCTGAATGACATGGCTGTGAGAGTGGACTGGATCTTGGGAAATTTTTCCCTCCCTCTCCATGCTCCCAAAATCCTCATCACTAAAATTTTCCCCTCTACTCGCTCTTTCCTCTTGCCTCCCCCATTAGCCACCTCCTCTTTGGGGTCTTCCACACTGGCAAAGCATCCCTGCATGCAAAAAAACACCCTAGACCCAAACCAACACACTGACAAATTCCCCAACCAGATACGTTTTCTTCAGAACTTAGAGAGCCTAATGCTCTTGACAACAAACCACAACACTCAACTTGGGAGAGGGATAGGAGCACCACAACACTTGACATATCCACATGGCACATGAAATGGTGGAGTCCACTCTATTACGTAGAAAATACCTCCAGGAGAGTCCAATTCTAGATTGGCTCATTGCGACCCACCCCTCCCACCATGCCACAAGGACCGAAACCCCTCTGTGACTTACTTTTGACGCAGTAGTCTTCTCAGTCCTAGGCTTACAAAATTCACTAATAATAAACTCGGGGGAGATGATTGATGCATTCCACCACATCAAAACAAAGAAATAAAATAGAACTACTAATAGACAACATTCAAACATGAGGTAGCATAGTGGGGGTCCAACCCCTTCCCCGCCCATAGACACAAACTTTTGAGATTGAAAACACACCCAATTTAGACTGAAATGGAGAACTTCAATACTAAAATAACATAATCCATGAACTAACAAGAGAAATCGAGAACCTGCACACGAAAACAATAAGGTGGTGCTCTCCCTCCCCCTGATCACAACCATACGGACCTAAGATGGAGCACAAGTTCTAGAGAAGAGGTATACCTTGAGACCAGTGAGCTCCTTCCAAGACAGAGACCAACAGCGCATGCAGATTCCATTAGTAATGATTACCAAGTCTAGGTTGTACATGGACCTTCGGGGATAGAGTTGCGCCTATCCAAGGTCCCAAATAAACACTTGAGCTCGACCTATTACTGTTACACATAAAAAAATTGTCTATCACTGCTGAATGGTGCCTGTTCGACTCTCTGAAGGATTATTCCTAGTATACCAAGCAAGTAATTCCCTCCAAAATTCCTTTGCTCATTTCCTGGTTAGCTATTCCCTTTCCATTCTGCTTCACATGAATAATAAACATTCCCAAAACCTCTAGAAAATTCAATGTCCAATCGAACAACTGACAAATCTCCTTTAGTTGTTTTAGCATGGATCACGTGTGTTGGAAGGAGGTAGCCCCGTGGCCCCTTGCATCATTGTATGGTCACCCCCATTGGGGGGAAATAGTTAATTAATAATTATTAATATTAGTGAGAGGTCAAGTTAGCAAGATTATTAAAATGTTTAAGAATAGGAAGAAATTATAAGAATGAATGCAAATTTTGTGAACATTATTTTAAGTCCAACAGGAATAAATAATACATGAAAGGGGTTTACTCAATACCTTGCTCTTGTGGGATTCCCTACATTGAGGAAACTGGTTGCCTATTAATTAGAGAATTCATGAGCATGCAACACAAATTAAACATAAGTGTTTCTGCTCCTTAGCTATAGCTGAGCATGCAGAGAAAACTAAGCACCATGTCTACATTGAGGATTCTCAGGTCATTGCTAGGATTGATTACTTTCATCATAGAAAGTTAAGGGAGACCATTGAAATTGAGAAGTAGAAAAATAATCTCAACATGAATAATGGTTGAAAATTAAGTGAGAATTGGATTTTATTTTAAGTAAATTATTTTTATTTTTTATTTCTATTCATTTTTATATTTATTTTATATTTATTTATATATTATATTTCTGTGTTATTTTTTAATTACTTTTGATATTATGGGTCTTAACTTATTTTTATTTGGTTTAATATATAATAACATTTAATAATATTATTTGTTATAATATTGTATTTTATTCTAATAATATAAATATAAAGCAATTATTTTCCTTTTATTTGATTATATATTTAATATGTATTATATATGTGTGTGTGAGAAAGACATATAATAATAATAATCTTACAGTGGTATATTAATAATTTTAATTTATAATTATAGTTAGGTTTTTTTATTCTAAATTATTATATAGTAATATTATATTAATTTAGTTTAATTTTTCTTTCTCTTATATTTTATCTATTATTTTTTGTTCCAAAATTTATGGTTTTAAATAACCATATATTAACTTAACGTTCATATTAAACTTAAAATATGTTATCAATTTAATTTTTCTAATGTTTACTTCTGGAACAAGATGTATCTCTCCTATTTACATCTAAGGATATATTTGTTTTTTTCATCTTTATCCCAAGGATGAACCACATTAGATGTTTTGAAATGTGGACCAACAACTAATGATGTGATTAATTCAAAATCTCAAACAACAATATAGATCATAAAAGCTTAAAATAAAAAAACTAAATTAAATTATCGATTAATTAGATTAAGATTAAATTTAAATTACATAATTAGATGAAAATTAAATTTATATTAAATAATTAAATTAAGATTAAAATAAATTAATTAGGAATAAATAAATTAAATTAAAACTAAAATTGACTGAAATAACCAAAAATAACTAAAAAGGAAATGTGAACAAACATAAATATCAAAACAATCAAATAATAATAATGATTAATAATAAGGGAGACCAAATTAGAATAATTAAAAATAATTATTAAAATATTATTAAATTTTTTAAAATAATTGGTCAAAGAGACAAAAAGTTAATAATATTTTAATGTTATATTTATAGGTCAAATTAGCTAGATGAAAATATGATTGAGATTATTATTAATAAAAAAATTGGTAAATAACTAATAATGAATAAAATAAAAGATGTTGATCAAAAGTAAAAGGTAAAGAATTGAAATCTAGGATAGAGATGGGGTTAAATAAAATATCTTGGATTAATTATAATTAATAGATTAAATTACTAGAATGGAAAAGGGGGATTTAGATTGAAATAATTTAATATATATAAGAAAAAGGTTGAATTAGATTAGGAAAAATGGAAAAAAAGGGAAGAAAGAAGGTGTGGATGAAAACAAGGGGATAAGAAGAATAGGTTCAGGTGAAAGATATTAGTGCAGGGTTTACTGATATAGGGTTAGATTTTTGAAAATAAGAAATGGATAGTAGGCTTCCAAGATTGACTCAATTTATAACCATCTTCTTGATTAAAGTTGTTAGGGTGCTTTTCGATTTCTAAAGCCTCCCTAATGATGCACTTCGTGTGGAATGGGGTGGAGACTGTGATTTTGGTGTTAGCGAAGTGTTCTTTAAGGCGAGATTTGAAGGATCTCCCAATTTTTCCAATGTAAGACATCCCACAATAATAAGGGATGTCATAGACTTTGAGGCTCAACATAGGGTCATTCTTGTCTTTGGGAGATCGGAAGAGCTAGTTAAGGGAGCTTTGAGGTCTGAATAAGGCTTTGATGTTCCTTTCTGAAAGCAATTTGGAAATACGATCAGTAATTCCTTGAATATAGGGAAGGGTGACTCTGGCTAAAGGAGGATTAATGGTTGAATTTTTAGGGTGAGGATGGAGAGTAGAACATAAATCCTTTTTAACTTTGGAGGAGGTGTAACGATTAGCTTTGAGGGCTTTGGTAAGATGGGTTTCTTCAATGGGAAAAGATTGATAGGGAGAAATCTGAATGCCGTGAGTAACAAGGGTTTTAATAACAAACAAATTTTGAGAAGGATGATGGTGGGAGGTGGCATGGGGGTGCTTGTTGGTATGGGTTTTCATTTGATATACTTGGTGGGTAAAAGAGCCATTAGGGAGGTAGGAAACAAGAATGTTAATAAAGGGGATGGAATGGTTACTTTCAATTTCCATTTTGAATTAGACATGGGGATAAATTTGATAGAGATAGGTGAGGAAGGATAGGAGTTCAGGTATACCTTGGGTCCAAATAACAAAGGTATCATCAACAAACCACTTATAGGGTTTAAGTTTTAAGTGGTAGCTATCAAGGGCTAAGGTCTCAAAGTGATCCATAAAAAAGTTAACAACAATGAGGGAGAGTGAGGAGCCCATAGTTGTGCCCTTAGTTTGTTCAGAACAAAATCCATTGAAAGTAAAGAAGTTGGTGGTAAGGAATATATTGATAATATTGAGGGTTTCAAAGTCCATAATATTGGAAATAACGTCAATGGATTTCTGAATAGATATTTTAGTAAAGAGGGGAACAACAACAAAAGTAAATAAGATGTAATTTTCATCTAGAATGAGTTGTTTAGTTTTCTCAATGAAGTTACAAGAATATTTAATGAAGGAAGAGTTTTTTCTAGAGAAGGGATGAAACTTCTTGGCAAGGAATCGAGAAAGGGCATGGGTGGGACCACCAATAGCACTAAATATAGGTCTAAGGGGAATATCTTTTTTTGTGGATTTTAGGTTGACCATAGATTCAAGGAGTAATGGGGTTAAGTGGAATGACAAGATTTTGGAACAAGGGGTCTATGGATGAGGATTTTATGGATTTACTGACTTTGTTGGTCAAATATTTGATGGGGTTCTTATGTAAGGGCTTGTATAAAGAAGAGGAAAGGAGATCAAGCATCTTACTATGGTAACAAGAAGAGTTAATAATGATAGATGCATTTCCTTTGCTATCTTTTAAGATAATAATACCAGGATTGGAATTAAGCTAACGAAGGGCCATAAATTCATCTTTAGAAAGGTTAGGTTTTGGGAGCTTGGAGTTTCGAAGAATGTGACAACACTCTTTTCAGAGCTCTTCTACTTCATAGGAGGGAAGGTTATGGGATATGGATTCAATGGAGAAAATGATGTCTTCAAAGGGGATGTTTTTGGGAACAAGAGAAATGTTGAAACTTTTTCGAAAAGGCATAGTGAAGGGACATTAAGACCAATAGAGGATAGGTTAATCACTTTGGTATTGAGAGAAGGAGGAGGACAAGGGGGGATGGAAGTTAAGGTGTTAGGAGAGGGATAAGTGATTAAATTTAAATTAGGATTAGAATGAGAGATTAAAAGTGAATTAGGATTGGAAGGTGGAGGAGGAGAGGATTTAAGGGGAAGAGGGAAGGGGGAAGAAATAATAGAAGAAATAAGGTGAGATTTATTAATGATTTGGGGGGGAAGTTTTATTAGGATTATTGGTGATAAGGGGTTTAGAAGAAATATTATAGTTAGAATCAAGAATCGAATAAAGAGAATAAGACCTATGGTTTCAAAGGGGTAAGGAATTATGGGAAACATTAGAAGAATTAGATGAAGGGGGAGAATAGGGGGAATTTCTAGTTATTAAATCTAAGGGGGAGTTGTCAAGTCCAACTAGCATAACCAGTTGAGGATGGGACTCATCAACAAGGTGAGCTAGGATCAAACCTCACAGAGGCTATTGAGCCTGTGTTAGGGGGAGGAGACATGCTAAAATCTAGTCATCTTAGGGTTGGTGTTTCCTAGGCTGAGTGAGATCCCTGGGTGATTTTAATGGCTTAGATGCCCCTGATTCAAGGTTTCTCAAGCCACAGGTCAATCTTGGATAAACATATATCACTTGGAAAAAAAAAGTCGAGAGGCAGTTTGGGTGAGGGTTTGGGGGAGGGGAGCAAAGAAATCAAGCAGAGGGGAAGCGGGGATAATGGGGAGAGGGGAAGGCGTAGTGCATGAATACTACTACAACGTTGGAATAATATAGGGGGTTGAAGTATGGGAGGATGTGATGACACACAAAGCTATAAAATGAGGGGAAGGCGAAGTGTAGGAATTTTGCTGCAATGCTAGAATAATGTAGGGTTATGACAAGTTGGAGGAGGGACTGACACATGGAGCAACAAAATGAGGTGGCCACATCAATGTAGTGTGTTTGAACATCACTTTTGAAAACATGAATGCCTATAGGTAAGGAGTCAGAATAGAGAGTCGCATTGGTCAATGGTAAGGTTGACATACTTGTGTCGATATGAGAGCTCGCAGTCAAAGAAATAAGGTTATAGGACCAGAGAGATAGGGAAACCAAGGATGGAGGGGCCAAGATTCTCAAGGTGACAAAAATAGGGTGGGATTTTTCATGGTTTATGAGGGAGATATGGAAGGGAGGGCCGGTTTAGGTGAAGTAGAATGCAAAAGGATTAGAGAGGAAGGATTATGGATGTATTCAGTAGAAGGAGAACCAAAGGGAAGAGAGGGGCCCTGAAGGGAATGATAACAAGAATAAGGGTGGGAAAGATGAGATTGGGAGACCAAAGGACTATCAAGAGATAGATTCAGATATTGGGAAGAAGATAAGTTGTAGGATGAAAATCTTGAGAATGGTTTATGCCATAGAGTGTGAAATTTATTAATTTAATTATTATTAGATAATTCAGGCGTGCTAAAAGTAGAAATAAAAGAACATCTATCAAGAATATTCTATAAATCATGATTAATAATGGATGCAAGTTTTAAATGTAATTTAAGAAGCTTAGAAGATAAAATGGATATGATGGACTTGGTGTGGTAGTTTTTAGCTCAAAGAGTAACAAATCTCATCTTGGATAAGATCCAATTGAGCTCAAGTCTTCATTATTGAGAAGGAAATTGAGTAAATATGGGAAAAATTGATGCATCTTGACACTGGTTCAAAAAAACTATATCAACAACTCTTTTGGCCATTTTATGTGTAGATTTTTGAACATTCTGGTCTCATAGGGACAACCTTCTCCATAAAGGGTTATAACTTTAGTATGTAGGTTTTCACATTAGAGATAATTTATATTAAATTCCCCAATCCTAGTTTTAAATGTATTGTAACACTTATTTTAATTTATATAAAATTAATTTAATATTTTACAAAATTAAAATAAAATTTAATAATAATAATAATCCATGGGATAAATCAATTGGTGATTGTCTTATTATAAAGTATTGTGGAAAACCATTAGATTTAAAATTCAAACCATCATAAATCAATTAAAAAATAATCATAAAAGAAATATTTTAATTTTAAAAATATTTTTTCAACCTGAAGATGAACCACATTTTTTGGTTCGAAACATCAATATATATTTGTTCATGAAATTTGATGAATTGGGAAAGTTATTTGCAACAAGATATTTTTTTGTCAATAATATTATTTATTTATTTATTTATCAAATTACAATATCAAAGTTACATTACTTTCCATGTACATATTAAATTCATTTTCTCTCATTCTATATATATATATATATATATAGGGCTGGGGGAGAGAATCTTCTCGATTGAGTGAGGATGGAGCGGGGTGCTAGGGTTTTTTTCTCTATGTAGGGTCAAGGAAATTGTTATTGTACACAAGATTGATTCAGGCGTAGAAGGGGAACCAAGGCTTGAGGGCATTGAGTTTACCCTTAACCATGACAATGGATGTGGAGGGTTTTGGATCCTGAATGCGGTGAAGCGATAAAATTTTTGGTGTGGTGTGGCTATAGATTAAAAGGGATTGACTAGATCTAGCCCCATGGAAGGTCCTTAAGGTTGGGCTCATTTAGAGGAAAACACCTAGGCTCAGCGTGTTCATAAGGGGCTTATGGTATGCTTTAGTGACGATTGTGAGTGGAGGGTGAAGACACAACAAGAATACCCATCAGTCCTTTTAGACAACAACATGGCTCATTTGGAGTGGTGGCTTGAGGTGAGCCAAACGAGGATGCTCTTTGAACATACCTATTTTCGTGTGTAGGTATCCCATGATAATGCTCCCTCTTGGGATTAAAATCCATTGAGGTAAAAATTCCCTAAGGTTGATTTGGAGTATGGGGTCTTAAAGTGACCTACATATATGAGGAATCAGTCTTTCCGAGGGAATATCTACCATTTCTCCCTCTTCGATTTGGCAAAAAGGAAGGTAAAATTAGAGAAAGAACCATACCATACTTTCTTAAAAATATATAAATGGGAAGACCTCCATTTTCTATACTAGGGGTTCAGATTTGGTGGAAAATTTGAATTTGAGCATCCAGAAAAAACTTGGTATACCTACAATATCCCAAAATTTGTTATTCAAAGGGAAATTTCTACATGGTTTTCTCTAGATGACAAACTATTTCATTGAACAGAACTCCACCATCATTTTAAATTTGAGGCTGCATGGTGGAGCTCAGGTCTCCAGAAATCCTAATGGATTAGCCTCCTTTAAGGATGTAGTGCAAGGGAAGGCCCAAATCCCATCAAATCAGATCCAAAACAACTAAGGACACTACATTGTTGATCAAATACAAGAAATAGTAGACATGGAAGTTAATCTTCCAGAGGAAAATTCTCTCTTTTCTGTTCTTCAATCTAGGGCTATCATATGCATATTCAATGGTTTCTTGCCTAGATATGACATATTACACTAGTGGGTTTTCTCCACTTGGACCCCCAACTGTGATATCTATTTATGTTCCAAAGTTTTCTTCATTGTTTAATTTGATACACAAACATATCTGGATTTTGTCACAAATGATGGATCATGTTTATCGGGTAGAGGTGGAATCTTTATTACTCCATGGTTCCCAAATTTTGACGCTACAAATATGGTGGTATCAACAATGTCGGTATGGGTGAGACTACTCAATCTCCTTTTTCGTATTTGGCACCATAAGGTCCTATAGGATATTAGAAATACTCTAGGAATATTAAGAAAAGATGGAACTTAAAAGAACGAAAAAGACATCTTTACATTTGTCAGAATTTTTGTGGATATAGATCTCTTTTTTTTTTTATCTATTATGTTTCTGCAATCTTCGTAGGTGTGTAGATCATCTTCCAGATTCATTGCATTAGGTTATTGTTGCTCGATGTTTTGAACCATCAACGATGGTTCATCATCAGGAGAATTTGTGAATACTGGTCTTATTATTCAATTTAATAAATAGATGTAGGAGATGCAAGAGATGTATTGCTGACAGATATTAGGGTTTGTTTAACCTGTTATTTTATGATTTATTTTTTATTTTTTTTTAAATTAATGATTGATAAATAATTAATTAGTTAGTTAATTTTCTAATCTATTTATTTATTTATATATTTATTTATATTATTATTATTTTTTTTAATTTTTATTTATTTATTTTTAACTATTGTTATTTATAAATTGAATTGTGACATGACATGAAAGGTCTACATGACTGTATCCTATTGAAACATAAAAACTTCTAGTGGAACCTGTTTTCAAACTATGATAACAAGACATTTAGATGTTGAAATTGTTTTCAAATAGGACACCTACAGAACACATTCCTGCAAATAGAAAAGAGCCCAAAAAAGAAAAAGAGGTAGGCCCATAAGCTAAAGGGATGACAAATATTCGACCCTCGCCTTAGAAGAAGAAGAAGAAGAAACCACGAAGAATCATCTAAATGAAAATGCTCAAGCCCAACAAGGAAATCAGACAGAAGGGGGAGTTATGGTTCAGTCTGAAACCACAACCCACCCTTAGAGGGGTACAAAATTAGCAGTGATCCTTGAAGCATAAAAGAAATAAAAAGAGGAAATATAAAATGAACATGGCATGGGGGGTATCAAGAAAACTCATATATCCAAGGGCTTAGATTTAGAAAAATAAGCTCCCTTGTAGATGTTTAGATATGAACTAGAAGTGGTACAAGTTGATCCCAATCATGGGGGTGGCGAAAGGTTCTGAAAAAGAAAGGAAAAGTGGAGAAGTTATTGGATTTCTATCAAATTTAACTTCGACATATTTTATATAATTTTTCCATTTTTTTTTTTTATTACTCATAAGCCAAACATCTTATATGATCGAAAGCTTTTAGCATCTACAAAATGTAATTTTGGTCCTTGTTTCAAGTTTAATAAAATTACATTTTTTATCAACGCAATACATGCATAAATACATACATACATACATACATACATATATATATACACTTTGTATTAACATAAAGTAGTCATAAGTATAATGCGTGGAGATTGAGTGGTAGGGAGGAGTCACTATTATCCTCCCCATTGAGATTGACATATTTCATCTTTAGGAATCATTTCTACATGAAAGGTAACCAACTAACATAGACACAAGTGAGATTTCTGTAAACATAGTAAATATTAATCTCCAATACAATAAACCATAATAAAAAGAAAAAGAAAAAATAAATAATCATAAAATAAAACCATAATAATAATAATTATAAAATAAACAAATATATATAGTATTAAATAATTTAAACTTAATAACATTAAAATTTAACACACTATAAGCTGTATTCAAATCAAAACTTAAAAAATTAAAATAATATTTATAGAAATTCAAAATTCAAAAATATATTGCAATTATAAAAATAAAATAATATAATATAAATATAAGTTTATTTATTAAAACGTTAGCTATATATATATACATATATTTTTATTATGGAAAACTTTTATTATGGAAAAGAATCAAAATTTAAATACATAAAATTAGAGCAACTTTTTATTAATAATTTTATATTAAATAATAATAATTTTCATTAATATTTATATAATAGAAAAATTAATACTATTTTATAATTAAGTATTTAAAACATAGTTTATTATAGGATTAAGTAGTGACACATATTAACATCACATAAGGCCGTTGTCATGTTAACTTGATATGTGGGAAAAGGTAAACCTATTATCATGCTTAATCCATGTTATAATATAATTGGATCATTTATTTTTATTTTTTTAATAACGTGAGGTGATATTAAAGTAACTTATATTCTTCACATATCATACTTTCAGTTAGTCGTGTTGTTAGGGTGAAAAAAATAATTGTTCAAGGAAGCAATTTAGGTTACGATGGTCAATCTTGATAAGGAAATGTCTCTATGAGATATGGGTGATATGTTTCCATTACATTAAAGGTAGCTACTATTTCCTTCTTATATATGGATTTTCCAAAATTATGGTTATATAATTATTTATGGGTGAATGTTTAACGGGTATTTTTCTTGTATCAAGAATTCTTCCTGATATTCTCTTAAATCATTGTATTTCAAGATTTTTTTAATTAAAATCAAGTATTGTTAGTACTAGAGGAGTGCACATGACATCTTTTAAATCTATGAAGGCTTATTTTTCTACATTTTTTTAGAAAAATATACTAAAAGAGTGAAGGGAAGGAAACTATAAAATTTCCATAATTTTTCACAAATTCCTTGTAGTAGCTAATAAGTCCTAAGACTTTATGTAAGCTCTTCAATATTTTGGGTCAAGGCTAATCTTGAAACATTTTCACTTTCTTAGGATGATATTATACTCTATCTTTCCAATGTGACCCAAATATTCAATGGTAGAAGTCTTAAAAGCACATTTAGAATGCTTAAGGAATAATTAATTTTTTATTAAGAGCTGCAAGGACTTAATGACATTCTCTATGTGTGATTCTCATGCTTTACTACATATGAAGATATCATTAAAGAAGCATGGAACAAAATTGCATTGGAAGGGTTTGAAAATCTTGTTCATGAGTCTCTAGAAAGTGGATGGTACATTACAAAGACCAAAAGGCATAACTAAAATCTCATAATGAAATTATTGTGTCTAGAAGGATATCTTATGGCTGGCATGTCTATCTCATTCATCTCTATTTAGTGTTATCCCTAATGCATGTCAAGCTTATTGAAATAATTGGCTTCATGAATTCCATATAGGAGATAATTGATAACTAGGATATGAAATTTGTACTTGATCATCAATTCGTTGAGAGATCTAAAATCAAGAAACATGCACCAAGTGCCTTCCTTTTTTAACATTGTGATAATTAGTGCTAATTAAGGGCATGTGTCATGACATATGACCCCAGACTTGAAGAGTTCTTGAATGGTATTGTCTATTTCATTCTTTTGTGCAAAAGGGTTTCAATAGGGACATGCATTTTGGGGTTTACTTCTTGGAAATACGAGAATACCATTGTTATACTCTCTATGAGAAAGGGATAAATCCTTTAGTGTCCCAAATACCTCATGATGTTTGTTGAGATCTGGCTCCAATTCTCGGTCAATTTCTTATATTTGAATTTGCATAAACTACGAGACATTAAATTGGGAAATAATTCTAGTGTCCTTTCTTTAATGACTTTTCCATATGATGAGAGATGACTATATTAGGAGGGATTTCCTAAATCTATCGAAGCGTGTATACTTAACACTCTTTAGTGAAAATAATATATATCTCCTTGAAATGTAGGGTGTGTTATCACCTATTACACCTTTTTGTAATTGTGTCAAATGATGTCAAATAGTGGCCAAAAAGGGGAGCCGAAGTGCGAAAAGGCCAAAGAGGAGAGAAAATATTAGAGTTGGAAATCACGAGGAGGAACCCAAAATCAAAAGCATAAGTCTCGAAGCCAGAAGGAAAGTTGAAATATGAAGAGGAGTGCCAAAATTTGGGACTCGATCACATCAGAACCCTTCTAAATTCCTTTTCAAAAAAAATATGATGAGAGGGGCTTTGATATCATGCGGCAGTCGGTCACAAAGACTTAAAAGAATCGAGGGCGTAGAGTGGCTAGAGTGTTTAAGTACCAAAAAAAGGAATATCAAAGGTAGAAGGCATAAAAACTCCTTTTTAATTCATTTTTGGAAAACTTACGATCATAAAGGGCTCTGATTTAGGCTGGCACTTAGTCGCAAAGCATTCCAAAGGACCACAGGGCATAATCCATCGGAACATCGAAGTTTGAGAACTCCTTAATAAATTCATCTCTTTAGAAAGTGCCAAAATCATGGAAGAAGGGGAAATACAAAGGAGACCTTTGAAAATCTAAAGGTGCTAGGGGCATTTTCTCTTTGCTCTGAAGATGCCACGTGGAAGCTAGTGATTCGTCTCGAATAACAGACATGGTTGATGAAGTCAACATGACGTAGGAGCATAGGGGACACGTGGTAGTTAGTTTTGGCATTTTTAAGGGCCTAAACGGGAAAATATGGGTGACACGTGTCACTACCCAAGAGGTGCCACGTGGAGATGAGGATGTTAGCATGACGTCACTTTAGAGGTCTGCATTTCGGAGGAAGAGGCCATTGGAACTCTATTTTAATTAGCATTTGAAAATACTCCAATGGAAGGAGCTCCAAAATCATGTGGTAATTGGTCATGTATAATCCACAGGGATCAAGGGCTCGGACCAAGGCCAAGAACCCAAGAATTATAAAGAATATCGGAGGGAAAGGCCATCAGAAATTTAGTTTAATTCTTATTGGAAGAACCTCCGATGGAAGGAGCTCCAAAATCATGTGGCAGTTGGTCACAAAGACTCAAAGGGACCAAGGGCACAAAAATGGGTGGAGCACCTAAGTGCTAAGATGGAATTTCGGAGGATGGTGTGATCAGAACTCTTTTTAATTCCTTTCAAAAAAGTTTCAATGAGAGGGTCTTCGATATTTGTTAGCACTCGGTCATGGAAATCCAAAGGGACCAAGGGCACAGAACTGGGTGGAGCACCTAAGTGCTAAGATGGAATGGGGGATGGTGGCATTAAAACTCTTTTTAATTCCTTTTGAAAAACCTCTGATTGAAGGAGCTCCAAAATCATGTGGAAGTTGGTCACGAAGACTCAAAAGGACCAAGGGTTCGGACTAAGGCCAAGCACCATTTCTCTCTCCTAAAAACTGGACACATGGGAGTAGATAGTCGGTTCCAAGAAGCTAACAGGGCATATTACACCAGCATGATGTGGCAAGACAAGGACATGTGGTAGGTTATTTCAACATTTTGGAGGGCCTAAAGGGACAAATCTGGGTTGCACATGTCATCACTCAATAGACGCCACGTGGGGATGATGATGCCAACATGATGTTATTTTGGAGATCTGTAATTCGGAGGTGAGAGAAATTGGAACTCATTTATAATTAGCTATTGAAAAAAATTTCAATTAAGAGGGCTTCGATATTATATGGAGCCCGGCCATGGGAACTCTAGAGAACCAATGATGAAGATCTGGGCTAAGAACCAAGAGCTATGAGCTCATCATAAATGGGAGTTTTTGTAACCCCAAGTTTAATTATTTATTTGAAAACATATGATGAAGAGGGCTTCGATATTATATGGCAACTATTCATGGAAAAACAAAGGGACTGAGGGCGCAAAACTGGGTGGAGCACCTAAGTGCTAAGACAAAATTTTGGAGAGTGGTGGCATTAAAAATATCTTTAAATCCTTTGTAAAAAAATTCTGATTAGAGGGGCTCCGATATATGATGGCACTTGGTCGCAAAGACCTAAAATAACCAAGGGCTTAGACCAAGGCCAAGAACCCAAGAGTTATAAAGCATTTTGGAGGGAAGGTCCATCAGAACTTTAATTTAATTATTATTGGGAGAATCTTCGATGGAAGGAGCTCTGAAATCATTTGGCACTTGGTCAAGACCATCCATAGAACCAAGGGCTAAGCACGAATTACAAAGGGAGATAAGACCCCGATAGGAGCCCAAAGGCTTTAGCACCCAAGCGTTGAGGTTGAGGTCATGACACAACTTCCCATGGGATAAACAGGAAGAGGGCCAATTGAAGAAGAGCTTGAAGGCTTCGAGACTTTATGTTTTTGGAATTTTATTTCAAATTAAGTTACGAGCATAGAAGGCTTCAATATTGCAATGCCTATGCATTAAAACTTTGGTCACAGGCACTAATCCCATGGTTGATAAGCAATAAAGGTGCTTCAGCAAGAGGAGGCAAGATTGATTAGAGTTCTCTATTTTTGTAACGATATTTTATAAGAGTTACGACATGTACTGGGTTATGATAGTATATCCTGAAGTGTATGTAGATGGATCGGTTGACAGCTATGCTATAGAGCACCGTTAATGCCACCACAATTGATCACTTCCAATTCCAAAAAGGGGGGAATTCAAGAAGTTAAGGGAGAAAGTGAAATGCATATCAACCGGTAACTTTAGAGGAAGACCATGGCAGAGAAGTGGCTTGATTAGAGGTGATCATAGGAATTGGCATGGAGACATTTTGTTGTGGCCATCATTCAGTTTTCCCATGTTTCTTATTTTCTAATTTGTTACATTTTGAAGAAGGAATCAATATGTTATGTATTCATTTGAATACACACATGCTGAGACAGCGAGCCTACCAAACAGTTTTAACATTAGAAGATATTTTGTAACTATTAATTCAAAGCCCCCCTTTGCCCATAAATAGGGGGAAGAAACTCATTTTAAAGTTTCCAAAATCCTGTTCCCAATGGTACAAAATATGTCTTTAGAGATATTTTGAGTTATGTATATAGAAAGAGGTTCCAAATCTTAGTTCAATGGCTTGTTCATGAGGTGTTAATTCTTATAAAAATGTCAACTGTGTTGGACCTATGATATGGACTCCATTTTCAGATATTAATGAAGCAAATCTTGTGATTCCAAGCAGAGTAATGTTTATTATGTGTTCCCCTCTATTTATCATTTCATGTATCTTTATCTTCCTTTGAAATTGTGTAAAGAGGCTGCCAATTTCACTCTGAAATTATGGATTTACTTATGTTATAGGGTAGCAATGGTACCTGTGTAATTACAGATTTACTATTGTTATATTGTAGCCAAAAATACCTGTTAGATCACAGATTTACCAATGTTATTTTGTGATAGAATGTACCCATGAAAATATAGAGCTAGAAACCTTAAAATGTGCTCCATAATTTCTATACTTAATCTGCTTATTCTTCCATAGTTTGGCTGAGATTCATTGCTTAGGATTATGTGTTATCCAACCCTTTGCATTGAATTCCTTCCTCACTTTTTCTTTCTCTCCATTTTTACTGTAAATACAAATATTAAGATTCATTTTACTGTGTGTCAGCCACCATATCAGGACATTTATCCTTGGGATGAGTGATATCTTCCTACATATATATGTGTATGTTTAAGTCTACCTTGGTGGAGGTTGATTGAAGCAATTTATGAATAAATCTATTTCCAATTATATTAAATACAGAGTGCAACACAAATCTCAACAAATCCTCAAAGCACTCCTCTATCATGTCCTAGGCACTGAACATTTCCTCAACTCGAGGGTTGTCTCTAGGAGCTACAACATCTTTTGGCACCATTGTCGGGGAATGAATTAGAACATTTTTCCCTAGGTACAAATTTTTTTTACGTTCCCTTTGTCGAGTGAGCAAGGGAAGTGTGGGTTGAAGATATCTCACCCTAGTGACTCCACTGTCTATATATTTATTTGGTCATCTTGGATTTCAAGAGGCCTCATACTTTCTTTGATGTTAAACAACAGAAAATTTCCCCTACATTTGACCTTGAGGTCACTCACCTAAAGGGGTTTTCAAAATGGCCCTTCCTGCATTGTTGGCAAACAAATTTTCCCCATTGGATTTTAATTTTGTTGTTGGTTATCTCCATCATGTTCCTCCATACCACAAATGATCTTCCTATTTTCCTAGATTTAGTGGAAGAACAGATAAAAGCCCAAACCAATGCCTCAAGGACTTTCATGAATGCATGGAACAATAGGGTATTGTTCTTAAAGATGTGAAAATGAATTTGTTCATGTATTCTTTAGATGAAGATGCTAGAGTTTGGTGCAAAACAATACCTCATGGCAACATATCTTCCTTAAGGAGCTTTCACATAACATTTAATCATTTTTGCAAAAGATTATATCCGCTAGGTGGTCTGTTTGAAGATTGTTGTGAACATTTTAATGTTGAAAATATTTATGAGATTAATGATGTTGCTGAAGATATTTGTGGGGCTCAACTCCAAGAAAACATATACTTGCATCAAGAAGCAATACCCAACAATCAAGAAATGGAAGAAGGAGACATTATCAATCTAGAAACAAACCCTTAGAGATCTTATTCTGTTGAATTCGATGATTCTCTTTCTTATGATTTGTATGACTCTGATGGGGAGTTGAGTGAAGAATAACCACAACAGTCTCAGTCATGGGAAGCTACAAAAAAAGAGGAGGCCCACCATGAGGTTAATAAATAGGCTCCCGTTTACGATTCATATCCTTCAAATGGAGAACAAGTTCAAGAAGCTAGTATTAAAGTCAATAAATATTCTTCAATCTATGATTCAGATGATTCAAAAGAGGATGAGATTGTTGCAAAATTTCAAAGGGATTTGATTACCAGTAATTGGAGACAATTACGAACAACAACTTCTTCAAGAGGAGCCCAAAGTTGAAGAGCCAAGTAGTGTTTGTGGCTACCTGTTACAAAAAGATTCCTTCCTAGAAACTATTCAATAAAGGGAGACAACTACAATTTTTCTCATCAGTTCTATGATCTAGTAGCTGACTACATGGCATCTTTCTTTGGCCCACAACAATATACATCAATTCCAAGGTATGTGTCAAATTTTTGGTATGAAGTTATTATGTGGTGCATGCCTATTTTAGTCATTGATTTTCAAGAACACAACCCAATTAGAAGGTTCATGGAGGAGATTAAAAGAGTTGAGCATCAAATATCAGTTTGGGGGAACATATCAAAATTTTTGTCCAAATATTTTATGTGGTACATGCCTGTTTTAGTTGTTGAATTTCTAGAGAATGATGGCATAAGTTCCAGTACTCATATGTTGAGATGACACCATTGGAAGGCTGACCTCTCTTGGGTGAATTGATTCGTGTACATAAGTAAGAGTTGTATATAAATAAGCTCACCAGGTGAGCATTTAATTTCTAGTTTCTAGAGGTGATAGTTCTACATTTTAGTATCATGAGGAAAGGATTCCCAGTAAATAAAGTTCAATGGAGATTTTCTAGTTTTATAGGTTCAATATATTTTTGACTCCATGCCCAATGGTGAAGGCTATTAGTATATAGGTTCTCAACACCTTGCTAGCAAGGAACTATCCCCAGTTAGAGCCAATTTTGTCACCTATTACACCTTTTTGTAATTATTTCAAATGATGTCAAATGGTGTATAAAAGGGGAGACAAAGTGAAAAAAGGCCAAAGAGGAGAGAAAATATCAGAGGGTGAAATCATGAGGAGGGACCCAAAATCAAAATCCTAAGTCTCGAAGCCAAAAGTAAAACCGAAATCTAAAGAGGAGTACCAAAATTTGGGACCTGATCACATTAGAACCCTTCTAAATTCCCTTTTGAAAAATTTACGATGAGAGGGGCTTCGATATCATGTAGCAGTCGGTCACAAAGTCTCAAAAGAATTGAGGGCGTAGAGCCGGCAAAGTGCTGGAGTACCAAAAAAGGAATATCAGAGGTTGAAGGCATCATAACTCCTTTTTAATTCCTTTTTAGAAAACTTACGATGAAGAGGGACTCTGATTTATGCTAGCACTCGGTCACAGTGAATTCTAAAGGACTAGGGGTCACAGAACAAGGCGGGACCTCGGAGCATATGCCATCGAAAAACTTGAGTTTCAGAACTCCTTAACAAATGCATCTCTTTGGAAAGTGCCAAAATCATGGAAGAAGGGGAAATACAAAGGAGACCATTGAAAATCCAAAGACCCCAGGGACCTATTCTCTCTCCTCTGAAGAAGCCACCTAGTAGTTTGTGATTTGTCCTGAAAAGCAAACATGGATGATGACGTCAACATGATGTGGTAGAATAACATACACATGGTAGTTAGTTTTGGCATTTTTAAGGGCCTAAATGGGAAAATATGGGTGACACATGTCACTACCGAGGAGACACCACGTGAATATGAGGATGTCAGCATGATGCCACTTCAGAGGTCGATATTTCAGAGGAAGAGGTTATTAGAACTATGTTTTAATTCACATTTGAAAAATATTCCAATGGAAGGAGCTCCAAAATCATGTGGTAGTTGGTCACGTAGACTCCAAAGGGAGAAAGGGCTTGGACCAAGACAAAAACACCCATGCCCTATAAAGAATTTTAGAGGGAAAGGCCATTAGAACTTTAGTTTAATTCTTATTGGAAGAACCTCCGATGGAAGGAGCTCCAAAATCATGTGGAAGTTGGTCACGAAGACTCAAAGGGACCAAGGGCACAGAACAGGGTGGAGCACCTAAGTGCTAAGATGGAATTTTGAAGGTTGGTGGAATCAAAACCCTTTTTAATTCCTTTTGAAAAACTTCCTATGAGAGGGGATTTGATGTTTGTTGGCACCTAGTCATGGAAAACCAAAGGGACCAAGGCCACAAAACTGAGTAGAGCACCTAAGTGCTAAGATAGGATTTCATAGGATGGTGACATTACAATTCTTTTTAATTCCTTTTAAAAAACCTCCGATTGAAGGAACTCCGAAATCATGTGGTAGTTGGTCATGAAGACTCAAATTAACCAAGGGCTCAGACCAAGGCCAAGCACCCTTTCTCTCTCCTCAAATCTGGACACATGGTGGCAGATAGTCGGTTATGAGAAGTTGATAGGGCAAATTAGATTAGCATGAAGTGGCTAGACAAGGACATGTGGTAGGCGATTTCGACATTTTGGAGGGCCTTAAGGGAGAAATATGGGTGGCACGCATCATCACTCAAGAGGCTCCACGTGGGGATGTTGATGGAAGCATGATGTCATTTCAGAGGTCTATATTCTATAGGTGAGAGACATCAGAACTCATTTATAATTAGATACAGAAAAATTTTCCAATGAAGATGGCTTCGATATTATATGGCACCAGGTCATGGGAACTCTAGAGAACCGGGGGCACAAAGCTATGGTCAAGCACCAAGAGTTATGATCTCATTAGAAGTGGGAGTTTTTGTACCTCCAAGGTTAATTATTTATTTGGAAACTTTTGATGAAGAGGGATTCGATATTATATGGAACCCGCTCGTGGAAAACCAAAGGGATTGAGGGCATAGAACTGGGTGGAGCACCTAAGTGCTAAGATGAAATTTTAGATGATGGTGACATCATAAATCTTTTTAATTCCTTTTTGAAAAGCATTTTATGAGGGAGGCTTCTATATATGCTAGAACTTGGTCACAAAGACCTAAAAGAACCAAGGGCTCGGACCAAGGCTAAGAACCCAAGTGTTATAAAGAATTTCAGAGGGAAGGGCCATTGGAACTTTAATTTAATTCTTATTGGGAGAAAATCCAATGGAAGGAGCTCTAAAATCATGTGGCACTTGGTTATGACCATCCATATAACAAAGGTGAAGCACAAATTACAAAGAGTGATGGGCCCCGATAGGAGCCCAAAATATTTAGCACCCAAGTGTTGAGCCTTAGGTCATGACATAGGGTCCCATGGGATAAACATGAGGAGGGCCAATGGAAGAAGAGCTTGAAGCCATCGAAACTTTATTTTTTTGAAATGTTATTTCAAATGAATTTATGAGGATAGAAGGCTGTGATATTGCAGTGCATATGCATTAAACCTTTGGTCACAGGAAGTGGTCCCATGGTTGATAAGCGATAAAGGAGATTAAACAAGAGGAGCTAAGGGTAATCAAAGTTATGTGTTTTCGTAAAAATCGTTTATAAGATTTACGAGATGTGTTGGCTTCCAATAGTATGGCCTAGAGTGTATGAATATGGATGGGTCGACAACTATGTTACAAAGCACCACTAATGCCACTAGAGTTGATCACTTCTAGTTATAGAAAGGGGGAATTCAAGAAATTAAGGGGAGAAAGCGATAGACATATCAAATGGCAACTATAGAGGAATATTGTGGTAGAGATGTGGCCTGATAAGAGGCAATCACATGAATTGGCATGGAGATAGTTTTTTGTGGCCATCATTCAATTTTCACATGTTTGTTATTTTGTAATTTGTTGCATTTTAAAGAAGGAATCATTCTGTTATGTAATCATTTGAATGTGCGCACGCAAAGACAACTAGTTGGTGAGACAACTGTAACATTAGAATGCATTTTGTAACTATTGATTCAAAGCCCCCTTTGCCCATAACAAGGAGAATAAAATCATTTTAAAGGTTCCAAATTCCTGTTCTTAGAGGTCTGAAACCTGTCTTTGCAGATATTCTAAGTTCTGTATATGGAAAGAGGTTCCAACTCTTGCTTCAATGGCTTGTTCATGAGGTGTTAATGCTTATACAAATGTCAATTGTGTTGTACCTATGATATGGACTCCATTTTCAAATATTTATGAAGTAGATATGGTGATTCCAAGATGAGTAATGTGTAGTATGTGTGCCCCTCTATTTATCATTTCATGTATGTTTATCTTCCTTTGAAATTGTGTAAAGAAGCTACTGGTTTCACTCTCAAACTATGGATTTACTTATGTTATAGGGTAGAAATGGTACCTGTGTAATTACTGATTTACTAGTGTTATATTGTAGCCAACAATAACTATTATATCACAAATTTATCAATGTTATTTTGTGACAAAATGTACCCAGGAAAATATAGAGCTAGAAACCTTAAAATGCGCTCCACAATATTTGCACTTCATCTCCTTATTCTTACATAGTTCTGCTAGGATTCATTGCTTAGGATTATGTGTTATCCACTCTACATTGAATTCCTTCCTTAATTTCTCTCTCTCCATTTCTACTATAACGAAAAATATTAAGATGCATTTTATTTTGTGTCGGACACCATATCATAACATTTATCCTTGGGATGAGCGATATCTGCCTACACATATATATATATGTGTATGTTTAAGTCTACCTTGGTGAAGGGTGATTGAACCAAGTTATGAATCAATATATTTCCAATTATATTAAATACATAGTTCAACACAAATCTCCACAAATCATCAAAACACTCCTCTAAGATGTCCTAGGCACTGACCTTGTCCTCAACCCAGGGGTTGTTTCTAGGAGCTACAACAGGGTGGTTGGTCCTAACATGAATAACCAATTTTTCCCCACTTCTATATCACGATATCCCATGTAAATGGAAAATAGATGGGTGTTGAGATGATATTTCACATTTGGATTTTTGAAATTTCAAATTTCCCTCCACTTTTAATCATACCTCTATCGGAAATCATGAGTTGGAATTTTAGCACTAGGTGGAAAAAGGAATGTATTTCCTTTTCCACTCTCTTGTGAATGAAATTGTGAGTACTATCAGTGTTGACTAGGACTACGAATTTTTAGTGCTTGGAGTAGACCATAAGTTTCAAGGTTTGTTGATTTGAAATACCCAATAATGCATATAGGGAGATTAGGGGTTCTTCCAAAAGGATTTGAGGTTTGATATCTACTTGAGTAAGAGTTTTTGTGTCCTTACATAGTAACTCTAGTATCTCTTTGGTAGTTATGTCTTAGGTTAGGGACAAAGTGGTTATATATATTTGGAACAATTTTCATTCATTGCACCTATGACTTGGAGCATATATTTTTATCATAGTTATACTAGAATCCGTGTATTTGGTGGCTTGCTATTTATACTAGAGACAACCTTCATTATTTGTTATGGTGATTGAATAGAAAATGAGGGAAAACATATAGAAAGAGAAGAAGTCTTAAAATGATGGAGATAAGCGTATAATTTTTTTTAATAGGGAGGTGTTGTAAATTTTAGGAAAACTAAAGGCTAGTTAGAAGAAATTAGTTGTAATATAAGATTTAAAAAATCATCTAATGTACCTGTTAACACCCAGGTTGTTCCCTATGACTCCCAAGGGAATACGGCTGGGGTAACCACTAACCAATCTTTAGATTACAGTTTCTAGCCAAACTGTAATCAGAGAGGGCTCTCTCTTTATGATTTGTCTCTGTTATGATAGTATTTTAGGCTAGATATTATGCTCAGGTTTTTGTTTATGTTTTGGTTGAAGGATTCTTTCAATGCCTAAGATGTAATGTTTAAACAGTTGTATTTCATTGGGCAATGGAGTCTAGAGCTGTGAAATGTTTGAAATGCTTCAGTGGGAATGTTCAGAATGCAGGGCCTATTGGGTATCTCAACAAACAAAATTTAAAGCTTAAGTGATGATGTATGATGATGAAATGTATTGCTCAGGAGCAAACTTGAATTCCTGAAACAAGGGTCACTGTGTAAGATATATTCTGAAAGTGCAGCAATTAAGAATTACACTTATCAAGATTATAACTGAGGAAAACATTCATTAACAACGTAGATTGAGCTCAGGGTATTCCATGAATAAATCCTGAAAGCTATTCTTTTTCTTCGCTGCTAAATACTTAGAACTTAGAAACATTTATGGATTGCAAAAGACTGGAGCACAAAACGAAGAGAGTTACAGAAAACTTATTGTATATGAGATGCACAGGGATCCTGCCAAGCTTCAACAAACACCGTGAACGCTTTCAAACAACTCAGAACTTTAGAAATTCCATTACTTTTGTTATTAAACTCTGCAAAGATTACAGCATAGGAAATTCTTCAAGAGAAATCAACAACAACCCCTGCAAGCTTGTGCGAGGGGCAAATATATACAAACAGTATTACAAAATATCTAAGCCGTTGAGTCATCTGAGAAATAAATATGTCACCAACTTTGTACAGAACAGCAGATAAGAAGTTATTGCTGCCTTTAATACAACATAAATGCATCTTTCTATCTGTCAGAATATATTTTGGCTCTTGGAAGCCAACGAGTCGGTTGGAGTGATCTGCATTAATGCTGGAAAATGCGCTTTTGGAGCTGCTCTGCTGTAGCTTCTCGGCCTGGACACCTGTAGCTTCTCACCTTGCTTTGTTGGCCGTAAGTTCTGCTGAGTTGGCTCAGCTTTCATCTTTAATGCATGCTGATTCTTTTAAACTGTCCTGTGCATGACAATTTGTATTTTCTATGAACAAAATTTATTAAATGGTTTCCTATTTATAAAATCATCTGTGTTGCCTTAGTCCACCATTCTTGTGTAGGTAGTTGATGCCTGAGAATTGCATCCATAGTCTCCTCTGCCTCTGTATATTTATAAAAATTGGGAGGCACTTCAAACAGGTGTTTAATTTCATTCATTATAAAAAATAAACTTTCTACTCTGTTGTAGAGAGTCTGTCCTGTGGTTGGCCCTGTTTCCTCTGAGGTGCTGGGCTTCTCATTGATCTAACTTGTGGCAAATGCATTGACCCTCTTGGCATACTGCTCATGTGTGAACAGTCTCCCTGCGCTGTTCAGTAAGCTAGGGAGCCCTCTGTTTTGTAATACCTGAAATTTGCCCATAAACCTGTTTACCTCAGTCTGCATGTCTTGGGTTCTTCTCTCTAATGTCTGCACCAAGTTTCTCAGTGTAAGAACCCTCTTGATTAACTGAATGGTCTCAGTTCTGTTTGAAATTCCCATGGTAGCCAACTGAGTACTTGTTCTATTGTTAAGCACATTAATCATCTTGGTGGCAACTTCAGGCATATTGCTTAGAGCAGCCCTTGATCTCTGAATTTCAGTCTGTGCTTTTGGAATGAGCTCTAACTGCTCATGGATTGTCTCAATGTACTACCATTGGTCAGTAATAGACTGGCCAATATTAGCCCACATCACTGTTTTAAGCTCAGCCACTACCTTATCTAATTTGAGCTCATTCTCTAGCTCTTTGATCCTGTCTTTGAGGGCTTTTATCTCCCTGCCCTTTTCTGCCACAGCCTGCTTGGATTTGTCATATCTATCATTTACTTTGGCCAATTTCTCCCTGGTCTCATTCAGTTCTGTCATTTGAGCTTCCAGGGCCTGAATCTCATTTTTTAGCTTTTGCATATCCAAGCTAGGGGCCTGCTCTGTTGTTGGTGGTGCTGAAGTAGATGGTGCTGCTTGTTTAGTCTGTTGAGGAGGAGGAATAGTAGTTGGAGCAGCTTCCTCAAGGTTAATGATTTGAGGAGGAGGTTGGGAGGTCCGACCTTCTTCTCTTTGTTTCAGAGTTGCTTGTAATGCTGCCTGTGCAGCCTCTGATTCTCCCAGCTTTTCTTGTGTCTGGATAAGCTGCTTATAGAGAGACACCAGCAAAGCTGTGGCATCTTGATCATGCCTTTGTTGAGCTACTTCATCTGTTTGAGGGTGAATTGTGGCTGGGAGTTTGATCTTTCTCCTTAAAGCTGCCATATCTGCATCCCTCAATTTCAATATTTCTTGTATGCCCTTGATATCTTTGGGATCATGCCCAATCTCAATAATTATATCTTCTAAGGACCTTATTCTGTTGTCCTTTGCTTGAGAGGATGCTCTCTCCAACTCCAATTGAGAGGCTGTATTATTAAGGCTATTTTCTAGCCTGTAGTTATCCAATGTCTTGTCTGCCAAGGAAGCATAGACCATATCACCTGTTTGTTTATGCAATTCAATTTTGTCCATTGGGTGGATGTCCTTGGCCAGGACCTCAAGATTGGTCCTCACGTAATCTGAAGGGGACTGTGGCTGCAAAGTAGTTGGCATGAAGTGGCTCATGATCATCTTGCCCTCCTGGACATCATATGCAGACATTAGTCGCTGCTGGTTGGTGGGAGCCATTTTCAACAAATGGTTATACAGCCAATTTTTATGGGCTCATTCCTTTTCTTTATTTCAATGAACTGCTGTTTAATGCTCAGTTCACCCTCTCTCTGCTGGCTAGAGGAGCTGACTTCTCCTCCCACTGTCCTCTCTTGTTCCTGTTGGAAGGAACTTGCAGATGCCTCCATACTGGGCGGGCCCATACCCAAAGATTGCCCTATATGCATCTCTTCCTCTGAAAGGGGATTCATCCTGTGCCTCTTCTCACCATGACTTATTGATGTAGTTAAGGGAGTCTCTCTATCCCTTTTCCTGCTTATGTCCTCCTTTTGTGGAGTTTGGAGGACTGAGGCTTCGTTAGCAGCTTCTTGCCTAGGAGGCACTATGTTTTGAGCTTGCTGGTCAGTGAAAATTGGGGTCTCAACTGCCCCTTCTTGCTATGGGGGCTGCTCTCTGTCATGTTGCCCTTCTTCTTGCCGAGTTTCCTGTTGTTGTTGTTGCTGCACCTCTTGCTGCTGCATTTCTTCTTGGTGTTCCATCTCTTTTTTTGCTTGCCCTTCAGTCATGGGAGGTGGTTGTTCCTCCTCCACCTGCTTTTCCTTGCCTTTGCTGGATGTCTGTTGAGTGTCCATGGCAGTTTGCTGATGTGTTGTTGAAGATGAGGCAGCTGCTCCAAGTTGCCTTTGATATGAGGGGGAAACCTGTCCACAAGTTTCCAAGTCAGCTTCTTTTTGAAGATTCCTAGCCTCTCTTTCTAGCATTTGCTCTCTAGTAATAGGCTCTTCTAGAGTGCCCTCCTTCCAGCTCAAAGCATTAGCATACTGCTCAATATGAGGCAGCCTAACATGTGCATAGTTACCCAATTTGTATTTTATCCTTCTGAGGGAGATAAAATGATTAGGGTCATAAGGTGTCCATTTGAAATTGGTTTGCAATTTGAGGCCCCCTAAGATCATATCTGCCTCCTTCCATCCCTCCTCTCTTTTATTGTATAAAAAAGGGCCTAGCTGGTTCCTTACCTTCAGCTGCACCTTCTTATTCCTACTTTGGAAATGGAAGCAGTCTGCATTTCCAAACTGCCTGAAGTATTCTAGGGCAAAAAGTCTCATAGGGACATACCTTGGCAGCCTGTAAGGGTCCAATTCACAACCATATATTCTGATTACTGTGTGGTGTTGGTAAAAATACCAATCACCAATGTTGTAGGATTTGGAGAGATGTAGAACTCTCTGCATGTCATCGGTCAACCTTGGAGGAGGGACACCATACAACAATGTCATAGCTGGGTGAATGAACAGGTCTATAAATTCACAGTATGTGTATGGTGATTGAGAGAAATTATGGAAAACTGAAGTCCAAAACACAACTGACCTTGGATTCCCCTGGGCATTAAGTTTCTTGAGGGGAATGGAGAAACTGTCTAGTTGATAAAATAAGAACAGATGGTAAATGTATGAGGTGAATCTGAACACCCTTTCCCTTGGTAGATTCATTAGCTGTTCATGGATCTTTTCTGCAATATATGTGGCATAGTCATAGTGTACAGCTGGAGGCTTTCCAGGAGAAAATATGGACAGCATTGCCATTATAGTGTCATCAACATCCTCAATTCCTCTGAACCCCAGGACATAGCTGATCAAATCCACTAGCATTCTGCCCAAGTCATTCAGGTAGTGATATCCAATGGGAGGAGTTCTCATAGTTTTAGAGCTTGGCTGTACAAATAACTGGTTAATTTTGATAATCTGGGCACTTGACAAATTACTCCCCTTCTTTATTAAATCCAACATGGAAAGAGGGGTCAATGGCCTTGCAGTATGGAAATGCAACATCTCATTTATGGTTTCTGGGGTGATAAAGAACAAAACTGAGCCTGTAGGACTGAGAACAACTCTCTGGCAAGGATCATAGCATTCCTGGCATTTATTGATCAAGTCTGGAAGGGGATTGACTTGAGGGAGGTTGTAAATGGGCAAATTTGAGTCCCAAATCCCTAAAATATCAGCTCCATTAAGGTGTTGGGCTTTCAATTCATTTAGCATGTGGATATTAAACTTAGAACCCATTGGGAACCAGTCTAACATCTGATAATCCATGTCTCCCAGGGCTTTCCATTCTATTTCCCTTTGAGGGGCATTCAGAGGCTGAACATTCAAGGCTATTGGTGTCTCGATGGCTAATGAGGCTTCTGAATTGTATATGAACTGGTTTGAGTGAGCAGAATAACACAGAGGAGTTTCTATGCAATGGAAGTGCGAATTTCAAGGAATATAGGGTAAATTGAGCAAACAGCAATTGAAATACTGTTTAAAGAAGTGATTAAAACAGTAGCAGGACTGACAGGAGTGTTTCTATGGTGAATTTAGTCACTTGAGGTTTCTAGTTCACGACTGTGTGAACTAGCTGTGAGTTCAGGTCAATTTGTCAAATGCGGGCTCTGCAGAAGGTTTATTGTTCCACCAGTTTGAAATAGGTACAGGTCACTGGGTAATTGATGGTGAAATCAGTGTTTTTAGGCCTTCTTAAACAGTTTGTTTGCAGAAATACGATAAAACCAGGTACAGGGAATTATCTTGAGAAATACCTTGCGAATGGCCGATAACAGGTTGCAATTGCAGGTACAATGGAGGCGCCGACGGTTTCGGAATCAAATTTGGCAGGTTGGCGCTGGTTTGAACATAAACAACATGCAGAAATAACAACAGTTTCTTTTGGCAAAAGTGGAAAAAACATGAAATTTTGGCCAATATATGGATTTTTGGCATATTGGCGCATTTTTGGGATGACGTCAGCATGATGTCATCAGGTGGGGTCGAGGTCGGATGACGTCACTGGGTGAGGTGACAGGCTGTGATTGGTCCATGGATATGACGAAGTGGCAGACATATCAGCGCGGGGGCGGACGAAGGAGCTGATGCGGCGGCGGGGTGGCAGTGGCGTGGCTCTGACGTGGGGATGACGCAGGCCCGGCAAAACTGGTGGTAAACAAAAAGGCGGTAATGGTTTTCTCGGACCGCCTACGATACGGCGATGGTTTTCTCAGAGGACAACCCAAGAAATTGTGAGGGCGACGCGTGGCAGAGGCCTGACGTCACCCTCTGACAGTTTCTCGGGTACTAAATGTCGGACGTCGGGCCCAACCCGATATGTATAATGGCCGTCCGATCAAAAGCGCTTGATCGGACAGTTGACGGGTTGATGAGTTGTGCGGTTGATACGACAGCGGAGAAGGATTAAAATAATATATATTTCGGGGTCTGCGCCCGATGGAAAACCTTTGGGATATGGTGGTTTGCAATGTTTTCCAATGTATTTTTGGAATAAAAATAATGCGGGCGGATACTTTGGATAAGCGAATAAAAGTGGGTTTTGATGTTATTTTGCAATTTAAAGCGGGTATGGGTAACAAAGGGTCTTTTATAAGGTTTTCTTAGCAAATGAAGGCTTAATGGGTCAAATGAATTCAGAAGAGGGGAGAGGAGTAAGGCTTAGGTTTATCAAAGTGACCAGATGTCATTTTGATCCCTGAGAGAGAACATATGGCTATAATGCCAAGGGGAGGGATATTTATACAATGTTTGGGGTTTATACACCATGGTGTTATAATACTAGGGAAAGGGTAACATAGGGGGTTTATATAATAAAGTTAGGGGTTAATATGGATGAAAAGGGTGAATGAGGGGAGATACCACTAAGTTTGTTTGAAAACCACTTAGTTCAGGGAGTAGATCAAAATGAAAAGAATTTTAGACAAGAAATGTGGCTTTTGAAGGAACAAGAACCACCATGAAACCATAAATTCTTCCATGAACCTCAACTGATGGGGAGTGTTAGTAATGAATGGGAAAAGGGGAAAAAGGGAAGTTAGACATGCTTCTTTGCTTTGCTGCAACTTGATGAAGAAGAACACCTCTGAATCCATTGATTTGACCTTATAAAATAGGTTAACACACATTCAATTTGTAAGAAGTAACATTTCTACAACCCCATCTGCCTACCCATCTACTTGCCTAGCATTTTTTATTTCTTCTTGGAGGGTGCACTTAGGCTTGCAGACCCTTATTTGCCTTTTCTTTTCTTTGGCTTTTTCCTTTTGATTTTCTATCTAATTCTACCCTTATTGCTTCCAAGGTCCCAGATTAAGCAGTTGGGAGCCTTACTTTCTCTACCTAAGCTACTTGTCTGCCAAGATTAAACAGTTTGGATAGACTTCCTTCTCTATTCTACAACTGGAAATTTAAAACATGGCATGATCTAGATTAGGCTGTTGGACCATCCATTAAAATTGAGTCCACATCAAGCTATAAGCACAGATTGTATTCTCTTGGAAATATGTGATCTTTGCATCATCAAAGCAGAGCATATTTGGACCTTTTCATTGCCAATCATGAAATATGAAACCTATTGATATAGGTAGCTAACAGTGGCTCCACATGGGGATGGTTTTTCATTTGAAAGACCAAGAACAGCAGGTCAGAATGCCTTGGCCTTTGACTGCTTTCACCAACACTTGCAATATGCTGCTTTAAAATGCCAAAATATTGCTCTTCCCATCTTGGTAGATCTCTGATCCTATTTGCCTTTTGCTGATAGTTAATGAAACTTGAGAAACTGCAACCTTACATCCTACAGAGAGTAATATATACACTTGAATATGTACAATGGAAACTCAGGCTGCACTTATGGGTAGTAGTCAGAATAGTGCTTCAGCATCCTGCCATTCACAGGACCTTCATCCGAATCAGTTTCATTAAGACTTTTAAGGAAATAAGTATTGTTTCCTTGTACTGCTTGGACAGCGAATGGTCCTCTCCAAATGGAATCAAATTTTCCATGTTTTCCTTTATCTTCCCTTCTTGAATCCCACTTGAGGACTTTGTCACCAATGTTGAAATCTTCTGCCTTAGACCTTCTGTCAAAGGCCTTCTTTAATTTTTCTTGTAAAACTTGAACTCTACTGAAAACTTGGTCTCTAGTTTGCTGTAAACATATTATTTGATTGATCCTTCTTTGCATATCATTTGGTTCAGCTTGGCTTTCTTGAAGAAGTTTCATAACAGGAATTCCTAGTGATGAAGGAAATTTGGCTTCTAATCCATAAACCAACTCATATGGGCTGGTCCCAATTGATCTCTTGGTTGTTAGTCTATCTGCCCATAAGGCATTGACCAGCTTCTTATGCCAATTCTTCTTGTTTTCTTCTAGCACTTTCTTTATAATGTTTACCAGGCTTTTATTTGATGACTCAGCCAGGCCATTACCTTGGGGATAGTATGCAGTGGAATGGCCCAAAGTAATATGAAATTTGTGGCAGAAATTCACCATCTTTTTAGATCTGAAAGCAGCAGCATTGTCTGTTATTATTTTGTCAGGGCAGCCAAATCTAGCCAATATGTTGTTCTCCAAGAACTGAATGATTATTGAATCATTTGCCTGTCTGCATGGAGCAGCTTCAATCCACTTAGTGAAGTAGTCTGTAGCTGTTAGAATCCATCTGTGCTGGCCTGAGGATGAGGGATGAATTTCCCCAATGAAATCCAGGCCCCATTGTTGAAAAGGTCTCTCTGTTGCAATAGGCCTTAAGGGAAGTGGCAGTAACTGTCTCTTTCCCTCAAACAGTTGACATTTATGACATGAGGTGGTAAATTTCTTGACATCAGAGAACATGGTGGGCCATTAGTAACCAGCCCTCAGTATTTTATCCACAGTGGACTTCCAATACAAGTGCCCACCACAGTGCCCTGCATGAAATTCTTTCATGATATTGTCAGTTTCATGTTCAATTAAGCAGTTCAGTAGTATCCCTTCATGGTTTTTCCAAAGCAAATTTCCATCCATCACACAAAATCTTGAGGCTTTCATTTTTAAGAACCTACACTTAGTTCTGGACAATCATGGGGGAGCATACAGGTTTTGTAACACATAACATATATCAGAGTACCAGGGGGATTGTTCAAAGGCTACATTGATCTTTGGAGTCGCCAGCTCCGGTTCACTGTCCAGCTGGTTGATATCTAAGGCTTGAAAGTTTGCTTCTGTCATTAATTTGGCCAAACCTTGCCCTTTTATCAGTTTTGTAGGTTTTATTTCAATATCGAATTCCAAGATGTTGGCAATCCATTTTCCTCTTCTGCCCTCTAGGTTTTCTTGAGTGAGTATGTCTTTTACAATAGGACTTGGCACATATGCTACAACATGGGAATAAAGGATGTAAATCCTAAAGTCTTTAATGGCTTTGACCAAAGCATACGCTTGCTTTTCCATGATTTGATATTTTAAAGGTGCATCTCTAAGAGCTCTGCTAAAGAAAGCAATTGGCTTCTCATTTCCTTGGTCATCTTTCTGTAACAAAACAGCAGCAATAGTATGCTGGGAGGCAAAAGAGAAAATGATAAATTCTCTGTCAAATTGAGGATTGGTCAAGACTGGGGTTTGGGTAAGGGCCAGTTTTATACCTTCAAAGGCTTGATTTGCTTCAACTGTCCATTTCACTTTTGAATCTTTCTTTAGCATGTTATTTAGTAATATGATTAGTTCTGCTAAGTTTGGGAAAAACCTTCTCAAAAAGTTGATCTTTCCCAAGAATGCTTGTAATTCTTTGATATTTCTTGGGTGGGGCATTTGTAAGATAGCTTGTATCCTATCTGGATCAATTCTTATGCCATCCTTTGAAATGATATGTCCTAACAGCTTACCCTCTTCCAAACCAAATAGAGACTTCTTGGGATTCAAGGAAATTCCATATTTCCTACATGTTAAGAAAATCTGCCTTAAGTGTTTTAAATGTTCTTGGTCAGATTTTGAAAAAGGTGTGAGGTCATCTAAGTAAATGACTAAAAAGTCATGAATCTCCTTTGCAAAAGCAATATCCATTGCTCTTTGAAATGTTGCCCCTGCATTTTTCAATCCAAAAGGAATTTTTACATATTTGAAAGTTCCCCATGGGGTTGTAAATGCAGTTTTGTCTTGATCATCAGGGTGTACTAAGATTTGGTTAAAACCCGAGAATCCATCAAGTAATGAGATCCTTGAGGCCCCTACCACTTTTTGGAGAATGTGATCCATCTTGGGTAAGGGATAGTTGTCTTTGAGGGATACTTGGTTCAGATTTCTTAGATCCACACACAGCCTTATTTCACCAGTTTTCTTTCTTGTCGGGACTAAGTTTGAAATCCACTCAAAGAATCTGATTGGTGCTATGATGCCTGCCTTGAACATTTTCTGTACCTCTTGTTCCATTGCTGGGAGAAGCATAGGATTGATTCTCCTCAATTTTTGTTTAAAGTGTTTTTGATCAGGCTTGAGAGGGATAGTATGCTGGATAACAGAGGTATCATAGGACTTTAGATCCTCATAACTCCATGCAAAGACATCCTGGAACTCTTTAAAGAGGTCAATGTATTTAGGCTTTTGATCAGGAGGTAAAGATGCAGACAATTTTATTATTTTGGGCTTGTCAATGGTACCAATGTTGCATTCTTCAATGGCTGCATTTAAGGGCTGCATTTTTGGTTTTCTGGGAATATCATTTGAATCAAAGATGTCCTCTAGTGGAGTTAGGCCTGTTGGCAGAAAATTGTCTTTCAGCTCTATGATTTCAGCTTCAGCATTGGCCACTTCTTCACAACTGATTGGTTGAATTTGCTGAATGTTTTCCTTGTTGAAAATGGTTGGATGTAGTATTTGTTTTGTTGTTCTAGGGGATATTGGGTGAATAACCTGTTGAAACTGTAGTTGTGATTGACTTGCTCTGTCAAGTATTTGTGATTGACTTGCTCTGTCAGTGTCAATATTTAATCCTGCAAATTCTTGTTGCAGCGTTAAAAAATTGTTTATTTGCATATCATCCTCAAATACTTGCCAATCTTTAACATTGTTTGGAATGGAGGGTCTGTGTTTTATCTCAGCTGTGAAACAATTGTTAGGTTCCAATGGTAATTTGCAAGTACTAGCAAATGTGGCCAAACTATGAGCATGCAGATTGTGGGTTCTAGGAATTTTAGTGATTTGGAATTCAGAGAGAGAGTTTAGTACTTCAGCAACAGCAGACCTATAAAACCTTAGTCTTTTGTCATTGGTGACAAAATTTCCCTTCACTTGTTGGATAACTAAATCTGAGTCTCCCATGATTGAAACCCTGGCAGCTTGCAAGAACTTTACTAACTTGAGGCCTAGTAAAAGAGCTTCATATTCTGCCATGTTATTAGTACATCTGAAGTTTAATCTATAGGCTCTGCCTTCTGCATGACTGTTTTCTTTATTGTGTACCCAAACTCCAGCTCCTGCCCCTAATTTGTTGACTGAGCCATCAAATTCAAGGAACCATAGAATATCTTGTTGTGAAGGAGATTTAATGATCTGTTCATGGGCTGGCAATGTAAGTTGAAGTTCTGGTTTTTCATCTGGCTTGTCTTCTAGGACAGTCTCATCATTTGATTGAATATGCTTGACAACTAGAGCAGCAGCAGTGTCTAGTGATTGATTGACTATTGTTTCATGGGTGGTAGTTCTTTCATTAGTGTCTTCCTCTTGTATGAGTATCTTGGTTTCAACATCATTTTTTGAGAGAGTTGTGCTGTCATTGAAGAGAATGTATGAGTCTATGTCTGAATGGACAGCATATATGGGAAAGTTTTGAGGCTTTTCTTCACTGCTGACCATGTATTTCATGAGTGTTTCTCTGTATAGTCTTTTTGGTTGCCCAAAAACAGAGATGGTGGCATATGACATGTCTAATTGTAGGGAACCTTGGAGTTTAGCTCCCCATGATCTTGATAACAGCATCCCATACTTAGGTGGGATATCAGCAACTACAACATCCATTAGAATTGTTTTGTTTGGGTACTGAACAAGAGACACACACAGATCTTTTATTAGGCCTAAGCACTTGACTTGGCTAGAATCAAAGGAGAACAGGTCCTTGTATGGTCTGGTAATATCCAGGTTTAGTCTTTCCATGACTGATTTGGGCATTAGGTTGTGAGAGGCACCTGAGTCAAACATTGCATTGTGTAATATCTTGTCATGAATATGTAGGCTGACATAGAAAGGTAATATCCCTGTGACTATTGTTTTTCCATCCACTTCTGGCCCAAACAGTAATTCTGGGGTGTCATCCAACACATTGACATCATCTTTGCTGCTGGTGAGTTGAAGGGACTTCTTGATCTATTGTTTATAAATGTCATGCTTGGCTAGTTCTGAGAGAGGAATTGCTATCTTTAGTTTGCCAATTTCAGTTTCTAGGTCAAAGGGTTTTTCAGATTGGGTCTTAGGGTTATGGATAACAGTCCTTTCCTTGTTCACTAACTCTTCTTCTTGATTCTTATCTTGATTTTGGGACTTGTCTTTTTTACTCATCTCTTGAGGAGTAACATTTAAATTAGGATGAGAGGATGAAGTAGCCATAGGCTGCTGTTTTAAGGACAATGGTTCTGTGATCTCTTCAATAATTACTTCTTCTGTAGGTGAATTTGTTTTGTCATTAGGCTCTGTGACTATGGCTCTTTTAGGCCGCTGATTATCCTTTATCTTTTCAGGCTAATTTACATTCACAGTTCTGCTCCTTAGCTTGTATTGTTTATGGACTTCATAAACAGCAGTGTCATAGCCTTGTTTAAAGTCAAAGGATTCGCCTGATTTGATTGGGAACAGCTTGATTACCTCATCCTCATGGTCTTCTTGTGTCAAAAAGACTTGACTTTCACCATCTAGACCCATTAAATTAATTTGAGAATCTTCATTGGGTTCACTTGATGTGGAAGTTTCAGCATAGTTTTCTTGGAAAGGTCTTATGTCTTGGTCAGCACTGGCCTTGCCAACGTTTGGGTTTTGAGTTCTCCTAAAATTTGGATTCCTAGGAGGGTTGTTTTGTGGTGCTTCCCATGATGATTTTCTCTCAACCGATTCCACTCTATCCCCCAATCTCTTCATACCAGTGAGTATTGCATCCAGTTTTTGATCAAAGGCTGAGGGTTCCTCTTTGAAAGCGGTTCTCTTTTCCAACCTTGCTCTGTTTCTTTTGGCAATCAGGTTAGCTTCCACTGTGACAGCAACCTTTTGGGCCTCTGCAAGGGTTTGAGGGTCTCTTTCCTTTAACTGATAGGCCATGTTAGGGTCAAAACCATCAGGGAATTTGTACAAAGCTAAATCAGGAGGGGGTCTTAAATTTTGTGGGATTGCGTTATATACATTGTTGAATCTTGCACAATACTCCAAAATAGTCTCTTGGGGACCTCTTTTGATAGTGTCATATTCCCCAAGTATGTGTAGAGGATCTTTATTTTTCTCCCACCTGTTAGTAAAGGCTTGATACAGCTCATCAGGAGTTGTGATGGAATTTGCATTCAGGGATCTAAACCAAGTTCTTACATCCCCAGTTAGGCTTTGAACAAACATCCTCATTCTCACACTGTCATCATCTATTTCATAGGTCTCAAAATGGTCTTGCATCCTTTTGGCATGCTGAACAGCTGTCAAAGGGCCAGTGGAGTCAAAATATGAGATTTTGGTTTGGTAGTCTTGGGGTAGAGCTACAGCATTAGCAGGTATTTGCAAGGGTGCATATTTGTTAGCCATATTCACAAGGTTTGGGGGATTTACAGGAGCAGCTGGGATAAAAGGAACGATGTGTGCCACAGGGGTAACAGGTGTAGCAGCACCTAGAGTGTTGTTGAAGAGGATATGTGCAGTGGGTGAAGATGTGCAAGGAGGGCTTTGAGATGTGGTTGGTGAACTGGGGGAGACAGGGGTAGACCTATATAGAACTTTGATTGGGGTTGGAACTGGCTCAGGGTGGGCTGTCTCAGGAGTTAGATCACTAGGATTTTCCTGCCTTTGCTGCTTCCTAACTATTCTAGGGATTATATTAGGATTCTCAGACACAGCTGGTGGATTTGGGTCAGGGTTTGACCTAGTGTACCTGTTTTCCCTTTTAGGAGCCAGCTTCTGAACTTTTTTTTTTTTTGAGTATTTTCTAAGGTATTTTAGGATTGTTTAAGGGACTGATTAAGCCTTTTTAGAACCACTGTCTATGGACAGACAACGGTTTGAAAAGTATGCTTGTCCCTAGTGGAGTTGCCAATTATGTTAACACCCAGGTTGTTCCCTATGACTCCCAAGGGAATACGGCCGGGGTAACCACTAACCAATCTTTAGATTACAGTTTCTAGCCAAACTGTAATCAGAGAGGGCTCTCTCTTTATGATTTGTCTCTATTATGATAGTATTTTAGGCTAGCTATTATGCTCAGGTTTTTGTTTATGTTTTGGTTGAAGGATGTCTTTCAATGCCTAAGATGTAATGTTTAAACAGTTGTATTTCATTGGGCAATGGAGTCTAGAGCTGTGAAATGTTTGAAATGCTTCAGTGGGAATGTTCAGAATGCAGGGCCTATTGGGTATCTCAACAAACAAAATTTAAAGCTTAAGTGATGATGTATGATGATGAAATGTATTGCTCAGGAGCAAACTTGAATTCCTGAAACAAGGGTCACTGTGTAAGATATATTCTGAAAGTGCAGCAATTAAGAATTACACTTATCAAGATTATAACTGAAGAAAACATTCGTTAACAACGTAGATTGAGCTCAGGGTATTCCATGAATAAATCCTGAAAGCTATTCTTTTTCTTTGCTGCTAAATACTTAGAACTTAGAAACATTTATGGATTGCAAAAGACTGGAGCACAAAACGAAGAGAGTTACAGAAAACTTATTGTATATGAGATGCACAGGGATCCTGCCAAGCTTCAACAAACACCATGAACGCTTTCAAACAACTCAGAACTTCAGAAATTCCATTACTTCTGTTATTAAACTCTGCAAAGATTACAGCATAGGAACTTCTTCAAGAGAAATCAACAACAACCCCTGCAAGCTTGTGCGAGGGGCAAATATATACAAACAGTATTACAAAATATCTAAGCCATTGAGTCATCTGAGAAATAAATATTTCACCAACTTTGTACAGAACAGCAGATAAGAAGTTATTGCTGCCTTTAATACAACATAAATGCATCTTTATATCTGTCAGAAGATATTTTGGCTCTTGGAAGCCAACGAGTCAGTTGGAGTGATCTGCATTAATGCTGGAAAATGCGCTTTTGGAGCTGCTCTGCTGTAGCTTCTTGGCCTGGACACCTGTAGCTTCTCACCTTGCTTTGTTGGCCATAAGTTCTGCTGAGTTGGCTCAGCTTTCATCTTTAATGCATGCTGATTCTTTTAAACTGTCCTGTGCATGACAATTTGTATTTTCTATGAACAAAATTTATTAAATGGTTTCCTATTTATAAAATCATCTGTATTGCCTTAGTCCACCAGTCTTGTGTAGGTAGTTGATGCCTGAGAATTGCATCCATAGTCTCCTTTGCCTCTGTATATTTATAAAAATTGGGAGGCACTTCAAACAGGTGTTTAATTTCATTCATTATAAAAAATAAACTTTCTACTCTGTTGTAGAGAGTCTGTCCTATGGCTGGCCCTGTTTCCTCTGAGGTGCTGGGCTTCTCATTGATCTGACTTGTGGCAAATGCATTGACCCTCTTGGCATACTGCTCATGTGTGAACAGTCTCCCTGCGCTGTTCAGTAAGCTAGGGAGCCCTCTGTTTTGTAATACCTGAAATTTGTCCATAAACCTGTTTACCTCAGTCTGCATGTCTTGGGTTCTTCTCTCTAATGTCTGCACCAAGTTTCTCAGTGTAAGAACCCTCTTGATTAACTGAATCGTCTTAGCTCTGTTTGAAATTCCCATGGTAGCCAGCTGAGTACTTGTTCTATTGTTAAGCACATTAATCATCCTGGTGGCAACTTCAGGCATATTGCTTAGAGCAGCCCTTGATCTCTGAATTTCAGTCTGTGCTTTTGGAATGAGCTCTAACTGCTCATGGATTGTCTCAATGTACTGCCATTGGTCAGTAATAGACTGGCCAATATTAGCCCACAACACTGTTTTAAGCTCAGCCACTACCTTATCTAATTTGAGCTCATTCTCTAGCTCTTTGATCCTGTCTTTGAGGGCTTTTATCTCCCTGCCCTTTTCTGCCATAGCCTGCTTGGATTTGTCATATCTATCATTTACTTTGGCCAATTTCTCCCCGGTCTCATTCAGTTCTGTCATTTGAGCTTCCAGGGTCTGAATCTCATTTTTTAGCTTTTGCATATCCAAGCTAGGGGCCTGCTCTGTTGTTGGTGGTGCTAAAGTAGACGGTGCTGCTTGTTCAGTCTGTTGAGGAGGAGGAATAGTAGTTGGAGCAGCTTCCTCAAGGTTAATGATTTGAGGAGGAGGTTGGGAGGTCCGACCTTCTTCTCTTTGTTTCAGAGTTGCTTGTAATGCTGCCTGTGCAGCCTCTGATTCTCCCAGCTTTTCTTGTGTCTGGATAAGCTGCTTATAGAGAGACACCAGCAAAGCTGTGGCATCTTGATCATGCCTTTGTTGAGCTACTTCATCTGTTTGAGGCTGAATTGTGGCTGGGAGTTTGATATTTCTCCTTAAAGCTGCCATATCTACATCCCTCAATTTCAATATTTCTTGTATGCCCTTGATATCTTTGGGATCATGCCCAATCTCAATAATTATATCTTCTAAGGACCTTATTCTGTTGTCCTTTGCTTGAGAGGATGCTCTCTCCAACTCCAGTTGAGAGGCTGTATTATTAAGGCTATTTTCTAGCCTGTAGTTATCCAATGTCTTGTCTGCCAAGGAAGCATAGACCATCTCACCTGTTTGTTTATGCAATTCAATTTTGTCCATTGGGTGGATGTCCTTGGCCAGGACCTCAAGATTGGTCCTCACGTAATCTGAAGGGGACTGTGGCTGCAAAGTAGTTGGCATGAAGTGGCTCATGATCATCTTGCCCTCCTGGACATCATATGCAGACATTAGTCGCTGCTGGTTGGTGGGAGCCATTTTCAACAAATGGTTATATAGTTGTATTTTTATGGGCTCATTCCTTTTCTTTATTTCAATGAACTGCTGTTTAATGCTCAGTTCACCCTCTCTCTGCTGGCTAGAGGAGCTGACTTCTCCTCCCACTGTCCTCTCTTGTTCCTGTTGGAAGGAACTTGCAGATGCCTCCATACTGGGCAGGCCCATACCCAAAGATTGCCCTATAGGCATCTCTTCCTCTGAAAGGGGATTTATCCTGTGCCTCTTCTCACCATGACTTATTGATGTAGTTAAGGGAGTCTCTCTATCCCTTTTCCTGCTTATGTCCTCCTTTTGTGGAGTTTGGAGGACTGAGGCTTCGTTAGTAGCTTCTTGCCTAGGAGGCACTATGTTTTGAGCCTGCTGGTCAGTGAAAATTGGGGTCTCAACTGCCCCTTCTTGCTATGGGGGCTGCTCTCTGTCATGTTGTCCTTCTTCTTGCCGAGTTTCCTGTTGTTGTTGTTGCTGCACCTCTTGCTGCTGCATTTCTTCTTGGTGTTCCATCTCTTTTTCTGCTTGCCCTTCAGTCATGGGAGGTGGCTGTTCCTCCTCCACCTGCTTTTCCTTGCCTTTGCTGGATGTCTGTTGAGTGTCCATGGCAGTTTGCTGATGTGTTGTTGAAGATGAGGCAGCTGCTCCAAGTTGCCTTTGATATGAGGGGGAAACCTGTCCACAAGTTTCCAAGTCAGCTTCTTTTTGAAGATTCCTAGCCTCTCTTTCTAGCATTTTCTCTCTAGTAATAGGCTCTTCTAGAGTGCCCTCCTTCCAGCTCAAAGCATTAGCATACTGCTCAATATGAGGCAGCCTAACATGTGCATAGTTACCCAATTTGTATTTTATCCTTCTGAGGGAGATAAAATGATTAGGGTCATAAGGTGTCCATTTGAAACTGGTTTGCAATTTGAGGCCCCCTAAGATCATATCTGCCTCCTTCCATCCCTCCTCTCTTTTATTGTATAAAAAAGGGCCTAGCTGGTTCCTTACCTTCATCTGCACCTTCTTATTCCTACTTTGGAAATGGAAGCAGTCTGCATTTCCAAACTACCTGAAGTATTCTAGGGCAAAAAGTCTCATAGGGACATACCTTGGCAGCCTGTAAGGGTCCAATTCACAGCCATATATTCTGATTACTGTGTGGTGTTGGTAAAAATACCAATCACCAATGCTGTAGGATTTGGAGAGATGGAGAACTCTCTGCATGTCATCGGTCAACCTTGGAGGAGGGACACCATACAACAATGTCATAGCTGGGTGAATGAACAGGTCTATAAATTCATAGTATGTGTATGGTGATTGAGAGAAATTATGGAAAACTGAAGTCCAAAACACAACTGACCTTGGATTCCCCTGGGCATTAAGTTTCTTGAGGGGAACGGAGAAACTGTCTGGTTGATAAAATAAGAACAGATGGTAAATGTATGAGGTGAATCTAAACACCCTTTCCCTTGGTAGATTCATTAGCTATTCATGGATCTTTTCTGCAATATATGTGGCATAGTCATAGTGTACAGCTGGAGGCTTTCCAGGAGAAAATATGGACAGCATTGCCATTATAGTGTCATCAACATCCTCAATTCCTCTGAACCCCAGGACATAGCTGATCAAATCCACTAGCATTCTGCCCAAGTCATTCAGGTAGTGATATCCAATGGGAGGAGTTCTCATAGTTTTAGAGCTTGGCTGTACAAATAACTGGTTAATTTTGATAATCTGGGCACTTGACAAATTACTCCCCTTCTTTATTAAATCCAACATGGAAAGAGGGGTCAATGGCCTTGCAGTATGGAAATGCAGCATCTCATTTATGGTTTCTCGGGTGATAAAGAACAAAACTGAGCCTGTAGGACTGAGAACAGCTCTCTGGAAAGGATCATAGCATTCCTGGCATTTATGGATCAAGTCTGGAAGGGGATTGACTTGAGGGAGGTTGTAAATGGGCAAATTTGAGTCCCAAATCCCTAAAATATCAGCTCCATTAAGGTGTTGGGCTTTCAATTCATTTAGCATGTGGATATTAAACTTAGAACCCATTGGGAACCAGTCTAACATCTGATAATCCATGTCTCCCAGGGCTTTCCATTCTATTTCCCTTTGAGGGGCATTCAGAGGCTGAACATTCAAGGCTATTGGTGTCTCGATGGCTAATGAGGCTTCTGAATTGTATATGAACTGGTTTGAGTGAGCAGAATAACACAGAGGAGTTTCTATGCAATGGAAGTGCGAATTTCAAGGAATAGAGGGTAAATTGAGCAAACAGCAATTGAAATACTGTTTAAAGAAGTGATTAAAACAGTAGCAGGACTAACAGGAGTGTTTCTATGGTGAATTTAGTCACTTGAGGTTTCTAGTTCACGACTGCGCGAACTAGCTGTGAGTTCAGGTCAATTTGTCAAATGCGGGCTCTGCAGAAGGTTTATTGTTCCACCAGTTTGAAATAGGTACAGGTCACTGGGTAATTGATGGTGAAATTAGTGTTTTTAGGCCTTCTTAAATAGTTTGTTTGCAGAAATACGATAAAACCAGGTACAGGGAATTATCTTGAGAAATACCTTGCGAATGGCCGATAACAGGTTGCAACTGCAGGTACAATGGAGGCGCCGACGGTTTCGGAATCAAATTAGCAGGTTGGCGCTAGTTTGAACGTAAACAACATGTAGAAATAACAACAGTTTCTTTTGGCAAAAGTGGAAAAAACATGAAATTTTGGCCAATATATGGATTTTTGGCATATTGGCGCGTTTTTGGGATGACGTCAGCATGACGTCATCAGGTGGGGTCGAGGTCAGATGACGTCAGCATGATGTCACTCGGTGAGGTGGCAGGCTGTGATTGGTCCACGGATATGACGAAGTGGCAGACATATCAGCGAGGGGGCGGACGAAGGAGCTGATGCGGCGGCGGGGTGGCAGTGGCGTGGCTCTGACGTGGGGATGACGCAGGCCCGGCAAAACTGGTGGTAAACAAAAAGGCGGTAATGGTTTTCTCGGACCGCCTATGATACGATGATGGTTTTGTCAGAGGACAACCCGAGAAATTGTGAGGGCGACGCGTGGCAGAGGCCTGACGTCACCCTCCGACAGTTTCTCGGGTACTAAATGTCGGACGTCGGGCCCAACCCAATATGTATAATGGCCGTCCGATCAACAGTGCTCGATCGGACGGTTGACGGGTTGATGAGTTGTGCGGTTGATACGACAGCGGAGAAGGATTAAAATAATATATATTTCGGGGTCTGCGCCCGGTGGAAAACCTTTGGGATATGGTGGTTTGCAATGTTTTCCAATGTATTTTTGGAATAAAAATAATGCGGGCGAATACTTTGGATAAGCGAATAAAAGTGGGTTTTGATGTTATTTTGCAATTTAAAGCGGGTATGGGTAACAAAGGGTCTTTTATAAGGTTTTCTTAGCAAATGAAGGCTTAATGGGTCAAATGAATTCAGAAGAGGGGAGAGGAGTAAGGCTTAGGTTTATCAAAGTGACCAGATGTCATTTTGATCCCTGAGAGAGAATATATGGCTATAATGTCAAGGGGAGGGATATTTATACAATGTTTGGGGTTTATACACCATGGTGTTATAATACTAGGGAAAGGGTAACATAGGGGGTTTATATAATAAAGTTAGGGGTTAATATGGATGAAAAGGGTGAATGAGGGGAGATACCACTAAGTTTGTTTGAAAACCACTTAGTTCAGGGAGTAGATCAAAATGAAAAGAATTTTAGACAAGAAATGTGGCTTTTGAAGGAACAAGAACCACCATGAAACCATAAATTCTTCCATGAACCTCAACTGATGGGGAGTGTTAGTAATGAATGGGAAAAGGGGAAAAAGGGAAGTTAGACATGCTTCTTTGCTTTGCTGCAACTTGATGAAGAAGAACACCTCTGAATCCATTGATTTGACCTTATAAAATAGGTTAACACACATTCAATTTGTAAGAAGTAACATTTCTACAACCCCATCTGCCTACCCATCTACTTGCCTAGCATTTTTTATTTCTTCTTGGAGGGTGCACTTAGGCTTGCAGACCCTTATTTGCCTTTTCTTTTCTTTGGCTTTTTCCTTTTGATTTTCTATCTAATTCTACCCTTATTGCTTCCAAGGTCCCAGATTAAGCAGTTGGGAGCCTTACTTTCTCTACCTAAGCTACTTGTCTGCCAAGATTAAATAGTTTGGACAGACTTCCTTCTCTATTCTACAACTGGAAATTTAAAACATGGCATGATCCAGATTAGGCTGTTGGACCATCCATTAAAATTGAGTCCACATCAAGCTATAAGCACAGATTGTATTCTCTTGGAAATATGTGATCTTTGCATCATCAAAGCAGAGCATATTTGGACCTTTTCATTGCCAATCATGAAATATGAAACCTATTGATATAGGTAGCTAACAGTACCCTACTATTTTTAGAATTTACATAACGAGTTAGATGCATGTTCAATAGAAGTAAGTTTTGCTAACACTAATTTAGCTAGAATAGTCATCATCTTTCTTCTTTACATTGATAATATTGTTCTTATGTTGTTGTGTCCCTTTGATCTTGAAATGCACCTACAAATTCTCAAGGATTTTTGTCTATCATGGGGTAAGTTAGTAAAAACTAACAAAACAAAAATTATGATATGAAATACAAAAGGATGTCCGCTACTAATATTGTGTATGACAATAATAACTTATATGAAGTTATTGTTCATAGTTTCCTAAAGTGAATTGTATGCATTAATTTGAGATGTCCAATGTTTTGAGTGGAAAATCCACCCATTTTTAGGGACATTTAAAGATTAATGAACGAAATGAGTTAGGGAATGGAGAAATTTAAATCGAATGAGAAGGGTGACCATGAAGGTTAATCATTAAAGGGAAGGGGCAGGTTGGGGGGCGAGGGTGGGGGTGTGGGCGTGTTAGGGAAGGCAGGGAGGGGGGTTGTTGTTTCAAATATTGGAAAGGGTTTTGAATGTGAAAAATATATAAAATAATAATGATTGAGGGTCATAATATTAAAATATATTAATAAATAATTAAAGAAAAATTATAAATAAAATATTTTTATAAAATATGGAAGGAATAGAGTGAATAAATGAAAGACACCAAGAGAGGAAAGGAAAGGATTGGGGGTGGGAAGGAAGAAAAGTTTTTATATTAACTATATAGATTATTAAGGTGTTAAGATTTTGTTTAAAGAAGAAAGTATAAATAGATAATTTTAGGATAGGGATTGAAATTAATAAATAAATAAACAAGTGGGGTGGGGAAACTCAATATATTGAGGATTAGATAAAAGGACTAATAAATGATGGTAAAGAAACAAAAAAGGTGAGAAGAAAAATATGGTTAAGGATACTAGATAAGTATCTCAAGGCAAAGAGAAAGAGGCAAAAATGATCAACAACACCATGATTAACTATCAAGGTGATGACTCAAGGGCTACTAAGATTAGCTAAGTCGATATCGATCTTCTCTATTAAAGTTATCATGGTGATTTTGGATTTTGAGGGCCTCGTGGATAATATGAGAGATGTAATGGGGGTTGAATATAATATTCTTGTTTGGTTGAGGGAAAATAAGTGTTTAGAGTTAAAAGAATGTTAAAAAATTACAGACTTGGTGATGCAATTGTTGTTAGTGTCAATTATTTCTTGATACCATATGTATTGGCAAAAAATTAAAAACATAATTAAATATAGAATTATTTACAAAAAATTTAGACTATTAATCAACAAAATGTAAAAAAGAATTTCAATAATTAAATAATCCACATGATATATGAGTGAGAGGAATCACACCTGGGAGTTGACGAACACAACTTACTTACAACTTATTGTGATCCCACTGACTAGAACCAATGTATTTGGGACAAATCTCTACCCAACCATAGGCTGAGTTGCACTGTCTTTATACAATTGGACACCACAAAGCCCTCAATCAACTACATATACGAATGAGTCCTCCCTATCCAAAAATTATTATGTGAAAATAATGCCTCACATCCATGTTCTCCCCCATTAAGCAGCACAACTTGTTTAAAAAATGGAAGAAAATTCTTCATGTACATAATCCATGTGTCATTATGCATTTTCTAATTTTTTTTTGTATTAAGTTTTCTTAACTTAGATGTTTTCATAATTTACGCTTACTTATTCTATTCTTTTACATTTTATTAATTTGATTTTTTTCCATAGTTTTATTCTTACTATTTTTAATATTTTACCTTTTTTATTATGAAATTCACTTTAATATTTATTATTATTATTATTATTATTAGTGGAGTAAAATTTTGTATTTCCTTTTAAACAAGAAATTACATGAAAATATTGGAATTTTTAAAATGGTTGGTCACTAGGAAAACTCGACCACATCCAAAAAATCTCTCTCCTTAGAGAGGCAAAAGACATCAAGGTGTCTAGAAGTCCAAAGTTTACCATACATAAACTAGCATAAGGGCCTTTCTAGCCATGAAAGAAACTAAGTAAACAATAAATTTAGAAACCAAATACATGATAAGAGACAATGTAGAAGGGTTTGAATATGTAGCTAAAACCTAGATGGGTTCCTTGTTGCTACCTGGGTGTGCCTTCAACAGGGTGAGGGATGTCGAGGTTCTTCTTAATGCACTCTAGTCACTAATCCAAGTTTGTCATGTGCTGATGTAAATCATCCATGGATAGGAGGAGGTATTCTTTATGCTCATGTCAATCCAGGAGAACCCTTCCTAAGAGGAATTTCATTCACCAATATAGGTCCACCGTGTGCATGTACTAATTCAAGTGCCTATTGGGTTGTGTTATATTCCTTCCACATAGTTAACAGGGGGTTTGAAGGGCACCCGTAACCCCACTTTATGGGGTCTGAGGTAGCGCCCTAGAAAATTTTGGTTTTGGACCCTATGTTAGGTTGGGCGGACCCACCTATGGTTTTGTGCATGATTTTCGCACATGTTTTTGGACATGATGGTTTTCTATCCATGGTTTTGGACATGATGGTTTTTAGTCCATGGTATTGGATGCTTCGGCATGTATAAATATGTATTGTAACATTGAAAGGAACATAATGAAAATCAAGTTGGTAGTCCCAATTTTAGGATCCAGGGGAAAATATATGTGTATATGTGTTTATGTGTTTTAGAATTCGTATGCAGGTAATTTCTGTACGGGGTTAAAAACTCCATTTGGTATCAGAGCAGTTTTGGCTTCACGGGGACACCTTTGTTGCCGAGGGGTTTTGCTGGGGCCTATGGTAGACCCTGTTCAGTGGGAGATCTGTGAGATCGATTCTGGTGGTGAAAGAAGATGGTGAGCAGTGGAAAGATAGAGATTGAGAAATTTAATGGTCAAAGTTTTGAGTTGTGGAAACTAAATATGGAGGATCTGTTGGAGGATAGAGATCAGTGGATCATGGTAGATCCAGGTACTAAACCAATGGGAGTGTCCAATGAAGAATGGAAAAAGTTGGATCGGAAGGCAAAGAGCACAATACGATTGTGTGTCTCAGATTCAATATTGCTGAATGTATTCGGGGAAGCTACGGTGAAGGCTTTATGGGACAAGCTAGGGACTTTGTACCAATCTAAGTCTCTGGTGAATAAACTGTTCCTGCGAAAAAGGCTGTATAACCTAAGGATGAAAGATGGAGACTCAGTGACAGAGCATCTAAATGAATTTAATACTGTGGTAAGTCAGTTAGCGTCTGTTGATATTAAAATATCAGATGAAGATAAGTGCATAAGTTTGTTGTGTTCTCTACCAGATTCGTGGGATAGTCTAGTTATTGAAATAGGTAGCAATGTAACTACCTTGTAGTTTGATGAAATAGTCTCAGCCTTGCTGACAGAGGAGATGAGACAAAAAAATATGGAGAGCCTAAATGGTGATGCCTTGTCTATACAAGGACCTTCCCAAAACAGAAACAAAAATAAGTCATCGAGTGGGAGATCTAAATCTAGAGGGATATCTAAATCTCCAGGAAAACCTTTAAAGGTGGTGTGCTAGAAATGCAGAAAGGAAGGGCACTTCAAAAGGGACTATAAATCTAAAGCTTTTGACAAAGGAAAGGGATCTGACGATGCGCCTTCTGTAGAGGCGAAAACCACCTCAAATGAAGGTGGGGATGTGTACTTGGCTTCTTCAAGTACACATGTATATCATGAGGCATGGTTTATTGACTCAAGTGCATCCTTTCACTTCACTCCCCATAGAGAGTGGTTCTGTAAGTATGAGAAATACAATGGTGGTGATGTCTTCTTAGGGGATGATAGGAAGGCTAGAATCGTTGGTCATGGAAAAGTAAAGTTGAAATTGCAAGGTGGAAGAGTTAGAACACTTCCAGGTGTTCTGTATATTCCTACATTGGCCAGAAATCTGATTTCTATAAGCAAGCTGGATGATGCAGGTGTAAAAATAGTGTTCGAGAAGGATACTTGCAAGATGGTTTAGGGAGCACTTGTATTGATGCAGGGAGTTCGTATTGGAACTCTGTACAAGGTGCAAGGTAGCACTATTATTGATGGGTGCAATAGTTCTATGGTTCCTGAAAGTGGAGCAGAAGATCTAGTGGTCTCTAGAGAGAAGACCATGCTGTGGCATCAAAGGCTTGGACATATTGGAGAGAAGGGCCTTCGAATTTTTCATGGTAAAGGTATGGTAGAAGGTATGAGTAATAACTCTTTGGATTTTGATTTCTGTGAAAATTGTGTATACGGGAAGCAAAATCAGGTGAGTTTCCCCTCTGGTGGTAAGAGGGCGAAACATATATTAGAGCTTGTGGACAGTGATGTGTTTGGACCTATGAAGGTTCCATCACTAGGTAAGTCTGTGTACTATGTATCACTTATAGATGACTTCTTAAGGAATACATGGATATATTTTCTTAAGAAGAAATATGAAGTATTTGATAGGTTTAAGGAATTTAAGGCTCTTATGGAAAATCAGACAGAGAAGAAGATAAAGGTGCTGAGGACAGACAATGGTGGAGAGTTTTGCATCAAGGAATTTGAAGAATTTTGTAAGAAGTGTGGTATATCACGACAGAAGACTACTCCACATACACCTCAACAAAATGGAGTTGCAGAAAGAATGAATAAGACATTGATCGAAAGGGAAAGAAATATGCTCAGTGGTGTCGGGTTAGGATAGGAATTTTGGGCAAAGGCGGTGGATACTACATGTTACCTAGTCAATAGGTCACATTCATCAGCGTTGGAGGATAAGACTCCACAAGAGGTATGGACTAGTAAGAAACCATCTCTTTCACATCTGAGGGTATTTGGATGTGATGCATATGTACATGTTCCAAAGGAGAAATGAACCAAGTTGGATAGTAAATCTGAAAAGTGTGTCTTTATTGGGTATAAGGATGGTTTAAAAGGTTATAAGCTTTGGAACCCAGTCACATGGAAGGTTGTGTATAGTCAAGATGTGGTGTTTAGAGAGGTAAAAGATGTTATTAAACATGAAGCCCAACGAAAGGAACTTGAGAAGATAGAGTTTGAGCTAAAGGAGGAAGAATTAGACTCTACAGCAAAGGAGGAATCAGAAGATGAAGAGCCACAAACTCCAGCTGTTAGAAGATCAGTTCGAGAAAGAAGGCAGCTAGAAAGGTATAGTCCATCTGCTTTCTGTTCAAATTTTTCTTTGTCTGTTATTGATGATGATCCCATAACTGTGAATGAAGCAGTGGATTCAGAGGATGGAAAACTCTGGAAAGAGACCATGGTTGATGAAATGGCATCTTTGCACAAAAATGAGGCTTGGGATCTGGTGGAGTTGCCGGCTGGAAGGAAACCCATAGGCAGCAAATGGGTGTTCAAGAAGAAGACAAATGTAGAAGGAAAGGTGGAGAAATACGAAGCTCGGTTGGTAGCAAAAGGTTATTCCCAGGTGCCGGGAATTGATTTTGGTGATATTTTTTCTCTTGTTGCCAAGGTAACTTCTATTAGATTACTTTTATCTGTTGCTGCTGCTTTTGATTTTGAGGTAGAAAAGATGGATGTGAAGACAACATTTCTTCACGGGGATCTGGAAGAGGAAATATACATGAAGCAACCTGAAGGCTTTGCGGTGAAGGGTAAGAAAGAACTGGTATGCAAGTTAAAGAAGTCTGTGTATGGATTAAAACAATCACCAAGGTTGTGGTATCATAAATTTGATACATTTATACGAGGACTTGGCTTCACCAGAAACAAAGCAGATCACTGTGTGTATTTTAAATTAATTAGTGACCGTGTTATTTATTTGGTCTTGTATGTGGATGATATGTTGCTAGTTGGAAATGACAAAGGAATTATCCAGGATTTGGAGACCCAATTGTCCTCCAAATTTGACATGAAAGATCTTGGTGCTGCAAACTATATTTTGGGCATGGAAATTAAAAGAGATCGAGCAAAGAGGAAGCTTTGGTTAAACCAGAGGAAGTATGTCGAGATAATACTGCAAAGGTTTAATATGCAGGATAGTAAACTGGTGAAGGTTCCTATTCCTGTAGGTGTGAGGTTATTTGATGAACAATGTCCCAATACACAAGAAGAGGAAGAGGACATGTCCCATGTTCCATATGCAAGTGTAGTCAGTAGCCTGATGTATGCAATGGTCTATACTAGACCAAACATTGCACATGTAGTGGGAGTATTGAGCAGGTTTATGTCAAAACCAGGAAAGGAGCATTGGACAACAGTGAAGTAGGTTTTCAGGTATTTGCGTAGCACTAGTGATTATGGTTTGTGCTACCAAGGAAGACTAGGATTGGAGAAAGTGTTAGATATTCATGGCTTTGTTGATGCAGACTGGGCTGGAGATCTGGATCAGAGAAGATCTACAAGTGGGTATGTGCTTAACCTATTTGGAGGTGCAGTCAGTTGGATGAGTAAGAAACAATCTGTAGTGGCAGTATCAACTACAGAGGTAGAATACATGGTAGCCACTCATGCAAGCAAGGAAGCAGTTTGGTTGCAGAGATTGTGTTCAAGTATGGGGTTAGTACAGGAAGCTATAAGGATAGACTGTGACAGCCAAAGTGCAATTTTCTTGGCAAAGAACCATGCCTGCCATTCAAAGACAAAGCACATTGATGTTCAGTATCACTTTGTGAGGGATATGATAGAAGACAAAAAGGTGTTGCTGGTAAAGGTGGACACTTTGAAGAATACTGCAGATGCATTGACAAAATCTGTGAGCTCTGAGAAGTTCTCTTGGTGTAGAGAGACAATGGGCATTTCAGGGTTGGGAAAATGACTAAGCTCTCTTGTGGCCCCCCATGGAAAGAAAACAACAAGTGGGAGAATGTTTGGTTGTGTTATATTCTTTCCACGTAGTTAACAGGGGGTTTGAAGGGCACCCGTAACCCCACTTTATGGGGTCTAAGGCAGCACCCCAGAAAATTTTGGTTTTGGACCCTATGTTAGGTTGGGCGGACCCACCTATGGTTTTGTGCATGATTTTCACACATGTTTTTGGACGCGATGTTTTTCTGTCCATGGTTTTGGACGCGATGGTTTTCTGTCCATGGTATTGGATGCTTCGGCATGTATAAATATGTATTGTAACATTGAAAGGAACATAATGAAAATCAAGCTGGTAGTCCCGGTTTTGGGATCCAGGGGAAAATATCTGTGTATATGTGTTTTATGTGTTTTACTCTCGCATTGTTTATTTTAATCGTTTTAGAATTCGTATGCATGTAATTTTTGTACGGGGTTAAAACCTATAGTGCCCACATGTATGTCTAATATCTAACACCCAATAATCTAGTTCAGCCAATATCTCAGTATCCGAGAGATGGCTCCTCTAGGAGGTCCCTTACTTCTCAGCACAAGAAAGATCCTCTTGAATGGGGCCTAGGGTAAGCTCTTGAAACCAAGAAATTGTTTCCTCCAATCAAGTAGCTCGTTCCTAGTAACGTGTTGTTCCCCTATAGACTCGGGCCCATTGGAAAGGCATGATGTATGCATAGGTAAGGAGAAAATTCCAAGGAATAAGAGGATGAGTGTCAAGAAGTAGACATAGACACACAATGGGAAGTACTAGGAAATTAAGATAGAGCCATGTATGCAGCCCAATCGAATAAGTGAGGTCAACAACAAGCTGGAGGGATGGGGGCAGGTATAGCAAAGGAAAGTACCAACCTTGGGGAGAATTGAAAAATAATGGGAGCCATGGGGGAAGTTTTTAACCTAGTGAAAAGAGGAGCTCAATGTCATCAAGAGTGATAAAACTGGATGGCTATGAGGATTGATGAACCATGAAAGAATGCCTTGAGTAGAAAATTGAATAAAAAATCAGGAAGGGAGAGGCATAAATATACCTGAGAGAGAAGCCTTTTGACAAGTACAAAGTTATTCCATGGTGATGGGTTGCTCTATCCAAAGAGTTACCATAAAATTTCACATGGAGAGCCTTATTCTCGAGACAAACAAAGTTTCCAATAAGCTTTAGATGGAAATATGCTAGCTTTGAAGAAAAAAACTCTATGGTAGTATTATAATTTGGATTTTAAAATCCCCCCCACTTTTCATCATACCTCCATTGGAAATCATCAATTGGAATTTGTGCACTAGGTGGAAAAAGGAATGGATTTCCTTTTCCACACTCTTGGTAATGAAATTGTGAGTACTACCATTATTGACTAGGGCTATAAATTTTTAGTGTTTGAAGTAGACCATATGTTCAAGTTTTGTGGAGTTGAAATACCCAATAATGTATATAGGGGGATTACGGGTTCTTCTTAAAGGATTTGAGGTTTTGATATATGCTTGAGTCATAGCCTTGGTGTCCTTATATAGTTACTCCAATATCTCTTTGGTACTTACATCTTAGATTAGGGACAAAGTGGTTATATATATTTAGAATATTTTTTGTACTTTTTACATATGACTTAGAGCATATTTTTCATCATAGTTATAGTAGAATCAATATCTTTGGTGGTATGCTATTTCTATTAGAGACAACCTTCATACCCTATTATGGTGATAAAATCAAAATTGAGGGGAAAAATAAAGAAAGAGGAGTCTTAAAATGAAGGAAATAAGGGTAATAAATTTGTTTTATAGGGTGTTGTAAATTTTAAGAAAACTAAAGGCCAACCAAAATAAATCAATTGCAGTATAAGAGTTAAAAAAATCATCTGATGTCCACTACTCTTTTTGACATTTACATAACAAGTTAGAGGCATGTTTAATAGAAGTATGATTTTGTAGCACTACTTTAGCTAAATTAGTCATCATTCTTCTTGTTTAGATTGATAATATTGTTCTTGTGTTGTTGTGTCCCTTTGATCTTAACATGCTCCTAAGGATTCTCAAGAATTTTTCTCTGTCATGGGGTAAGTTAGTAAACACTAACAATTCAAAATTATGATAATGAAATGCAAAAGGATGTCTACTACTAATCTTGTGTATGACAATAAAACCTTATATGAAGTTATTGTTCATAGTTTTCTAGAGTGAATTGTATGCATTAATTTGAAATTCCCAATGTTTTGAGTGGACACTCCACCCATTTTTAGGGATAATGAAAGTTAAATGAATGAAATGAGTTAGGGAAGAGAGGAATTTAAACCCAAAGAAAAATGTGACCACAAGGTTAACCATTAGAGGGAAGGGGTGAGGGTGAGGGAGGGAGGGTGTGTTTGAAAGATTGGAAATGGTTTTGAATGTGAAAAATATATAAAATAATAATGAGTGAGGGTTATAATAGTAAAAATTATTAATAAATAATAAAAATAAATAAATAAATAAAATCGTGGCATAAAACAATGAAGGAACAAAGTGAATGGATGGAAGACACTAAGAGAGAAAAGGAAAGGGTGGGGGGTGAGAGGGAAGATTTTTTTATATATTAACTATACATATTATGAAGGTGTTAAGATTTTTTTTAAATAAGAAAGTATAAATATATAAGTTTAGAATAGGGCTGAAATTAATAAATAATTAAACAAGTGAGTGGGGGAACTCAACAAATTGAGGATTATATAAAAGGAATAATAAATGACGGAAAATAAACAAAAAAGGTGAGAAGAAAAATAAGGTATAAGGATACTAGATAAGGATTAGAGAGTATAGAGAAAGAGGTAGAAAGGATCAAAAACACCATTATTAATGGTCAAGGTGATGAATAAGGGGATGCCAAGACTAGCTGAGTTTACAACTATCTTCTCCATTGAAGTTATCATGGTAATTTTCGATTTTGAGGGCCTCGTGGATAATTTCAGAGCTATAATGCTAATATTTTTGTTTGGTTGAGGGACATTAAATGTTTAGGTTCAAATAATGTAAAAAAATGACATATTTGGTGACGTGGTTATGGTTAGTGTTAGGTATTTGTTCCTTGATATCATATGTAATGGCTCAAAATTAAAACATAATCAAATAAAAAATTATTTATAGAAATTCGAGACCATTAATTGACATGCCAAAAAAATGTCAATAATTACATAACCCACATGATATTTGAGTGAGAGGAATTGTACCTAGGAGTTAACGAACACAACTTAGTTACAACTTGTGAACATTGAGTTATTTTGATCCCACTGAAAAGAACCAAATGTGTTGGGGAAAACTCTCCACCCAACCATAGGCTCAGCTACACTATGTATTTCTACAATTGGCCACCATAGATTCCTCAATCAACTACATATGCCAATGAGTCCTCCCTATCTGAGAATTCTCGTATGAAAATAATGCCTCACATTTCTGTTGGCATTATGACACAGGTTTGACACTATGACACAGGTGTTGTCCTTGATGGTAACTCACTCAAATAACAAATGATAGTTCAGGCTCTTAGAATGAAGGAAAAAGAGATATACGCAGGTTCCTCTTAACCAAGTCGCGTATACACGCGGGATCGCCGGTAAAAAGGCACGTATGCGTATGCACACACTTTCATGCAAGGAAAAGCACGTACATGTGGGAAAACTTGTTTTTATTCCATGGTATTTAGTCCTTGGTATTTGGACTTATGGTTTTGGACCATGGTATCTCGTCCGAAGTGTTGAACCCAGGTATTGGGTCCCAAGTATTGGTTTTAAGTGGTTTGGACCATGGTATTGAGTAACGCCTAAGACTATAAAAGGGGAAGGAGATCATTAGGAAAAGGCAGTCAAGGATTGAATATCTTATGAAGAGCAAGATCTAGAATACTGGTCATTAGGTTATGGTGCATAGCTATATCTGAACCAAGGAGGAACCTGAACAGAAGGAGAAGGATAAGTTCTATTGATGGGTCAAGATCTTAAGGCTTGAAGAGAAGTATCTTTGTGTGTTTTTGATCTGTTATATTTGGCACATGATTTGATCTATAAATATGATGATCTGGGTATTACTGATGTCTGAATAACTAAAAAAAGGTAGATTATCTTTTATAGATCTGTACACAGGTTCAGCGTAGCAAAGGTGCGTATACATGCTGGTTCGGTAATTCAAAATAGCGTATACATAGGTTGGCCTTAATACAGCAACGTATGCACGTAGGTTCCACATATTGAAGTAGAGTATGTCTCATGAAATATGTTTTAGCTACTTCTGTTTATTGCTTCAGTGTTCTGGGTTCAGGATTGGTTTCTGGTTACTGTACTATATTCTGGTTATAGCATTCAGAGAAGTGATTGTTTGATTCAGTTTTGATTGGTGCAAAGGAGATTGGTTGTGTTAGCGCTCGAATCTACCTCAGGCTGAATGAAGGTGAGGTTCAAGGAAACATCAAACCAAGCTCAGTCTGGTAGCTAGCCCTACCAGAGCAGGAGAGGGCTCTCTCCGAGTCATGCTCAGTGAAAGGATAAGCAAAATGGTCTGAGATGACTTGCAATGCAATATTTACCTTAGGCTAGTAAGTGAAAAGGGATTTTGGAAAAGATTTTTGAAGTGACTGAACTTCTGAGATGTATATGGGACTGGCGCTTAGCAAAGAACAAAGAATTGAGAATGAAGGCACAGATTATTCCGTGAGGAAAGGTAGGCGGGAAGCGCAGCAATTTCAACTTAAGGTGACGCGGAATGGAAAGATTGTCGAAGCTAGTGAAAAGGGCATGGTCACATGAATCCTTTTCAACAGAAGAATAACACTGCACATGAAATTTTCCAACAGGCAGAGCAATATAAATTGAATTCTGCCTAATCTCACTTAGAAAATTTCACTGAAATGAAACATGAAATGAATTATGAAACATAAAAAGATACATATGGAACATAAGAACACATTTGCTACACTCACAACCACAAGAATCTCATGAAACAGAGCCATTGCCTTTCATTAAACTCTCTGTCAAAAATACATAGTGCAGAAACAGAGTTTCTTTCCCACAGTCTCTCAAAAGTTACCAGCCAGCAAACCCTTTGCAAATAACTTGCTTACAATATATAGAAAGTGTAGAGAAGAGATGGAATGCACAAGGGTTGGGAAGTTACTCAAATCATTTCGAAAAGGAGATGGAGAGCCAACCATCAGCTACAGGTGCAGCGCTCTCAAGCATGACATTTGGCTGTGGTGACCCTTTGCATTCTTTTGCCACTTGGATAGATGCCCACCTGGAGAGAAAATTCTTTAAAAGGCACCCTTGGTGCCAAAAAACCGAAGAGTAGATGACTGGGCCCACTTGGAGAAGTCGCGACCTGAAATTTCGCGAAACGGGAGCAATTTGGCCGTTTTTTCCCCTGTGCGCCGCGCCAAATTCCCTGTGTGTCGCGCCACTTTGGAGCCTGTTTTGGGGCACTTGTAGGTGTCCAGAATGTGCCCAAGTGGGCTTGTTGGAAAGCCTATCCTGGCTACTTTCCAAACCAACTAGAATTTCTAAATTTGAAGCTCATTTTCCCCTCCAAAAATTCATTATCCCAAGACTACTTTCTATGTGTCCAAAAAGTGGTAGAGAGGTCATTTTTGGGTGTTTTTTGACCTTTAGGAGACCCAAAACTTGTCAAAATTTCTAGCGCGGAAACCAGTAGACATATTTTTTGATGTTGAATCCAAATATGCAAGCCATTCCTCGATCTGAGTTCTAGATTTTTAGCGTCGCACCAGTGGTGCGGCGCACAGGGAGAAATTTCCTGTTTTGTGCCCAAAAAATTTGCCTGTGACCAAAATTTGCCCAAATTCCTTGAAATTTGGACTGGAGGTTCCCTATGAAGTGATTTTCTGGGCCAAGGAAGCCTCAGCCAAGATTCGAAGCCGATCTTGCTCCTTTGCCTCCTTTGCTTCTTTTGTCGCTTTGCTCAATTTTGCCTTTAGGTTCCTGATTCTCGCCTTGGAACTCATGTTGCGGGCCTAGTAGTGATGAGTCAAGTGCCTTAGCATGTCTTTCTCCCTATTTGATTTATCCAACAGCCTCTCCAAATGCATGTTGACCCTCTCAAGGTTGGACTCCCGGTCTTCATTAATTTCTTGCTCCAAAGAGGTGAGCGGAACCCTTCTTCTTTGAGCAACTTGGCACTGCTCACGGATGTTCTACAGCTCCATGATCGTCTGTTGGTCCTCAAGTGGTTTTTTTCTCCACTCTAGGTAGTTCATGTTCCACTTGGCCCTTTCTAGATCAATGGTCAAGTCTTCAATCTCTGATTGCGGCTCTTTGATGATCTCTATAAGCTCGTCATTGGTGGGTTCTGCATCTGGCTCATCATCCTGGAGGAGAACAAACTCAGTCTCTTGCTCACCTGATGGCCCCTCCTCATGCACTGGCTCCTTGCCCTTATCTTGTACTTGTGTCATCAATGTAGGAAGCGAGGCCCCTTCCACCCCGGGTGGAGATACCACTCGCTTTGCTGCTGCAAACAACAATCTGGTGCCTTTCGGATAGCCTCTCTGATATGTGATGTATACTGGCATGGTGGCAGTCTCATGGCTATCAAAGTGATGTGTAAGACTTCCCATCTCAGGCTCAAACTGATGTGAAGGACCTCCCAACTCATGCTCAACCTGATGTGAAGGACCTCCCATCTCATGTTCTACCTCTGATATCACTGGTGGAGTGCTGAAGAAATCACGGGAGATGAAGTCTTCCCAAGCAATACCCTGTAATCCCAGTTGATGGTCCACCAAAATCTAGATGAGAGCAAAATGATAGACACTGTTTAGCTGCTTTCGTGGGGTCCTGCGCTGCATGAAGCTTTTCATCTTCTCGATGTTGTTGCAGATAAAAAATGGGAGGCTCATCATCTTCACCCTAGTGAAGTGCATGAGCAAGCGGATGTGATAGGCATAAAGGCGAGAAAACCTCCCCTCGCAACTGAAATACTTCATGATCAATCTCATGAGTGGGGCATACTCCTCCCTCAAAAACCTGAATGGAAAAACTCTAGTGAGTTGGCTCAAGCAGTTGTTCTTGATGTAGGGCTCATAGGATGCCTCTCCACTTTCTTCTTCTTATGCCACAGCTCTCCAACGTTAGGTATCCCTGTTGCCACTGATATAGCCTCTGGTGTCAAGGTGAAAGTGACCCTAGCTAGGACAGATTGGCCTCCCTGTAGATGAAGTGCAAAAAGGCGGACCAACTCATGATGTACTCTGACATTTTCCACCCTTTGGAAAAATTCATAACATGCCAAGTGCTGGAAACAAGACATAGCAAGTGGGCATGCCTGTAGCTTTGTGAGGGTGTTGGGCTCATCTCTGTGATGTCTGCCACTCTAGTGATGTCTCCTATGGGCCCTCTCTCCTGAAGATGTGTCACTGTGTGTATCCCCCTCATAATCTGATGAATTTTCTGATGCCATCATTGCTGCTTGTACCCTGAGTTTAGTGTTGCCCTTTGAATTCAAAGACACTGATGAATGCTTTGAAAATATGCTACGAAGGGGACAATAAAAAAGGGGAGTGTTAGGAGGGGAATGATGAAAAGGGGAATAGGGGTTTAAAGGAGAAATTTATCAAGGATTTGGGAGTGTTTGGGGCATGGTTTTGATGGGTTGGGTGGTGGGCTCCAGTATTGTAGCAATAATGCTACAACTCCTGGAACTCCCTTCTTTAATTTTATCAACCTGGTAGTTCGTAACAAACTTGGAAGCGACGGTGCTGTATGCACAAGTACTAGCTCTTGCCGCAGCTGTCACTTGGTCAACTGGCACAAGTCCAGTAGGAGCTTAAGCCAACTTTTATGAGCTCTTAGAAGAAGCTTTTTAGTTGATGGATGAAAGCTAACTTGAAGGAAGCTAATCTAATTGCAAAAAGAAACTGAAAGCCAAAAAGAAACGCAAACCCTAGCAAACCCTAATTCTACCAGCTAGTCCTACTGACGCAAAGGAGAGCATGCAAACTACTGAAAGAGATGCCATTACTTCTATGAAGGTAAAATACATCTGTCTAGACTACCTCTATCTGAAGAAAAAATCTTTTTGTATTTTTGATTAAGTTGTTGGAATTATCATGCATGTGCTTTTAACTATTTTTGACTGTGGAGAAGTGGATCAAGAAGGAGAAATGCTTGGGAAAGGTTGGGAAGGTTCATAGAGGGTCTAAGGGGTCCCTAACACCCTTCCAGAGAGTCTCACAAAGTTTGGCTGCCAAGAAACCGCGTTTATGAGCTTCTACAGGAAGTCTGCAGGGGTTCTACAGGATATTCAAGATTTCTACAGGATGTTTCGAAATGGGATTTTGGAGCATGGATGGAGGGAAAAAGAGGGAGGAATGAGTATGGGGGTGAAATAGGGGTGTGAAGAGGTCTAGGACTTGGTGGATGAGGCTAAGGAGCAATTGGATTTGTTCAAGGATGGAGGAAGCGATGATGCACAATAATGTAGGAATTAGGGCAAGGTGGGGAAAGTATGGCAAATGAAGGGTACGAATCATGGAATAAGGGTTGGAGCAGATTATCTGATGGATTATGGGTAGATAGAGAAGGATAACAGGTGCTCTGCAAGTTATTTTTCAAATTTAACAAATGAAGACTTGGAAAATCAAGAACCTAATTACCTTAACCTAATCTGACCTAGATAGTAGCAAAAGAAATGGAACAGAAGTTTATTTGCACAAAATCAGATGAACTAACTATGCAACTAAGAAATCATAACCCTAAGCATGCAGTCAAAACTGATATCAAATTTGACAACTAAGAATCCAACACTAATACTTGCATGGTGAAGCAAAACAGCGTTTTTGTGGGCAGCAAGGTCACCTTTGTCCCAACTCACGATCCCACTGAGGGAGAGGTAAGATCAGAGGTGCTTGAGCCCCTTTTTCCAAGGATCCTTTATGTTATTAATCTATCCAAATCAATCTGAACATGAAAATCTACTTTAATCATCAAAAGCAACCTAAATAACACAACAAGTTTTAAATCTAAATAGCAGATTTTACTCTAAGAATGCAGCAAAGACACATAAAGGTAAACAAAGGAGGTACTGGGCACTTGAGATGGGCCCAACCCCAAGAGCTACAACCTCCTAAGAGAGATTTAGAGCTGGTGCAAAGCTGGATTCATCTTTATTGATCAAGAAATGAAGAGTTACATCAAAACTGTCCACAAGGAGAACTTGAAAATGAGCTGACAACAAAACTAATCTATTGCCTAAAAATTGAACTACAAAATGACTACAACAAGACTATGAAATGACTAACTACCAGCTAACCAAAATGAGGCCCTAAGCCTTCTTATTTATACAAATTGAGGACCCCAACAGTCCTCCTAAACTTTAGGGACTCGGCTGCCCAAGACTTGTAGTTAACAGCAGTCCTACTTGACTTGCTTGGCTGCCCTTGTGCTAATTGGTTTGGTGGCCTTTGAACTCCGAGCTGATGGTGGAGAATTCGAGGTAAGGGCCCATAAATGAAGGGGACACCTTCCTACAAATCCTCTCCCTTATTCTCCCACGAATTTGGCTACCAAGTGCTCATTAAAACCTTCAATTTTGTCTCCAAATTGACCAAAAAGGCTACACAAAACACACATTAGACTTGTTGGCATAATGACTAACCCAATTCACTCTATTAGCATAAATATAATCAAAAACATGCAATAAACTAATGAGAATGGTGGATTAAGTCGAATTAGGAGGTTGAATGAGCCCAAATAATTATCCATTTTTGGGGCTCATCATCACCCCCCTACTGAAAGTGTTGCTCATCCTCTGAGCAACCAATCTATCTCCTCATCTTTGATGGCCTTGGTGGCCTCCCTGTCATGCCAAGCTTCTGAAGTGATGTCCTCTTCTCTGTCATGAAACCATGCTTCTTTGTTCTTCCCACTGCCTGTGCTCCTTTTCCTAGAGAAGTTTCAGCTTTGGTATGATTGTGCAAGTATATTCAATCTGATGGTGGCAATGGTGGTGAAAGGAGATGAAACCAGTGGAGGATGGAAGAAAAGAGTGGTTGCATGCCTCCTCAACAGACTTCTAGCTTCAAATCCCTCTCCATAATTGATTCTGGCCTGCCCAAAGGCTTCTACAGGATGTTTTTGGTAAAAATACAGAACTTCCTGTAGAAAGTCTTGTAGCTTCCTTTAGAAGGTTGAACCATGACTAAATTGTGTCTGAACCCTGAGAAAAATGAGTGTTCATGGAGGGGATGGATGTGAGGATGCCTAGGAACTTGGTAGGGACCCTTCTTCTTGTGTTGGGAACCCCCATTTCCGCATTGTGTACCTGCAACCTGCAACAATTACCAGGGATTAAACTTGTTTTTTTTTTTTTTTTTTTTTCTCTGTTTCATCCTTCTTTATCTTTCTTGCTTTCCTTGTGATGGTTTCACTGTTGGTCTGCCCTGGGTTTTCTTACCCTTAGCTTTCTTCCCCTCTGTTTTCCTCTCTGCCTCAATTTGCTCATTTTCCTCACTGCTGGATGAAGTGAGTTCCTCGGCCAGAATTTGGATATAATGCCCTGTTTTGGCTTGTGCTCTGATCAGAAGGAGAATTCTGATATGGCTTTCCTCCTTGACTCTCAGGACAAGATTTCTCCATTGGTTGTATCTCCCCTTTCACCAATTCCTTGGTTATAATATTGTTGCTGCCCCAAAACTTGACTGTCAAAATGAAATTAGGCTCTCACAGACAGAGTGCAGAGCTAATTTTCACACTAACCATATAACAGTCACAAAATAAAAACATGTATATGTGCACAGGTGAGCCTTACAGTGGTTTCAATTTTTCTACATGAGGGATTTTAATTCAAGACCCTGGAGAAAATCTCACATGCAGACCATGAAGACAATTCCAGGCAGCGATAATAAAATAACTTTTGAATTCATAGACAGACTTCCATTCACATTTTCCTTACCCCCTCAACACATCAAATTCACCACCTTTTGAATTATTTGCATGGGAAAGTTATGTTCAGGCCTACCTCACTGAGAATTTCCACCTTTGACGTGAATAGTCCAAGCTTCTTCCTATGCTGGGTTTCTTGTAGCACAGCTTCCTGTAGAAACGCCTGTAGAGTGTGATAGGTGGGAGATTTTTTTAAAAACGGCAGAAATCTAAGAAATCAGGAAGAAAACTTGTAGAGGACCATTGGTTAACTGATCTGGAAGTGGTGGACATGTGCTTCAGTTGACCGTAGTTGAACAAAGAGTGGTGAGAGTTTCAGCCGAGCGTCGTTTAACTGCAGCGTGATTTGTGGTGAGCTGGAAAAAACGTGTGTTGTCTTTATTCGAACTACAGTGATGTTATAAACTGTATGTTCTCCTCTATCTGTTAATTATTTGACGTCCTGTGCACTGGAGTTCAACAGATCTACCACTAACTGTGTTTTTCAACTTCCACGTGAATGACTTACCCATGCATGCTGCGTGATTTTTGCCTGGATGAGTGCAATCGAATATGGCTAGCTTCCTGGCTGAATCCCCCCATCTCATTCGTTCATGCAGTGCTTAGATTAGATTCATGCAATAGAGGAACAAGGTTTAGTCACGTACCTGAAGTCAGATGGTTGCTGTGAGGTGCTTTTTGCTGCTGCATGCTCATATTCTGCTGCTGCATGCCTGGATCCTTTGGTTGCATGAGGGCTTGGCTGATGATTTTTGGTTGTTTTCCTTGTGCAGGTGTCCTCTGGCCGGATGCATGCTGCAGGAGTTCATTTCCACGTTCAGATCTGCACCTTCAAGCTGCTGCTGCTGAATTTTCACAGGACCAGAACTTGTTTTCGCCATTGCTCCCAAACGGTAAACCGGATCGATCTGAAAATTTCTGAGCATGTTCCTATCATCATGATGCACCTCCCATAGCAAAATCGTGATCAATGGATGCACAGATTTCGAGAAAAATGGAAAATGGCTGAATATTTCAGAGATCAATTTCTCAGAAACCGTGCATCGGAATTGGCTGAAACTGCTTGGGTAGGCTACTATCACCCATGTGCATCTCCCCATGAAACAGGTTTTGAAATGGACGCACGGATATGGAGAAAATGCAAAAATGGCTGATGGTGATGGAGGCTAATTTCTTGGAAACCGTGCACCGGAATTGGCTGAAACTGCTCAGGCATGTTGCCATCACCCCTATACAATTCCCCATAAAACGGTTTTTCAAATGGATGCATGGTTTTCAAGTTATGGAAGAAACAAATTCTGTTCTATGTGTTTTTTTCTTCAAGGCATTTTGCAGTTTTGTTGCATGGTAAGAAAACTGAGCTTGGGTTGTGATGCAGGCATGGAGATGATGGAGGAGGAGTTTGAAAAGTGCAGGAGGACTTCTGAACCCTTGAGGAAGCTACCATGTTCGCCAAACCACCTTTTTGAAATCCATTTCTAGCTTCCTACAATTTCTACAGGAACTTCCTGTAGAAGCACAATGAAGAAGCACAATGAGGTGGAAAAGATGATGGAAAAGGGTGAGGAATGGGAACATGGATGCTTGCAGGCATAACCAATGGATTCCAAGCTTTAGATTCCCTTCCAAAATCGAATCTGGCTCACTTGAAGGCTCTATAGGATGTTTCCTGTAGAAATATAGAACTTCCTCTAAAAGGCACAAAAACTCATTTGTCTTTGTTTTGAGTGATCCTCTTGACCTGCAATGTCATTGCTGCAACCTGAAATTATTCAATGGAAATTAGATTTATTTTTCTTTTTCTTTTTCTCTTTTATTTTTGAAAAACAACTAGGGCACCTCATGGAGGTTTTCACCCTAATTGCCTGCCCTGGGCGTCTCCAAGGGAGGTTTTCACCCAGAGATCTTATTCTCTTTTCTCTTTTTCCCAACCCATTAACCGCCTCATGGAGGTTTTCAATCAATGAGCCAATCTAAGGTGCCTCTGAGGAGGTTTTCACCTTAGATTTTTATTTTCATCTTATTTTCATTTTTTCATTTCTTTTTTTTTTTCTTTTTTTTTTTTCTCTACCCTACCCTACTTGAAAAACAAAATCATTCTCAAGTATAAGAATACTTCCAATGGAGCCATGTGCACATCGAGATTAGAGACAAAATGATGTGGAGGCTCGAAATGCATGCTTGGGCAGCTATCCGGATTTTAGAGACCAAATGATCTGACTTTGAAGGGATCAAACATAGCTGAGGAAGAGAGTACCACTGCAACTTAGTGACCTTCTGAAACCATATCTCAATATAGCTCTGATATCCTTGGTCCTTTTGCTAATCTGGATCATTCTTCATGTCACCTTCTATCATGACCTTCTCATCTTCCTCTTTTTGCTGATCTTTCTCTTGAGTACATGGAGGATTTGATGGTAACCATGAGGGAACTCTCTCGATCTCTGATTCTGATGTCTTCTCTTCATCAAGTAAAGCCCATGGTTCTTTGATTTCCTCTTCTGAATCTTCTTTTTCCTGATGTGGTCCTTCAATGCTTTCAATATAGTCTCTTTTTTGCAATACTCTTCCTGAGCTATGGTGAAGATCATTAAGCTCAAGAGCAGTTGTTTGGACATGTTGTGCCTCAGCTTTGCAATTGGGTTGAGCTGCTCCATGGTATGGTTTTGGGAATGGTGGTACAGGTAGTTGAGTGGAGGTGTGTATTTGAGATGGATGCGGATGGGGTTGTGGTTGGGTAGGCATTTGGGATTGCCTTGATGGAGGAGGAGGTGATGGTTGCGGTTGAGCAAGTGGTGGAGGAAACGAAGTGGGAGGAGTGTTGTACTGGGGCCTCCACCCCTGATGAGGTGCATTCCACTGAGGCCGTGGTTGAGCATAAGAGTGAAACGAATGAGCAGCTGGTTGGGCATAATATGGATCTATGAAGGAACAAGGAGGAGGTGTGAACCAGGAAGGATGAGCAGGGGGACCCCAAGAAGGCATGAAGGTGGCTTGATAGGGGTCATAATAGGTCTCGGGTGTCCCTTGCAGTTCCTGCTGGTAAGATCTAGGTCCATGCAGCCTCCTTTGGTTTTTATAATAGAGTGATTCAGTGGCTCCTTTGGCCCTTTGATATGCAGCTTTCATTCCGGGCAAGGAAGGGAACTGATTCGTAGGATGGTATTTGTAGAGCCTCTAACTTGCACTTGATTATCCATCATTACCTACAGTTTTCCCTCACTCATCTCTCTCTTTTGCCTTATTTTCCTACCCAGATCATTACATTTGATGTCTTTAAGCATGATTTAGTGAACTTTGCTAATGTGTGACTGTTTTGTTTATATTTTGACATATTTACAGAGATTCTGCAGCTGTCTGGCAATTCCACAGCCATTCAGCGATTCCGCAGCCATTTGGTGATTCCGCAGCCTTTTTGTTAATCTCAAGGTTCCACGTGTCATTTTGCAAAACAAGCCACATGGGCACGTGGGAATAAAGGTGCTCAAGGTTCCTGTGCTATTGGTTCGATCAGCCTCCGGTCAACGAGGGTCAAGCCACGGTCAACAAAGGCAGCTTAACGGTGTTGCGTAAGCTGTTGGGTCACGTCAATGCAACTGGTGATTTGTCCGTGTTACGCAGGTTGTGGGAAACATAATCCAACTCTGGATTCAATTCCCATAACGACCAGAACCTCCAGCTCATCCACGAGGCTTATGACGTGTTGCTGAACCTTTATTACGCATGACAGATTAGTTAATTTTCACTTTCTAGCTTTACGCATTAGGCAATCGTTTAGATGCCTATAAAAACTTGCGTCTGTGTACGTTTAATGTTACTTTTTAGTTGCTGTGTTTTATGAACTCGTTATAATTTTAGTGCATTTCAAGACTCTGTTTTGATAGTGCTGTTCTAGCACTCTTGACTGTAATTTTCTGCATATGGAGTAATAGAAGGCAGTGCTGTTCTGACGTTTTCAAATCCTTGAGTCTTCTTTGGGTTGTATGAATGGAGGGCCCCTGTTCATGACTGCCCTTGTATAGTATTTTATGTTCATATTCTTGCTATTTCCTTATTTTCCATTCAGCATTTCCTTTTCTTTGAAACATGTACAGCTTGATTTACTTTCATTGTCATTTCATTTGCAGCATTCATTTTGACTGATCAGATTTGTTTTTCTGCAGGTTTTTTACTCGGGATTGTTTTTGTCTTTATCTATTTGCTTTATATCTGATGGCATTTTCAGTTGCAAGATTCAAAGTTGCTGCCTTTACTTTATTTTCATAGCTGATTTCTAGTTTAGTTTCTCAAAGTTGTCTGCTAACATATTGATGGTCTCTTTATCACAAATTGTTCATCTTTTAGAGATCAGAATACTAATAAATTTCAGCTGGCTTTGAGCACTTTTTAGACTAATCTTTAACTACTTTCTAATCGTGCTTTACATAGTACCATATGTTAGAAGCAGAGAGTTAGGAAGAGCTGAACATTATAACTAGTCTTTAAAGTAGATTTTTCTCATTTTTGATCACTTTTTAAACTCATCTTTAGCTACTTCCTAATCGTGTTTTACACAGTACTATGTGTTGGAAGCAGAGAGTTAGGAAGAGATAAACATTATCATTGGTTTTTAAAGTGATTTTCTTACCTTTTATTTGCAGCAGCATGAATGGTGTCTAGTGCCATTAGAAAGTGGTTCTTTGCTTTCAGTTCATTTTAAGTTATTTATTTCTTTCAAGCTTTTCCTTTTCAGCAAGTAGTTAGAAATCACCTTACACACACACTCATTCATCTGTTTATAAAAACTCCATTCCATCTTAGGAAGATAAATTAACCACAAACAACACCCCAAACGACAAAAAGCTCTAAGAGGTTGCTTAAGTACATATAGTACACCTTCACTTCATCAGCTTACGAGCCCCGGGTTGACAATTAATGACATCAATTTAGGAACACTAAATTGACTAAACATTTTGGCGCCGTTGCCGGGGAAGTGAAATTAAGTAGCCATATTCTTAGAAAAAAAAAAACATAAAAATTTCAAGGAAAGAAGTTGATAACCTATCAAAGTATGCTCTCCTCTTGCACTTCAAGGTGATCTGGAGGATCAGAAAAGAGAAAGTTATTGATTTGGTAGTTTCTTGAGTATGCTCTCTTCTTGCACCTAGAGTGAACTGGAAGATCAGAAAAAGAACTATTAACTTGACTTGAAGAAAAATAATAAAAAATGACATGCATAGAGCTAGAGATTCTAGGGGAAGGTTTTTAGCTAGAGCTCGAAGTTCAATTTTTACAAGTCCATCTGCTTCAAGGGATAGACAAGAGACACCCCCCTTATCTCCAACTGACACTCCTAGTCCTAGAATTCCTGGAATTCAAGAGCCAAGAGTTGACTCTCCTACACCTTCTATTGAATTTGAACCAGGAAGGGATTCATCTCTTTCTCCTACAGAAAGACCAATTGTAATTGAGGAAGTAGAATCACCTGAAGAAGAAGGAGAAATCTCTTCTCATTCACCCTTTGTAGAGGAACCAGAAGATTTTGAAATCCCTAGGAGAGCCATCATGGCAGAGGAAGAAGGAGGTGGTAGAGGTAGAGGTAGAGGTAGAGGAGGAGGAGGAAACAACAATAATAATAATGGAGGAAGAGGTCCCCTTGGAGGAGGAAATAGAGATGGGGATAATTCATTTGGGTTTCCCATTGTTAATGAGGATTCCCGAGCCACTATGAAAAACATATCACCATCTGTCCTCCCAAATTTCCATGGGTTAAGGACTGAGGACCCTGAAACATTTTTATTTGAATTTGAAGTTGTGTGTCGAACTTATGACTATCTGGATGATACTCAGAAACTCAAATTGCTCCCCTCAACATTAAAAGATCAAGCTTTGAAATGGTTCATGGGGTTACTCACTCAATCCATTAGGTCTTGGGATGAAATGAAACAAACCTTTTTGGATAGGTATTTGGACTACTGTATGCCTACTAATCACAAGGACGAGGTATTTAAAATGATGCAAAGAGAAGATGAGAGCTTAGAAGATTTACTTGAAAGATTTCAATATAACTTGAAAAGAGCAAAAATGAGTACCTTGGATGAAGAGACCTTAAAAGCCCTCTTATTAAAAGCCATTAGGGATGAATGGATAGATATCTTAAACATGATGGGGAAAGGGGATATTTCTCAACTTTCACTCAATGATATAGCAGAACTCTGTATCCATCTCTCAAGGGGCAAATCAAAAACTCAAAAAGGGCCTAGAGATCCTTCTCTCCTTAGGGCAAATAAATCTGCAACAGGATCAGTAAGTAGGGCTGAAATCGGAAATATGCTTGATGAATTTAAAACTGACATCTTAGGGAGTCTTAGTGAACAACTTGATACCCTTAAGATTCACAATAAACAAAAAGCAGAAGCTGAGGCTTTGGCTATCTTTTGCCCGAAATGTAGAAAGAAACATGCTTTAAGGGAATGTCCCTTAGATGCACACGTTGTAGAAACATGTGTAATTTGCTCAGAAACTCATGAGACCAAGGATTGTCCTTCAATTCCTGGCCTCAAAGCAGTCTTTCAAGAGGATCCAGATACACTTGAATCTCTCTGTTTTATTGCAAGGAGACCTTGGCAAGGACAACAGAATCAAGGGTTTAACAACTCTATGAATTCTCAATCCCAACCAAATTGGAATCCTTGGCAACAACCTTGGCCTCAACCTCAAAATGCTTTTCAAGCATGGATGCAAAGCATGCAAAATCCTTATGGGAGATTTGCTCAATTCTATCAATATCCTCCATCATTTCAGAATCAGCAGGCTCCACAACTTCCAAATCAAGGTCAACAACTATCATTGCCATATCCTCAACAACAACAACCTCCTCCACAAAATCAAAATTCTCAATTATCGCTTCAATCCAAGCATTTCTGAGGAAGAATCTCTCAAAGTCAATAAAGGTTCTGAAGCATCACTTCAAAACCAAAATATCCAAAAAGAAAAAGAAAAAGAATCAACCTCCACAACTCCCATAGTTGAGCAATCTACACCTTTAGCTACACCTCCTTTTCTTGAAAGATTACAAATTGACAAAGGAGTGGAAAAGCAAATATGGGTGCCTGACTATAGTTTTCTAGATGAATTGAAGAATGTCTATATCAAGATCCCCTTGTTACAAGCCATTAAAGAAATTCCCATTCTAGCGAAGACAATAAAGGAGTTGAGTTTGAAGAAAACAGGAAAGAGAACCAGAGATACTAAAAGGATACATCTAGTTGGAAAAATTGCAGACATTATGATGGGTAAGATTACCATGCAAAAATATGTGGACCCCGGTAGCCCTATTGTCAAAACTCATATTAATGGGGTTGAAATCCCAAATACTTTGATTGACTTAGGAGCCGCGATCAACATCATGAGTACACAGACCATGGATCAGTTAAAGCTTCCTAACCTTCTCTTTACACCTACTTTACTGCAGCTTGCAGATAGATCAATCATTAAACCTGATGGTGTATTGGAAGACATTCCAGTCTCTCTAGATTCTTGGGAATATCCAGTTGATTTTATGATTTTAACTCCCAAGAACAATCTAGGAGGACATCCTCTTATTTTAGGAAGACCTTGGCTGGCCACAGCTGATGCTTTCATAAGTTGTAGATCTGGGGACATGTATATATCAAATGGTAATTCCACCAAGAAATTCAACTTGTATCCTCCAGCAAAGGCAATAACAGAAATAGGAGAAGATGAGTGGGTTGATGATGAGGATACTATTCAACCTGTTCTAACCATCTCTGAAATCAGTGAGGATAGTCAAATTCTAAATACATTAGAAAATTTTGAAATACCTTTAGAATATGACCCTACACAGTTTCAGTTAGATGCAGACATTGAATATCTCTCCTCTAGACAGATGTCTCTCTTCTCAATGGAAGAGTTTGGTAGTTCTACAGTTGAAATCCTTCCAGGAAAAACATTGAACATTAACAAAAACGTGGAAAGACCACAACAAGAAGAATTAACTAAACTGTTGCAAAAACATTCCACTGCCTTTGCATGGGAATACACTGACATGAAAGGAATCGATCCTAAGACTTGTATTCATCACATTTATATTGAAGAAAATATCAGACCTATTAGGCAACCACAAAGAAGGATGAATCCAAACCTTAGGGAAATCGTGAAAGAAGAACTCCAGAAATTGCTCAAGGTAAACTTCATTTACCCCATTTCAGATAGCCAATGGGTTTCTCCCTTGGTTATAGTGCCCAAAAAGAATGGTAAATGGAGAGTTTGCATTGATTATCGAGAATTGAACAAGGCAACTTTAAAGGATCATTTCCCTCTACCTTTTATTGATCAGGTACTAGACACTTTAGCAGGTAAAAAGTATTTCTCATTCTTGGATGGTTTTAGTGGGTATAATCAAATTCAGGTAGCACCTGAAGATCAAGACAAAACCACATTCACTTGTCCTTGGGGAACTTTTGCCTACCGAGTACTTCCTTTTGGATTGTGCAATGCACCCGCTACATTTCAAAGGGTTGTACTAGGAATCTTTTCAGATCTGTTTCATGATTGTGTAGAGGTATACATGGACGATTTCACAGTTTATGGTAATACATTTGAAGAAGCTTTGAAAAATTTGGAAAAAGTACTGGTAAGATGTAAGGAAACAAATCTTTCTTTAAGTCATGAAAAGTGTTTTATGATGTTTACTGAAGGGATTGTTTTAGGACATCATATTTCAGGAGATGGGATTAAGGTTGATAGATCCAAAGTTGAAGTCATCTCTAAGTTACCTATTCCAAATTGCCAGAAGGATGTTAGAAGTTTTCTTGGGTTTACTGGGTATTACAGAAGATTTATTGAAAACTTCACTAAGATAGCATCCCCTCTTTTCAAATTGCTTACCAAGGACTGTGAGTTCAAATGGGATCCTGAGTGTCAATCTGCCTTTGAAGCTTTAAAGACTAGAATATCTGAAGCACCCATCTTAAGGGGGCCAAATTGGAAACTCCCTTTCCATATTTCCACTGATGCTTCAGATACAGCTCTAGGAGCTGTTTTGGGACAAAAGGATTTGATCCCTTATGCCATTTATTACACAAGTAAGAATTTGACTCCCACTGAGTTAAATTATACTGTTACAGAAAAAGAGTTCTTAGCTGTGGTACATGCGATTAATAAGTTTAGACACTACATAACCGGCTATGAAACCTTTGTCCATACTGATCACTCTGCCATAAGATATTTAATGAACAAACCTGTTACCAATGGTAGAGTTACAAGATGGCTTTTACTCTTACAAGAATTCAACATTACTGTGTTAGATAGACCTGGAAAACAAAACACAGTAGCTGATTTCTTGTCTAGAATCCAAAACACTAATGAAGATTCTCCAGTAGAAGATAAGTTTCCAGATGAATACTTGTTTGCAGTGACTACCAAGACTCCTTGGTATGCAGATATGGCTAATTATCTAGTTACAGGGAAGCTTCCTCTACACTTATTTCCTAATGAGAAAAGGAAAATCATTCATGAGAGTTCACATTATTCTTGGATTTCTAATGAATTGTTCAAAACAGGGCCAGATTGTATAATCAGAAGGTGTGTTCGGGAAGATGAAATGCCTGACATTCTTAAGGCATGTCATGATGAACCATGCGGCGGGCACTTTGCTGACAAGAGGACAGCCTATAAAATCCTTTCTCTAGGATATTATTGGCCTTCTCTCTTTAAAGATGCAAAGCAGTATGTTAGAAGGTGTGACAGCTGCCAAAGAGTTGGGAAACCAACTCCTTCAAATGAAATGCCACTACAGCCTCAGGTATGCATCGAACCCTTTGAGAAATGGGCTCTAGATTTCGTTGGACCAATTAATCCTCCATCAAAGCAAAAGAAGTATATACTGGTTTGTACTGATTATGTTACTAAGTGGGTAGAAGCGAAAGCATTGCCTTCTGCTACTGAAAATTCAGTTGTTCAATTTCTTTTTGAGGATATTTTCACTCGTTTTGGTGTCCCAAGGGAAATTGTAACAGATCAGGGCAGCCAGTTTACATCTAAATTGATGGAGAAGCTGATGGAGGAATACAAGATCAAGCACAGAACATCTACTCCATACCATCCACAATCAAATGGCCAAGTGGAATCTACCAATAAAGTTCTTGAAGGCATTATCACCAAGACTGTTCATCTTCATAGAAGAGATTGGGCGGAAAGGCTTCCTGAAGCCTTATGGGCCTATAGAACTACATGGAAGAACACAACAGGACATTCTCCCTATGAACTTGTTTATGGGAAGGAAGTCCTGCTCCCCATTGACTTCCAAATCAAGACCTTCAAGATGGCAGTCCAATTGGGAATGAGCCTCTCAGAAGCCCAAAGACACAGAATGGACCAGCTAAATGAGCTAGATGAAATAAGACAAGATGCAATTCTAAGGACCGATCTAGTTCAGCACCAAAGATCTAAATGGCATGATCGTCATATCAAAGAAAGAAAGTTTCAGAAAGGAGATCGGGCTCTATTGTTTGATTCAAAGTTCAAAGACTTCAAAGGAAAGTTTCAAACTCATTGGCTTGGGCCATATGAGATTGATGAAGTCTTTAGCAATGGAGCAGTTCGAGTGAAAACTATTGATGAATTTCATACTCCTCTTATTGTGAATGGCCATCGCTTGAAAATCTACCAAAAGCCATTCTCAAAAGAAGAGTTTGTAAAGTTGTTTAAAGAAGATTCTGCAATCAGGTTGGTGGAGAAGGATTCTTCTCCTCCATCAGCCTAATCTTTGGTTTTTGAAAAAAAAAAAAGAGAAGAAAAAGAAAAAAAAAAAGAAGAAAAAAAAAAAAAAAAATAAAGGAAAAAAAAATAAATGTATAAGCCTGAAAACCAATCTCTGATTGGCAGTCTTATGCAGAAAACCTGAGGTGAAAATCAGGGTCACCTGACACCTCATGTTTTCCAAAAAAAAAATCTCTCTCTCTTCCATCTCATTTCGCCATTCCATTCACTTCATTCACCATCTCATTCATTTAATCACTCTCACTCCACCTCATTTCTTTCCATCCATCCATCCATTCATTACATTTCATTCCATCAATAAAGTTATTTTTTTTAGATAACTAAAGTTGTTTTGTGCAGCCGGAGAGTACCACTGCAGTTTCCGTAGCTGTCTGGCAATTCTACAGCCATTCAGCCATTCCGCAGCTCTCTGCACCTGCATAAAAGAAACACAGTCTGTTTGAAAAAAAATTTACAGTTCAAAAGTCATCAACAATAAGTGGAAAAGAGTCATGCAACAACAATAAAACAATGAAGGGTTAGTGGCAAATGATCAAAGGCAATCCAAGCGCGGATATGAGGGATGATCTGAATCCTAAACCTACGGTTATCTCATTTTGCAAAGTTTCCGGGTTATGTTTCTTGCCATTTAATGTAATGATTACCAGTCTTTCCCATCATGCGACCAAAAATCCACGTATCCCCCACACTTATCGGTCTTGTTCATCACGATTTTGAAACTCAACTGCGGCTGCTCCTCCATTAAGGTTTTCGTACCTAAGTGACGTAGACTACTGTACTACGTCTCTCTACGTCATAATCCCGCAGCCAAGTGTAAACCTATGACCGAAGCCTAAGGACCTAACCGTTTCTACCCATCATTTCATAACCCTCCTACTCTCGTATCATTCCATTCACGCTGTTTCATTTCCACAGTTCCCTTATTCCGCTGTGCTCACTACGCTGCTACCTTAGCCATACTCTGTTTTACTTCTTCCTCTCTGCTAATTCTGATTATCAGTGAAAGTATGTTACGACTGTTACATTAGAGCCGTAAATTTACTGTGTTAAGGCCACTGTTGAAGCCGTGTAACCTTTTTTCCAAAAGTTTTAGAACAGAGCCGTAGAGCCAATGGGTAAACTCTTAAGAGCAGAACCAGAGGGTTCAAAATTTCTGGAGGGATATCCTCAAGTTAAAGAGGCTTTGCAGAAAGCAAACTGGCTCCAATGCATCCAGAAATTCAGAGGTTACCACAAAGAGGTTACGAAGGCCTTTGCACGTTCCTTTAGAGACAAAGACAATCAAGTGGAGATAGGGGACCTAAAGTTTACAGTCACTGAGAGCAGTATATCACAGGCCACTTCACTCCCACAAACTGGAGAAAGATGGTTTAAAAACAGATCAGTACAAGACCAACAGTGGAAGCAAATCTTAAAGAATCCAGGTATGGATACCAACATTTTTACAAAAGGGATTTCTGTTTCTTATGTCAAGGAAGAATGGACAACTTTACTTTTATTAGTGCAAAAATTCTTTACTTGTGAGGGAAGGTTTGGAGTTTTATATGTTTACCATGCCAAAGTCATGATGCATTTCTTAGGAGATGATATTAACCTTCCATATTTTCTACTCTCAAGTATTAGAAAAATGTGTTCAATTGTCCAAAGGAACCCAAGAAACATTGAACCACATCTGTATCATCATGGTCTTGTTAAGATGCTAGTTGAGGAACAGTTGAAAGCAAAAAGAGATACCTGGGAGAGATTTCTTGTGAGAAACCATTTTGAAGAAGCAGGAGAAACCTCTGTGCCTAGAAAGAGTAGAAGAAAAAGAGAAGAGGCTACCCCTGAAACTGTTGTCCAAGAGGAAACTGTCCAAGAACAGATTGAAGAAGAAACTGATGTACATCATTCTGAACATGAAATTGACCCTGAGCCTGCTGTGGACATTGATCAAATAGCCCAAAGAATCATCACAGAAACCCTTTCAGAACTTGCCCAAGAAGTTGCTCAAAAGAGAAAAGAGAATAGGAAGAAACAAAAGAAAGATAAAGGCAAAGCTGCAACCCAAGAAACTTACCTTACTCCTGAGAATTCCAGCGAAGAAGACACTCAGCCCTTAGCACAAAGAATGGCCAAACTCCATGAGACTGCCCTTTCCAAGAAGGTGGAAAAACAAAAGCAAAAGGCACAAAAAGAAAAACAGAGCATCACCACCGTGAGAAGGAGCAGAAGGATACAAGATAAAGTGGGGGCCACAAAGGGTAAAAAGTCACTCATCATTGACTTGAGCACACCTGAAAAGGTTGCTACAAGACTTGACTTTGAGAAAAGCCCTCCACACGCTGAGTATGTTGAGACCAGTCCTCCACGTGAGGAAAGTCCTTTTGAGCATGAGCCTGAATTTGAACATGAACCTGAATTTGAGCATGAGCCTAGCCCAAAGAGGTCACCAGAGGTTGACCCAGATCAGCAGAAAGTTTATAATTACCTAGAGACGTTAGAACAAGCAGCTGCTAGTCCAAGCACTGTTCAACCTTTGGAGCAGCAAGTTCAATCACTGAAGCAAGAAGTATTTGAGCTGGAGGTACTAAATCGCCACATCAAACAAGAAAATGAAAGACTGAAGGAACAGAGCAATGTGGACAAGATGGTCCAAGATAATACCATGCTTCATATGGGCCTTTGGCAAAAGGAAAACAAAAAGCTCAAGAAGAGATGTAGGAAGTTAAACAGAGCCTTGATCAATTTAAAATTCAGATGTTTGATGAAAAGACCAAGAGTCAATGTGGCCACACAGAGGAAGAAGAGAAGGCTAGATGTCTTAGCAGAGGCATCTCAGCGGGTGGATTGAACAATGTTTTCGTTGCATGAGGACATGCAACACCCTCGTAGTGGGGGTATGTAGAGCCTCTAACTTGCACTTGATTATCCATCATTACCTACAGTTTTCCCTCACTCATCTCTCTCTTTTGCCTTATTTTCCTACCCAGATCATTACATTTGATGTCTTTAAGCATGATTTAGTGAACTTTGCTAATGTGTGACTGTTTTGTTTAGATTTTGACATATTTACAGAGATTCCGCAGCTGTCTGGCAATTCCGCAGCCATTCAGCGATTCCGCAGCCATCTGGTGATTCCGCAGCCTTTTTGTTAATCTCAAGGTTCCACGTGTCATTTTGCAAAACGAGCCACATGGGCACGTGGGAATAAAGGTGCTCAAGGTTCCTGTGCTATTGGTTCGATCAGCCTCTGGTCAACGAGGGTCAAGCCATGGTCAACAAAGGCAGCTTAACGGTGTTGCGTAAGCTATTGGGTCACGTCAATGCAACTGGTGATTTGTCCGTGTTACGCAGGTTGTGGGAAACATAATCCAACTCTGGATTCAATTCCCATAACGACCAGAACCTCCAGCTCATCCACGAGGCTTATGACGTGTTGCTGAACCTTTATTACGCATGACAGATTAGTTAATTTTCACTTTCTAGCTTTACGCATTAGGCAATCGTTTAGATGCCTATAAAAACTTGCGTCTGTGTACGCTTAATGTTACTTTTTAGTTGCTGTGTTTTATGAACTCGTTATAATTTTAGTGCATTTCAAGACTCTGTTTTGATAGTGCTGTTCTAGCACTCTTGACTGTAATTTTCTGCATATGGAGTAATAGAAGGCAGTGCTGTTCTGACGTTTTCAAATCCTTGAGTCTTCTTTGGGTTGTATGAATGGAGGGCCCCTGTTCATGACTACCCTTGTATAGTATTTTATGTTCATATTCTTGCTATTTCCTTATTTTCCATTCAGCATTTCCTTTTCTTTGAAACATGTACAGCTTGATTTACTTTCATTGTCATTTCATTTGCAGCATTCATTTTGACTAATCAGATTTGCTTTTCTGCAGGTTTTTTACCCGGGATTGTTTTTGTCTTTATGTATTTGCTTTATATCTGATGGCATTTTCAGTTGACAGATTCAAAGTTGCTGCCTTTACTTTATTTTCATAGCTGATTTCTAGTTTACTTTCTCAAAGTTGTCTGCTAACATATTGATGGTCTCTTTATCACAAATTGTTCATCTTTTAGAGATCAGAATACTAATAAATTTCAGCTGGCTTTGAGTACTTTTTAGACTAATCTTTAACTACTTTCTAATTGTGCTTTACATAGTACCATATGTTAGAAGCAGAGAGTTAGGAAGAGATGAACATTATAACTAGTCTATAAAGTAGATTTTTCTCATTTTTGATCACTTTTTAAACTCATCTTTAGCTACTTCCTAATCGTGTTTTACACAGTACTATGTGTTGGAAGCAGAGAGTTAGGAAGAGATAAACATTATCATTGGTTTTTAAAGTGATTTTCTTACCTTTTATTTGCAGCAGCATGAATGGTGTCTAGTGCCATTAGAAAGTGGTTCTTTGCTTTCAGTTCATTTTAAGTTATTTATTTCTTTCAAGCTTTTCCTTTTCAGCAAGTAGTTAGAAATCACCTTACACACACACTCATTCATCTGTTTATAAAAACTCCATTCCATCTTAGGAAGATAAATTAACCACAAACAACACCCCAAATGACAAAAAGCTCTAAGAGGTTGCTTAAGTACATATAGTACACCTTCACTTCATCAGCTTACGAGCCCCGGGTTGACAATTAAAGACATCAATTTAGGAACATTAAATTGACTAAACAGTATTCTTCACAAAAAAAACACACTTCTAGAGAGTGCATTGGACATTCGTCCCTAGGATGCTTTCTAGTGCACCTGGGACAAAAGATGGCCAAAGCCCTCTTGGCTTCCTCTTGCTTCTTTTGGATCCACAGGGTATCCAATTGCATGGCAAGAAACTACCTCATATCACTCTTGAAACCTTCCATCTGATCTTCAAATTCATCTTTGGACAAGGTGCTGCTCCCAACATTTCTGCTTGTAGCCATTTGCTCCAGAGGAATGTTTTCTTCTTCTTCTCCCCTAGAGGTTCTTTAAATATGTCTTGTTGGCCACTTAGGGGTTCTTCTCTCATAGCCATCGAAGAAGAGAGAAGGTTGGCTGTGTGAAGCAGTGGGGGTGTTGTGCAATCATTTTTCTGAACTATCTCTACTCCTACAAGTCATGAAAAGAAATCTTTTTGGTTGATTTTTGTATTTTTCTTCTTGTACCTGCAAAACTAAAATAGATTGAACTGCAACTAACTATCTTGCTGAAATGAAAATGCAGAATTGAAATGAAAGCAGGAAAGGACTAAACTATTTTGCTCAAATGAAATTACAAGAATGAAATGCTAATCTACGCTTGCTGAATTGAAATGCTAATCTACGCTTGCAGAAATGAAATTGCGGAATTGAAATGCTAATCTATGAAAGCGGGAAATGCTAATCTACTTTTGCAGAAACGAAATTGCATAATGGAAATGAAATAATCTACTTAGCAAAAGGTTGTAGTAGAAAATAGAAGAAAAGCAGCAATCACTAATACTCTGATGCTTCCCTGGCAACGGCACCAAAAAGATGGTGGGCTCCAGTATTGTAGCAATAATGCTACAACTCCTGGAACTCCCTTCTTTAATTTTATCAACCCGGTAGTTCGTAACAAACTTCGAAGCGATGGTGCTGTATGCACAAGTACTAGCTCTTGCCGTAGCTGTCACTTGGTCAGCTGGCACAAGTCCAGTAGGAGCTTAAGCCAACTTTTATGAGCTCTTAGAAGAAGCTTTTTAGTTGATGGATAAAAGCTAACTCGAAGGAAGCTAATCTAATTTCAAAAAGAAACTGAAAGCCAAAAAGAAACGCAAACCCTAGCAAACCCTAATTCTACCAGCTAGTCCTACTGACGCAAAGGAGAGCATGCAAACTACTGAAAGAGATGCCATTACTTCTATGAAGGTAAAATACATATGTCTAGACTACCTCTATCTGAAGAAAACATCTTTTTGTATTTTTGATTAAGTTGTTGGAATTATCATGCATGTGATTTTAACTATTTTTGATTGTGCAGAGGTGGATCAAGGAGGAGAAATGCTTGGGAAAGGTTGGGAAGGTTCAGAGAGGGTCTAAGGGGTCCCTAACACCCTTCCAGAGAGTCTCACAAAGTTTGGCTGCCAAGAAACCGTGTTTATGAGCTTCTACAGGAAGTCTGCAGGGGTTCTATAGGATGTTCAGGATTTCTACAGGATTTTCTGTAATTCTTCTACAGGATGTTTCGAAATGGGATTTTGGAGCATTGATGGAGGGAAAAAGAGGGAGGAATGAGTATGGGGGTGAAATAGGGGTGTGAAGAGGTCTAGGACTTGGTGGATGAGGCTAAGGAGCGATTGGATTTGTTCAAGGATGGAGGAAGCGATGATGCACAAGAATGTAGGAATTAGGGCAAGGTGGGGAAAGTATGGCAAATGAAGGGTACGAATCATGGACTAAGGGTTGGAGCAGATTATCTGGTGGATTATGGGTAGATAGAGAAGGATAACAGGTGCTCTGCAAGTTATTTTTCAAATTTAACAAATGAAGACTTGGAAAATCAAGAACCTAATTACCTTGACCTAATCTGACCTAGATAGTAGCAAAAGAAATGGAACAGAAGTTTATTTGCACAAAATCAGATGAACCAACTATGCAACTAAGCAATCATAACCCTAAGCATGCAGTCAAAACTGATATCAGGTTTGACAACTAAGAATCCAACACTAATACTTGCATGGTGAAGCAAAACAACGTTTTTGTGGGCAGCAAGGTCACTTTTGTCCCAACTCACGATCCCACTGAGGGAGAGGTAAGATCAGAGGTGCTTGAGCCCCTTTTTCCAAGGATCCTTTATGTTATTAATCTATCCAAATCAATCTGAACATGAAAATCTACTTTAATCATCAAAAGCAACCTAAATAACACAACAAGTTTTAAATCTAAATAGCAGATTTTACTCTAAGAATGCAGCAAAGACACATAAAGGTAAACAAAGGAGGTACTGGGCACTTGAGATGGGCCCAACCCCAAGAGCTACAGCCTCCTAAGAGAGATTTAGAGCTGATGCAAAGCTGGATTCATCTTTATTGATCAAGAAATGAAGAGTTACATCAAAACTGTCCACAAGGAGAACTTGAAAATGAGCTGACAGCAAAACTAATCTATTGCCTAAACTATGCAATGACTAACTACCAGCTAACCAAAATGAGGCCCTAAGCCTTCTTATTTATACAAATTGAGGACCCCAACAGTCCTCCTAAACTTTAGGGACTCGGCTGCCCAAGACTTGTAGTTAACAACAGTCCTACTTGACTTGCTTGGTTGCCCTTGTGCTAATTGGTTTGGTGGCCTTTGAACTTCGAGATGATGGTGGAGAATTCGAGGTAAGGGCCCATAAATGAAGGGGACACCTTCCTACAAATCCTCTCCCTTTTTCTCCCACGAATTTGGCTGCCAAGTGCTCATTAAAACCTTCAATTTTGTCTCCAAATTGACCAAAAAGGCTACACAAAGGACACATTAGACTTGTTGGCATAATGACTAACCCAATTCACTCTATTAGCATAAATATAATTAAAAACATGCAATAAACTAATGAGAATGGTGGATTAAGTCGAATTAGGAGGTTGAATGAGCCCAAATAATTATCCATTTTTGGGGCTCATCAGTGGGGTTAAGGACATTTTGAGCTATAGGAGTAAAGGGGACAAAGGGATATGATTGCAATATAGATAGGGTGATGGCAAGGGGAAAATGCTACAGGGAAATTAGCTGATCAAGGTAGGATAAGAGCTTATTTAGCAATTGTATTATTGTAGCAAAAACCCTAGCTTTTTGTCCTCCTTTATGTCATTTCTGGGTTTGGTTAAAAAAAAATTGCTTTTAATTTCATGGTCACCAAAACATATTTTTCCTTGAGTTAAGGATCAATGGTTAAAATATTTATGGGTACTTTTGCAATGTTGAGAGCCAATTTACAAAAATTTGGGAGATTTGTGCTTTTTTAGGCTCAGAGGCCTATGCGCCGCGCGCCTTGCCCAGTGCGCTGTGCGCCTTGCCCAGTGCGCCGCGCGCCGGGTATGCGTCGTGCCAGTGCAGTGTTAACACTGTGGCCGGGCTCCCAATTCGCCGCGCACCCTGAGTGCGCCATGCCACCTTGTGTGTGCGCCGCGCACTGTGAATTTCACCTGAATTTGCTTAAGAAACAGGGGGAGGGGCTTAGTTGAGTTTTCTAGGGGGTTTGCTTGGGAAAATGTTGAAGGGGAGATGAGAAAGATGAGGGGTGAGGGGCCAGGGGGAGTGACGTGGAACCTTGGTGGCATCATCACAATCTTGCAACCCCATCTATCGTGTTTCTTGATGATTTTTTTCATGGTTGACCTCGTGCATTCGGGGTACCATTTAAACATCTTATAAACAACTAAACATTGACCAAATTGATGGAGAAGAGGTATCATAAGGCCTACCTATCAACTTGATAGCTTTCACCAAGAAATTTGAGGCAATTTGGAACAATTTCAGGCCCTTTTTTCCCTGTGCGCCGCGCTCTCTGTGTGCGCCGCGCCAGTGTAAATTTTACACTGGAAAACCTCTCCCAGTGCGCCGCGCTCTCTCTATGCATCGCGCTCTTTTCCAGGTGACTTTTGGAGGCCTTTCCGGTGTCCAAATTGGACGTAGAATAGCTCATTGGAAAGTTATTTGAGTCTAATTTCGAACCCAACTAGAATTTTTCAATTTGCAGTTTATTTTCCATCTCAAAAATCAAATCTCCCAAGACTGGTGAAAATGTGCCAAATGAGGTTGCCTAAAGGCAGAGTGCTGTTACAGTCAATGTTTGAATGCATTCCTCAACTCCAAATTAAGCTCATGATAGCTCATTGGAAAGAAATTTGTGTCAAGTTATCATTTGACTCATCAAGAAAGTCATTTGGCCATTTGAGCTAGGAGAAAATTTGATTTTCCCAAGGTCACTTTAGAGGTGCATCAATTCTCCCAAGGCAACTATATTTTTAAGATTTCTCCAAAACCATGACACCGGTGTAAAATGTGAAGGATTTTTTTCTTCCTTGGAATGTTTTGGACAAAAACTTCTCTCATTTTTCTAAAATTCATCTTTTATTGCTCAGAAATCTCATTTTAGTGAAACCTATCCCGATGTGTGGGACAAGGGATTTGTTGAAATGAAGCGAAATGAAGGGGATAGGGAGTTTCTAAATTATTGAGGAAATTTTGGGAAGTAGGGACAGATTCTAGGAAGTAGGGGAAAGTGTAATCTCAGAGATTGAGTGAGGGGAAGGGGTCCAAAAAGGCAAAACACAGGTCCAACCTAGAAAATTGCCAGGTTGTAGCAAGAAACTAGGGTTTGTGAGAAAATGAGGAATTTGGGGGATCTCAATGATGGGAAGTGTTTGATAAGGTACTTTAAGGATAGGGGAAGGTGTATGAACATCTGGATACAAGTTTTGCCGATGATTTGGCTGTCCAAGAGAAATTGCCTTCAAAACCCTAGGAGAGGGAAATGACCTTACCTAGGCGCAACTGAAGCATGAACAAGGTGTAAAATGACCCAGTGGGACTTGACATGATAATGAAAACTCTCTGAATGATGGTACACTCAGCTGAACTGTGACATGGACCGACATTTGGACAACTTTGACAAGGGTAAAATCAAACCCTAGACCCAATGCCTAGTGACCAAATTTTGCTTGAAGACTCACTAAAATGACAAAATTTGACCTTGACACATTAAAATCACTTTGTAAGGGCATGTTTTATCATTGGAGGAAGGCTGTAAATACTGACACTAACATTGGATCCAATAGGGATGGCAGCTCCTTGGAGGTTCCAAGAACTGCAGATCTTTGGGTGAGCAGACAATGCCTTTGTCCATTGGGCTATGGAGTCCATTATTCTGACAAACCAACATGACTCAATTTATTGACTGAAACTTGACTCAAACTGACTCAATGAAAACTGAAATGACTGAAAAACTTGACTCTATGCAAAAGGAAATGACTCATGACTGACTTAACTAAAACAAGTATTTACAAAGCTTGTTCAATGGCAGCAGTCCATCAAGATTCAAGGGTTTCAAATCAATATGACAGCCACCTGCGTACTAATGCAATATGTACAATCATGTGTAATGTGTCTTCCAATGTAACCAATCAAGTAGATGCGTCCTTGATTGATTCTCCTGATCAGATCTTCTGGTCAACAATAGATACTTGTAACTGGGCATCCAAAAAACTAATTGACCCTGATCTCCTTCATCACTGAATATTGCAATAATCACCTTCACGGTTGACTGCAGTAAATCTGCCATTGGATCCTGAAGAACATGAAGATTTTCTTCCTGCTGAAGAAACAAGGTGTCCTTTGCTTTAAATTCTGATCTTCCTTCATCATGTGCTTCAGTAAAACTATGCTCCTGGGCTTCAAAAAACTCTGAACATGTAGATGAGTAGATATATTCTTGGAAGAACATTTCAACACATAAAACATATGAAGAAGAATCTGAATGGAAATCCTGAATATTTTGATCTTCTGTGGTGTGAATGTATTGAATGAAGGTCTGATCTCGTTTTTCATACACTGACTGGATTACCTCCTCATGAAGGCTGTATTCTAATGAACTGAGAACATTTGGATCCAAAACTTTGTCTTCTTTATCCCAGATGATTTCAACAGTAGAGTTCTCTTTCATAGGATCCCATACTAGGCATTCTTGGTCATCACAGTCTGAATCTGGAACTGAAATAGTTGTCCTAACATTATCACATTCTGAAATTAGAACTGAACTTACTTGCATGCCTTCTTCTTCTATTGACAGATCTGAACCGACACTTTTTCCTTCATCAACTTCAACCATATGGAACTCTTCAACCTGCTGATCTATTTCATATAATTCATGCTGACTGTCAAGATGCAGAATTATTTCATCTTCCACCGTACTACAATCTTGATCATGCTGCAAATTTTCATGATCGTCTTTACGCTGCTGAAAGGGATTTTCATACAGGGCTTCCATGATCTCATCATCCATGAAATTATCATCTTCATAATATTTTTCAAGGCTTTCAATAAAAGTAGAAGCATGTTTGCAATAGTCATGAACTAGATTTAATGATGGATAAGATTCTTTATACTTCTCAAAGAATATTGAATGAAAATCCTTTAGACAATAAATGGAAGCAGGTGGCAAACTTTCATACCAAGATTGAGCTTCGTCTTCCAGAGTAGCCATAAACATTTTCATCAAACAGTCTTCAGGAAAATCAATCTTTAATTTATGCACGTGAATGTGAAATTTCACCAGATGAAGAGCAGCGTCATTACCTTCCACATTTCTGAACACAGGCAAATTCTTTGACCAATCTACCTTGGGCATTTTATTTGGAAAACCTGGGATGTGATCTCGGCTCATGGGAGCGTATCTTCTTGCAATCCGATCCATCTTAATAAATCTCAAGGCTACTGATCCCTCTGCAGTGGAGTCACCATGAAGGACTGATTGCATGGATTCTTCAGTGAATGGAGTTGCCAGGTGAATGATTTCAGCCGTCTTTTTATGTCTGATCGTTGTTCACCATCAACAATCAGCTCTGAACTTGAGATATGTATTGGGGCAAAACAATCTACAAGTAAACCATTTCGTCCCCAGTATGGTCGCCACTATGTTAGCGCTCGAATCTGCCTCAGGCTGAATGAAGGCGAGGTTCAAGGCAACATCAAACCGAGCTCAGTCTGGTAGCTAGCCCTACCAGAGCAGGAGAAGGCTCTCTCCGAGTCACGCTCAGCGAAAGGATAAGAAAAATGGTCTGAGATGACTTGCAATGCGATATTTACCTTAGGCTAGTAAGTGAAAAGGGATTTTGGAAAAGATTTTCGAAGTGACTGAACTTTTGAGATGTATATGGGACTGGCGCTTAGCAAAGAACAGAGAATTGAGAATGAAGGCATAGATGATTCCGTGAGGTAAGGTAGGCGGGAAGCGCAACAATTTCAACTTAAGGTGACACGGAATGGAAAGATTGTTGAAGATAGTGAAAAGGGCATGGTTGCATGAATCCTTTTCAACAGAAGAATAACACTACACATGAAATTTTCCCACAGGCAGAGCAATATAAATTGAATTCTACCTAGTCTCACTTAGAAAATTTCACTGAAATGAAACATGAAATGAATTACGAAACATAACAAGATACATATGGAACATAAGAACACATTTTCTACACTCACAACCACAAGAATCTCATGAAACAGAGCCGCTGCCTTTCATTAAACTCTCTGTCAAAAATACACAGTGCAGAAACAGAGTTTCTTTCCCACAGTGTCTCAGAAGTTACCAGCTAGCCAACCCTTTGCAAATAACTTTCTTAAAATATATAGAAAGTGTATAGAAGAGATGGAATGCCCAAGGGTTGGGAAATTACTCAAATCATTTCGAAAAGGAGATGGAGAGCCAACCATCAGCTACAGGTGCAGTGCTCTCAAGCATGACATTTGGCTGTGGTGACCCTTTGCATTCTTTTGCCACTTGGATAGATTCCCACCTGGAGAGAAAATTCTTTAAAAGGTGCCCTTGGTGCCAAAAAACTAAAGAGTAGATGACCGGGCCCACTTGGAGAAGTCGCGACCCGAAATTTCGCAAACCGGGAGCAATTTGGTCGTTTTTCCCCTGTGCGCCATGCCAAATTCCCTGTGCGTCACACCACTTTGGAGCCTATTTTGGGGCAATTGCAGGTGTCCAAAATGTGCCCAAGTGGGCTTGTTGGAAATCCTGTCCTGTCTCCTTAACAACTAAACTAGAATTTCTGATTTTCAAGCTCATTTGCCCCTCCAAAACTTCATTATCCCAAGACTGCTTTTTGTGTGTCCAAAAAGCGGTAGAGAGGCCATTTTTGGGTGTTTTTTGACCTTTAGGAGACCCAAAACTTGTAAAAATTTCTAGCCCAGACACCAGTACACATATTTCTCGATGCTAAATACAAATATGCAAGCCGTTCGTCGATCTTAGTTCTAGATTTTTAGCGTCACGCCAGTGGCGCGGCGCACAGGGAGAAATTTCCTGTTTTATGCCCAAAAAATTTGCCTGTGACCAAAATTTTCCCAAATTCCTTGAAATTTGGGCTGGAGGTTCCCTATGAAGTGCTTTGCTAGGCCAAGGAAGCCTCAACCAAGATTCGAAGCCAATCTTGCTCCTTTGCCTCCTTTGCCTCTTTTGTCGCTTTGCTCAATTTTGCCTTTAGGCTCTTGATTCTGGCCTTGGAACTCATGTTGCGGGCCTGGTAGTGATGAGTCAAGTGCCTTAGCGTGTCTTTCTCCCTGTTTTCTTTGTCCAACAACCTCTCCAAATGCATGTTGACCCTCTCAAGGTTGGACTCCCGGTCTTCATTGATTTCTTACTCCAAAGAGGTGAGCAGAACCCTTCTTCTTTGAGCAACTTGGCGTTGCTCACAGATGTTCTGCAACTCCATGATCATCTGTTGGTCCTCAAGCGGTTTGTTTCTTCGCTCCAGGTAGTTCATGTTCCACTTGGCCCTTTCTAGATCAATGGTCAAGTCTTCAATCTCTGATTGCTGCTCTTTGATGATCTCTATAAGATCCTCATTGGTGGGTTCTGCATCTGGCTCATCATCCTGGAGGAGAACAAACTCAGTCTCTTGCTCACCTGATGGCTCCTCCTCATGCATTGGCTCCTTGCCCTTATCCTGTACCTGTGTCGTCGATGTAGGAAGCGAGGCCCCTTCCACCGCGGGTGGAGATACCACTCGCTTTGCTGCTGCAAACAACGGTCTGGTGCCTTTCAGATAGCCTCTCTGATATGTGATGTATACTAGCATGGTGGCAGTCTCATGGCTATCAAACTGATGTTCAGGACTTCCCATCTCAGGCTCAAACTGATGTGAAGGACCTCCCAGCTCATGCTCAACCTGATGTGAAGGACCTCCCATCTCATGTTCTGCCTCTAATATCACTGGTGGAGTGCTGAAGAAATCACGGGAGATGAAGTCTTCCCAAGCAATACCCTGTAATCCCAGCTGATGGTCCACCAAAATCCGGATGAGAGAAAAATGATAGACACTGTTTAGCTGCTGTCGTGGGGTCTTGCGCTGCATGAAGTTTTTCATCTTCTCGATGTTGTTGTAGATGAAAAATGGGAGGCTCATCATCTTCACCTTGGTGAAGTGCATGAGCAAGCGGATGTTATAGGCATAAAGGCGAGAAAACCTCCCCTTCCAACTGAAATACTTCATGATCAATCTCATGAGTGGGGCATACTCCTCCCCAGCTGTTCTTGATGTAGGGATCATAGTGATGCCTCTCCACTTTCTTCTTCTTATGCCACTGCTCCCAAACGTTAGGTATCCCTGTTGCCACTGATATAGCCTCCAGTGTCAAGGTGAAAGTGACCCCAGCCAGAACAAATGGGCCTCCCTGTAGATGAAGTGCAAAAAGGCGGGCCAACTCATGATGTACTCTGACATTTGCCACCCTTTGGCAAAATTCATAACATGCCAAGTGCTGGAAACAAGACATGGCAAGTGGGAATTCCTGTAGCTCTATGAGGGTGTTGGGCTCGTCTCTGAGATGTCTGCCACTCTGGTGATGTCTCCTATGGGCCCTCTCTCCTAAAGATGTGTCACTGTGTGTATCCCCCTCATAATCTAATGAATTTTCTGATGCCATCACTGCTGCTTGTACCCTGAGTTTAGTGCTGCCCTTTGAATTCAAAGACACTGATGAATGCTCTGAAAATCTGTTACCAAGGGGACAATAAAACAGGGGAGTGTTAGGAGGGGAATGATGAAAAGGGGAATAGGGGTTTAAAGGAGAAATTTATCAGGGATTTGGGAGTGTTTGGGGCATGGTTTTCATGGGGTAGGGTTAAGGACATTTTGAGCTATAGGAGTAAAGGGGACAAAGGGATATGATTGCAATATAGCTAGGGTGATGGCAAGGGGAAAATGCTACAGGGAAATTAGTTGATCAAGGTAGGATAAGAGCTTATTTAGCAATTGTATTACTGTAGCAAAAACCCTAGCTTTTTGTCCTCCTTTATGTCATTTTTGGGTTTGGTTAAAAAAAAATTGCTTTTAATTTCATGGTCACCAAAACATATTTCTCCTTGACTTAAGGATCAATGGTTAAAATATTTATGGGAACTTTTGCAATGTTGAGAGCCAATTTACAAAAATTTGGGAGATTTGTGCTTTTTTAGGCTCACAAGCCTGTGCGCCGCGTGCCTTGCACAGTGTGCCGCGCGCCGGGTATGCACCGCGCCAGTGCAGTGTTAACACTGTGGCCGGGCTCCCAGTGTGCCGCGCACCCTGAGTGCGCCGCGCCACCTTGTGTGTGCACCGCGCATTGTGAATTTCACCCGAATTTTCTTGAGAAACAGGGGAGGGGCTTAGTGGAGTTTTCTAGGGGGTTTTCTTGGGAAAATGTTGAAGGGGAGATGCGAAATATGAGGGGTGAGGGGCCAAGGGGAGTGAAGTGGAACCTTGGTGGTATCATCACAATCTTGCAACCCCATCTATCATTTTTCTTGATGATTTTTTTCATGGTTGACCTTGTGCATTCGGGGTACCATTTAAACATCTTATAAACAGCTAAACATTGACCAAATTGATGGAGAAGAGGTATCATAAGGCCTACCTCTCAACTTGATAGCTTTCACCAAGAATTTTGAGGCAATTTGGAACAATTTCAGGCCCTTTTTTCCCTGTGCACCGCGCTCTCTGTGTGTGCCGCGGCAGTGTAAATTTTACACTAGAAAACCTCTCCCAGTGTGCTGTGCTCTCTTTGTGCATCACTCTCTTTTCCAGGTGACTTTTGGAGGCCTTTCTAGTGTCAAAACTGGGCACATAATAGCTCGTTAGAAAATTCTTTGAGTCTACTTTCCAAAACAACTGGAATGTTTCAATTTTGAGTTCATTTGCCCTGTCAAAAATCAAATCTCCCAAGACTGGTAAAAAAGTTCCAAATGAGGCTGCCTAAAGGCATAGTGCTGTTACAGTCAACTTTTGAATGCCTTCCTCAACTCTAAATTGAGCTCCTGATAGCTCATTGGAAAGAGCTTTGTGTCTAGTTATTATTTGACTCATCAAGCAAGTCATTTGGTCAACTGAGCTAGGAGAAAATTTGATTTTCCCAAGGTCACTTCAGAGGTGCATCAATTCTCTCGAGGCAACTATATTTTTGAGATTTCTCCAAAACCATGACACCTGTGTAAAAAGTGGAGGTTTTTCTTCCTTGGAATGTTTTGGACAAAAAACTCTCTCATTTTTCCCAAATCCATCTTTTATTGCTCAGAAATCTCATTTGAGGGAAACCTATGCCGATGTGTGGGACAAGGGATTTGTCGAAATGAAGGGGATAGGGAGTTTCTAAATTATTGAGGAAATTTTGGGAAGTAGGGAAGGATGTTAGAAAGTAGGGGAAAGTGTAATCTCAGATATTGATTGAGGGGAAGGGTTCCAAAAAGGAAAAACACAGGTCCAACCTAGAAAATTGCCAGATTGTAGCAAGAAACTAGGGTTTGTGCGAAAATGAGGAATTTGGGGGATCTCAATGATGGGAAGTGTTTGATAAGGTACTTTAAGGATAGGGGAAGTTGTATGAACATCCAGATACATTTTTTGCTGATGATTTGGTTGTCCAAGAGAAATTGCCTTCAAAACCCTAGGAGAGGGAAATGACCTTACCTGGGCACAACTGAAGCATGAACAAGGTGTAAAAGGACCCAGTGGGACTTGACATGATAATGAAAACTCTCTGAATGATGGTACACTCAACTGAACTGTGACATGGACCGACATTTGGACAACTTTGACAAGGGTAAAATCAAACCCTAGACCCAATGCCTAGTGACCAAATTTTTCTTGAAGACTCACTGAAATGACAAAATTTGACCTTGACACATTAAAATCACTTTGTAAGAGCATGTTTGATCACTGGAGGAAGGCTGTAAAGACTGACACTAAGAGGTTGATGCATATGTATTTGATGTTTTATTAATTTTATTGATGGATCCAGTCTGAAAATTTATGAAACATGGTCCCTGGAAGAAAATAGAAGGTTGTAGCCTTCTGTAGGTTAGGACCTACATACTAGTACATCAACTAGTACAAGAGCTAAGGGGGTTGTAGCTCCCTTCCAGAATAAGCTGGAGAACGAGAGAAGGTTGTAGCCTTTTGCAGGTAGAAGCCTGCGTATTGGTATAAGGCTACACCAGTACAAAAATATTGTAAAAATAAGTTTCTTATTAAAAGAAGATAGAGATAAATTGCATCTGGTGGTTTTCACCCACATTGGGTTTCCACCTTATATCTTGTGTTCATGTGTGTTATTTCCTATACTGTTTACTGCACTTGATTACTGTTTTATGGTTCTGATACACAGATTAAGATCATCTAACTAAATTAGAAGTCTACAAGATATACGTGGTTTTCTCAAAGCACAGTTGCATATATACGCAGGTTTAATTAACTCAAGTAGCGTATAACAATTTGTTTATGGAAATGAAAGATTGTTAAATTGCTAATATTGATTCAACTACACCTCTCAGTATTATTTCCAATAATTGGTATCAGAGCAGGTCCTTCAGAAGAAGCTTGATCGCTTGAAGGAAGATCTATCATCATGAGCAACTACGAAAAGGAGGCATCCATTAGGCCACCAATCTTTGATGGGAGAAACTTCGTCTATTGGAAGGTAAGAACCACAGCCTATCTTAAATCTCTTGGTAGAGAAGTTTGAAATATCGTGGAAGGAGGATACACATTTCCATCAACAACTCCTACAGATACGGCTGGTAAAAAGCAGTATGAAACAAATGCAAACTCTGTCAATACTCTATTGGGGAGTCTATCTCAATCAGAATTTGTCAAGGTTATGCAGCTCAAAACCACCAAAGAAATATGGGACAAGATCATTCTAAGCTATGAAGGTGACGATCAGGTAAAACATGCAAAACTACAAGCTCTCAGAATTCAATATGAAACTCTCAGAATGCATAATGATGAAAGTGTGGCTAATTATTTCTTACGTATAGATGAGATTATTAATCGCATGAAAAATTTGGGTGAAGAGATAAAAGAAGTTACTTTAGTTGAAAAGGTTCTAAGATCCTTGACTTCTAAGTTTGAATCAAAAGTTTCTGCCATAGAAGAAAATCATAATCTTTCGAGTATTACTTTGTCACAACTGCACGGAATCCTAACTGCTTTCGAAATGAGAAAAAGGGGACCATCAGACAGGAGAGAAGCCACATTCAAAGCTTCAGGAAAAGGAGAATACAATGATTCAGGGCATATGTCAGAAGGATAGGAAGAATCAAACTTTGTTAAGAACCTTCAATGGGGTTCTGGAAGATTTAGAGGTAAGCTACCTTTCAAATGCTTTTCTTGTGGAAGAGTTGGTCACTATGCAGCCAAATGTCCTCATAAAGATAAGCTTGATAAAGGTAAGGAACCAGCTAAATGGAACAAAAAAAAACATAAGTAAGAAGAGTCATTATACACATGAAGAGAGTGATGGACTTTCAAATAGTGATGAAGATGAACATGGTAATGATTATAGACTTTTGATGGCTTTTGAAGATGATGATTTCTTGGATGCTATAGATGAAGATGATCTCTATGAAGAAAGTTCTAAACTCAAAATCTGTTTAGAAGAAAAGAGTATGATCATAGATACTCTGACATTCCAACTCGTTGAAAGGGAAAAACACAATGAAAAGTTAGAATGTGAAATTGTGGGACTTAGAAAAGATATTGAGAAAACAAAAGCTCTTAACCTTAGATTTGCTAAAGGATCTGAAACTTTAGACGAGATTATCAAGGTGCAATGTTCTCCTCTACTCAAGACAAGTCTTGGATATACTGATGAAGCATCTCAAGCACAGAAGCCATCCACCTCCAAAAGTTATCTTGATGCAGCAAGAAGAAGTGAACAGGTTGACAATCTTCAGCAAAGGCATAAAGTAGATCACTAAGTAAATCGGGGTCAATCTACTTCAAGGATGAATAGAAGCTACAACCAACCGCAGGTAAATCATTCTCAATTTACCTCTAGAATGAATGTCAATGGAAACCACAATCACCTGGTTGGTAGATTTGATAATCACAGGAATTTCTTTAATGGACAATGTTTCTCATGTCATAACTTTGGACACAAAGCTGCCCAATGTGTTGCCTACAAGACCATCATGACTCGAGAAGCATGAGATAAAAGGAGTGTGACTGGGATCATGAAGAGGACCTACAATAACTTTTCTGCTCTTGAAAATGAAATAGAATGCTCTATTTGTAACAACTTCAGTCATGAAGATTTTGAATGCAGGAGTAATTTTTGGCAAACATCTCAGAAGGAGCAAACTCCATTGGGTCCCAAAACATGGAGAAAGAAATAACTGCAACCATAAATATGTGGTATAGCCTTATATGTGGAAGGACATGAAAATCAGTGGTACATCAACAGTAGATGCTCGAAACATATGACAGGTGATAAAGAAAAACTTCAGTCATATAGTGCCTTATAAAAGGAAAGGAAGGTCTCATTTGGAAATGACACCGCTGCACTCATAAAAGGTAAAGGTTTTGTTCTTTTGAAAGAAAAATTCAAATCTAGAAATGTTATGTATGTTGATGGCTTAAAGCATAATCTATTGAGTGTTAGCCAAATGTGTGAACAAGGAAATGAGGTAATATTTCGATCAAATGGATGTATTGTTCATGAGCTTGTTACAAGAGACAAAATGATCAAAGGCATAAGAACTCCAAATAATTTATACATACTCAAGGGAGGACAACAAAAATGCTATCTAAGCAAGAGTGATGAACATTGGCTATGGCACAAAAGATTGGGGCATCTAAGCTTTCCTCAGATAAGGAAAGCATGCAAATATCAGGTGGTTCATGATCTTCCTGACATCAAAATTCCAGACAATACAATATGCAAATCATGTTAGTTTGGTAAGAAAACCAGAACACATTTCCTTGAGAAGGAAGGATCAGCTAGTAAGCCACTTGAACTTGTCCATAATGATTTATGTGGTCCATCAAGGAAAAAGTTACGTCGTGGAGAAGAATACTTTATATTGTTCATTGACGACTTTTCCAAGATGTGTTGGATAGGACTTCTGAAGCATAAAGATGAAGCTATCGAAAAGTTCAAAGCTTTCAAAGCCTTGGTTGAAAATGAATCAGATCGCAGAATCAAATGCCTCAGGTCTGATCGAGGAGGGGAATTTACCCTAGATGAATTTTTTGAATTTTGTGAAGAACATGGAATAAGAAGGGAATTCTCTACTACAAGGGCTCCTCAGAAAAATGGAGTAGTGGAAGGGATGAGTAGAACGGTTCAACAAATGGCTCATGCTATGCTTGATGAGTCGGGAACTCCTACAACCTTCTATGGTGAAGCTGAATTTGTTGCTGTTACTATTCTCAACAAAATAAATGTCCGGGTAAACAGCACTCAAAATCCTCATGAACTTTGGTATGGTAAGACTCCTACAGTAAAATACTTCAAAGTTTTTGGAAGCAAATTTTACATCAAAAGGACTGATGAAAACCTTGGCAAGTTTGAACCTAGAGCAGATGAAGGCATTCTCCTTAGTTACTCTTCCCAAAGTAAAGGATATAAGTATTACAATAAAATACTTGGACAAATTGTTGAAAGTATTGATGTGGTGGTTGATGAAACAGGAAACAATTCAAAATAGATAAAAACTGAAAAATTTGAAGATGAAGAGGAATATCCTCCAACTTCAAATCAGACGAATGATGAAGAAGAAACCTATGAGGCACCAGAAGAATAGATAAGGGTAGAAGAAAAGACTCCATCCAGGTATTTACAAAAGAATCATCTAGAGATTCAAATTTTGGGGCAGAAAGAGGCAGGTGTTCAAACAAGAAGAACTATGATAGAAGCTTCAAGCTATCTAGCATTGCTCTCCTCTGTCGGACCATGAAATGTGAGTGAGGCATGCAAAGATGAATGCTGGGTCAAGGCCATGAATGAAGAACTTGAGCATATTGAAAAGAATAACACTTGGGAAATGGTTCCTAGACCTAATGATAAGAATTTCATAGGGACCAAATGGATATTCAAAAACAAGCTGAATGAAAATGGATATTTTATTAGAAACAAGGCCAGACTTGTTTGTAAAGGGTATGCTCAACAAGAAGGTATAGACTTTGAAGAAACTTTTGCACTGGTGGCTAGACTTGAAGCCATAAGAATGTTCCTTGCTATTTATAGCTTTCAGAAGCTCAAAGTATATCAAATGGATGTGAAATCTACCTTTCTAAATGGAGACTTAGAAGAAGAAGTGTATATTGAACAACCAGATGGATTCATCCTTGGAAATGATCCAAAACTTGTATGCAGACTCAGAAAAGCTCTCTATGGTCTTAAATAGGATCCAAGGGCTTGGTATTATCAACTGGACAAATACCTCCATCAACAAGGTTTTTCAAAAGGATCAACAGATAGCAATATATATATAAAAATTGACAATGATAAATTGCTAATACTTGTTGTGTATGTTGATGATATCATATTTGGTAGCAATAAAGAAGCCATGAGTCAAAACTTTGCCTTGGTGATGCAAAAAGAATTTGAAATGTCCCTCCTTGGTGAGCTCACATATTTTTTTGGTTTACAAGTCCAACAAAACAAAGATGGTATCTTTCTATCACAAACCAAGTACCTCAAGCAGATCTTGAAGAAATATGGCATGGAAGATTCGAAACTAGTATGTACCCCTATGGTAATAGGATGTAGCCTCAGCACAAATGATGAAATAGCAACAGTGCATCAACCAACCTATAGATCCATGATCAGAAGTCTGCTCTATTTGACAGGTACCCGACCAGACATCATGCATGCAGTGGGAATAGTTGGAAGATTCTGGGCTAATCCAAAAGAAGCACACCTTCAGGCAGTTAAAAGAATTTTCAAATATCTTCAAGGAACACAAAATTATGTCTTATGGTATCCTAGAGATAAAGATCTCACACTTCATGCATATACAGATGCAGATTGGACAGGAAGCGTGGATGACAGAAAAAGCACTAGTGGTGGTGAATTCTTTATGGGTTCTAGATTAGTATCTTGGTTTAGCAAGAAACAAAGCTCAATTGCATTAACTACAGCTGAAGCAGAATATGTGGCTGCTGCATCTTATTGCACACAACTCCTTTGGATGAAGCAAACTTTGCAAGACATTCAAATCACTTGTACTCCATGTATCTCCATTTTATGTGATAATACAAGTGCAATCAGTATTTCAAAGAATCTAGTTATGCATTCAAAGACCAAGCACATACCTATCAAATATGATTTTCTCCGGGAACAAGTGCTTGAACAAAAGGTCAAATTGGAGTATGTTCCCCCCAAGGAACAAGTTGCTGATATATTCACCAAACAACTACCCAGGGAAACATTTGAATACCTCAGATAGAAGCTGGGAGTAGTTGATGCATCATCTTGCTATTGAAACATATCTGTTTCAGAGAAAAGTGGTTGTACGTGAGTTTCATGAATAGAATCTGCGTACATACGCATGTTTCTGTGGATACAATCACGTATATGTTAGTTTGAAGTCAAACAGTGGGTCAGACTCAGGATGAAAAGAGTCTGATATGGGTCTGACAGAGACCATCTGGCACAGGTTCAGGGGGAGCATATACTTCTAATAATGCATTGTTGGCATTATCTTAGAAGATCTTGGTGGAACAGTTCTAGAGGGAAATCATGGTTACCGATCTGGATGATGATTGACAGATGCTGCTAATGTTAGTTGCTGATGACTATCATAGTCTTGTCTTAGATATTTAGCCTCTATGTCATGTATTTCTTTTATTATCAAGGTCATGTAATGACCTATTTTGGTTTCCCCACTATGCCTGGGATGGACGATGTAATGTTTTTATTTTATCATGTGTAAACTTTTGGTGTATCCCAACTTGGTTGGGTGGATGAGTCAATATTGGTATATCCCCACTTAGTTGGGAGATGGATGTATGTATGAGTCTTCGGTGATAGGAAGGTCATTTATGATGTATAGAGTCATGTTCCTTCTTGTCGAACATCTTTTGCAAACCTTGCCTACAGTCAGGGGGAGCATGGATAGCACAGCAGAGCAAAGATTTCAGCATGAACTTAGGGGGAGCATAACCCTTTTCCCTTGATGACAAAGGGGGAGAATGACTTTGAGTGACTTGGGGTTGCCATCAAGTCCAAAGGGTGAGATTGTTGGCATTATGACACAAGTTTGGCACTATGACACAGGTGTTGTCCTTGATGGCAACTCACTCAAATAACAGATCACAGTTCACACTCTCAGAATGAAGGAAAAAGAGATATACGCAGGTTCCTCTTAACCAAGTCGCGTATACACTCAGGATCGCTGATCAAAAGGCGCGTATGTGTATGCACGCACTTTCATGCAAGGAAAAGCACGTACATGTGGGAAAACATTTTTTTAGTCCATGTTATTTAGTCCTTGGTATTTGGACTTATGGTTTTCGACCATGGTATCTCGTCTGAAGTGTTGAACCCAGGTATAGGGTCCCAAGTATTAGTTCTAAGTGGTTTGGACCATGGTATTGAGTACGGCCTAAGACTATAAAAGGGGAAGGAGATCATTAGGCAAAGGCACTCAAGGATTGAATATCTTATGAAGAGCAAGATCTAGAATACTGGTCCTTGGGTTATGGTGCATAGCTGGATCTGAATCAAGGAGGAACCTGAGCGCAAGAAGGATAAGTTCTATTGATGGGTCAAGATCTTAAGGCTTGAAGAGAATTTTCTTTGTGTTTTTTTGATCTGTTATATTTGGCGCATGACTTGGTCTATAAATCTAATGATCTAGGTATTGCTGATGGCTAAATAACTGAAAAGGGTAGATTATCTTTTATAGATCTGTATGCAGGTTCAGCGTAGCAAAGGTGCGTATACATGCCGGTTCAGTAAGTCAAAATAGCATATACATAGGTTGGCCTTAATACAATAGCATATGCACGTAGGTTCCACATATTGAAGTAGCATACGTCTCATGAAATATGTTTTAGCTACTTCTGTTTATTGCTACAGTGTTCTGGGTTCAGGATTGGTTTCTGGTTACTGTTACTGTATTCTGGTTACAACATTCAGAGAAGTGATTGTTTGATTTAGTTTTGGTTGGTGCAAAGGAGATTGGTTGATGCAGATGTATTTGATGTTTGATTAATGTTATTGATAGATCCAGTCTGAAAACTTATGAAACATGGTCCCTGGAAAGAAAGAGAAGGTTGTAGCCTTCTGTAGGTCAGCACCTATGTACTAGTACATCAGCTAATACAAGAGCTAAGGGAGTTTTATCTCCCTTCCAGGAGAAGCTGGAGAATGAGAGAAGGTTGTAGCCTTCTGCAGGTAGAAGCATGCGTACTAGTATAAGGCTGCACCAGTATAGAAATATTGTAAAAAGAAGTTTCTTATTAAAAGAAGATAGAGACAATTTGCAGCAGGTGGTTTTCACCCACATTGGGTTTCCACCTTATATCTTGTGTTCATATGTGTGATTGCCTGTACTATTTACTACACTTGATTACTGTTTTATGGTTCTGATACACAGATTAAGATCAACTAACTAAATTAGAAGTCTACAAGATATACGCAGTTTGTCAAAGCACAGTTGCGTATATACGCAGGTTTAATTAACTGAAGTAGCGTATAACAATTTGTTTATGGAAATGAAAGATTGTTAAATTGCTAATACTGATACACCCACCCCCCTACTATTATTTCCAACAATCCCCATTCTCCTCCATTAAATAGAAAACTTATTTAAAAAATAGAAGAAAATTATTCATGCACATAATCCATGTGTCATCATGCAAATTCTATTTTTTTTTGTCTTAAGTTTTCTTAACTTAGAGTTTTTTCATAATTTGCTCTTAGTTATTTCATTCTTTTACTTTTTATTAATTTCACCTTTTTCCATAAATTATATATATATATATATATATATATATATATATATATATCCTTGGAAAAAAACCATAATTTCATCTCAACTTTTGAAAAAGGAACAAAATCACATTTTGCAGATGCTTGCTTAGAGCCTTTACAAAAATCTAGAAAAATTTCACCTTGCTCTGATTAACCTTGACTAGATTCGGTTCTTCTGTATTTCCCATTAACCCCAATGGAGGATAGCAAGGGGACTTTCCAATTATATATTCTATGATATGAGGGTAATAGAGGGAGAAAGCTTGAGGATCTGAATATGCAAAGATTTGAGGAGACCAATGCATGCCTGTCAAGTTTGGATAAAGATGTTATTCTAAAAGCTATAACAAGAATTGTTGGATAGCATGGCTCTGAATCACTGGTGATATCCAAAAAATCAAGACAACTTTTATCCATGGATGGATTCCTGTGAGCTTCCTTGCTCAGGAATTCTACGAACAATCTTCAAGCCCATCATAATTTTTTTTTCTCCCTTCTTTGTGTTCTCACATTTGGAGAAAACGATGTTGTAAAAAGTGGGATGAGCAGGCTCAAAACACAAGGCTTTAATGCACTCTCCCTTTTCAATATGATCTACAAAATTTTTTATACATTCAAGCCAATAATCCCCCACTACTTCACCACAATAATCCTCTGCTATGTAAGGGAGTGTATGGTAGTTGGATAGATAGCATCACAGTACATATAGCTCAAAAAGGTTGAGCATCATGTCGACCAAGTCTATTTTTCACTCAACACTCATTTTGACTTAATAAATTTATATAACATTCACTTAGCATATCTATCTATCTATCTATCTATCTATATGCATACATACATACATACATACATACATACATACATACATACGTACATACATACATACATACATACATACATACATACATATATATATATATATATATATATATATATATATAGATATATATATCGATCAGGGCATATATAGTCCATGTTGCTTGATATAATGCCAAAATAGTTTTTGCAGACAAAGAGATGGAAAATAAAAGAAAATGAAAATCCCTTGTTCACACAATCCTTTTGAAACAAGAAATTACGTCAAAATACTAAAAGTTTTAAAATGGATGATTATTAGGAAAACACAACCACATCAAAAAATGCATTCTCCTTAGAGAGGCAGAAGACATCAAGTTGTCTAGAAGTTCAAAATTCACCATACATAAAATAAAATAAGGGCCTTTGCATCCATGAAAGAGAACTAAGTAAATAGGAAATTTAGAAACCAAAGACATGATAAGAGACTAAGAAGAAGGATTTGAATTGGTAGCTATGACCTAGATGGGTTCCTTGTTGTTACCTGGTGTGCCTTCAATATGATGAGGGATGCCAAGATGCTTCTCAGTGCACTCTAGTCACTAATATAGGTCTATCATGTGCTAATGTAAATTATCCATGGAGAGGGGGAGGTCTTCTTTATGCTCATGTTGATCTAGGAGAACACTTCCTAAGAGGAATTTCATATGCCAATACAAGTCTACCATGTTCATGCACTGATTGAAGCACCCATGTGTATGTATGATATCTATCATCCAATCATATAGTTCAACCATTACCACAATATCTAGAGGTGGTGCGTCTAGGAGCTCCCGTCCTACTCAGCACAAGTGAGCTCTTCTTGAATGGGGCCTGGGGTAATCTCTAAAAAATGAGTATTTTTTTCCTCCAATTTATGATGAGTAAGTGCATTTCATCTACTGGATTGTTCTTGATAATATGTTTCTCCCCTATAGACTCAAGGCCGCTAGAAAGTCATGATGAATGCATAGGTAAGGAGAAGAGGCAAACGAATAGGAGGATGAGTGTTAGGAAGTAGAAATAGGCACACAATCGAAAGTGCCATGAAAGTAAGACAAAGCCATGTATGTGGCCCAAACAAATAAGTGAGTCCAACAACAAGCTGGAGGGATTGGGAGAAGGTTAGAAAAGGAAAGTATTGACCTTGGGGATCATCACAAGATAATGGGAGCCATGGGGGGATTTAGTAGCCCAATGAAACAATGAGATCAAAGTTAATAATATTGAAAAAAATAGATGGCTATGAGGATTAACAAACCATGAAAGAACACCTTGAGTAGAAAATTAAATAAAAAATAAGGAAGGGAAAGGGATAATTGTGCTTGAGAGAGAAACTATATGACAAGTATATAATTGTTCCATAGTGATGGGTTTCTCTGTCCAAAGTCAAGAGTTCCAACAAGATTTAAAGGGAAAGATGATAGCTTTATAAGAAAATTTCTCTGTAAGTCTGACAATACTTTTCTTCAGAATGCTTTGAAAGTTAGAAGCGAGGAAATTCCATGAGATGGACTTAGAGGACTAAACCAATATCGACTGTACTTTACCTAGCAAGATATTATATTGGTATGGAATTGAACCACCAAAATAGCCATGGTATTTTTTACAATTGTTGTTGTTGCATAATACCTATAGATTCGATTTTATTGATACTTGACATTGGCGACATTGATATAACTCTTGAGTGTTGAAATTGAGGTCATAATTTCCATGATTTGCGACTGTAGAGAGTGATCCTTCACATGGGAGAGACTTCGAGGTACAGGTTGAGGGATAGCAATGAAATCGTAGCAGATGTGATGAAAGTGAAGGCTACAAAGGTGGTGTTTAATAAGCATGGAATCTAATCAGAAAATGAAAAGCATCGCATGTTGAACACAACCTTTGATTATCAAATATGGGGATGTGCTACCATGTTACCTAGTCATATGGCCAGGTGGGATGATTACAACCTGCCCCACCTCTCTCGCACCTATAACACCCCAATCGGGGAATTTATTTATTAATTATGATTTTCACTTTTATTATTTATTATTTTATTTCTTTTGTTATTATTATTATTATTTTATTAATTTTATAATATGGGGTATTTTCAAGGAACTTTTCCTCAAAGTTAAGCTTAATCATATAACTTATAAGTTATTTATTTATTTATTTCTTCTCTCATATCCAACACCCTTTATTGTAACTATAATAAGGGCCACCCAAGTGACACCAATAAGCATTGAAAATTACATCATAGCATTGAGCAAAAGCACAAGTGAACTGAATCTCTTCTTTCCCAACTTTCAAAACTAGGATTAAAACCACATTAGTCTATACTAGAGCCCCATGGCTTAAATATCATATGTCCCAAGATAGGCATCTAGTCTAGTACTCATGCACTCCAAGAATCTCAAAACTTTGACCTAAACTCCTTCCATAGATCCTACCAGGTACAACCTTGGGCATTGAAGTCCCACACATAACTACATCCCACTTCTAGCCTTCAACATCATAACTACGATATTAGGAACTCAGGCATCTCAAGATGGTCCCATAACCCAATGACACTTATACGAGGTAAAATAAACTCTCACATAAATAGTTGATTGAGTTTTTCACCAACCCATAAGGTGTTACATATTCTCCCTCATAGGTATGGGCTCCCATGAGATCATCAAATAAACTTGAACTCTTAGCCCACTAGTGGATTCCCTATCAATCACCACCTCCCAACATGCAATGAATGCCTTAGTTAGTGAATTAAAAAAGCATCATCTTATACAAAATAATCCACATGCTAATTATTGCATGTCATCATGATAACATAACAACATTGTGACCATATTTTGAATAATAAAGAATTACATGATAATGCATGCCATCATTATACATTTCATCATAAAATATACATGTAATTACCACATGCTTCACATCATGAAATGCCATCCTAAATTATAACATGAACATATTTGTATCATAATATATCATCAAACCGCATATTAATATAACCTCATATCATAACATCACATATATGATAATCATCTCAACACATATCACATGTAGAACAATAATAAACCCTAGGAATTGTTACCATGATTCATCACAAAAATAAATTTCATTAGCTAGTATAAATAACGAATACCAACTAATACATTTAATGAAATAAGATTACTTGTCACTGATCTACAATCTAGGCTATATTGTCAATACTATTAGTTTTATGCTCTTATCAAGATACCAATTACTTTTTGATAATGAATTTGTCTTCTTCTAAAAGGGAAGTTGACAGATTATAGGATAGATATAGACACCCTATATTTTTTTTGCTAATGCAAGAGTTAGAACTTCCCATTCATTAATCAAGAAATAAAATACATATAGTTACAACACAACCTTCAAGGTCGTTGCCCAAGGAAAAGGACTGAAGAAAAACTTTTCCTTTCTTCTAACCATCAAACTTAGCCATTCTAAAGAAGGAAGATAAAAGAGTTTTGACATGGTTTCTTAAAAACCGAAAGTGAACGACAGGAAGAGGAGGAGCCTCCAATGTCTGAGAACACAATCCATGAATAGCCCTCTCAGGAAAGACACAACGGTCCAAGAACTTATTGCTGTGCCTCATGCCTATACCCTGGGGAACACAAACTTGCACGGGTGATCGAAACCGTTGAAACCCCACGGGCCATCCTATGGAGAATAATAATATCGGACCTGCCAACAAGCCCGGAAGATAACTCGCGATGAGGGCGGTTTGCCACTCGACCCCACCGCCACGTGGAACTCAATGATTGTGATCGCATCCAACTGGGGAAAACCACTTCTCGTCTAAAGGGGCCGTGAAAACCACTTCCATGCCTCAAAAATTCTTGTCCCATTCGGACCGTCGAATGGGTTGGGAAAAAATGGACAGATGTGCTCGATATCACTCAACCATAAGTCGCCAAACTTTAAGGTGCGATGGGGGTGGTTTTTGAATCCGTCCCCCCACCACGTGTCACTCTTTATATGGAATCGCTGTCCATACTTCAAAACCACTTTATGATGGAAAGTTGTGCGAACTCCTGAATACCGCTCTATCTGCTGCCTATTCACCCGACTGTAGGAATTAGGAAGCGGAAGCCCCCATCTCCACTGCCGACGATTATTGACCAAAGCATTTTCCGGGCATGGGGAAAACTTGTGCTGAACCCTGAGGATTATAGGAGAAGAGATCAACCAACTGCCATTATCCACCAAGGCCATTCTTTTTCCAGTTTGCCCCAAAAGAAATATATAGACACCCTATCAATAAGCTCAAGTTTTCATATATTTATCATATTTATGTACACCATTAAACTTTCAAGTATGCCTCATGATCTACAACTACAATCTCTAATCATATGATTCCTCCCCCATAGTGAAAATTGATGAATTTCATTGTTATCAACAAATTTTTGTATTCGTGTCTGTGAATATATTTTTATCATTACTCATGGTTCTTATATTACTTCTCATCTTTTGCTTATCCATTATAGGGCTGCTATACCTAATAGCATGTAAACTCTAGGTCATCCTTGCTTAAATTGTATATCATGGTTAGTCCTTTTTCACAAAGGGATGGTTAAGACCCAATGATTTATCCATCACCTTGTGATTATCATTTTTTTCCACCCTCAAAAGAATGGCTCATATCATCACATTTTCAACTTAATAACACATGATTTATTTTATTGTAGATGCACACTTCTTCAAGTTGGACTAGTGATTCTTCCTCTTCACTTTTTTAGCTTGTTGAATAGTATATTTGGTTTAGAATTTGAAGTGTTATTGGAACCCCTCCTACCATTATCCTCCAAAAGAATAAAATTTTTATGCTTGGTGTGCTTAGCAATATCTTTTTAAAATACTAATGGCACAAATTTGAAAAGTTTTTCTATATGAAGTTTGAGTATATTGTTAATCCACTTCTAAAATAATTAGTATAGATTAGTCCAATATATCCTCTATTAGTTGATTCTCACTTATATTGTCAATTTATGCATAATCCTTCTCAAGGTCTCATTATAAATTTTCAATAACATTCATTCTTACACTTCATGCTAGGTGTTTTCTCATTGGTTTACATAGTCAATTATCTTTTCCAAATGTAGATAGTTTTCATCCTTAATCATTTAAACCTTTAAAAAAATTTCATAGCCTATCCTTGCCTCATTGTGAGCATTGCAGGTTCATTATTCTTTGTCTTGACACCTTAGAATTATATGTATCATCACCATTACCTTGAATACTCATTCCTAATCATTATTCATGTTGCTTAATCCACTTAGTCTATCTCATTAAGAGAGCTTTCCATTTAAGAAAATGATCCCTTTTACTATTGTTACACAAACATATGCTATCCATTATATATGTATGCTTGCACACAGACACAAACACATATTTGTATGAACTTTAATTAACGATTCCATTCCTAACTTCCATAGCATTGTTACTCAAATTTTCCACCCTGCTTAGCTATCACAAATCCTTCCTATCTAGAATATTTCCATTATGCTAAGATGCTTCCTATATATATATATATATATGAAATTTAATTAACCACTCCATTCCTAACACTTCCATAGCATTGTTACTCAAAATTTCCACCTTGCTTAGCTATCATAAATCCTTCCTAGCTAGAATATTTCCATTATGCTAAGGTGTTTCCTATTTTTCCTCTTTTCACAATTTCTATTTTACTTTCTTAGTTCCCATCATCACAACATTCATGTTTTTATTACTTATTTAATCTAATGTTAGAATAAATTCTACCTATGCCATTATCATGATATTTGAATTAATTGATTGATTGGAAATATTTTGTCCCTAATAGGCATCATCCTTATTATGGGAATACTTTTGAGATTCTCCAAACATTTTCCATAGGGTTATTTATTTATGGGATACCTCGAGAGTGAAAATTTATTTTACTGTGATTATTTATAGATTCAAAATATTCCATAATATCTTAGGATAGGTTAATCTTATTCTTGATTTCTTATACTTGTTTGTGCAACGTCGACTCACTCACTTTAAGTATTTTACTATTACTCTTTTTTATTCATCTCCTCATTCTAGGTTGGTCATGGTTATGATATTTACCAGTAATCCAGGCTGATATTGGTCACCACTCTCGTATTCCACCTAGACCTCCATTCGGTTTCATCAGTTTCCTTGATTATAGCAGCATTTACAATTTTTAGCATTTTTTTGGCTCTTGAACTTCTAGAGCTGTTTTGACCCCCTAGATGACATTTTTTTGAGGTCTGCAATAGGCCCAGAGCCACAAGAAAGGGTTTATCAAATCTATTATAGTGATCAAAGATATTTTTCTAATGAGGTATCATACATGTCGAATAGAGATCAAATGACCAAGTTACGACCTCGAGAAGTTGGCTGCTCGACTAATCCCAATGAGGCCCAAAAAATCTTGGAATTCCATCTCCTAGGGTTAGGGTTTTGGTTGTTAAGTATTTCCCTTTATTGTTAAATAATAAAAAGGCCCTTGAGCCTCATATGAACCCAATTCATAGGCATGTAGCTACCAGAACTCTTCTCAAAGATAAGCTACCATCGCCCAAGCTAGTTTATTTCCATTCTGTATATAATCATCTTTCTGTTTTTTGATATTAATGAAATGAAGATTTATTTCTTCTTCATCTCTATGTTTATGTTTATGTTTGTATTATGTTGCATTCCTGCATAATTCTGGATCAGTGGTATCAGAATAGTCTTCCATTTTTTTCTTTACATGTCCCCAATGAGGTTAGGGTATAAGGGGTTAGGGCTCGAACTAGTTGAGCCTTTGCAAGACCACCCTCGCAAATCCTGATGACCTACCATGGTGGAAGAAAATAAATATGAGGGAGTAGGAGATCCTTTCAAATTGTTGGTTGAAGAAGTGCTCAAGTGACAAAGGAAAGCAATGATGGATAACTTTTCCCAGATTCTTTGGCGAATGCCCACAAGCGATGCATCTTCATCCAAAAACCACTCTGGAGATGCCACTCCTTTCATGGTACAAGTAAACTTTGACATTTTCATATTTGAAGGCCAGATATATGTACAAACACTTTAGATAGATGGTTAAATATGTTGGAAGGATATTTTTTGGTTCATGATTTTTCCAATTGGGAAAAGGTTACTTTTGCACTCCTCAAAGTTGCCCCCAATGTCAAGGATTGATGGGAAAAATGCTATGAACAAAGGGACGAGAGATGACCCTCACTATTTTCAGCCACACCCATTTAGAATTATTTCTGAGATGCAATCAAGGAACAATAATACCTCATGGGGAGCTATGAGGACAGTACATACAATGGACTATGTTGCAACAAGAAAGGGATCAATATGTGCATGAGATAACAAAGTTTTTCCATACCCTGTGTAAAAATTTGGTTATCAAATATTCTGAGACACATTTGGTGCTCAAGTACTGCAGTTTCTTGAATAAATATATTCAACAGGAAATGGAGTTCCTAGACAACTCCTTGCTTGGTACAACATACTGATATGCTACCAAGATTGAGCAAAAATTTAAGCATAAGAAGCATGACTTTAGATCTGCGAACCCAAAGTAGAGAAAAGGTGCCCCCAAGCCATAGAGCAAAGGGCAGAGTTAGGATGTGACCCCCAGGACAAATCATCGAAGCAGAAATATAAGAATAATGGGAACGTGAAGAAGGATACCAGAAAGTGGTGTGAGTTGCATAAAAATCCTGGCACTCACAACACAAATGAATGTCGCACGAAGCAGGCATTGGTGGCTGAGCTAAAAGACTCAAAGATGGATGCCTTCTCTGAATCTGAGTTGGAACACGATAAGGGAACTGAAAAGGGAAAACATATCATTGACGTCAAACCCACCATTATGGTAGCCACCACCAAGCTTCAAAAGGCAGAACCTGAGGATCTAGAGGAGGGGGAGCGCCTCTTCCACTCATCAATGTGGGTAAAGAGTTCACTGGTGCAATTCATCATTGAAAGCAGGAAACAGAAGAATTTGATCTCAGCCAAGGTCATTAAGATATTGAAGATATCAATAAATTGCACCCACAACCATACACCATCGAGTGGGTCCACCAAGGGTGAGATATCCATGTCAACTAGTAGTGTTGCCTACCTTATAGTATGAATCCCTTAGCAAATGAGGTCTTGTGCGACATTTCCCCTCTATAAGTCTGTGATGTTTTATTAGGTCAATAATACCTATGGAAGTGTCATACTGTATATGAATCTGAACCTCATTTTTTTATTAGGACTTTGGGTCAGAAATTGTACATGATACCAGATGTAGCGTCACCTATCACCCTTTCTTTGATCTCTGCTAAATAATGCAGTAAGATCATTTCCTAGGCTAGGAAATTTGTCTTGCTTATGTTTCGCCCTCAGAATAAGAGGAATATTATGGCCACATCCACAACCTCCAGATAGGGCTCTTCCACATGAAAACAACATATGTACAAGGTTGTTGAGGAGTATAGGGACATTTTTACCTCACCCACAAGGGTACCCCTACACTAGCAGGTCAATCACTCCATCAATCTAACCCTAAATGCACTACTACCCAATGGACAAATCTACTAACACTCTGTTCTAGAGAAATATGAAATGAAGAGGCAGATTTAGGAGATGTTACAAAAAGGGAACATTAGGTCAATTTCATCACCCTATGGAAGCTCAATCATGTTGGTACAGAATAAGGACGAAACATGGAAGCTCTGTATTGACTATTGGGCACTGAATAAGATCACTATCTAGAATAGGTATCTAATCCCACATATTGATGACCTTCTAGACCATCTCAAAGGGGGAAAATATTTCAGAAAGATTGACTTGAAGTTTGGTTATCACCAGGTACTAATCAAACCCTCTCATGTGTGGAAGACTACCTTCAAATCTAAGGAGGACCTTTTCAAATGGCTGGTCATGCCTTTCGGGTTGAAGAATTCCCCCGCAACCTTCATATGAATGATGAAAAACATCTTTCGACCCTTCACCAACTCGTTTTTTGTAGTGTACTTGGATGACATCTTGATCTTCAACCAGAGTTGGGAAGAGCACATACACCATATTTGACAGGTCCTCCAAACCTTATGACAACACAAATTGTGTGCCAATTTGGAGAAATGAACTTTTGGTATGGACCAGGTTTAATATTTGGGGTACATCATTGATGAGAGGGGTGTGCATGTGGACCCAACCAAGATACAATTGATTCAAGATTGGCTAGCCCCAACCACTCTAATAGAGCTCCACAACTTTCTGGGTCTTGCTAATTTCTATTGCAGGTTCATGTTGGGATTCTCTCATATCACTTTTCCTTTGAGTCAAGTCACTAAGGGTGGAGTGAAAGAAAAGTTATTTTGGTCTAAATCCAAACAAAAATCATTTTCTGATTTGAAGCATCACTTATGCTCTGCACCATTTCTTGCATTACCAAAGTTGCAACAACCATTCGAAATTGAGACAGATGCCTCCGACTATGCTATTGGTGCAGTTTTTACCTGACAACGACATCTAGTGGCATATCATAGTGACACACTTTCAGATACAATTTCACTGTATCCCACCTATAACAAGGAGATGTATTCCATTGTACAGGCATGCTGAAAATTGAAGCATTACATTCCAGGGAAGGAAACGATCATCCACATAGACCACTGACCCTTGCAATTCATACAAACAAAAGGGAAGTTGTAGAATAATCACCATCAGAAATGGTCCACATACATGCAATATTTCTGTTTGAACATTAAGTACAAGAAGGGAAACACCAATAATTTTGTAGACTGCCTCAATCAACCTTTGGTTATGGTATTAACCACTGTGCTTGACTCTTGTGGACACAAGTATTTTGGATGGCCACATCTTTACAAGAGTGATCCAGAATTCGACACCACATACCAGATGCTTCTGGAAGGTGATCCGAATTGGATCCTAAAGAAGTCTCTAAGTTTTCATAACTCTGTAAAATTCGTGCAAAAGTTTCAAAGTCTTACAAAGGTCGAGCTTATTAGAAATATCCTCAAACAATTGTAATTTGTGAGCAGTGCCGGGAAATCAGGACCCTCGGTCAAGTGCGCAGAACATTGGCCCATGGTAACATGCGCTGCCACGAAACAAAAAACCGGGAAGCCTTTTTCAGAAATGAGGGAGGTTTCTGATATGTGATTAGTGACAAGTCGCTAATCGCATATCGTCGGGAAAACCCCTCAGAGAGAAAAAGGCCTCGAGTGACCTAGACCTGAAAAGTCTAAAACCGTATGGAATTCGCCGATTCCGTCGGAGGTAGGTCCCACACAAAAACCGGCAGGATATCGTAAGGGCTTCGAGTGGTAAGCGGTTTCAACTGAGTCTCGCCTAATGCCACACACTGGGTGCCATGCATCGCGTGGAAGAGAGAGAAAACTGCTCACATCGGACGGGTAAATGTCATGCAACTTACTCGCCCAATATGGACAAAGACTGTAGGATCTGGAGGCTCCAGATCGACGGCGGACATGCGATCCGACAGATGACTGGATTCAATGGGGTAAACAGGCTGAGTTGTATAAAAGTTTGAAGTTCGGCATGAACAATGAGTTGGCAGAGGAATCATGTTCGCGGGCAATCTGGGAGTTAAACGGAAATAACAACTGTTCAAACATTTTCAAGAGAACTGACACTCAGTTCATTATGAAACAGGTGGCCACCTCCTTGTAAGGAATTACATAGTGATGATGATGCAAAACAAAGGAATTCAAATGGACAGAAGCAGGAGAACCAGAGCGCCACAAAGTAGAAACAAATAGTCAGAAAGCAGATTGGATTTAAAGCCACGAAATGACAGAAACAAAGCAAGCGGTGAGAAAAGCGAGTAATAAAGCTAAGAGCAGAGAATAGAGTCGAGCTGACATGAAGGAAGCATCAAGCCAGATAGAACTAGAGAGAGTCAGAGAGTCTGTGTACTCCAGAGAAGGCTTAAGAGGTTCAAGTAAACTCCTCTATAAATATTTGTCATGTATTGAGTCTCAGATTGGGCTCATACTACTGTGATCAGTAGAGGTCAAGTTTCAGTAAGGAGAGTCTATGTACTCCAGAGACTTGGGGGATCCAAGTCCAGTCCTACTAATTTATATCTGTTGAGTGAGGCTCAAATTGAGCTCATTGTTATAAAACTCTGCTTTGAAAACATAATAGAGAGGCCACCACTGAAGGCTGGACCAGGAGATGTAGCCCAGGAGCATTGGGTGAACTCCTTATTAAACTCGTTGTATTTACATGTTTTACTGTTGTGTTTTCTCTAACTACATCAGTTTCTGTGTATTTCGCAATATTATCGATCTGTTGCATAAAGTAACATAGGCACATCCATGCACATGAGTCTGTAATACCTTTAATTCTTTGTCCTAGATAAATTCTAGATCAAGTGGTAACGGAACTCAAGTTTACTAAGGTTAGACAAGCTTGTGCTGGATTATATTGTTGAATGCTAACTAGATCAAAGCTTAAATTAGGAGAAGGAGAGTTGGTTGAAACTAACCCTGAAATTGGAAGAGTCTATCCTAAAAGGAAAATGTTAGAAGAAAGTCCCTTGGAATCAGACCCTCGGTTCATGGATAGTTTTATGACCATGAGAGACATGGTAGAGGAAATGTATAGATAATTTAAGAAAGTTAGAGAGGAAGATTCATCAAACTCCAAACGAGATAGAGGAGTAGAAGAATTTCTCCTCCATGACCACTCTAAAGGAAAAGGGAAAGAAGAAAAACTTCCCACACCTCCTAGTAGCCCTAAAAACAAAAAGAAGACATATTTGATTAAATTAGATGTTAAATTTGATTTACCAATATATGATGGAGAGTTGAATGCAGAGAAACTGGATAACTGGATTAGACAGATTGATGTTTATTACAGAGTGCAGAGCATTGATTCAGACAGTAGTAAGATTCAGCTGGCCAGCCTATGCCTTGGAGGCACTGCCTTGGTATGGTGGGAAGGCAGGATACAAGCTGACATGAAGAAGCATGGTAAAATTCTTTCTATCTAGAGTGAATTCGTTTATGCAATTAAAAAATAGTTCTACCCATGAGCCTATATGCAGCAATCCATGATAAGCTGGCAAACTCTTCGCCAATTAAAAGGGAAAAGTGTACAAGGCTACACTCAAGAATTTAGAAAAAGAGCTTTGATTCTAGGAATTTCTTTAGAATCACCTGAAACTCTGCTGAAGTAAATAGGTGGTCTACACAGCTACTTAAGGCACACTACTCTCATGTTTAATCCCACTAGCATAGATGAGGTATCTGTTCAAGCTACACATCTAGAGGCTAGAGGCAAGAATGTGAACCCAGAAGTTGAGGGATAATCAAAACCCACTACAAGCAAGAATAAGGAGAAAAGAAAACAGAAATGGACAGAGAGGAAGACAGACACTGCACAAAAGACCAAATCTTCATGCAGTCACTATAAGAAGGATGGGCATGATGATGAACACTGCTGGACTCTGCATCAGGAGCTGAAACCCAAGAAGTATGATGGCAAGAAGAAGAAGACTGTTGTAGCTATTCAAAAAGATTTGGGGTCAGATTTAGGAGATGAAACAACATTTGCAGCCACAGGTATAAAAGGTAAAAATTTTGAAGCATCTACTAGTAATTTTGCACAATCTACTGATAATGAAGAAAATGAAAGGAAAAGACATGAGCTTTTTCATATTAGAGTTGTTTCCAAGCATCAAAAGATTGATACTTTGTTTGATAGTGGCTCACAAGTAAATTTAACTTCTGAAGCGATTATAAAGAAGTTTGGATTACTAACCACACCTCACAAAAAGCCATATCCATTAGGTTGGTTATGTGATAAAGCACAGCTACAAGTGACTAGACAATGTAAACTTAGGTTTTCTTTTGGGCCACCATTTGTAGATGAGGTTGAGTTAGATATTTTTCTCTTGGATATATGTGGAATTGTTTTAGGAAGTCCTTACTTGTATGATAGGAAAGCTATTTTCTATAGAGCTAAGAACAAGTATCAACTCGTTAAAGATGGAATCGAATATATTGTAAGAGCTCATAAACTCAAGAATCATAAACTCAAGAATAATTATACTCTCATAAACTCAGGGTAGATGAAAAGAATTGTAAATTCACGCAAACAATTTTTACTGATGGTTGTAAAGGAAAAGAACCCTGACAAAACCAATGTATTTGATGGCTGTAATGCTAAAAAACAAGCTGATTTAGAAAAAGTTGTTTTAGAATATGATATACTATTTCAAGAACCTAAAGCTCTGCCACCCAAAAAGGAAATAGTACATGATATTAATTTGCAGCAAGATGCTCCATTGCCTAACATTGGAATGTATAGGTTGTTCACTTTAAAGAATGTAGAAATCAAGAAGCAGATATAGGAGCTGCTCAAGAAAGGGTTCATATGACCTAGCACATCGCCTTGTCAGTCTCCAATTGTCTTGGTGAGAAAGAAAGATGGCTCATGGAGAATGTGCATTGATTACCGAGAACTGAATAACATAACGATAAAAAATTGTTATCCCCTTCCTCACATAGATGATCTATTAGATCAGTTGAAAGAAGCTGTTTATTTTTCCAAGTTGGACTTGCATAGTGGCTACCATTAGGTTAGAGTTACAGAGCAAGATGCATGGAAGACTTCTTTCAAAACAAAGTAGGGATTGTATGAGTTGTTGGTTATGCCTTTTGGCTTAACTAATGCTCCTGCTACTTTCATGAGTAATGAATGATGTACTCAGACCTTTTATTGATGATTTTGTCATTGTATATTTGGATGAAATTCTTATATTTAGTAAAACATGGGAAGAACATTTGAAGCATGTCAAGCAGACTCTAGATGTTTTGAAAAAAGAGAATCTTTATGTTAAGCTCTCAAAATGTGAATTTGACAAAACATCTTTGAATTATTTGGGTCATATTGTAGGGGGTGGTGAATTGAAGATAGATCCCTCTAAGGTTGCAGTCATTGTAAACCGGCATAAACCCAAATCTGCTACATAAGTTAGAAGCTTCTTAGGAGTAGCACAGTATTGGAGAAAGTTTATTTCTAACTTTTCCTTGATTGCAGCTCCCTTACAGGCTTTAACAGGATTGAACAAAGTGTTTTAGTGGGGAGGCAAACAACAGAAAGCCGTCAACACCTTGAAATAAAAGATTAGTACAACACCAGTACTAACACTTCCTGATCTTCAAAGACCATTTGAGATCAAAACAGATGCCAATGACTATGCCATGGGAGCCGTGTTGATGCAGCACGGTAAACCCCTATGTTACCATTCTGAGACATTTAATTCTGCGGTAGTTAATTATCCCACATATGATAAAGAATTGTATGCATTAGTACAGAGTGTGAAAAAGTGGAAACATTACCTAATGGGCAAATAGATAGTTATACATATTGATCACCAACCACTTCAATATTTGCACTCACAAACTAAGTTGCACCAATCAAGACACTATAGGTGGATGGGTTTTCTACAACACTTTCATCTAGTCCTTAGATATAAAAAGGGAATACACAATAACATTGCAGATATGTTGTCCAGACTAATCATAAATGCATCTACTATACTTAAACATAATTCAGTATTGCATGAAAGCTAAATTGAACATTATGCTCAAGATATAGATTTTAAAAATGTATATGCAACTTTAAGTCATGGAAAACAGGTAGAAGAATTGGATTATCATGTTAAAGACCAACTCTTGTATCATTTGGGAAAGTTATGCATTCCTCAAATAGAAAGAGTAAAGATAATTCGAGAAGCACACACTTCTCTAATATCAGGTCACTTTGGTATAAGTAAAACAGTTGCACAGCTGCAAAGATTTTGTTATTGGCCAAAAATGAATGAGACAATTTCTAGATATATAAGAGGGTGTACCATGTGTGCTAAAAGAAAGCCCAACAATAGAAAACTAGGCTTATATACTCCACTACTAGTTCCTTCTCATCCCTGGGAAAGTGTTTCTATGGACTTCGTTGGGGGACTGCCTAAATCTAGAAAAGGTCATGACTATTTATATGTTGTTGTGGATAGGTTCAGCAAAATGTGTATTTTAATACCTTGTAACAAACAAATTACTGATGAACAAACTACAAAGTTGTTCTTTCAGCATGTATGGGTTCATTTTGGATTACCCACTTCCATTATATCTGATCGAGATACCCGATTTGTTGGGAAATTTTTGTCAAGTTTGTGGGAATTGATGGACACCAGACTGAAGAAGAGCACAGCTTTTCATCCGCAAATAGATGGCCAAACAGAAGTGGTCAACAAGACAGTGATATAGTTGCTCAAAGGCTATTGTAGCAAGCATCCCAAGCTTTGGGATGAACATTTATGTTATGTGCAGCATGCTTACAACTGAGCTAAACATTCTTCTACACAAAGATCTCCTTTTAAGACCTGTTTTGGTTTCACACCAAGGTCTCCCTTGGATTTTGTCTTTGGTAAAGAAATAACAATTGATGGACACTGTGATGTGGACAAGGCAACCAAGTTCATTGAACAAATCCAAGAGATTTACCAGGAAGTATAGGAACAGCTAGAAAAGAGCCAAGCCAAGTACAAGGCAAGGCATGCTAAGCATCGGACTGAGCATAGTTTCCAATTTGGTGTTCAAGTTTGGCTGTATATCAGAAAAGACAAAATGCAAGGTGAAGGTAAGAAGCTGAAGCCAATAAGGTATGGACCTTTCAAGATACTTGAGAAAATTGGTGAGAATGCTTTTCGCCTTGATTTACCAGTGTTATAGACAATTTTGTGCCTTGCAGCATCAGGCATGAATTATCAATAATCCAAGGGATCCAAAGTCCCTAAACATGATGTTCCTAGCCCTAGAGGAACAAGATCAGCAAACCAACAGCTCTCAAATCAGTTCTCCACCTGAAAACACTCAAAAACAAGCAATCCTGAAATCAAAGCAGGTGCTCCACTAGGCTTCTGCGCTGAAACTCAACTCCTCCATGGTGTACCTGCGTTGCAAAGCAAGTGGAACAAAGGCCACCTGCGCTGAGCGAGATGGGACAAGTGGCACACTGAGTCATTGCTCTGGAATCTTCCAAAAATGACACTTGGATCAGGGATTTCGCCTTGTGATGAGTCAGAGGCTCTGTTTCTCCAAGTGGAAGCAAAGTTCTCCAAGTGGACTCAAGAACTGAAGATCAACTGAAGAGAGAGAGGACACAAGGCAGCTACACATCAGTTGCAAGCTGACTCATCCTTTCTCAATTCATCTATATATTGAGCTCTCTCCTATGAGCTCAGGAGGCTGGAATTTTGTGCAAAGTAATGATATGTTGTTGGTTTCACTATAGAACTATTGGGTGATTGCTTGAAGGAGGTGAAGAGGAGAAATTCTTTCTGCTGGGAGGTGTTGCTGGATTGGGGCCTTCAATGGTTGTAACACTCTCAGAACTTTACTTCTTCTATTAATAAAAGCTATTGAGGTTCTTCTATATACATTTGTTTCAATGATGTGTTGTGATAATTGTATATTTGATTTATGCTAATCCTTGAATCAGTTATGATTGCATGCTTCTTGTAGTTTCCTTCTTTGTCATTTTGCAGGATCTCATTGTAGCTGGGCTAGTAAAAGAGCAAGGAGCTGGGAGCAAGCAAGCAAAGAGAAGAGTTTGGATTCGACATTAAGCGCAAGGCAATGGTTAGTGCATTTCTTCATTCTCTCTTGCTTTCATAAAGAAGTAAATCTTAAGTAGTTTTCTTTACAGTTGTTGCTGAGGTACTATCACCCTTAGAGTGGGATAGGGTCATCCGAATCGGATACTTTTCCCTACAACAAACTGGCGACTCCGCTGGGGATCGTATCTGTTTGATTGTTTGTAGTACTTTGCTATTCATTTCCTGAACAAAAGAGTACCAAATCGAAAAGCTTTTGACTATATCAAAAGCGAAGTAGAGGGCAGCTACTCTAGCTCATTTCTGAGCATGTTCACGATTTGAAGAGCTGATCTACAAGGATCCTTGTAAGCTCTTAGTGATAGATTTTCATCTTCCTTGTCATCCCTTTGTGTGTACTTGACTGATAGCTTCTGATTTGAGCAAAAACTGTGAATTTTTGAGAAAATTGTGACCCGGAAACTGAGAAAACGCAACTTTCGTTTTCCAAAGCAGGTAGTACACAGGCTACCTGCTTTGCAACGCAGGTCCCGAAGGAGCTACCTGCGCTGAAAGCCAGACTGGCTGTGCAGCACCTGCATTGGCCCAATTTTGCCTTGTGCATTTGGGGTTTCCTCCCTTTTTCTTGCCTATTTTCACTATAGATTTTGCAGCCAGTTACCAGTCTTGTACCTGTTCTGAAACCAACCTTACTTGCCATCATTCCGCCTCTGTTATATAACGAAATTGTACTTGTTCTTTTGTATTTCTTACATCATTTACAATTTCCCATAACGAAAGTGAACTAGTCTTGCTTTGGCCTATTAGATCTGAACCTGTGTTAGGCATTTTGCTGGTCTAAAGAGTTAGCTTGTTTGCTGTCCATGATTGATTAGTCTTTTTACTTTCGTCATTATGGTTTGATTTCATGTATTTCCAGTGATTAAACAAGTAAATCTTAAGGTGTCTTTTGATTTTGGACAAGCTTGTTTGTTTTCGCTTTAAATCGAAATCAAAGTTATATAACAACTTTCTTTTTGTAATACATCAACATTAAGAAAGGGGAAAGAAAATACATGCATTGTGCATTTTGCATTTGAAAAAGTTTGCATGATGATTTAGGAGAAAGTGCATTAGTTTGTGCTGTATGAACTGTGTGAAAAGATATGCCTTTCTTCTCCCTCAGTAGTTAAGATTTTCATCAGTCAAAAAGATTTGAAAAAGCTTGCTTCTCATCTTAGGCTGCATTTAGGAATTTGTCATATACATCTCGTGGTGAACCTTGAAAGGCAAACTTTAAAAAGATCAACTTAAAATATACTGAATGAACCTAACAACGCATTTGAAACATAACGCAAACACATAGAGGTCTAGGTAGAGACGTGTTCCGGCGTCGTTAAACATTGTGACTGTCGATCTCTACGAAGGTGGGTGATTCCTCCTGAGAGTCGGTGGCACTAATACGGACTTGTGCTCCCACGTACCGTCGCGTATATATTGGGAGACCCCTATAGGCATTTATCCTTTATCCTTAGGAAGCCGTGTCGGCCGCCCTACTGATCGCGATGCAGTGAACACAGCATTCACGAAGATCGACCACCCGTACCGTAAAACGTATTCTGTGGTTTCGCGAAAGGTTTGGCACACCCTCTGCCTAGATCTCCAGAGCAGTTTCTTTTGGCCTTTTTCAAACTCTATAACTGAAAAGGTCCAACCGAGCATTTGTCACTTCGGGCTCGTTAATACATCGAAGGAGACTAGATTCATCTTTAGCTTTTTCTCGACTCTTAAAACATGAAAAAGCAAAGTTATGTTTAAAAGCGTCTAATAAAATTCATTCAAATCGGAAACACAAATTTCCCCCTTTATATTTTAGTTGATCGAGTAATCCGCAATCGTGGAAGAAAGTCAATTGAATATCCATCGTTCTCGGAGGCTTGCGAGTCAACCATCTTTGTCTCCAGAATCGAAAACAATCCGGACAAAGCGAGCTCGTCGAACGAGTTCAAAATCTCCTTTAAAAGTTAGAACAAGTGTTCCGACAACATCTGAGATTCTGGTTACTCCAAACATTTCCGGAAACCCTGCCTCTATAGAAGAAGTTCAACCGCCACAGAAGGACGGTAATACTGATCCTAGTCTGGGGGCAAATACTTGTATAATTGAACCAGTTCCATCTGTAACTGGTCCAGAGAGTTTTGTTCCTCAAACATCTGTCGCTGTTGATACAACCCCTTCTTCGGCACCGGAAATCTTTTACGGACCTGACGGTCTTCCTCTTCCACCTGATCTGATTGCGATAGAGGAAATTATAGAGGAACCGCAAGTATCCACTCCAACTCATTTTGGAGTAGGGGTCACTCTATTTCCTACTACAACAGAAGTTTGTCCATCACCAGTGGAAGTTCCTGTAGAATCACTAGGCAATCAATTGGATAGACTCAAAATGTCTGAACAACCGTCGACATCTAGGACTGTGTCAAATAACACGGCGACAGCAGAATTACCTGCTGCGAATCCAACAATGTTCGCCGGCATACCATCTGTCCCAACTAACTCTCAATCGCTAGAAGGAGTCCACCAAGGGACTATCTCGACAGTATGGTCTGTTCCTGTCTGTTCCGGAGTAATGTCTGGTAACTCTTGTGGTGAGACTCATCAAATTGACCCTTTTGGGAATCAATTTAGGCCATCCAGTCCTCCAGGACAATCAATTGCCTTGAGTTCTGGATTACCACCGTATGGGGGGCAGTATGCCTTTTCATTACCCCCTCCGGGAGGGTACCCATACGGGAGTTCTCAACCTTACTCAAATTATGGTGGAATTGCAACAAGTAGTTGGGTACCTATGCTATCCCAGCCACCAAGAGTTGTATATTCTATGCAACAGTGTGTACCTGTGACGAACATCCCAACTACACCGGCTATCGTAACCGTGTCGCAAGTTCAAACGATGCCTGTTGTATGTCAACCTCAGATTTCTCAGGTTCTCATGCAACAGCCCCTTGACCCTGCAACCCAACCACAATCGCCTACTGGTGGGGCGACACAAGTACAATCGGGTACAAGTACCCCACATCTTGGTCCAATGGTTAGTGTAGCACAACAACCCATGGTATCGCAACCGTGGATAGTGCAATACCAACAGCCACAATTCTAGCAAGTGTACCAAGGTTCTGAACAGCAAATCTTTGCGAATACTGGACAACCATATATCCAAAATTGTCAAAATCAACCACTTTATAGTGGTCAAGTCCATCAACCGTATCAGTCATACCAACATCAACTCCATTATGCTGGTATGCAAAGACCAACTGTTCAGGCGATTCCATCGTACCCTGGTTACGCTTCCCCTAACTTGAATCAACAGTTACCATTCGTGGCGACTTTAGAGTTGCCTGATTTACATCGGTTAACCAATGATCCAATTGCTTACGCCCCATGGTGGCCAGTGTTCCCCACAAACTTCCATCCGACATCCCTAAATTCAATGGAAATCCAGGTGAAGACTCGTCGAATCATGTGATGACATTTCATCTGTGGTGTTCGTCGAACACTTTAAATGATGATTCGACAAGGCTTCGCCTCTTTCAGAGGACATTGACAGGTCCAGCGACAAAATGGTATATAGAATTGCCAAGAGCTTCGTTCGACAATTTTAGCTCCCTTGCCACGACATTCTTAACCCACTTTCAATTACCAATAAGGTATGAAACGGGAACAGAGATATTGACTAACTTCAAACAGACAACCGCAACTCATATATCAGATCATATACATGAGTGGCGACGTCGACGAAGAATGGTTAAAACATACGTTCCTGATCAGCTTTTAGCTGAGTGGTTTATAAAGTCGTTACTTCCGGCCATAACGGAAGATGTGGCAAAGGGGGGAGTCGTAACAGAAGAGCAGGTTATTGCTCGTGCACAATATTTGGACTTAGTATATACTCAGTCCGGCACGCTCTATGACAAAATACCAGATGCCCCTAGACCAGAGTTTTCAATCCCTCCTCCTCCTAAATCAAATAGTGACTCTCATGCCGGCGATGGCGTGATTGGCACGACAAACACGAATCCGAAAAGGACCAATCAAAAGAAGGCCCGTAAGGATTCGAATCAAAATGCGCATGAAGAGGTTCTTGCTTCGGAAGTAAATGCCGTATCAACAGATAAGGGCGAAGAAACCAATCAACCAGGAAGCAAGAAGAAACAAAACAAAGGGAAGAAGAATAAACAAGGTGAGTCATCTCCTAAGAAAAATTCTTCAAACCCTCCTGGGAATAGGAAACGGTATCCATGTCAAATATGCGATGACAAAGATCACAACACTAAGGATTGCCCATTCAAAGCTGAGCTAAAGAGGTTCTTTAAAAGTCCTCATACCTCAACTGTGTCAAGTGATCAATTTCCTAACCCAGGTCAAAATCTGGTTGATAGCGGAAACGCTTCCCCATCTCAAGTGCTTATGTTGTCGGTTTCAAAACAGCAAAATGATGCTTTGATTTCGACAAGGAACAAAGATTACGGGAATCCACAGGTGTCGAACGATAAAGGTAAAGATCAACCTAGCAGTTCGACAACAACTTCGGCAGAAGTTGTACCCCCCACCACTCATGAATTAACGATAAAACCGCCAAAGGGAGTAGTACACAAGTCGACCTTTAATCCTCGTGCCAGAGCGGCTCAGCATTATAACATAGTGGAAGATTTGGCGCAATCGCCATCTGCTATGTCGACTCTTGAGGTACTACAACATTGCCCATCACAAAGGCAAGCATTGTTATCAGCAATTGGTGGGGTGGATCCTAAAGATTCCAATCTAGTGTCCTTTGATCACAAAGGGTATGATCCTCAGTTACCAGCTCAACTAGCTTTCCTCGTCCAAGTGAAAGCCCTCAACAAAACAGTTCATAGAACGATTATTGATGAGGGGGCATCAACATGTATTATGTCGATGAGTTGCTGGAAAACTTTAGGATCTCCAACCTTGTCACGATCATCGACAACATTAAAAGCATTTGACGGAAGGATATATACCCCTTACGGTATCCTTAGTAACCTGAAAGTTGAACTAGGGGGCAAAACAGTAGAAATAGATGTTGAAGTCATTGATGGCAATCTTGACTATAACATCCTACTGGGAAGGCCATGGATTTATGCCATGCAAGCTGTTGTGTCGACTTATTTTAGGAATATCGCATTCCCCTTTGAAGGAGGGGTTACGGTCATCAATCAACAAAACTTCCTCCCTAATGGTTCACAAGTTACAGGAAGCGTTCCCATGATCCATGGCAGCGACCGGTCAATTCAAGATATTGGAGTAGGTCTGTTGAAAGATCCCACTATGATGGGAACTTTCGCGCTACCACCTCCTAGTTGCATAGGAAATGTACCATTTGTAGCAACATGCAATATGGTATCCACCTTGAAGGACACAGAAGGCAAAGTCGCTATGGATCATGCAATGGTTTTGCCACCAAGCCCCATTGAAATATTGTAGCAATCAATGTTTCAGGCCTGGGAGGTGAACCCCAATCAGCGCTCATCGAGCGTTTGGGTAGATAGATCTAGAGAATATGGTACCCCATTAGATCCTTGGTCAAAAGTACATGGGACTGATGAAGGAATCTTACAATCAATGATGATTGAGGGGGCACCATGGAATGACCACCACCATCGTTCCCTTCTTCCGGAATACGAAGAAGATACTCAAAAAGATCTTTACCACCCTTCAGTCTTTGAATTCCTAACAAATACTGTAAACACGGTGGATTCCGAGTGAAACTTATCCAATATTGAAGAGACTATAGCCATAAATATCTCGACCAAAACAGGTGTTGTAGAGAATATTCATGTTGGCAAAGGTTGTTCCCCTTCAGAACTGGAAATATATAACGCTCTTTTTCGCGAATTTAGAGATGTCTTTGCTTGGTCATATGATGAAATGCCAGGCATCGACTCGAGTATCGTTGAACATGAAATTAAAATGTATCCTGATGTCAAACCAGTAAGGCAATGGCTTCGATAGGTTCACCCTAAGAAAGCCGCTGCCATTAAGATAGAAGTTGAGAAACTTCTCCATGCTGGATTCATCTACCCGGTTCCGCTAACTGATTGGGTATCAAATATTGTACCTGTTATTAAAAAACAAGGAACAATACGAGTGTGCGTCGATTATAGGGATGTAAATCAAGCTTGTCCAAAGGACAACTACCCTACGCCCTTCATCGACCAGATAATTGATGAATGCGCCGGATGTGAAATCTTTTCCTTTATGGATGGATTCTCCGGGTACAATCAAATTAATATCCGCCCAGAGGACCAGTCAAAGACTGCTTTTATATGTCCGTGGGGCACATTCACCTATCGAAAATTACCCTTTGGTTTAAAGAATGCAGGGGCGACATTTCAGAGGGCTATGAATTATGCCTTCCATGACATCAAGAGCATTGTTCAACCATATCTCGACGATCTTCCGGCTCATTCGCGAAAGCGGACTGATCATCCGCAGCATCTAAGAGCGATATTTCTACGTTGCCGACACTACAAAATAAGACTCAATCCACACAAATGTGTATTTTGCGTCGGTTCTGGTCGTTTACTTGGCTTTGTAGTCTCCAAAGATGGGATTCGTCTTGACCCCTGTAAGGTTCAGGCAATCATCAATTTGCCTCCACCTTCAAATTTGCTTCAGATTCAGAAACCCCAAGGGAAAGCAAACTTTCTGAGGAGGTTCATTCCAAATTACGCAGAACTTGCTAAAGGTTATACACGTCTTTTGAAAAAAGATGTACCCTTCGACTGGGACCAGGTTGCGCAAGCTTCCTTTGACGCTTTGAAAGAGTCTCTAGTAAAAGCATCATTAATGTACGCCCCGGATTATCTTAGGGATTTTAACCTGTATCTAGCTGCAGCGGATACAACCATTGCGATGGTTTTAGTTCAAGAAATTGATGGAGTTGAACATCCTGTATATTATTTAAGTAAAAACTTAAATGATACAGAAAGTAAATATTCTTACGTTGAAAAGCTAGCGCTTGCTGCTGTTCAAGCGGTACAGAGATTTCGACATTATATCCTCTTTAGGAAAACTACCATTCTGTCAGATTGCAACCCCATGACTTATATACTGTCGCGACAGTTACTGGGGGGCAAGTATTCCAAATGGATAGCAATCCTTCAAGAGTTTGATCTGGAATTTGTGAAATCCAAGTCAAAGAAAGCTCTGGTATTCGCAGAATTATTATGCGATCTCCCATCGTCGTCCAACGATGAAACTTCCAAGGAATCAATCGTGGACGAGACTTTATTTTTGATATCTGCGAGCGATGAATGGTATGGAGATATAATTATCTATCTCCAAACCCAAAAGTTTCGGCCAGACACCTCACACTCCGAACAGAAACGTATACGATACCAGGCAAAAGACTACGTGATCGTCGGTGATACCCTTTACCGTCGTGGTATCGATACAGTTCTGAGGAGGTGTCTCACCCATGAAGAAGCCGAAAAAGCCCTGAATGAGTGTCATTCAGGCGCGTGTGGAGGGCATCAATCCGGTTTCGCTACAGCCCAAAGGATATTAAGAGCAGGATATTTTTGGCCAACCATGTTTAAAGATTGCATAATCGCAGTCCGAAGTTGTCATTCCTGCCAAATCTTTGATAGCAAAACTAGAAGACCACCCGCACCACTGCAACCAATAGTTGCAGTTGGGCCTTTCGCCAAATGGGGCATCGATTTCATGCAATGTAACCCCACCTCGACCGGGGGGCATGGGTATATTATAGTCACTGTTGACTATTTTACCAAATGGGCCGAGGCGATGCCTACATTGGACAATACTGGTGAAACAGCTGCCCTTTTCTTTTTCAATCATGTAGTCGCCAGGTTCGGTGTACCCCAGGCTATAGTTACAGATCATGGATCACATTTCCGCAATCACATGATGGTCGAATTAGTTGCCAAACTAGGGCTATCTCACGACAGCTCTACTCCGTATTATCCACAAGCCAACGGACAAGTTGAAGCAATCAACAAGGTCCTGAAGCGTATGTTGCAAAGGATGATCGGAGTTCATAAATGAAGATGGCACCTAATCCTGTATGCAGCCTTGTGGGCCTACCGAACTTCGGTAAGAAATGCAACCGGATTCACACCTTTCCAATTGGTGTACGGTCTAGAAGCAGTCTTACCGATCCAGTGCGAAATTTCGTCACTTAAACTCGCAATTGATCTCCTCCCCGGAACTTCAAAAGAAGAGGCTCATTTCTTGGAATTAATCCACTTGGATGAAACCCATCGTGATGCCGCTTTGGCTAACGAAGCCCATAAGAAACGAGTCAAGGCTCAGTTCGACAAAAATGTCAAACCCCGTGTCTTCTCAGAAGGTGATTTGGTCTTGCTTTATGACCAAGAATCCGATAAATTAGGAGCAGGTAAATTCAATTCCTTATGGATGGGCCCCTATATTGTTAAAAGAGTGTTAGCAAAAGGAGCCTACGAGTTAATAGATTACGACGGAATTCCACTGACACAGCCCCGGAACGGGCTGTACCTCAAGCGTTACTATGCTTAAATAGTAACCTGCATGCTTTTGTTGTATTTTGTTTTCGCCAAAGTTCTTGTTTTGGTTGAGTGATTCCCCTTTTTCATTCGTTGCAGATGTCAAACCTTATGGAGACATGTGTTGGATATGCCGACGGAGCGAGTCGTAGTTCGCGGAACCTATCCTCCGCAGCCTGGGCCATTTTTGATCCAAGCGGCGAGTTAGTAAGTTTCAGAGGTGTATGTATTGGGCAATCAACGAATAACATCGCTGAGTATAGCGCGTTGATAGAACTACTCTCTGATGCCATCAGACGTGGCATATGCCGACTAATTGTCAGGCTAGACTCACAGCTCGTAATACGACAACTCAATGGTATATATTCTGTTCGCAATCCAGCTATTTATCGCATGTTCCTAAGAGTAAAGATCTTGGAAAGACGATTTGATTCAATTCAATATCAACATATTTCAAGAAATCTAAACACATTAACCGACTCATTGGCAAACTATGTGTTAAATAGACACCTGCAACATTTATAAAAAGGACACATCATAAAAAGTGTACATATGAATCATCCAAATCAACCAGAATGAAAATCGAAAATCAAAATATATATAAACTGTTCATAAAGTTCATACATAATGCTCTGTAACCGAGACAAAATTGGTTATATGACCTAAAAACTCCAAAAGTGCTAGGGGGCACCCTAGCCTAGTGATGCTCCTGATAGTAAGCCACAGTCTATGCTATCATGCGTAGAAGACGGGTCCATCGTCTAGGTACACCGATAGTATGCTGCTGCATCGATAAAGGTAACTCGTCAATCTGTACATCCGGAAGACCACGGGTAAGGTTCTCAACCTGCCCCTGCACAGCTGCAAGAGTCTCAGTACCGCTAAGATCACGGATAATAACTCTCCGAGCAGGTTCCTCTGCCGGAGCAGCAACAGGTGGTCTCAGACGAACTGCCGGACGAACAGGACCGACATCTGCAAGCACACATGAGTTCAATTAAAGTCTTGATAGAATAAAGCACGAGAACATTATAAATGAAAACAATGAATAGTAATATGGTTGAAGTTCTTACCAGTAGCATCCCACTGAGCACCGTCTGGCAGTACCATATCCGGATCACCCCGGAAATCCATACCAACATATGGGTACTCGGAAAAAGCCATCTCCTGGCGATCGAACCACCTAAAGAAAGCGGCATTGAAATAAATCTGGGATTGACCTGCATGTCTGGACATGTGATCGACCCATCGCTGCATACGTGGCTCGGTAGGAGAAGGCACTCCGAGATCAACATACTGAGGTTGCATCAGAGGGATCTTCTCCAAGGCGTGCTGCATATGAGACCTGTTGGCAACATGTAAAGATGCGCTACCAGCCATCCTACCAAGAGTATACAGAATGGACCTGAGAGGCCTGCTAGTAACATCACGGATGACTACCTTGCCGTCTCTGCTCGGCTGGGATCCCTCCCTGCAATACTGGCGGACATAATCTCTCACGGAATCATTCCCCCGAACTGTACCAGATAAAGAAATGGGAGCACCCCGCCTTGACAAGCCAGTCAAGAAGTAAATGTCTGTCACGGTCAATGGAATAGGTTTGTTCCTGATCTGGAATACTTGGTTAACAGGATCCCAAGCATCAAGCATATACTGCAGTAGTGAAATCTGTGCTCTCATGCTTGAGATACGGAAAAACTTCAGCATACCACAGTCTCGTAGCGCGCCCACCGTAACAGGATCATGAAGGGCAATCATATCTTCTTCTTCATGTTCTCGTTCTCGCCATGTAAGGGCCATCTTGATCAAAGAATCCCTGCAAAACAAACAAGAGAATGAGTCAGCTCTTGAAATTGATGAAAAACTGGCGAAAATTTCATCAAAATCTGTGAAAAATTGTTGTTTTTATGCCCCAACGCAAGTGCCCAGTGTACTACCTGCGTTGGGGGACAAGCTGCCTTCAAACAGCTTGAATCCCAACGCAGTTTTCGAATGGGGAACCTGCGCTGATCAGAGGGCACCCTGGCAAAACCCCAGAGGCTCAATAGAACAGCAAAACAGGCATAAAACAGGAAAATGAAACCATGAAAATGAAGAGCTAAGGTTTAGCTCCTACCTGGTCCAAACGGCGCCGAAAATCGTCCGCAGAATCTCCCGGAATCAGCTGGTGAAAATCAAGGGGAAAGTGGCTCCTCCAAAGCTCCAACAAGCAAAATACAAATGAAATGGTAAAGTGAGAGGTAAAAATCCTTTTTATTTGCTTTTTTACGTAGTTCAAGGTAAATATTAATGTGTTAATCTCATTTTCAAGTAAATATTACTCATTTCTAACTAGTTTGTTGCAGCAATTTGAAAATGCAGTGCTATCAGTGAAAAAGAGAAGCTAGTTATGGTAAAAAATCAAAAGTAAACCATATAATCGAGCAGTTTTAGCACACAGTTCATGCTCGTTAAAAAATAAACGCAAGATCCGAGCAGTTTTAGCACATAGTTCATGCTCGTTAAAAAATAAACATAAGTTGTGAGCAATCTTCCCCTAGAGTTCAAGCTCACCCAGAAAAATGAACCGGTAAATAACCTTGGTAAATGTAACCTTTGACAGCCATATTAAAGCCCTTGGTCGTGTTCTTGCAGTCTCACCTCCATCCGTTCATTTGGCCAATCGTTCATCTCCATATGTTTGTTTACCCATTTTGAGGAACAGCTGCGAAGAGTGATTTCACTAAGCCATCCTTGTGACACTGCCGCGATTGGAATATTCCAACCTGTACCTGGAATCTGCTGCTGCCCTGTTCATCACTCGTTCCTCGAAAGACGAGTTGTCTTTAAGCTCTTTTTCACTGACTCGTAAAATATGAAAAGTTTGCCGAGTTTTGGCCTTCCAGCTCGTTAAAGCGACCAGAAGAGCTATCCCTCCTCTAGATTTTAATCTTTTTTTGGACCTGAGGGATTATTGCACAAAAAGATCGAGCGCTTGTTTTGTTCGGCTCGTTAAAGCAATCGAAAATTCATCCCTTCTGTATTGTTTTATACTTTTTCGGACTTAAGGGATTAGATGATGAAAAAGGAATTTTGGAGTTGACTTTATGTACCTTTTCAGACTCTCTAAAAATGAAAAGGACCGAGTTATCCTTGTTGTTAGACTCGTTAAATTCATTAAATAGTGACAAACTTGTCTTTAGACGAGAACGAGTTTCCCTATCGCTAGGCTCGTTAAAACATAGCGATGGGCTTGCCCGAAGGGCAAGTTATAAAACAAGCATATGTTATCCTCCTCAAGCTTGACAAAAATAAAGAGGTACTGGTCAGCAATGACTGGGGAAAAATTGGGAGAACCTCACAGCTTTAATGGTAGCAAGTCGCTCTTGAACATGACACTTTGTCCTCCGTATCACATCGGGTTGGGTTGTTTCATTCACCGGTCTCATCACCATGGTCCTCGCCACACCATCCACATTTGGGGTAATGCTACCGATCCATCACATCAGTGTCGTTATATGTTCAAGAGAAGTTGTTCTGCAAAGAGTCAACCGTCTCCCATCCACTACCATACATTGTCCTTCATCCATTTCATGACCGCCACCCTGAATCATACATCACAGTTTGTTTTCACCTCATCAAAATCATTAGCTCCGTTCCGTGTCACTGATGTGGGATTCATTAAGGCCCTCCTTTGACGGATCGCTCCTTGTCGACATCAGCTCATTATCCAAGGAGTTGATCTAAGAACAACCCCTTCAGTACTTTGAAGCTTGCATGCCTCAATGGCAAGTTTATCACCTCCGGCGATAGGTATACATCAATGACCTTCGACCAGAAGATTTTGCATGGTGGTCGACGCCAAGTCCTTTATTCCCACCATGTGAATTGTACTGCTGTACCTTGAGGGTCATCATCCTTATCGGTGATTCCTCTCGCGCTTGTTAACGGTTTACATCATTGACCGGTAATCAAGCGATGTCTTTCCATGTTCGACTTCAAGAAATTCTCACATGGATCGACTTGTACATCGAGTGAGGATCGGAAGAGATTGAAGACCCCGGATCTAGTTTCATCCATCCGGGCTGCGATATATCTTCAGGATATAAAGACATTTGATATGTACATCATTGCAGCAGATGATCATCCTTCTCAAAGGATGATAATTTCAGCAGAAAATTATCAGTCTATCATCAGACGATCGTCTGTGCTATGTACCAAAATGAATTTATAAAGCTGAGCATGGGAATGCCCACCTCGGCTAGATCATGAAAAAGTATGAAAAATAATGTATTGTATTGTATCTTATTACAGGACACTTCTCAACAGATTGAATGAACTTCGGATCCTCCTAATAAAGCATTTCAGCCGATAAACGACCTCATACTTTAGGGGGCATCTGTTATAGACAATTTTGTGCCTTGCAGCATCAGGCATGAATTATCAATAATCCAAGGGATCCAAAGTCCCTAAACATGATGTTCCTACCCCTAGAGGAACAAGATCAGCAAACCAACAGCTCTCAGATCAGTTCTCCACCTGAAAACACTCAAAAACAAGCAATCCTGAAATCAAAGCAGGTGCTCGACTAGGCTTCTGCGCTGAAACTCAACTCCTCCATGGTGTACCTGCGTTGCAAAGCAAGTGGAACAAAGGCCACCTGCGCTGAGTGAGATGGGACAAGTGGCACACTGAGTCATTGCTCTGGAATCTTCCAAAAATGACACTTGGATCAGGGATTTCACCTTGTGATGAGTCAGAGGCTCTGTTTCTCCAAGTGGAAGCAAAGTTCTCCAAGTGGACTCAAGAACTGAAGATCAACTGAAGAGAGAGAGGACACAAGGCAGCTACACATCAGTTGCAAGCTGACTCATCCTTTCTCAATTCATCTATATATTGAGCTCTCTCCTATGAGCTCAGGAGGCTGGAATTTTGTGCGAAGTAATGATATGCTGTTGGTTTCACTATAGAACTATTGGGTGATTGCTTGAAGGAGGTGAAGAGGAGAAATTCTTTCTGCTGGGAGGTGTTGCTGGATTGGGGCCTTCAATGGTTGTAACACTCTCAGAACTTTACTTCTTCTATTAATAAAAGCTATTGAGGTTCTTCTATATACATTTGTTTCAATGATGTGTTGTGATAATTGTATATTTGATTTATGCTAATCCTTGAATCAGTTATGATTGCATGTTTCTTGTAGCTTCCTTCTTTGTCATTTTGCAGGATCTCATTGTGCTGGGCCAGTAAAAGAGCAAGGAGCTGGGCCAGTAAAAGAGCAAGGAGCTGGGAGCAAGCAAGCAAAGAGAAGAGTTTGGATTCGACATTAAGCACAAGGCAACGGTTAGTGCATTTCTTCATTCTCTCTTGCTTTCATAAAGAAGTAAATCTTAAGTAGTTTTCTTTACAGTTGTTGCTGAGGTACTATCACCCTTAGAGTGGGATAGGGTCATCCGAATCGGATACTTTTCCCTACAACAACCAGCTTACATGCACATCCACTCAATTGTTAACACAGACAACTTGAGACTATTTGAACCTTCATTGATTGAAGATCCTAAAGAGCAGAGTCAATTTCCTTTTATTGATGATCTGTTGCCTGAATATCTCAATGAGTTGCAGGAATATACAGTTCTGGATAGGAAAGTGAAAACTACGCATAGGGGGGATTTTGAGTACCTAAAGATCAGACTCAAAGGTTCAAAACCAAGTAGTGCGAAATGGATAGAAATTGGGCAAATGAGGAATCTCTACCCTCACTTGATTGATGCTTAAAAACCAACTTTTGGTGGTCCAAATGGTTTTTCAGTGGGAAGGCCGTAATCCAAATTGGATCCTAAAGAACTCTCTAAGTTTTCATAACTCTGTAAAATTCATGCCAAAGTATCAAAGTCTTACAAAGGTTGAGCTTATCAGAAATATCCTCGAATAGTTGTAATTTGTGAGTAGCACCGAGAAATGAGAACCCTCTGTCAAGCGCGCAGACCGTTGGCCCATGGTAACGTGCGCTGCCACAAAACAGCAAAACGGGAAGCCTTTTTGTGAAATGGGGGAGGTTTCTGATATCACCGGGAAGTTGCTAATCGCATATCACTGGGCAAACCCCTCAGAGAAGAAAAAGCCCCGAACGACCCAGACCCGAAAAGTCAAAAACCATACGGAAATCATTGTTTCTGTTAGAGGCAGGTCCCACATGAAAATCGGCAGGATATCGGAAGGGCTTATAGCGGTAAGCAGTTTCAACCGAGTCTCGCCCAATGCCACACACTGGGTGCCACGTATCCGGTGGAAGAGAGAGAAAACCACTCACATCAGACGGGTAAATGTCATGCAACTTACCTGCCCGATATGGACATAGACCGTAGGATTTGGAGGCTCCAGATCGACGGTAGACATGCGATCCGATGGATGACCGGATTCAACAGGGTAAACAGGCCTAGTTGTATAAAAGTTTGAAGTCTGGCCTGAATAATGAGTTGGCAATGGAATCATGTTCGTAGGCAATATGGGAGTTAAATAGAAATAATGATCGTTCAAACATTTTCAAGAGAACTGACACTCAGTTCGTTATGAAACAAGTGGCCACCTCCCTGTAAGGTGTTACACAGTGATGATGATGTAGAACAAAGGAATTCAAACGGAAAAAGGCAAGAGAGCCAGAGCACTGGGAAGCGGAAACAAACAGTCAAAAAGTAGATTGGCTTTAAAGCCACGAACTGATAGAAACAAAGCAAGTGGTGAGAAAAGCGAGTAAGAAAGCTAAGAGCAGAGAACAGAGCTGAGCTGACCTGAAGGCAGCATTGAGCTAGACAGAGCCAGAGAGAGTCAGAGAGTCTGTGTACTCTAGAGAAGGCTTTAGAGGTTCAAGTAAACTCCTCTGTAAATATCTGTCATGTATTGAGTCTCAGATTAGGCTCATACTACTGTTACCAATAGAGGTCGAGTTTCATTAAGGAGAGTCTGTGTACTCCAGAGACCTGGGGGATCTAAGTCTAGTCCTACTAATTTATATCTATTGAGTGAGACTCAAATTGAGCTCATTGTTTTAAAACTCTGCTTTGAAAACATAATAGAGAGGCCACCACTGAAGGCTGGACCAGGAGACGTAGCCCAGGAGCATTGGGTGAACTCCTTATTAAACTTGTTGCATTTACATGTTTGACTGTTGTGTTTTCTCTAACTGCTTCAGTGTCTGTGTATTTCAAAATATTATCGATCCATTGCATAAAGTAACATAGGCACATCCATGCAAATGAGTTTGTAATACCTTTAATTCTTTGTCCTGGATAAATTCCAGATCAGAAGGTAAGAAATTTCTATACTTTCACCTCCAAGAAACAATGTTATGCCACCTAGGACACCTTTGTGTTCCTTCAAGTCAGCGTGCCAAGATGATTTGGGAGGTGCACTATGGTCAGGTCATTTGAAACTTTGGGGTAGAGAAACTAGTGGCAATGATACAAAATTATTTTTATTATTCGAACCTTCGACAGGATGTTGGGAAATACATCATATCCTACACTTCCTACACCATTGCCGAACCTACAATCAAGAAAAAAGTCTTGTATACTCTTCCTACTCCTAGCTGACCCTAGGAATCCATATCCATGGATTACATGTTGATGATTCCTTCTACCAAGCATGGAAATGACTATGCTTTCTTGGTCATTGACATATTATCTAAGATGGCCATTCTAGTAGCTTGCAAGAAGAGTATTACAATAGAAGCCACTGCGAAACTCTTCTTTGAATGAGTATGGGTACACTTTAGGATCGTACAATCCATTATCTCGGATTGGGATAGAAAGTTCCTAAGTGCATTCTAGTTAAGCCTCTGGTCATTGTTGGATACCAAGCTCACTATGTCCACAACCTTTCACCCCCAAAATAATGGCAAAATAGATGTTGTCAACATGATGATTGTGCACATCTTGCACATGTACAACTCAAAGCACCCACAAAAAAGGGATGAGAGCCTCCCCTATGTCTATCACAACTACAATAGAGCTCTCCACAACTCAACTAGCCATAGCCCCTTTCATGTGGGACTTAGATTCCATCAACTATGTCCCATTGATGTGGCCATACCATTTGGAGCTCCTCAGGCAGATTCGGCTCATGTCTAGTTTGAAACTAACAAGTCTAACAAATTCATTGAGTGCATTTAGCACATTTACCAATAGGTCCATGACATATTGGATAGAACAAATGCTAAGTACAAGCAGCATCATGATCAACATAAGGTGCCACATAAGTTCTAGGTGGGTGACAAAGTTTGGTTACATTTGCAGAAGGAGCGCCTTGTTGGGTCCCACCGCAATCTTATCTGACTCCAATATGGGCCTTACACCATGAATACGGATGTAGGGGCCAATTCCCTTGAATTTAGTATTCCACCGTTCCTTGGCCCGCACCCAATATTCAATATGGACAAACTGTGGGCATACTTCCCCCCATTTTTGGACACATCCAACATTGCTGAGCAGCTGACACTGACATAGCTCAACCCAAGATGTATTGAACAAACCAAAATTCATAGGATCATGGACACATAGATCAAAAACACTCACCAATAGAGGATCTACCTATATTGAGTTGTCAAAGTAGGCCAACCCCTTCACCAAGGTAAGTGTTTCAGCAGGGACTAGGTTCAACAAAAATTTCCTCACCTCATGGAGTCTCTGCATGCAATGGGGACCATTGCTTCCTAAGGGGCGAGGACTGATCTAGGTGGATATTGGTGGCCACTAGCCTATTCCTCCTCTATCTCTAGTTAGTTTCATTTTTTCCCTTGATTATAACAACATTTACTATTTTTAGTAGTTTTTCAGGTCTTGGACTTTCAGAGCTATTTTGACGCCCTAAATGATGTTTTTTTGAGGTCTACAGCATGCCCATAGTTGTAGGTAGGGGTCTATTGAAACTTTTGTAGTACTTGAAGAGATATTTCTAGTGAGGTATCGTACACACCAAATGAAGATCATATAACCAAGTTATGACCTCGAGAAGTTGGTTGCCCAGCTAACCCTAACAGGGCCCACAAAATCTTGGCGTTCCATCTCCTAGGGTTAGGGTTTTGGTTGTTTAGGGTTTCCCTTTTTTGTTCAATAATAAAAAGGCTCATGAGCCTCATTGGAACATAGTTAAGAGACATGTCGCTGCCACATCTCTTCTCAGAGATAAGTTAGCATCACCTGGGCTAGTTTATTTCCATTCTGTATGTAAGCATCTTTCAATTTTTTGATATTAATGAAATTAAGATTTATTTCTGTTGCATCTCTATGTTTATTTTTATGTATGTATTATATTGCATTCTTGCATAAGTCCAAATCAACCACTCATTATCATCATTATAAAATCTATAATTTCATCATTTTCCCTTCCCCCCTAAATAAATTAATAAAGTAAGTGTTGATGACATTGTGGATCAATCTTAGAAACTCCCCTCCATTTATTAGAATGCTTATCTCTTTATATAAATTTTCCATATTTCCATTCTAATAAATATCTTACAGGCCTTCCATAATAGTTGCATACCATTTTAAGGTATTTACTTATTTCTTCAAATTTCGACTTGTACTTTTATTCTCTCAATTTGATCACTTATAATTCTCCACATCTACACTAAATAACTATTGTTTCCTTACTTCCTTAGGTTACCTCAACTAGTTTATCTCATTATGTATAATACTTCATATCTAATGGTCTCTTCTTAATGTCGATAGCTAGGCCTCTAGGTCTATACTATTATGCATAAGGAGAACTCTTATGGTACATCTTAACTCTTCTTATGCACTCTCAGTGCCTATCCACAACTTAATGCTCTATGATGGAACTAGAAACATAACTACAATAATCCAAATAATTGCATTATCTTGTTGCAATAATGGTCTTAAGAAAAATGATCTTACTCCCACTAGATAACCCCTACTGAATATATAAAATGACCCTACACAATTATTAGACCAATATGAAATTTTCCCCTTTGTCATGTTATAGATTACAAAAGAACTCTTGTTGGTGACACTATTTGTCTCAAACTAATAAATTGATTGTATTTCTATCGCTCAAGAGGTGATGCCCTTGGAGAAAGGTTTACCTTTTAATATTTCAATCCATCTTATGTCTATCTTTATTATCTTCTCTTGCTAGAAATGATTTTACCCCACATTACCTCTTTTTGACTAACCATAAAGTCATCTTGAAGAAACCATATATATGAAATGAAGATATCAACAATCTAAGAATTAAAATATCCCTAACATTTTGAAACCTTTAAACAAAAATTAAACAAAGAGTAAAGTATAACATTTCTTGATATTTATCTAAGATTAATTAAATCCAATTCAACTAATAGGCATGCATTTTCCAGTGATTCCATGCTTATACATAAACAATTTTTGTGTGATGAGATTTTGTGGGGACTGGAGAATTTAAAGGTGGACTTTGCAAGCACTGTTCCTCTATGGATTGGGTTTGACACTTTTTTTTGTCTGTGGAAAGTTTGGGCAATGGCTACAAGGTATTGTCTCCCCTCTTATTCTCTATTTGTTTCTAACTCTTATATTTATGTGTGGAGTTTATTGCCAAGTGCTATATTTTATTCCTTTCAGAGCTTCTTTGGCTTTTGTGTCTTATGATGTCTTGTTTCTCGTAGGTTTTTGATTCACCCCTGCTCCTGACCATTTTCCTCTCTCTTTATGTGTTGGTATGGCATAATTCTGTGGGCATTTCAATTTCTGTCCCACTCCATGTTCCCCAATGTCCTGTGGTATTTCAGCTCTTCAGGCTTCAAACTTGGCACTAATTTTATGAGTTGCATGAGATTTGGGCCCTTGTTTTGGGATGGTTTGGGGGATCCTGTTGTAACTATAGTGTGTTGGGAGCGGGATACCCCAAGGGTAGTTTTGGGGCTAAAATCCCATGTTTGAGTCAAATTTTTTAATAAAAATGTAAAGATTCCGCATTTTGTAGTCATGGAGCGTGAAGGTGTTATGTGTCATAAAGTGTAGTCCTCCTTTAGTTTTGTAAAATAATGTCAGCTGTAAGAGATCTACTCATGGTCCACGGACCATGGGATTGTATGAAAAGAGCTAAGCTCTAAGTAGTTTGGAGACATACAATGACACACCATGTAAGGTAGTCATAGCTTTGGAGCAAAAATTCTAAGTCTTGGGTTGTAGCGTAGGTAGAGGCTCTGTAGCTGAGTGCGTAAAGGCCTAGGGTAGAAGTCCGCAGCTGAGCGTGCGGACCCCTGCAGCTGTGTGCGCAGGGTGAACAGAGTTTGTAAACATTTGGAAGATATTAACAAAGAAAAATATTTGGCAATTCCTATGTCTTTGTTCTGTTATTACATCTTGATATGTTATGTTTGAATTTCCTTTATTATGCTTATGTGATGCACGAATGAATGCAATTACATTGAATAATTGAACACAATTACGATTATCTATTTACGTGGTGTTAACTATAATTATTTGATAAGATAAGCAAGTCACTTAGAGTAATTGGAGGATTTGAACAACACGCTGTCATAGCAGTGCAAAAGTACCTGAACAATAGGTTAGGGCCGTGCGAAAGTCGATTGTGTCCTTTCATGGAGGTATTAAAGGCTAGAATAGAGGGTTTTTCTTGCAAGCCCTAGAGCGAAGAAACTTGTGCGAAGGCAGGGGTAGAGGGAATCAAACGACATCATAACCATCTTAGGGTGCGGAAACTTGGTTCCAGCATAACCCCATACTGCTTCGGGTGAGACTCGGTTTGCGCTCCATGGGATGATGTTGAAAGGGCTAGTAGTGTAGAGATTTGTTTGGCTATTTAACGTTGAACCTAGGTCAGGTCCCCTCAAGCCAACAAATGGTTCTGTTGCCGGGACCAGAATCTGCATAAGAGATGTGTGATGTCATATCACTGGAATCCAACTAAGAAGGAGATTGGAGACTGGTTGGATAGGAAGATCCACAAATTTGTGGCACAAGAGAATAGGAACCCGCAACTGACAAAGGAGTAGTGGTTGGAAAGATACCTGTATATAGAGATCCACGAGATCTTTTTCTTCTTCTTCCCAATTGAGCTATATGAGTGGATCACGAAGCTAGCAGATAGCCAAGGAAGGTGGAAACTTGACAGTCCTATTGTGTGGACCCCAGAGATAATACAGAAGTTGGAAGCATCTGAGGACAAGATCATTCGTACTATCGATCATTGGCTCGATCGCGTCATAAGAGGATTTGTGACTGAATTCAGTCGACACCTCAGTTAGCTATAGCGAGGTGGAGCGATGTTTTTTCAAAGGACTGTGAGGTAAGTACATAAAATCTTTGAATACCTAGATTAAAATGCCATGTGTGAAAAACAGGTTATGCAGCTACCTTGATGTTCGGGACTACGCGAAGCAAAAAAACTTACAAAAACGAAGAAAAAAGGGTCTGGAGTATAGTCCATTGATTTCACCTCCACAAGGTGATGAGGAAGAGATAACGAAGGTTTCTCCACGAAGAGCTATCTAGTTAATAAGACAAGGATTCCCGTGAATACCACCTCCGCCCACACCACCTCCAACTTCACCCGTACTACCTCCACCTCCACCACAGTTCAGTATGGCAAATATAGTGAAGCTGCCTTTGTTCAAAGGCTTGGGAAATGAAGACCCAGACCAATTCTAGTTTGTTGTGAGGGCTGTATGGGAAGCTCAAGGTGTTACAGATGCTCATATAAAGAAGGCGACGCTAGTTAGCACTTTGCAACACTAAATAGAGAATTCAGTAGGCTTAAATCTGAGGCGCAGTCGATTGTGGGATTCAAGGAAATTGCGATGCAACCAGGAGAGATGCCATGGAACTAGATCAAAGGTTGAAATATATAATCCATGAAGCCAACATGAACCTAACATATAGAAAACATCGTGAGTGGTTTGTTGCTTCACTCCTGTCACACTTAAGGTTTGCTCTATCGCAGTAGAAGATAACCACTCAGGTGGAGGCCTTGGAGATTTACATGAGACTATATGAAACTCCGATGCAAGATCCAAATCTAGGAGTTCAGCAAATCCATGCGTATTTGAAAAATCTATGCCTTGAGATGTAAAGTTTGAAGCAGGATAGGACGGTTTGACCAGAGGTGCACGAGGAGGTATGGTGCTTGAACTGCAAGAGTCAGGGTCATGACAAAGACCATTGCCCGGTCTTTGTGAACTATATTACAAGACAAGGACTGATGCCTTTAAGGCCAGAAGCTCAAGTAGGACCTAGCGTGGGGCCTGCATTATGGTGCACTATCTATTAGGTAGTCAGAAAACATGCCACAAATAAGTGTCACTTGCTACAAAAGTTTGTATAGACACCGCAACAACTGTTCTGTAACTTTTGTAGGTTGGTAGGGCATGATGAGCATACTTGCAGGAGCTATGAATTGATGATGGATAGAACTCCTGCCTATAGGGTTCAGACTGAAATGCGACCCCCTGACCAGAGTGCAGGGATGGCGTGGATAAGATTTTAGGGCCGCGAATGGGCCGAGGCAGAGGAGGACCTGGCAGAGGTAAGGGACAGTTGATTTGCTACAATTGCATCGGAAGGATACATTATCAAGCAAAAGAAGGACTTAGTGGTACACACGGTAGATTTCTCTATCGTTGTTGGGTATCTGTACATGATGGGGACTAATGAGATATTTCAACAGTATGTAACTGAGTTCGAAAGAAGCAACATCGTTGCGAACACTCATGGGGGTGCCACGAGAGGAAATTATGCAGGAAGAGAAACCACGTAGAAGATTCTACGTGCTGGGTTGTGGTGGCAAACCCTTCATCAAAACTCAAAAGCATATTGAAAGGCGTGCGATGTATGTCAAAGAACTGGCAAGCCACGGAGGGATGAAATGCCTTTGAATCCACAAATGACATTGCAACCCTTCGAGTAGTGGGCGATAGATTTTGTAGGACCCATTCAGCCACAAGGAAAGACAGGAGCAAGGTACATTATCACCGTGATGAAGTATTTGACTCATTGGGTAGAAGCGCAGCTGGTGAAGGATTGCACAGGAGCGACTGCCGTGAAGTTCCTATTTGAGCATGTGCTGATGCAATTTGGATGTCCGAAGATCCTGATGAGTGATCGCAGTACACACTTCCTGAATGAGATGATGAGCACGCTAACGGAGGAATTTCAGGTATATCACCAGAAGAGCATGCCTTATCACTTGTAGGCTAACAAGACAATGGAAGAATTCAACAAAGTGCTCGAAAATGCACTGACCAAGCTTTATAATGCTCAACAAAGTGATTGGGACCTATGCATACCTGCAGTATTATGGGCTTATCGAATGACATGCAAGAAGTTGACTGGACAAACCCCTTTTAGGCTTGTCTATGGTGTGGAAGCAGTAATGCCTATGGAATACATTGTGCCTAGTCTACGCATAACAATGCTCATAGGTATGACAGATTGCGGAACCCTAGAGGAGAGGCTCGCACAGCTTGATGAGCTTGAAGAAGAGAGATTTTTGGCTGGATTTCACCAGTGGTCCAAAAGCAGCGTGAAAAGGCATGGCATGATCGACACATCAAGCTGCAGACATTTAAGGTAAATGACCTGGTTTTGTCATATGATAGTAAGTTTGATAAATTTCCAGGGAAGTTCAGGATACACGAGTTAGGGCCCTATGTTATTAAGTAGATTACCGACAGAGGAGCGGTACAACTGGTCAAATTGAATGGAGAACCCTTCCCAGGAAAGGTGAATGGAAGTCGCTTGAAGCCATACACCGGTAGTTCGACCATGTGACTAGATGAAGGTAGCACATTCTTAGCACTCTAGGCAGCTGAAAGGAGGTGCAAGACTATAAACTACACTGCCCGAGTTGGGGAGCTGCGCAATTGGAAGATGGTGCGAAGCAATGAAGTGTCACTGGGTCCATGGAAGCATAGAGGGAGTTCTGCTACCCAGGGAGAAAACGTGCAGGTTGGCTGGAAAGTGGCTGTTACGGTCACTGTTCATGAAAAGACGACAGCTGTGAGGCCAAATGGAGAGGGCGGTCGGCATTTAAGATGAAATTTAAAGCTTAGATCCTTGAAAATCCGCCACTAATTTGGCATTAATGAACTGATTTTGGGGGGAATGATTGGTTTTGAATTCAAAATGCCTTATAAATTACAAGTGGTTGTCCAACGAAAAACACTTGGCATTTTGAGAATTGAGTTGTTGCCCTTTGAGGTGCACATGAACCATGAATTTTTTCAAGATCTGTTAGCAAGTCCGACATTTGAACAATTGTCAAAGGAGAGACAGGAAGTAGTGAATAATGTCATGTTGACAACCGCAGAAGCTACGGACACCGAAGAAGTGGTAGCTGAGGAGAATGTGCAGGAAATTGATATGGAGGCCGAAGGAGCTGCCCCAAAGGTTACCAAAGTATTGGTAGAGGTCCCTAAGTCACTAAGAATGTCAAGATCAAAGACAAACCCAACCAAGGAGATTGTGAAGGACAAGAAGGTAAAGCAGCCTGCCATACCGGTGCGCGCCTCGCCAAGGCGAAACCCACAAAAACCCACTGCATAGGAGAAGGGCAAGGCCATAAACTTAGAGGCAGAGGAGGAGGACATCGAAGACATCCTGATGGACAATGAGGATGTGGGGGTTGAAGTAGAGGAGGTTGAAACCCAAGGTGTGGACCCTATTATGCGGTTGTCATAGTATGTCCCTCTGTGCAAGCCTAAATCCAAGGTCCCAAAGGACATTGATGAGAGTAAGACTCCCCTGCAAACCCCTTTGCTACCAGATGAAATTTCTTTCAACGGTCTGCGTTTGGCATGGGTGCCGATATTGAAGCTTGAAGATTGGGACTTGGCGGACCACCAGAACTTCCCACACCTAGCAACCAAGTGGCTGATGCATCGCATCATAGACACAAATACATGAATTACCACCTTGGAGCTGCGGAGGTGGCTCAAGGGGGTAGAGAAGGTAGGATTGCTGAACTTGCTCTGGGTGCCGCACTTTAACCGCACCCTGGTGAGAGTTTTGGTCATCAAGCAGCTACTACGCTTGGTGCATGATGGGTGTCTATGGCTGGAGGAGCTGATACCCATCACAGATATGCTAATCCACCGAATAATGTGTCTGCCATATACAGGTGAGAACCCAATAATGATCTTTGGTAGCAAGGGTGGCGAGCAGGTGCTCACAGAGTCAATGAAGGAGAAATTCAAGCTGGTGAAGAAGTCGCGTGGGTACACTATCTCCAATATCTATGACCTTGCTGTGAAGGTAGCAACACAGATCCTTGCAAGGAAGGTGATGCGGAAGTGTCGCGCTGATGAGGTGCCAATGCCTATCATTGCGATCGCACAATAGTGCGTGGAAGGAGTCTAGTTTAACTGGTCAAACTACCTTCACGGAGAGTTCCTGGTGAACTGCCGCGAAGCACAAGAGCAAAGCAAGACATTCCACTATGCGTGGCTCTTGCTATCAATTGTGTTGGTAGCGCGGGAGCCACCAGAGGACAACTAATTCCCTTCAGTCACACCAAACCTTCCTAAAGTAGCAAAGTACGCTTTGCTTTGGGCGACCAAGGACGCAGAGCAAGTTCGAGACATCAAGATCTTCTCGATTTTGATGGAGATGAATATGAGGATGACCATCAATCGCAAGCCACGATTGTTGCCCACAGTGTATGCTAACCTGTAGAGCTATGCTGAGTTCAAAGCCAATTTCCATCGAGTATCTATCAGGGCACAGAAGGACCCTGCGCAGAAGTAGTATGACATGCCATACCTAGCCATAGATGATTCCATCAATGCGGTGCTCGATTAATGGTCGACGAAGTGGCGCACTACCATGGACTTGGTGGTGGGTGGAAGAAAGTCTGCTGCATAGAAGAAGAAGGAGGAGGCCAAGCTGAAAATGGCGCAAATGGTCAAAAAGAGGAAAAAGGAGGCCGCTGAGAAGGCCCGGGCGGAACAGGCTGGAAAAGAGGTAGGAAAATAGACAGGTGGCACAGAGTGGGGCTCTGACAAAGGTGCGCGGCTGCCTTCACCTGAGACCAAAGAAGAAGACATAGAGCAGCACGGCACAAACCCTTTGGAGACATCCGCCTGCATTAAGTGCCTGAGAGAGTTGGAGAAGGGAGGGTCCAGAAAGAAATCCAAAGTGACCAAGACCTCGATGGACCCTATCACATTGATAGAGGATGACTTATATGATATCGGTGACCCACGCGTCACAGGTTGGTACGGTGTCTACCAACTTGGCCATCGACATTTCATAGGCTGCCGATATGCTGCACACGAAGGGTTCTAGTGTGATAGTGCTACAAGATGGAGCAATGACCACGGACAATGTGGCTAACAGGCCCACTATTAGCACCTTGAAGGGAGTTGGGATGAACCTGGTAGCGCTTCCACGTGAAGCACTCCACCTCTTGCAGGATGGAGTAAATGAAAAATGAGGGCCTGCGAGCACTGTGCCCTCTAGGTGATCAGCTAACAGTGGATCAACAATGAATAGATTTCCCTACAGAGAAATGATGCCATTGCCGCTCAGACCGAGGAAACCAACCAAAGCAAAAAGATCATGCAGGTTGTTGAGGAGGCATGTAGAATGGTTCTAGAGTTGGCCATTATGGAGAAAGAGCCAATTGAGATCCACATTTGCAAATTGGCCACATGGGTGCGCGACACTTGGATTGAGATGGCACGGGTTCAACTGGAGCTGAACTTGTAGATTACAGAGCTATAGTTGAGGGCCCAACCTTCAGCACTGCCAGAGATAAAGGAAAAATAGGCGGCCGTTGTCACAGAAGTAGTCGCGGTGGTGGCAAGTGCAGTAGCAGACTGCACACAGTTGTTTGAGCAATCATTTACACGAACCGTCGCATTGACACAGAGGCTAGCCAAGCTACAGCAGGCCAAGCAGCTGAAGGAACAAGTGGATGCAACGCTGCACAAGGAGGCAGTGCTGAAGGTGTGACTAAAGCCTTGGTTGGAGGAAGCTTACGCAGTCACAAAAAATATCGAAGGCAAGCTTGAGACTCTGCAAGCAATGCAACAAAAGCTTCAGGTTGACAGTGTGGGAACATTAACCGAGAAGACAGTGGAAGATGCAAAGCAGGTGGCAACTCAATGCACGACCGAAGTAGTGGTCATACGGGTCAAGCTGGATGGGCTTCGTGCAAAGATCTCCGCACCTACCAAGTGACTCGACGGTGAGTCATGATGTTTGCGTTGGGGGCCTGTTGGGAACGGGATCTGCCAAGGGCAGTTTTGGGGCTAAAGGCCCATGTTTGAGTCAAATTTTGTAATAAAGATGTAAATACTCCGCATTTTGTGAGACTTCACATTTTGTGGTCGTGGAGCACAAAGGTGTTATGTGTCATAAAGGGTATTCCACCCTTAGTTTTGTAAAGTAAAGTTGGCTATAAGAGATCTACCCATGATCCACGGACTATGGGATTATATAAAAAGAGCTAAGCTCTAAGTAGTTTGGAGACATATAATGACACACCATGTAAGAGAGTCATAGCTTTGGAGCAAGAAGTCTAAGTCTTGAGTTGTAGCGTAGGTAGAGGCTCTGTAGCTAAGTGCGCAGAGGCTTAGGGTAGAAGCCCGCAGCTGAGTGCCCGGACCCTTGCAACTGTGTGCGCAGGGTGAACAGAGTCTGTAAACATTTGTAAGATATTAATAAAGAGAAATATTAGGTAATTCCTGTGTCTTTGTTTTGTTATTGCATATTGATATGTTATGTTTGAATTTCCTTTATTATGCTTATGCGATGCACAAATGAATGCAATTACGTTGAATAATTGAATGCAATTATGATTATCTGTCTATGTGGTGTTAACTATAATTATTTGATAAGATAAGCAAGACACTTAGAGTAATTGGGGAATTTGAACAGCATGTTGTCATAGCAATGCAAAAGTACCTGAACAATAGGTTAGGGCTGCGCGAAGGTTGATCGTGTCCTTTCGTGGAGGTATTAAAGGTTGGAATAGAGGGTTTATCTTGAAAGCCCTAGAGTGAAGCAACCTGCATGAAGATAGGGGTAGAGGGAATCAAACAACATCACAACCATCTCATGGAGCAGAAACTTGGTTCCAGCATCCCCCCATACTGCTTCAAGAGAGACTTCAGCTCGCGCTCCACGGGCTGATGCTGAAAGAGCCAGTAGTGTAGGGATTTGTTTGGCTATTTAACGCTGAACCTGGGTTAGGCCCCCTCAAGCCAACATAGTGTCTATCCCTCAATATATTGTTACCTAGTTGGATATATTTGTCTTTGGTTGGGTTAGTTGGAAGTCTGGTCTTTTGTTTGGCTCCCTACTTATTGGTACCTTATGCCTTGCCAAAGGATACATTTGTAGGGGTGGGGGTGTGCGAGGTCAGCGAGGCTAACCGAGTAGTCAGGCCCAATATCATAAATCAACTGCTATTTTCCATTCAATGAATTCTCCTGGCATCTGGGAAGAGGTTCATCAACTGCAAACTTATGCTATTAACGATTGCTAGACATACTCATATTCACAATTTTTGCAGGAGTTTTCCAATTGTCTCACTGACCTTGGACATACCAGGGGAGACAAAACCAATGTCAGCATTCTATTACTCTGCACTGGCAAATGAAGACTCTTTTGGGTATAGTCCTAAAAGAAAAACATGAAGATTGTAATGACATTATTTCTTCCTTGAACAAAGATGCAAAGGATATAATGCTACCAACAGTCATGCTTGGAGAGATTGGATGTTTGCTTAACTCACCTAGAAAATAACCTCCAATGTGAGCTCAAGCATTTTGTGCCTCATAGTTCAAGTGCAAAGGATCTTGCTCCTATGACTTCTTCTGACTCTTAACATCTGTATATGTTTCTTTGAAATTATTTTGTTTTATCAGGTAGCTCAACTTCAGTCCATCTTTGCTTTGAGTGGTTTCAATTAGCCTATGATAAATACTATCTATCTTAATTTATTGGCCAATAAATCTAATTTCCCAAGAAGCGAATTGAAGCTAATACCATTTCAAACTATAGATCTATAAATAATACAACTTAAAACCTAATATATATATATAATAAAAAAATATATACCCATTGCTTTTACATAAAAATATCACAACTTTGATCTCTAATATATTAATAGCTAACCATCATAATAACTTTAACTTTTAAACCAATCCCATCTCTTTCAACTTTATATCTTAGTATTGTTATCCTAAACTAATCCTCAACAATAATATCTCTGTCTTTTTTTAAGCTTTGTGATTTTTTTAAAACTTCAATCTACCCAACTGTTTTGAGGGAAAAACAAATTTGTAATGCAACTTCGTTTTAACGACACAAAAGTTACCCATAAAATATACATGACAGTTTTATCCTTTCCTGTCGTTTGAATCATTTTGTTTCTTTTCAAAATCCGTGTATTTTTCATTTTCGCCTATAAGATTTGTGCACTTAAATTTTGTATGGTTGCAAGTTCTGATTAGTTTTAATTGAACATAAAGAAAAGGAAAGAAAATAAACGTGAGGTTTTCTTGATTGTCTTCCTGAAGAGCTTGAACCCTAGGTTTGAGGCCTTTCTCCTCTGCATTCTCATGAATTGTGTAATCGCTACTTAGACAATCAATCGCACAATTCTGGGACATAATCAAGTTGTTGTCCCTCTCGAAGCATCCAATACCGAAATTGCAAATTTGCTGGCAACCCGAAATCTTTCTTCAATAAACATTAAGCACTCTATTCCAATTTTTTGTTGTATCAAGCAAATAATAATAATATCACAATATCACAATAACAATAGATACAGTTAAAGAAATAATCCGTCTCATAACTTTGCAAAACCGTAGCAACACAATATATAAATGTTCCAATGTATACATCTTTTCCCTTTCTTGATTGTTCTATTTATTTTGATGAAGGGCTTTCATGTTTTATTTCAAAAGATGTGAGCACAATGATATTTTAAAGAACATTACCGCTGGTCCAATTTTCATGATTTTTTTCAACCATTTGGTTATTAATAATAATAAAATTAAATTAAGAAGAATTTTTTTGGTAGAAATTATATAGAAGAAAATTTTGTTGACTAATTTGGAACCAGCAAGTGTGGTTTATCATCGGACCAGATAAAATTACAAATCATATAAACCTATGTCATGATCTACATCTTCATCTGGTCTTGATATAAACTACACTAACTGATTCAAAAAACACACAATTTTCTTTAGAATCGATTGGAATGTCCTATGACTTGCATATATGTTAATATTATTAATTTTAATAACTATAGAACTAAAATCTATTAGTTTTAACTAAATATTAAAGATTATTTAAAAAAAAATGTATTTGTTTATTTCTTTTACATATAAAAATTGTGATTTTGGTTTTGCCAAATTAATACATACTACTTTTGCTAATATGTAATGGTCTCACTATCATTTAATTTGAAATGCGTGTTTTTCAAAATTTAAAAATCATTATGATTTAAGCATAAAATACAAGTATATTGCTAAAGAAATCCCATGGATTTTAGTATTAGTAACTTGTTCTCAAACCATATATAATGGTCCAAAATTACACTATATTTAAATACTAAATTATTTATGTTAATATTATTAATTAATAACATGAAAAAAATGTTAATAATTACATAATTCACCTGATATGTGAGTGAGAGAAATCATACTTAAGAGTTGACGAACTTAATTTGTTTACAACTTGTGAGCATCGAGTTATTGTGATCCTTCTGATTTGCTTGGAGTCCTCAATCAAATAAATCTTCTAATGAATCTTCCCTATCCTGGAATTCTCTTGGGAAAAAACTGTCTTACATACCTTTTTTTCTCCATTAAATAGAACATATTATTCCAAAAATGAAAAGAAATTCTCTATGCACATAATCCATGTGTTGTCATGCAATTTCTATTTTTTTTCTTTTTCTTCTGTTCGAAGTATTTTTTCTTTTTCAAAAATTTACTTTTACTTATTTCATTCTTTGAATTTTTATTAATTTGACTTTTTCCATAAATTTTTCTTTTATTTGTGATCTTTACATTTTTTATAAAAATAATTTCTTTTCTTTATTTGTATATTATGAACTTCACTTTATTATTTATTGATAATTATTCTCATATTTATTATTTATTATTATTATTATTATTTGATGACACATGGTATTACAATATTTTATTGATCCACTCTGAAAGAAAGGAATTTATCAAGCCTTTGATCATACCTAGGAATCCAATTTATCTTTTGCTAACCAAAATAATTTATAATTTTTTTTTGTAAAGTTAAAATAAAATATTGATATTTTTTTAGCTAAAAAGTTGAAAATAAGATCAATAGAACTCTAAAATATATAGATAATTTTTATTATTCATCGTCAACTTACATCTAATTTTTTGAGTTATAATATTAAAAGTTAATACAACTTTAAAATGTAATTCAATTTTAAAATTATTTATATTTATTTTGTAAGTTAATTTTGCATTACTTCAAAATTTCACATTACATGATCCCAAACATTGGGGTGCATCATAATTCATACTAGTATCGATCTCAATATTCCACTAGGGAAAATAGATCTATTGACTGACAATTTAATAACAAGTGTCAAAATAAAATGTCTACTACTCAAAGCAACTAGAACTAATAGAGACTAAGTTACATAAAGAAGTGCAAAAAGCTAAAGCAGATCATATAAACTGATCAAGAATATGAGGAGGTCACTCGAGAAGGGTCCTATGAATTGGCACCAGCAAGAGTAGAAGGGTTGAGCTCACATTCAAGATGAATTTCTATGTGAGCCAGTTGAGCATCCAAGCTAGCCAAACATGATTGTTGATATCGCTACACTCGCTTTATCTCATTCAAGGAAATGATGTTATCATTACTATCTTAATGCTTCTCTTTTGAGACTTTGTCCAAAAGAGTTTTTAGCTGCCAATGGAGAGTGATAGAGTTCAGATATTGGTTTTTTCTTCGTGTGGTATGACTAGGGTGAGGAACCCAATGACGTACTTCATCCATGATCTCAGAGTAAGAGTATGCTTAAGGGTCATTAGTGGTGTGGATTTCAAGCTAGAAAATCTCATTACGAATATTAGGAGTAGTTGAGTGAAAGATTGTTGTGGCTTCTTGTGCCTAGGCCTAGGCATGCAACCGACCTTGTTGGCCTTCACCTCCAACATATTACTGCACATGTGTTTCCGTGACATTTTACACCAATAGAGAAAAAAAAGACAATTGACCCACAATAGACCCAGGATGAAGAGATTGAAATTAAATGGACTGAAATAGAAGTCAAGCCCAAAGGTATAGAGGATTTGGGGCAGTCAAGCCTATAAGAAAATAAAGTACCATACGCCAAAGACACACAACAACCTCCAAATAGGCTTATGCCAAGAAACACCATAAATATGGTCCCATTGCAACCCATAAAGTTTTAAAACGAAACCACCAGACTTAAACTTGAATAACTCAGAGCTGTAACAATAGACAACATGGAAAGAGAGATAATTCTATAACTTGCTACTACTATCCTGCTTCACCATAGTTAGCAAATTCTCAGACATTGAGTACATGGTGGCGCTTCCAGCACTAATGCCTTCAACCCTAGCGAATTCCACAACGTCTCGTGGCATGAAATATCTACATGTCCTAGTGTCATCTCTAGTTCTTCATCCAACTTTCCACATGAGAAACTGTGCCTTCAAGAACAAGTGGTTATAAGAATTGCAAGCCCGGATCCTCATTTCTTCAAATCCATAAGTAGGCGATCCAAACTTAGGAAAAGTCCAAGGGTCACACCATTGAAGTGTTGATTTTCCTCTAATCGTGAGTGCAACACTACCAAACTGTTGAAATAATAATCCCACTAGTGGTGGGGTGGGAGGCTAGACCCAACATAAATTCCAAATAAAAGAAACTTGGTTCATAGAACACTTGTAGAGAGACTATCCATCATATAAAATGAGGAATTAAGTTCATATGCATAAGGCGAGTTTACCATGCTACCTGTTTTAAATTCTATGAAAAATAGTAAAGTAATGGATACTTCCCACCTCCATTGCCACATAGCTTTTCACCCTAATAAGAAAAAAGTAATTTTAATTATAATATTATAGTTTTTAAATTTAATTTAATAATTTTAATTAAATTATTTAAAAATTATATTTTATTTTTAACACTTAAAAAACCAAAACATAGGCACACATATTAAATTCACATTTTTTTTTTTTTGGAAATAGTTAAATCATATTCATATATATCTTAATAATATACATATTCCATCAAAGGAGTATTATTCCAAAAGACCAAACTTGTAAAATGGAATTATGATTCTCTCACACCTATAAAACTAACTATTCATACAAAATTAGCATATTTATCTACGTAGTATCATATTTTGAATAAAAGTAATTATTATGGAAATATAATAGTTATTAAATTTTTAAAATTAAAAATATTTGTTTGTATTATTTTTATAATAATTTAATTAAAATTGAAATTAATAATGTAAAGTAATTTATTAAAATATATCATAAAGAGGTAGCATGAGGGGAGCACTTATTTTGGTATGGGGTGAAAATGTTTTTAGAGTACTTATAAGGTTAAAAAGATAATAAATAATAAGCATATCTTTATTATATTTGTTTTGTTGGAGAAAATTAGATTTGCTTTTTTATTGTGTTTGAGAATTTTTCATTATCATTCAACACATGGTTAAGATTCATTTCCAAGAGATAAGTTTTTGGATACTCTTAAAACATGTCAAGAAAGATACAAAATATATACCTATTATGAGTTATAAGCACAATAATAAAGAAATTTATGGATGTGTACCCTAAGATGCAAATTCAGTGAATTGATGGTTAATGGAATCCTTCATTCCTTGGTAATAATTTTAATGATAAGTCATGCAACATCAAGTTTCATTATAAATTAGGAGTGTATGTATTGTAATTTTTCTTTATGTTGGAGGATCAATTGGAAGGTATTCACCTAGAAAAACCCCATGTTTGTTTGAGTGAATAATTGTGCCAAGAGGGGTTCTACAACCCAACATGGGGAAGATGTTGTCATGTAACATTATATTTAAAAATAACTGCATGAGAGGTTGTGTACAACCCAATATGAGGGAGGTGTTGTCACACAACATTACATTTAAAAATAATAAAATAATACTTACATCAACAAATTAGAAATTATAATAATAGAAAGAAAATTAATGTCGACCACAAATTAGAAATTATAATCACAAAAAGAAAATTAATGTCGACCATAGATAAAATATTTTTAAAGTAACCTTTTTTATATAGAGAAAAAATAATTGAAAAAAAATACTTTTTACTATGGGGACAAGTATGTACTCTCTTCACTAATTAATATGAAGTTGGCATAAAATAATATTTTTCCACTACTTAATATGGAGTTGACATAAAATAATATTATTGATATTGCATCATGCGTATTTAATTCGATCACATTTAATATTTAAAACAAAAATATATTAATAAGAAAAAGATATTTTACTATTAACCACAGCTAAAATATTTCAATATCTATATATGTAATATTTAAAATAGAAATATATTAATAAGAAAAAAATATTTTACTATTAGCCACAACAAAAATATTTCAATGTTCATATTAAAAGTGTTGTAGGGAAACTTAGTTATGCTCTTTGAAATTCTAAATTAATAGAATACAATAAACAAATCAAATCCTATACACCTACTTTGGCAAGAAGTAATACATTGAGATGTGAAGCGGATAAATTAATTGTTTGCTCAATCACAAGGACTTCATAAATTTTGGTGGGTAATAACTACTAACAAATCTACACATTTACAATTTTACTCCTACATAAGTGCTAAGAAAAACATAAATAATGATGGAAAGTAACTCTTGGTAGGTATATTTATTTGAATCTTATTCCTATCCATTTTTTATGAGCTATTTTCAAGGATTTTATGCTTTTATGGTTTTCCTGCAAATCTTAAGAACACAAAATCAACGCACAAATATCTAAAAATCATGCATGAATATTGCAACCATATCCATTAATTATGTATATGTGTATATATAAAGAGAGAGATTGTTAATAATTACTAGTCTAGATCCATCTTAACTCCGGATCTACCAAGGGACGAGAGGGATCAAATCTCTTTTCACTCTAAAATAAGGTTGCATCTCAAGAGATTTGATCCCTCTAGATGCTTGATAGATCTAGAATTAAAATATCTCTAGAGAAAACACTTTATTTTAACTAAAATAACTTAGTGAAAAAACATAAAATTGTAATGATGTATTTCTTAATAAATTTATAAAATATCACATATTTTGATTTAATATAAAAAGTCTTATTATTATTAATATATGGAAAAATATTAATATATATTATTTTTTATTATATAATTGGTTATTTACACCTTTTAAATTTATGAAAAACTAAAATTTTATTAAAAATAATATTGGAAAATCAATAAATAGATATAGAGGACTTACCCTCTTACAATATAATCCAATTGATTTTATATGAGATGTGATATAGTTAAAGATTCACTTAATATTATAATCCAATTGATTTTATATGAGATGTGATATAGTTAAAGATTCACTTAATATTATAGGAACCCAATGTTGAAAGATTGAAAATTTTAGGTTTTAAAATATTTATAAATAAAATATTTTTATAAATTATAATATATTCAAATAATTTTTTTATTAAAAATAATATATTAAAGTTTATAAAAAATTTAAGTTTGCAAAATTTCTAAATAAAAATGTTATAGTGAATTTTCAATTTTTTTTTTGATATAAAGGGTTTTGATACTATTGTAATTTGATTGAATTGGTTCTTAAAGATGTGTTTGTCATTGCTATAATTTATTTTTTGGTAGATTCGTTGTAATTGATGCATAGAGGTTGAATGTGAGATTAAAAAAAAAATAATATTGGTTAGGAGATAATTTAAGATTGGCAGATTATTATTAAATATAATTAATTGTTTTAAGTTAATTGATTAAAATTTTATTAGTATGAATAAAAACGTATTAAATTTTTTAGTTATATTCATAAAAATATATTTTTTATTTTAAATAAAATTCAATAATCTTCAAAAACATACATGTGAAGTAGAAAAACTTTAAAATCATAACATGTGAGGGAGAATTTTTTTTTTTTTTTAATGAATTTTAGTTATCTCTTATTTTATTTTCTTTATTAACTTCTATCCGTCTTACATTTTACTTTGCTTATTAACTTCACTCTTTTCCATTTTTTTAAATTAAACTTTTAAATATTTTAATATTTTTTTAATTAAGCTTTTAAAAATTGAATTTTCCGTGAATTAAATTAAGCTTTTTCCATTTGAATTGTGTATATACATGTGTGAGATTCACTAATAAAATCATATTTACCATTAATGATATTGTAGAAGTGTAAATTAATTTAATTTAATATTTAATATTTATCAATAATATTTTTATTTAAATTAAATATAAACGGAAATTTGCTTCATACTTGAACATGAAATCATAAGCAGAGCCCGGAAAATCGTTTTTCAATGCCGAAGATGAACCCTAGCTTTACCGTCGTCGCTACCTCGTCCTTGGCTGCCGTCTGGCCTCTGGTTTGCCATTTCGAAGCTGGAGACGCGCGTTCAGTCCAGGATTACGGGACTATCATCTCCTTTCTCTTTTTTTTGCTGATACGCAGGTTTTCAATCACTCTCTGAAAGCTACCCTAGCCCTCTTTTGCTCTGCTCCCGGCATTGCTTCTGCGAGATCTTGGACCTCGGCTGCCGCATCTCTTACCAGCCGCCTCCATCAGAATGCAAACGCAGAGGCCAAGGATGAGCGCGCCGATTATTCTATCGTCTTTTCTCAGGCGGAGGCTCTTGGGAAGAAAGTCTCTATTCTGGAAGGCTGCTCATTCCTTCCATTGCCCTCTCTGTCCCCCCAAAACAACCATTCCTCTGTTCTAGATCTTCAGTTTTTTTTACGTGTCCTGGATCTACCTGGACGCATTGTCTGGAAGCTCTTCTGGGTGGATCGCTTTGACAGATTCAATGGTCTTCGGACTCTCTCCTCTTCTCCTCACAAACCCCTACGACAAGTTCAGGGGAAGAAGGCCTTTCAATGCTCCAGCCGACTCTCGACTTGGATCTGCAAAGGAAAGCAGAACCCTGATCCTTCTGCCGCATTTCAGATCCAGATCAGGCTTATCTCCGGCAAAACTCAGCTTCATTGGGTGAACTCGTCGGATTTAGTGCAGAACCTCAAGAATGCTCTGGATCTCAAGTTGGGGATACCCTCTGCAGCTCAACGACTTCTCCATGAAGGTAAACAACTTGAGGATTCTCTCCCTCTGTCTTTCTATAGCATTAAAAGAAATGCATCCATTACTCTTACTCTTCGATTGAGAGGGGGAGCTGTTGGGCAGTCCTCCTCTGCTAAGACGTTTTCATATAAAGACGTTGTCCATGCTCAGTTGCCTAAGTCTTCAACAGCAGGCCATCCATTTGAGGCTCCAAAGCCTTTTCTGGTAGACAAATCAGAGGACATCCCTTCCATCAATCTCTCCCATCCTGGGATTGATGATCGCTATCAGCTTTTTGCAGAATCCGCACTTGTATGCAGATTTAATGGGCTATGGCCTCGCACATCAGATCTATACCAATGGATCCATACCAATTGGACTAAAAAATGCCAGATATACTTATGTTCAAAAGGATTCTTCATTGTGGCTTTTGACCTAAATGAAGATTACCAGAAGGCCTTAACGGGAGGACCTTGGTTCTGGGGCTCGGCTGGGCTTTTTCTTACTCCTTGGTTTCCAGACTTCGACCCTACTACAGCTGTTATCACCAAAATTCCCATTTGGGTCAGGCTCCCGAACCTTCCGGCGCATCTATGGCATGTCTCTGTCTTCATAGCCATTGCAGACACTTTAGGACGCTATCTGGCTGTAGATTCTACTCGGAAGGCAAATGGGCTCTTCACCTACGGTAGAATCTGTGCAGAAATAGATATTAGCAGAGGACTCCCGGATCAGATTAATCTCAAGTATGGAGATTTTCATTGGACTCAAACCTTGGATTATGAGAATACAGCCTTCCGTTGCCGCCATTGTCATCAAACAGGACACCTCCAAAGCTCCTGTTCCCAGTACCTCGACAAAAAGAAGAATCTGAAGCGCAAGCCCAAGTCCAAAAGTTGGAATCCTAGTGTGCCTCCCCCCCCTATGGACGATTCAGATTCCTCCAGTTCGGATGAGGAGGAAATTGTAGCAGATGGGCAGAACGTTGAGATTCCGCTGGAAGCTCCCTTGGACGATCCGGCAAACCCCTCCGTCTCTCAGATATCTCAGAAACGTTCTCATTTTACTTCGTCCTCAGACTCTGATAAGGATATTCCGCCGCCAGGGCAGAATAGTCTTCAACTTGTTTCGGCTCAGCCAAACTCCACTGGATGGGTCAGCGTAAGCAAGAAAAAAGGAAAAAAAAGTCGTGTGATAGTAACTGCCCCCTCAGGGTAGTTCTCTCTGCTTAATTCTAGTTTTTGTTATTCCGTGCTCTCTATAGCCCTCCTGGTTCTTCGCCTCGGAGCAAGGTGGAGCCTCTCTCCTTTGGCTCCCTTGCTTTTCTGCTTCGCTTGCATGCAAGCTTGATTGTACTATACTCTTCTTTTCTTAATAGAATTAGTCTTTATTCAGAAAAAAAAAAAAATAAAAAAAAATAAAAAAAAAATAAATTAAAAAGAAAAAAATAAAATAAAATAAAATATTTTTATTTAAAATTAATAATAAAAATTTGGTATTTTAAATTTAAAAAGTGATAAAATATGTTTTATATATTATAAATAAGTGAAATATATTCCATATTAAATTTTACCGTATTAATTTTGAAAATACAATAATTTAAGTATGGGGGATTTACGCAGTGCATTATATTAGATATCATTTTTGGGATTCAACTGCGTTAAGTAAGTCATTCAAACGTATGACCATTTCCATGAGAGGTAGTCGTAACTGACTAATTTCTCATGATTTTTGAATAGTTCACTTAGCACTCATTGCATCGGGTGATGCTCACAGGGGTGAAGAAGTGGGATTGAAACTAGTGAAATGTGGAGAACGAATCACATAGCATCAATCATCACTTTCGGGGCTTGCACCCGGTAACCAGGACTTCCCAGGAGGTCACCCATCCCAGAACTCCTCTGGCTCAAGCGCGCTTAACTGCCGGGTGCAAGCCCCGGAAGTGATGATTGATGCTATGTGATTCGTTCTCCACATTTCACTAGTTTCAATCCCACTTCTTCACCCCTGTGAGCATCACCCGATGCAATGAGTGCTAAGTGAACTATTCAAAAATCATGAGAAATTAGTCAGTTACGACTACCTCTCATGGAAATGGTCATACGTTTGAATGACTTACTTAACGCAGTTGAATCCCAAAAATGATATCTAATACAATAATATTAATTTTAATCTATATATTTTGCCTCAGAACAGATTAAAGGCGAATTGTCACAACCAGGTGGATGAAGACAAGATGGTGTTTCGGAACAGAGCCATGGAGGCAGGGTCTAGATGACTGGGATTCTTCATGTATTTCTATGTTTATCACAATTTGGTCTTTTGTGGGAAGCAGTCCGCTGTTGGCCTTTGCAACCCTAGTAAGTTCGATCGCAAAGGATCCAGGTGGAAGTGGCTCGACTCTGTTCCTCAGATGGTCAGCCAGATGGTTGGAGTTATATCTTTCATTGGTTTAGGTATGAGCATAGAGGAGATGCTGCGAGGGACCGGAATTCGGGATTTCTCGGCGGCCTCAATACCCCGAGTTTTCCTTCTATGGACAATACCGCTCTTAGGATGGTATTTTGGTTATCACAGGCCTTTCAAGTGGGAAGCAATTTTTCCAAATTAGGAGCGTTTCCATTCATAGTGCTACACGTGGCCAAGGGGAGGGATTGAATACCACCCTCATCGTATGCTAATGTCAGGTGCTTTAGAGCCATGCGATATGATTCTCAGTCGTCGGATCAAGCAAGGAGGATCTACGGTCAGGAATGATTGAGCATGTAGGTGGGTGCAGGGGGGGTAAGCATCCGGTTCTTAAGTTTTGCGAAATCTACTACAACTGTTGGATCAGGCTAGGAGATTTGATGGTGGAGATTAAGGATGCAAGTCCGAATGGGGGCAAGAATCGTTGATGCATTAAATTCTTGGCGAGATGCAAACTGTGCTTGGCAGGAAACGTTGATTACCGCAAGTTCTATGGGTTCGTGGGCTATTCGGAACCGAAATCCTTTTAGATTGGTACCATTTTTCCTCTTCGGGTTTGATTCTTTATGTAAAGTGTGTTCTTGTTGACAACTCGATTTGTTTCTCATTAGCCATATTTATGTGGGTTGACTGTACAACCTCTTCTTTGTCAGTGTTTTGAGGGTTTTGAGATTTTGTTTGTAGGGGTTGGGGCTTTTGCCTTCAGCTAGATGCCCTTGGCACTAAAAGAATGGTTTTTCCTTCATCTACAGTTTCTCATGAACTATTGTATTTTATGTAATTTATTTTCCGATTTAATGAAATAAAAAGTACGACTATTACTTCAGCCAAAAAAAATCTATATATTAAGTTAATATAATATTTTATATTAATTAAATTAATAATAAAAATAACATTTCATCGATTTTATTTTTTATTTCTTTTCCATCAATTTATATATCAAAAGTTAAATTACTCACTCCTCACACTATTCACTCCCGCATATTCATTTTCTCTCATGATTTTTAATTTTTTATAAATATTTGTTTTGCTTAATAAATTTTAAATTAAGATCATTCTAAAATAAAAATAAATAAATGAGCGTGGATTATTCTCCTTATCCTATTCTCCTTATAGAAGTGGGTCTTTCTTCTATTGAGAGCCTAGCTATGCTCAGGTTTCTGATGTACAAGCACAAGCTCAATAACATAGACAATCATAGACTTCCTAAGCTAGCTTTAAATTCCAGCCAAAACCACCTAAGGCTTAACCGAGGATGGCATAAGGACACAAGGGCCTGGTTAAACTATTGGGAGATCAATGAGAATGATGCTTTGCAAAACATAAATAACATTAAAGATATTGTTACTTCTAAGTTCAAAGAAAAATTGTGGTCTGAGAAAGATTTAGCGTCTAAAAGAAAACTAAGTTATTATAAGAAGGTCATCAACCCCACCCTTGAAGATCAAAAGTATCTCTCTATTCTAACTAGCTCCAAAAAGAAAATTAATATAGCAAAGTTTAGAACGAATTCTCATGAGCTCCATAGTGAGACTGGCCGGTGGGTAGTTCCTAAAACACCATGGATGGAAAGGATCTGCCATATTTGTGAGAATAAGAGCATCGAGGATGAAAACCACTTCCTCTTAGAGTGCCCTGCTTACAACCACATTAGATCTCAATTTCACAACCTTTGTTACAATACTGACCTTTCTAGCCTTTTACATTGCCAAAATTATAGTGAACTCGGGAGGCTTCTCTCCAAGCTTTTTGAGCATCGGAATAAAATCTTAAATCAAAATAAATAATTTGTATTTTTAGGTCCGATAGATCATTATTTGGTCTCAGTGGACGTTAACAACCATCATCATCATCATCATCATCATTAAATAAATTAATTTAAAACCAATAAATATGACATGCTATATTAAATATACAGATTGAAAAAAAAAAACTAAAATAAAAAACCTCACAGTTAAATTACTCACTCCTCACACTATTCACTCCCGCATATTCATTTTCTCTCATGATTTTTAATTTTTTATAAATATTTGTTTTTCCTAATAAATTTTAAATTAAGATCATTTTAAAATAAAAATAAATAAATGAGCGTGGATTATTAAATAAATTAATTTAAAACCAATAAATATGACATGCTATATTAAATATTCAGATTGAAAAAAAAAACTAAAATAAAAAACCTCACAGTTAAATTACTCACTCCTCACACTATTCACTCCCGCATATTCATTTTCTCTCATGATTTTTAATTTTTTTATAAATATTTGTTTTGCTTAATAAATTTTAAATTAAGATCATTTTAAAATAAAAATAAATAAATGAGCGTGGATTCTTAAATAAATTAATTTAAAACCGATAAATATGACATGCTATATTAAATATTCAGATTGAAAAAAAAACACTAAAATAAAAAACCTCAATAATAATTAATTAATTTTTGACAACGTTGGGCAGACAAATTGTAAAATATAGGTATATATGTCCGCAATAAAATAAAAAAAAAAAAAAAAAAACTTTCAAACATAGTTTATTAATTTTGGCCAATATTGGATATAAAATATAAGTTTATATATTTTATATATAGAGATATATATTTTATATTTAATGAATTAAATACAATATCTTTCTAGATATTTTATGGAAAATAACGTGAAAATAACATTAATAAATTAAATGAGAGAAAATAAGTAAAATATATTTATAAAAATAAAAATATATAAAATTACAATAATTTAATATAAATTAATATTTGTTTTTTAATAAATTTATATTAATTGTTAATATTTTTCTATTATATTTATAAAATAGATAATTTAATACTCTTTTATAGTCAAGTCCCTAAACATAGATTATTATATTATTTAGTAGTGACACATATTAACATCATGGAAGGCAGTGGATTGTTACATGATTAAGTAGTGGCACATATTAACGTCATAGAAGGTAGTTGTCAGGTTAGCTTGATTTGTGGGGAAATGTAATCCTATTATCACGCTTGACACATATTATAACATTATTGGATAAAAAATTTCCTCGTTATGACCTGAGGTGATATTAAAGTAACCTATATTCTTCATATAGTCCGAATATATTTGTCCTCAATTGATCTAGATATTCTCACCCATTGAAGCTATCGACAAACCTTACCTAAACTAAAATACTGAATCCAATGTTCAAAGTTTTTGCTTTAGAAAACAAAATGGCGGTTGCACAGAGAACACCATAGCTATCAGTGGCGGGAACAACATCACATGGTAAACAGTAACCAGGCGATTGCCAAATCCATCTCCACCTACCAGAACAAAACTGTAGCGCACATGAGGACAAAAATCAAACATGGCTATCGCATTTTTTTAATATCAGAAACTGTGGGCTGAACTACCTTCTGCTATATCTAACAACTCCGGCAACAGTCCTTGCCACAGAGTTACTTAATTACATCTGACATGTTTCCTTCCAGTCCTGCAGAGAGATGGCTGCAAATGCAATGGAGCACAACGGGGACAAACCCAAATACAAATCTAAATCCAAATCCCAGTCCAAGGCTATGGTGACGGGCTTATTCATTGGAGTCGCAGAGAAGAAAAGCTGCAGAGAGGAGGAGCCATCGTCACAGGTTCATCGCATAATTCCATGCCAGCTTTCGCAGGAGTGGGAGGTAGCGAGACCATACAGGCCATCCCTGGTTGTCAAGTTAGAGACCATTAGGGAAGAAGAGGATGATCATCCTCCCAAGACCCCTTTACGTGGAACCCCAATAAGGACTCCTCTCTACTTCGTCAAGGGCAGGAAGACCAGAGGCTTTCGGTTCCGACGCTATGCAAAACTGATGTGGAGACTGCACGCTATCAAGCTTCGCTGCAAGTTCAAATATTTGCTTCGGTTTTTCAGTTGTATAGGTATCTGAATTGAAGTTCTTTTGGGTGGTTGGGTCAAATGGTTATTATCTTTCCATCTATATTGTTTAAATCTCTACTAATTATATGATGAGCTATAATGCCTTGATAATTATAGTTGTAATGGTTTTTACTTATTTTGTTTTGTTCAAATCTCTATTAATGACATGAGGAGCTATAATGCCTTGATAATTATTGTTGTAATTACTTCAATCTTTATAAATCCTGAAGTGAGTATTACTGTGGGTGAGCCAGGTATCAGCAACCTCACTCTTTTCTCAAAGAGTTAGATAGAAAGAAACTAATTTCTTGAAAAGAAGAAAAAAAATACCTAATGGGCTACTGTACAGGACAGATAAGATCCATTTCTTCAAAGAAAAACCTAAACAGAATAACTGTGATTGTAGTAATATGCTTTCAGATAAATGTATGCTTAAGAGCTACTCCAAACACAATTTCTTAGATTGAAAAAATGTAGTTTAGGATATGTCCATCTGCATGATCTCACTCAGTTTTGAGCTCGGCGAGGTTTGGGCTCTTCCAACAAGTGAGGGGACTTTAGCAAGTAAATGCGATGATATGTTGTATTTTTATACGGTATATATTCGCCATTAATGGCGGGCGTTCACTTCTCAGACGTGGAGCTTTGTGTTAAACTTAGTATGAGCTTTGTGTTAAAATATAACTTATGATTGGGTTCTCTGTTGATATTGTACAGTGAAATACCTGGCTCAACCCATACAATAAAAAAAACAATGTATTCAGTTATGTTCATGATTCTTGAGGATACATGCATATTTCATATTCCACTGCAGAAAAAACATGAGCGTTTAAACACACAGTGGATTCTGTGATGTAAAATAAGTTGCTCGAATGTGGAGTGTATTAATATCATATTTAGGCAGATAAGTTGTTGGTAAATTAATTTTTCGTTTAATTCCACTCATTATCTTATAGTCTATAAATGACTGTTGCTGGCCTATTATTTTATAGTCATAAATGAATGAGGCTCGCATATTCTTGTTATATCTAATGAATGGAATTTTAAATATTAATTGGTTAATATTTTTAAATTTATGTTTATTGTTTTACATTTAATTAATAATTATGTAATTTTTATGTGAATTTTTTAATGTGATTTTCCTAAAAAAAATTTAATCATTATATCAAATAATATAATTATTTATATATATAAATTATATTTATATATATTAATTACATTTATTAATGTGATTGTATTTATTATAATATAAAATGAAAAAAATTAACACATAAGGTCTAATACATAATACATCATTATCATTTAGATAAAAATGATTCATCTCTTAAAAATTCTAAACTATGATATGAAATTCTCCTTTTAAGGAATTAAGCATGACTCTAGTCTTTCCTCTTGTCATTTCAAGATTCTGACAGGTTTATCATTTTTTAATGGTTCCAATCTCACATTTCTTAAATTTTTACTATCTTATGTTACTGTCTTCTATTTCTTTCAAAGCTCCAGCTAAGAAGAATTTAAGGTCTCACTCTGTCTTATATCTTCCCCTCAAAGCTCCCTTCCTCTATAAAAAAATCATACTAGATAGAGTTCTAATTCACCCTACCCTATATTTCTTCCCTGGTAAGGATCAAGCAAGCAGATTTTCACTTTGAGTCACTGTAACTATGTTAAGTTGCTAAACATGAGAAGAGCTATAACCGAACTTGTCAATTTGCTCCTGTCCCTTCCTGCATCAACTGCAGTTCCATCCATTGAGAAACTGAAAAGTTCCATCTTATTTTCCCTGTGATCAGGTATTGCTCCTTCATGCGTTGGTCATGTCAGTTAAATATAAAATACTTCAGTACAGCACAACCCTACTTCCCTTCGCTTCACAGCCCAGCCATGCTTCACTTCGTTTGACTTCCCTGGTTCATGTTCTCCGCTGTACTCTTTGCTTTTATTCGGTTCGGGCTCCATGGTGGTTGCCTCTCTTCGTTTGACTTCCCTGGTTCATGTTCTCTTCCGTACTCTTGTTTTTATTTGGTTCAGTCACCCTGGTTGGTATCTTGTCCGAACTTATTCCGGTGTTTTCATATTTTTTATTATTAACTTTTATATTTTGTTAATTTTCTTGTTAGCTTCTAGAGAAGTATATTTTTCTCCCCATCTTATATAACGTTTTAAACGTTTTCGTATGTAGTTGTTGGCTTTCTTCCACGAAGAAATTTGTCAAAATATTGCAATTTAGTTTTGTATCAATAAAGATTAATTATTTTATATTTTCTTGCAAAATTTTATATTCCAATTTAGTTTTGTATCAATAAAGTTTAATTATTTTATATTATTTTTGCAAAATTTTATATGTATTAGGTTTGAATGGATTTTTTTAACAATGAAATTTGTTTACTTCTTATATGAAAATTTATTTTATGATTAAAAAATATGTTAATTTTGATATCATGGGAATTTAATTTATTTATATTTTTTTAATTTTCAATTTTGATGTCATGAGAATTTAATTTATTTTATATTTTTGATATTTTTTTATATATGAATAGATTGAATAGTTTTGTTATAAAAAATTATTTAAATATGAAAATTTATATTTTATATAATGTTTTCTTTTATAATTTTAAAAATAAATAAATAAAATAATTCTTATATGATCTTAAAATAAATTAATTGAACCATTCATATATATATATAAATTAAAACTACTTCATTTAAGTTTATATTTTCGAATTGAGTAAAACAATTCACTTAGGAGTAAGGCTTACTCTCCTTAAATTTATAAATAATTGAATCTTCACAATTATTGAATATATATATTATAGGCTAAAAAAACTTTACAACTACTTCATTTAAGTTTATATTTTCGAATTGAGTAAAACAATTCCCTTAGGAGTAAAATATCCTTAAATTTATAAATATCTTCTCAATTATTGAATATATATATTATATGCTTTTGATTTTTATTAGAATATAGTGTTTTTTTTTATAAGAATGCTTATAATGCTTATTCTTTTTATTTTTATTAAAATATAGTGTTTCTTTAGGAACTTTTAAATGGTGACTTTTGATATGCATTATCATGTTTAGGATAGATATAAAGTCAATTTTATTTGTATTTTCGTGATAATTGGGCATATATTTTTAGATTTTTATCAATTATGGACAGATTGTTTTTATTGGAAATATTTGCATCATATCATATTTTTCTATTGGTTAGGGTCCAAGGACTTTGGATTATAATTGATGTTCTTTATCCTTTCAATTTAAGTGTTGTCTTTCTATTACATTCTTTTTTTTTTTCTTCTTTTCTGTTTCATGTTATCTTTCTCTCTTTTTTCCATGCCTTATATTTTCTTTGCTCTTCTATAACAACCCCTTTTGAGTTTCTCATTTTTGAAAGTTTACAATCAAAATATTTTCATATCATTCCCTTGGTTTTCTTGACCTTTTCTCCCTAAATTTGATGTTTGAAATTTGTTTCCCCTACCTTTGACCATTACTTACTTAAACATCTTCATTTCAAAAAGGAGGCATGAGGCATCTTCCAATTTTCCATTTTTTTGACCATTCCTCATTAGTATCCTCTCCATATTCATGCTCTACTATTTTTCATATAGCAATTATTGTCTACCTTCCATCCAGGTCATTGCATAGTCATAACATATTGTTCAATGTGCAATCTAAAATTAGTTTAGGTGTTTTTTCCTCCCTCAAAATAAGTAGGCCTTATCCATGGTTTTCCATCCAAACATTATGCTTTAATTATTTTTTATTATTTTCTTCGTAGTCCAATCCATACTTCTATTTTGTGTATTATCTACAATCTAATTAGAAATAAGATATAATTGTGATTTTCTACTCAAAGAAACATCTACATCCTCAACATGAATGGTCACTTTCTCTCCTATACTCTACATCCACTCTAAATCTAGTTTTATACTTCAATAGCTTCTTTAAATGTGAGTTTGATCATTGTCCTTAGTTAGGTTTTTTCTTGGCTAGTTACACTTATCTCACATTGGTATGTCCTCTTGCACATAAGAGTTCTCTTCCATATTATACTCACATAATCCAAACTTAAGATAGCTTGATCACTTAGTGCTCAAACACTAGCCATTAATCTTTCCAACAATACCCCCACATAATTTTGGAGTTACCTATTGGCCAATAAATTAGACAAGTGTGCAACATTTAATTAGAAGTATATACACAATCTTTAAGGAAAATGCAGTACCACCTCTAACATAGCTTAGATTGTGCCAATAGTACCCAAGCCAATAACCATGTGAATTTTTAAAAATAACCATTTGTTTAGTGTTTTTTGATAAGAAAACAATAACTCAACAAAAACCACAATAGAAAATCACATATCAGTTATATAAGAGACATAAAATTATAGTGGCAAAAGCCAATAACTAAGAGGAAAAACCCACTTGAAGTCATTTTGTCCATTATCATAAATTTCCCATTACAAAGCATGACGGTATGTCTAATGTGTCCACTTAGAAATATGTCATTGTTCATTACATATCAACATACTATAATTTCATCCATGTCCTTCATTGACCTTTAAAGGAAATAATATATTTTATTGGGAATATGTAGATGGTTGGAAAAATCACCCACTAGTATGTTGTGGAATCCCCTTAACTCTTAAGAATATTGGTCTCATTGATTCCTTTATAATAATTAAATTATTTAGGTTTATCCCTCTTTTATCTTACTTCCTTAAATTTCCATCTTAATTTGCCACCTTCCACTTTTTGTAAAGGAAAAGGGTGAACATATTTAATTTTTTTTCTTTTGTCGCCGATGTTCACCCTTAACATTAATCAAGCCTCAACCCTCCTTTGATTTTAGTTTACCTTCTTTCCATTTTATTCTATCTTCCTTTTAACCCCCTATCTTTCTTTCACTGTGAGATAGAAGGTCGAGGTAGAGGCATCCCCACTTCATTCATATTTCCATCTTGTGCATATCTCTTAATATATCTCTACCAAAATAAAACTTTCACCTTTTCTTAGTCTATCCTCATCTTACTAAGATTGAAGGTGGAAGGTGAAGGACTGGAGCATTCCTTAACCTTTAAATTGCAACAAAACTAGGTATATAGGGAATATAATTGTGCAAAACTATATATAAGAGACAAGTAAAATGAAATGCATTAAATATACCCTTGTATTGTGATATTCATAATAAACAAAATAGTGTCTATTTTCCTCTTAAGGTGGGGTGAACATTGATTGATAAATGCTCCAAATACAACAATACACAACAAAACATTGCATAACAACATATCTCTTTAAATATATTTTCAATAAAGAAACCATAACTACTTTTGATCTCATCATTGATGGAAACCAATTACTAGTGGGACTTGTAGAGTGGAAAAATTTACATTAATTTGGGCATTATTCAATAATGATGGCCACATACATCAATTAACTAACTCCTAGGTAGCCTAAAGTGAAGAGGTTAGGGTAGGATCTTGGCATTCCCTTCCCCTTCAAAAGCAATGTTGTCTTGAAGGCTAGAGATGAAGAAATCATTGCAGTCATTGTTGGTTTCCATGTGGAAGCTTTTGGTTGCATATATTTCCCTTAGATACTTCATAAACCATGTCCAATGAAATCCCTTTGGTATCTAGTACTGATTTTGGGTAGATCTAGATGAAGCACTCCTCCTCAAGATTTATTTTAAAGATAATTTATGATTTAAAATTCAATGCCATGACCTTCTTTAGATGAGATACATTAAATGCTAGATTAATTGGAGTCAGTTAGAAGATCCAACTTGTAGGCCACCTGTCCAATGCATTGGATGGCCTTATAGACTCAATAAAACTTTGTTTTAGTACTAAAAAATGGGTTCTTTGGTGGTGATGTGTGTAGGATATGAGTGAAAATAGTAGATGTGAGATCTCTAGGAGTTGGAGAAATAATCTCTACTAACCTCTGTAATGATTTCTCCTTTAGTGATGTATGTTATTTGGGTTGATGGTGAAAGAACACCAAATCCCCTTAATTAAAAGAATGTTAAAAGCGATGTTTCCCTACTTGTTGTTTCATTATATTTTGATACATAACAAAGTTGTCCTTAAGTGAGTAGGGAATGGTTTTTTTTGGTGTGAACTGTGTTATCCACAACTTGAAACTTGGAGTTTCTTGGTAAACATGAAGTCACCAACAAGGGTTCATGAACACAAATAGATTCAAGTGGTATAATTCTAGTAGCTCCATGATAAGTGGTATTATACCACCATTTTTCAAGGGGATTCCATTGTGCCCATTGGTGTGGTTTCTCTAAGGGAAGACATAAAAAATAAGTTTTTAGGCTTTCATTGATCACTTTTATTTAGAAATTTATTTGGGGATATTACACACTACTCATGTTCAACTAGGTACATTAAAGTTTGAATCAATCCTATAAAAAATTATTGATGAAGGTAGGGTATTGATCCAAGACAATGGAAGTGGGCATGTCGTGTAACTTAAAAATTGCATCCATGTAGATGTGTGCGATTAAGGAAGGGGAAAATGGGTGTGATAAGGCATAAAATGATCACATTTGGTGAGATGGTCAACTACTACCGTGATAAATCATTTTTTACCTATTCTTTGGAGTCTTATTAAAAAATCCATAAAGATATTATTCTATATATGTATTGGGCTTATGAGTAGTTTCAGTGCCCTTGACATCCTCACTATCTCACCCTTGTTTCTTTGACAAATGTTTGTAGGTTGCTACAAAATACTGGATGTTTGATTTCATATCATCCCAGAAGAATGAGCACTTAGCTCTTTTATGAGTTTTTTTAAAACATAGAATGGTAAGTTATAGGTGATGAATACAATATCTTGTTGACCTTATAATTTAAGGTAGAATTATTTATTAAAATAATCCATCCTTTATAAATCAATGTATCTTGTTTCCATGTATACCCATAAGGAGAGTTGTGATCTTAGTAAATCCACTGGATTAGTTGAAATATAGTTCCATTTTCTATTTGTTCTCAAGAATATTCCTCAAGCCAACCTACAATAGGTAAAGATAAGGAAAAGAGATTGCCTAGATAAAGCATTAGCCACCTTATCACAAATATCGTTATAATCATAACCTAACATATTGATGACCTATTTATGTTTTTTTTGGTCATGATAACCTTTTCTCTAGAAAATAATTTAGACTATGATAGTTTCCCTTGATTTGGAAATGTTTCCTAATGAGATACTCGTGCCAAGTATTCACTTCATGGAAGGTGGCTATCATATAATTTTCATAAGTGGATTTATTCCAATTATGGTTAGATAATTTCTTACTAGTGAATGCCAAATGAAAACTTTCTGGAAACAAAGCTATTCTAAGACCTCTGACCAAACTATTGCATTCTATGGCAAAGGTTTTAGAACCTTCTGACTAGAAACTTCTTTTTAGTAGGGGTAATTCCTAAGAACCCATATTAGCTCTTCAATGTTTTGGGTCAAGGTCAATATTCCATAGCCATTCCATTCCTTAGATATACATGTACTCCATATTGATTAACATTGTGATCCAAGTATTCAACCTCTAAAGCCCCAAAATAAAATTTGGATCATATCAAGAATAGTTGGTGATCTCACAAATGTTGCAAGGATCTATTAATATGTGTTACATGGGAATCCTATATTTTTTCTAGATCAAGAAATTTTTGTTCATGAGGCATTGGAAGGTGAATGGAACATTGCAAAGATGAAAGGGCATCACTAGAAATTCATAATGACTATAGTTTGTGTAGAAGGCCATCTTAGGATGTTAACCTCTATGATTTGCATGTTTGGTGAAAAACATGGATCCACGAAATTCATCCAAGATATCATCAATAACTAGGATGGTGAATTTTTCTTTAATGTTTTACTTATTGAGAGCTTGAAAACCATGATGCCCCATCGGCCAATTACCTTCCTTATTTGAGAGTAACCATCAATGATGAGTATAGATGGTATGGGCACTTATGAATCTAACCTCGAATAGTTTCTAAATGATATTTTCAATTTCATTATTATAAGGAACATGTTGAATTTTGTGATCATGCTCCCCTTGTCAAGCTAGTAAACCCTAGGGTGTTTTAGATACCTATTAGTGTTTATAGATGACTAACTACAAATTAGAGTGAATATCCTATGGGTATCCTCCTATGAGGGACCAAACCATAGGGTGTTTCAAATAGAGGGTCAACTACAAACCAGGGTGAATCTTCTATAGGCACCCTTACTGTGGGTCATTACTTGTGTGGCAATGAATTTGCACATCATGAACTATAAAATGACTTGGTAAATGCATAAGGATGGAGGTGTTGATCACCTATATAGCATTGAATTTTGCACAACATGAACAACATAATGATTGGGTGAATGTACAAAAATGGGATTGAATTTTACATAATATGATTAATATGATGACTTATGGATGCAAGAATTACATGATAACTTGGTGGATGCTATAAACAACATGCTGACTTAGTGGATGCATAAAAATGGGTTGAATTTTGTATAACATGATCATTGGGTGAAAGCAAAAAATAACTTGGTAGATGGATAAAAATGGGTTTGAATTTTGGGCAACATGAGGACATGATGGATACAAGAATAACATGATAACTCGGTGATGCAAAAAATGACATGATGACGTGCTAAATTTATGCTATTTTTTTTTTTAAATGCGCAGAAGAGGGAACACCCTGCTTTAATATATAACATAAATCATTTTCATAAGAGACGATGTGGTTGATGAAGGTACTGAAGCGTCGTTGTATGACACAGTATAATGATCAATGGTAGGGCATTACACAAATATAAGGGAGATTGAAATCTGGAAAGACCCGTAAATATGCACATCGGTTTTAATAAACAAGTGACGTGGAGCATGAGCAATCCTAAATAAAATCCGTGATTTCTTGGAGAATCCAGGAAAGATGGGAAAATATTAGCAGTCAGTAGTTTGAGGGAAAAAGAAGAATTCACCTCCGGTAATTGAACCAGATAGGAAGGATCAATTTTAATTATATCAAATAGACTCTTGGCTCGATATAATTTGTTGTCCAATGATAAAATGGTTGTTTTAAAGTTCGAAGGAATAACTGTGAACGTATTGATATGAGTTAAGTTGGGTAGAAGAGTTCGAACTCAATGATTCGAAATCTGGTGAGTTTGAACTCATATAACAACTAAAATTCCATATCTCGTAAGTAAATTCAGTTGAAATTTTTTTTAACAGAATTTACGTGGAGAGGTGGAGGGATGACTTTCGGGACGCTGATTTTGTGTAGCTATTACACAGACTTAAAAAAACACAGTGTTCAGTCACGGAAAAAAGACACAGTAAAACAGAGTAAGCTTAGAGAAACAATAAAACTTAGGATTAACTTATAATTTATGAAAATTACATTCATATGAGATTGCCGCTCATTCACCTAGTAAAACAAGGTTTACAAAGATTTTCACTTGACGGGAATAACACACCCGCCCACCAAAATTTGCACCCTTACTCTCTTTCTCTCTTACTTTTTTTCACTTTTTTACTTACAAGAAATGACTTTTACATGCTTCTTTATTTCAACATACAATTTTTACATTAATGCATGACATAGCAAATAATTAATATGTTGTTGTTGTTGAGTGTGATCAGAATCACGCAGGTGTTTGTGAAATGTGGGCGATAGCCATGGAATCAATTCTTGCCCATATCTAATTACCAAAATACATTAAATCGCTTAAATTCTTTGTTTTGTTTCAGAATGGTTCAGGCGGTACTTTGTTCTGGCTTCAGTGCTTCCATTTTCAAACAGAGACGCAACCTGCAAAAATACTTCTCACAAGTATGAATGCTATTAGGGTGTTTAATGCGGTGGTTGGGATTAATATTTCCAACACTCCCCCTTAATCACAATTGCTGCCATTGACAATTCCCAAATGGGATCTGAGATAAACAAAACTTTCACGTGCCAATGGCTTTGTGAAAATATCAGCAAATTGTTCCTGTGACCTGCAATGCTGCAACACAATTTGGAAAAATCATATTGGAACCTGAAGCAGTCACAGAACCGAGAAATTGAAAGCTATGAAATAGATCAATTTCAGAGTATCTCATCAAGTGGAAGAACTTATTCGCTGAAGATTCCACATGGGAGGACAAGAATTTATACAGAAGCATCAATAACTACTCAAGCATTGAGGACAACACTTTTTGAAGGAGAGGAGCATATTAGGTCCCTATACTACTAGTGTAACCCCTTATTGTTATTAGTACAACCCCTTTATTATATTGTTGTGCCCATGTAGTCCCCATATTGTTATTATTATGCCCCATAGAAGCCCACTATTTTTATTATTGTGTCCTTACATTATTATTGTTATGTCAGCTCTGATTATATTATGACCTCTTAGACTCCTATATATAGAAAGGAGGTCTTGTTATTTATATAATTGAAGAATTGTTCATTTGTGTAATGTAAAGGAGGTTGCCCCTCAAAAAGGCTGAATTCCAAGGCGTTTATTTTTCTTTTCTATCTTTTTGTGAGTCGGTTTCATAACATTAACTCTCTGATAAAATGATATTTAGCTTCAATATGCTTGGTCCTCTTGTGAAAGACAAAATTCTTTGACAATGCAATTGCTAAGGTGTTGTCGCAGAAAATGGTTGTCGTTTCCTCTTGGTCATGACGAAGATCCCTCAACATACTTCTTATCCAAACTACCTGACACACTGCCGTTGTTGCTGCCACATATTCAGCTTCTGTTATTGACAACGACACTATTGGCTGCTTCTTGGAGGCCCATGAAATGGCTCCGGAACCCAAATGAAAAACATATCCTAACGTGCTCTTTCTGTCATCAACACTTCCTACCCAATCACTGTCAATGTAACTAACCAGCCCGAAATCACTTGTTACTATGTACAAAATTCCATACTGTTTTGTCCCATTGACATACCTTAGAATCATTTTTGCTACTTTCCAATGTGTCTCCTTGGGTGTCTCCATGAACCTTGACACCAAACTTACTGCATACATTATATTCCGCTAGTGTCTGTCAAATACATCAAGCTACCTATCATGCTTTTGTATAATGTCGGATTGATATTGCTACTGCAATCTTCTTTGCTCAACTTCAACCCCATGACAGCTGGAGTTAGTGCGGACTTACTGTTCTACATTTTGAACCTCTCCAACATGTCTGCCACATACTTTACTTAAGAGATAAAAATGCCATTTTCTGTTTGCTTCATTTTTATGCCCAAAAATATCTTAACAATCCCAAGTTAGTAATTTCAAATTCATTCTTCATGATTTGTTTGAAATCAGTGATAAAGAAATCATCACTGCCTATCAAAGTCAAATCATTTACATATAAGACGACAATGAGAATATTACCTTCTCTCTCTTTGATGTAGAGAGTGGGTTCACCATCACATTTGTCGAAACCATTGTCCAACAAGTAGGCATTTATCCTGCTATATCATGCGCACGGTGTTTGCGTCAACCCATAAAGAGCTTTCCTCAACCAATACACTTTGTCTTCTTGGCTTTCTACCTCATAACCAGGCTGCCGCACAACATACACTTCCTCTTTCAGCACCCCATTCAAGAACGTTGATTTTATGTCCATTTGATACACTATCCATTTATGCTGCACGACAATCACCACAACTGCGTGCACTGTCTCGATCCTTGTGACTGACACGAACATCTCTGCATAATCTCTACCATGCTGCTACTTGTATCCTTTGATGACTAGCCTTGCGTTGTGCTTTTCAATATTTCCTTGAATGTTGTTTTTGGTCTTATATACCCACTTCACTCCAATGACATGTTTTCCTTTTGGAAGGCTTGCTAACTCCCATGTGTCATTCATTTCTATTGCTTCTATTTCTTCCTCCATTGCCGCAACCCATTTTCTTCTTTGACTGCGTCCTCAAAATGGATTGGTTCATCTACATGACAAAACAAGGCAAATAATAAATTCAGACAAGCGCTACTATCAATTTCATCTTGCTCATAAATTTCATTTAAATTTCTGAATTTTTGTCTTCTTGTGCTTGCTAAAGATGGGCTTGACATGTACTTGGTGTTACGTTTTGTGGTGTGCTTGGAGAAGCACTTTCTTGGTTGCACGAAGCTGTCATATTATTTGTTGATGGTGTTGCTTGCTGCGTGCTTTGTTGTGCTTGAATAGGTGTAGAGGGAGTCATTGTTGAGGAATTACTTTTTGTTGTTAATTCCTCTTTGTCCTTATGTGGTACGCATGCTTTGACATTGACTGTATTTTCTAAACTTCCATCCCATGCTTCCTCCTCTATGAGCTGTACATCTTTGCTGATTATGAACTTCTTGGTTAATGGATTATAGAGTTTGTATGCCTTGGATTCATCACTGTATCCAACAAATATACATTTCTCCCCCTTGCTATCCAACTTCTTCTTCAAATCATTCGGGACGTGCATACGCCACACATCCAAAAACTCTCATGTGGGGGACACTATGCTTTCTTCTACTCCATGCCTCTTCAAGAACTATGTTTTGGACACTTTTGGTTGGACATCTATTCAAGATATATGTTGCACAAGCGACAGCTTCAGTCCAATAATCATTTGGCAAATTCTTTGCCTTGATGATACTCCTTGCCATCTCCATAATGATCCTATTCTTCCTTTCTGCTACACCATTTTGCTGAGGTGTATACCTTGTTGTAAATTGCTTGTGAATTCCATGATCCCTACAAAAATGAAGGAAATCATTTGAGATGTATTCTCCACCTCTGTCAGTCCTAAGGACTTTGATGTAGTGTCCACTTTGCTTCTCAACAGGAGCCTTGTATTGGTGAAAACACTCAAACACTTCACTTTTCTGTTTTAGGGGATACACCCATGTCTTCCTTGTGTAGTCATTTATGAAGGTCAATACATAGTGGCTACCACCAATTGATGGTGTCTGCATTGCTCCAGATAAATATGAGTGGACAATCTCCAAAGGTGCCTTTGCCCTTACTGACTTTCCTGCTAGAAATGTCTCTCTATGTTGCTTGCCGAAGATACATTGTTCACATAGGCTGTCTGGTTTTTCTATGAGTGGAAAACCCTTCACCATGCATTTCCTATGCAACAAATTCAAACCTCCAAAGTTGAGATGACCAAATATCAAATCCCATAATGAGTTTTTATCTTTTACCTCTGTTTGAAAGTTTACCTATGTGAGAACTACCTCTTTTCTTCCATTCGCTTGTGAGTTCATTGCAATTTGTGCTTGCTCACCTTCTTTCTGCAAATCTGATTTTAATTTCGGGGAAACATTCTATTGTTTGTCATCTGAACCTTTGCAATCAACTGTCTTCTTGGGGGCCTATCCAAAATTGTGCACACGTCATTTTTGAAGAAGACATTGTAGCCCTTTTGCATGAGCTATCCAATGCTTATGAGGTTATGCTTTAGACTGGGGACAAAGAAAACATCTGACATGTACTTCTTATCCCCCTTCTTTGTTAGGATATTAACTCTACCTTTTCCCGTGATAGAGACTTTTCTATCAGTCCCTAATGTCACTTCAGATTTCATACTTTCATCTAGATTGGAAAACATCTCTTTGTTTCCTGACATTTGGTTTCTACACCCTGAATCTAGATACCATATATTGCTTTGTTTTTCTTATGCTACATTACAAGCTAAAAACATGTTATCATGGTTCTGATTTTCTTTTGTGAAATTTACACTTGGTTTGTTACTAATGTCATATTGCTTCTTTCTACATTCAGTTGCATAATGACCATACTTCTTATAGTAATGACATTGAACTTGAGATTTATCATACCTCTGACCTTGTGCTTGATTTTGGCTTGGGTTTTGACTTGGATTTTGATTGCTGCCTCTTCCACTTGATCTTGAAGGGCTGCTTCTTCCACCTTTGTGTGGGGTTCTTTCTCTTCCTCTAGCATATGATCTTCCTCTGTCTCGACCTTGACAAAATGATACTTGTGTCTTGAAGGCATGCTCCAATGAGGAGCTTGTTGGTCTATTCAGCCTATGTTCATGAGAAATCAGTGATGCATTAAGCTCATCCACTAAGAATTGTGAGAGATATTTTATCTCTTCTATGACCACAACAATGGCATTAAACCTTGCTGGCAAACTTCTCAAAACTTTCTCAACTATTATTCTTTCTTCAAGTGTCTCACCATGAGACCTGATTTGAGTAACCAACCCACTTACATGTGTAAAAAATGAGTCTACATTCTTAGACTCTTTTAGACTCTTTCATACAAAGTGTTTCAAAGTCTCTTCTCAACATTTGCAGCTTTGCTATATTGACTTTTGCCATGCCTTGGTAGGCTGTCTTGAGGGTGTCCCATGTTTGCTTGGACTTCGTTGTTGCTGCAACCCTTGGGAAAATACTTTCATGACTTGCTTGGAAAATATAGAATAGGGCTTTTGAATCCTTCTTCCTGTTGTCCCTTAACAAATCTCTTTCTCATTGAGATAAGGCATTGTATGCTGGTGTATGTACTGGTTCTTGGAAACCATTCTCCACCAAATCCGAAATGTCTTGAGAAGAAAACAAGGCCTTCATTGTAATAGCCCAATAATCATAATTTTTTCCATTAAAACTCCTAGTAAAAACACTTGTTTTTACACTATCAGAGTTTAACTCGCTCTGATACTATGTTGATTTTTTTTTTTTAAAGAATTTATGTGGAGAGTTGGAGGGATGACTTTCGCGAAGCTGATTTTGCGTAGCTCTATGACTTTCGTGAAGCTGATTTCACGCAGCTATTACACAGAATTAAAAAAAACACAATATTCACTCATCGAAAAAAGACACAGTAAAACATAGTAAGCTTGGACCAACAATAAAACTTAGGATTGACTTTTAATTCATGAAAAATACATTCATATGGCTCATTCACAAGTAAAACAAGGTTTACAGAGATTTTCACTTCAGGCGAAATAACACAATAAAACACATAACTATTGTTTTTACGCGCCCACCAAACTTTGCTCCACCATTTTTTTCAGGCGAAATAACACAATAAAACACATAACTATTGTTTTTACGCGCCCACCAAACTTTGCTCCACCATTTTTTCCTTAGAGACTCCCGCTCTCTTTCTCTTTTACTCTCTTACCTTTTTTTACTTTTTTACTTATAAAAAATGACTTTTACATGCTTTTTTGATGATAGAGCAAATAATTAATATGTTGTTGTTGTTGAATGTGATTAAAATCGTGCAAGTGTTTGTGGAGTGTGGGCGATAGGGAGTTGTCTACTTTTTGGAAGCTTTTCCGGTGGGTTTTTCCGGTAAAATTTCTCTAAAATCCGGCATCAATTTATTGAAATCGCAAGCTTGATAGCTAAATTATGCACAATCAAAGCGTCCCAGGGGATTTTGAGGGTGCTGAATCCAAATATGTAGTTAAAAAACCATTTTAAATAATACAAATCAAGATTTAACCTCAATTTTTTCCACCAGATTCCGTCACCGGAATCTCCAAAAAGTCGCACTAAAGACAACTCCGAGCGATAATCGTGGAATCAATACTTGCCCATATCTAATTACCAAAATACATTAAATGCCTTAAATTCTTTGTTGCGTTTTGGAATGGTTCGCGTGGTACTCTGTTATAAATGCTTGCCCATATCTAATTACCAAAATACATTAAATGCCATAAATTTTTTGTCGCCTTTCGGAAGAGAGACACAACCTGTAAAAGATACTAAACACTTCTCACAAATATGGCAACTGTCAAAGTATTTAATATGCTGGTTGGGATTAATATTTCCAACCAATTCCAAGGTCAACATCATGATGCGTTCTACTTTTATATTCACCACTCATACATGGAGATTTGTGTTAAAATCACAGTACTATCAGGTTTGATTGTTTATTTGTTCATGTAAACTTGTTTTAATTAAGCTAATTATTTTGATTTTAGATTTCGAGAAGTCGAAACAAGTAACTTGGCTTTATTCTAAACTATGCGATGTGACAAAAATACCCTGGTTGATATTATAATTGTTTGACACAAAACCCCACACCCTGGTTGATATTACAATTGTTTAACACAAAACTCCACATATAATATATTATTCTCATTAATCATTAAGATAATCGGGTCCCAAAATATTTAGGGATGGACTGACATGGGCGAAGTCAATTTTCAGATCCATGAATATTCCATGAATCCGTAATCTACTTAATCTCGCAGGTATGATTGGTTTCTTCGTTCATGTAAATTGAATTACTTGTCTCAATCATAAATTAATTATCTGATTATATCAGTGATTATGGAGAGTACATATATATCACATGTTCCATCGAAACCTGAAAATATAAATATTACATATTCCATTGAAACATGAGAATTTAGGTACACGATGCATTCAACGGTTGTGTTTTAAAATCGTTCAGGTGGACTCTTTTTGTTACAATGTTAATCAGGATAATACTTGTTATATGACATGAAAATAAATAAAATGACTGATTGACTCGTGTTTGGCAATTTTGATGTATAAAGCTTGTGCTAATTCATCCAACCCGGCAGACCAACAGCGACAATGAATATTTTATAACAATTATTGACGTGAGAGTCACGCATCACCATTTTCTTAAAGTAATCATAGACATGAAAAATATCATATAGTACATGTATGATCGCAACTAAGCTGTCAAATCCCAGCTATGCGTATTTCTCTTCACTTCCTTTGTTCCTCGGTTTATTTTCTTTTATCGAGTTTATTCTGGGTATTGTCCGAGTTTTTCATTTTTATTAAGGTTAAATTTTGTATTGATTTACTATTAAACAGTGTTATATAGTAATTAGTATTTGTTACTTAGTTTAAATATAGTTAATTAGAGTGTGAATTGCTGATAAGATGATTAAAGTTTTCTTAAAAAAATAAAAATGTAAGTGAAAATGTTGATTTTTGGTGAGTCTTTACCTCATTGGTTGTAATGAAACTCTATAGCTTTTTTTTTTCGCAGCTTTTAGTTCAAATTGATATGGTAAAACTTAGTTTCAAGTTAATGGGATGTCAATTCCAAGAAACTTGTTTTGCACAACCAATTGATTCCTACAAAGTTCATGGGAATTAAACATAATTGATATAGAGTTGAATGCAATTGTGTTTGTTACAGTGAAGGCATAGGAATATGAACCAGAAATTTTATTGTTATCACTCAAATGACATCTCTTTCTTCTGCATAGAAAAATTGAGTTGAGATGATCTATAATTTATGATTTAATATAAATTAATTTTTAAATTAAATTGTAAAGACATTTTAATTAATATTTATGAATAATTCATAATAATAATTATTTTACTATTAATTTAACAACTAAATTATAATTAGCACAGTTATATATATTAAATCACTAGTAATTATATATGGGTATCAAAACACTTAGTTTCTAATCAAAATATTTACCTTAAAACATTTCTTATCGTGAAGATAACAAAAAAATTTAAAAAATGTAAATATTAAAATAACTAAAATATATCATTAGCTCATTTCAATTTTTTTCTAAATATTTTACTTTTGTCTATGATTTGTGATTTAGTGCTAAATTGATTGAATTTAATAGCTACTTTGAAAAAATCCAGGAATAAAGTTGTAATAAATTAAACCACTTTAACAAAATTCATACATTATTTCACACATTATTCGAGGAAAGAAGATAAAACGACTTTAACAAGCCAATTGAAAGATGAGAAATTGAAGACTAACTTCCATTGGGATCCTCATAATATCCAAGTGGAGTTTCAAATCCTTTGACCTACAAAAATAATAGACATTAATCATAGACACAAAAAAATGAATTAAAAACAAACAAAACTTTTTGAATTCAAAACATTAATTTCTTAAATCCTTGAATTCAATTTCATGTTAAAAGATCAATTTCTTGAATTTTTGATATACTTGGAGGTAGAAATTACAAAAACTATGCTTAAATAACACAAATTCAACAAAGTTAGGGAAAAAATGGTCACAAGATCCTAAAAATTAGTAACTATACATCAATAAAACTTTCTTAATAAAATTAAGAATGAAAAGCTCACAAAATTCTAAAAACTAATAACTAATTATCATAATAGTTATTAATTATAAAATCTGTGTAAACAAGAAAAAATTAAGATTAATATAATTGGAATTGAAAATAGAGAAAAAAAATAGAAAAGACAAAAAAAATTATAAGTCAAATTAAAAAAAGTAAGAAAACTAAAAAAATATTGGGAAAATATTTGTTAATTATTTTTTCCCTTTTAAATTATTTCATCTTAATAAAATCCATAAAAAGGACAAAAACAATATAAGTCAAATTAAAAAATAATAAAACTAAAATAAATTAGTGGAAAAAGTTATATAAATTATATTTTTCTCTTTAGAATTCTTAAATTGAAAATATGGAGAAAAACTGCAATTCATGAACACCGAAAATAAAACAATAAGTTAAATAGAAAGGAAATAATACTAAAAACAAAAAATTATTAACTAATAGAAATGGAAGTTACTAAAATGCCTATAATAATACTTCAACGAATCACTTTGTAAATAAATAAATTTAAATAATAATAAAAATAACAAAAATTGAATTCCTAATATTAAACTATGCATAAAAGTCATAATTTTTTCTAGTAAAAACAAATTAATACGGAGTTAAAAAAAAAAAAAATACATTATACCATACTAAACCATAAATTCTTTAACATTGATACATAATGTAAATGGAAAGGAAAAGAGAAGACTGTCGAGTGCGAAAACTTTTAGTAACTAACCAACACATATCATCAAGAAACAGTAATGATAATAGTTCAAGATGATAGAGATCAATGATAATAGTTCATGATGATAAAGATAAGTTGGAGGAAACCACCTTTATCGGTGCTTTGTTATTGCCACGAAAGAAACGTTACTTGGATTAGGTGGGAGATAGAGTAGGTCAATCCAATTCTTCATATAAACTTGTAGCTTATCATAATTTTTTCCTTTCTTTTATTTTTGTTCAATAAAACTTTATGTGCCAATATAAATGCATTATGTACATGTATTGATTTTGTCTATAGATTCTGTTACGTCCGTCTAGTGCCTAAGTTAGTATTTCCTTGCAATATTCATGTGGGGGCAAATAGCCTCAATTCCTAAAAATATCATGCTCAACGTTAATGAGCTCATCTTGAATTTTTGGTGGGGTTTGAGAATGATATAGTCTAAGCGAGCATTGTGCTACCTCTTGCTTCATAGTACATAACTCTATAGCAATATATTGCACATTGACATGACATTGTATATTGCCAATCCCAATGGCTAAAATGCCACATAGAGTGATTAGGGGAAGAGTGGTAAGGGCACAAAGAGAAAGACAAACAATAATAGTGAAGTTTAAAAGGAAAACCAACCATAATATACTTAGTATGATGATTGCAACAAGAAGAAGAGGTCATGACCAAATAAGAGGAAGAGGAGTCATAACCAAATAATTACACAAATTAGAAGATTTTCACCAATTGCAACAAGAGGAAGAGCTGTCATAACTAAATAATAACACAAATTGGAGGATCCTTAGCCACTTGTGGCACTAAATATTTGGGCGGGCTGCTTGGCACATACCCTCCCATTACTCTTGAGTGGGATAACTAACATGTTAACCCACATAAGAAAATTGCATATTCTAGAATATTTCAGAAATTTGAGAGACCTAAATAGTTGAATTTGATCATATTCTATATATTTCTAGAATATTCTAGAATCTACAATTGAGATAAAGATATCCTATCGACTTCGATCTATCGTGTTACTTCTCAAAATTGATAATTAAAATAAAGATAGCATATCAACTTCAATCTATCATGTTAATTCTCACCCATAAGAGAAAATGTCTCTATCTTTTTATAGATTACAATTTTTTTCAATATAATTTTATTTAAAATTTTACTTATTTTAATACAAATTGGATCATTATTTTCTATTTAAAATCTATATAAATATTTTATTTTTATACAACAATAATTTACCTGAACTTCGACCAAAGTTATATATAATTATTTATATATATATATAGTTATATATAAATAACTATATAACCTTTGTCGAAGTTCCATGTAAATTATTATTTTGTAAAAGTAAAAAAATCCATATCGCTTTTAAATAAAAATAATGTATACACATTTTAAACATGTGTTTGTTAATAAGAGTGTTCATGCAATAGAAACATATATTAAAGGAACACCACAATCACCAATACTCGATGATTTTACTGTAATTCTTGTCCCTATTATGAGTTTTTTTAACTGCGCCTAATTTCGACTAGGACCAGGAAAGAGGAATTCACATTTCTATGGGTTTAATTTGAAACGTCATTTTTATATTTATTAAATATTATATATATATATATAATTAATTAATTTCTATTATACTAGTTTAGATTTATCATAATCCTGGATTTATTGAGAGTTGAGAGATCAAATTTCTCAAAATGTATTTTTTTTTAGTATAAAATTTGAAGAAAGTTTTGCATCTTGTTAGATTTGATCCCTCTCGGCACTTGATAGATCCAGAGTTAAGATGGATCTAAGCTGATTTCAGTGGCTACAAAAAATATGTGGAACATCTAATTCTTCTGATAATTTTAAAATGTTAAATATGTCTAAGATTAATTTGGTCATTTTAATTTTAAATTTTCCCAATTACCTAAGTTTGTTGAGATAATAAAAATTGGTAATAACTTGAATGATGAATATTGATAAAATAAAAAATTTGAAGACAAAATGACAATATAACAATGTTGAATAATAGAAAATGTGAATAATAAGAATGTAGTCAATTAGAAATAGTCTTCACTGTAACCAATCTCAAACTATTTTTTTCTATTATTCTTATTATGACAGTTGTTAGTTTTGCCATATTTTCATATCGATCATATGAAAAGGGAGGTTGAAATCATAGACTATTCAAATCTTTAACTCACGCTATTTTAGTAAATTTCATGCCTTGTCTCTCCAATATTAATAGTATTTTTCTTCAAAATCAATCATTGCGACTTATGGAGTGTTAAACCCCGAGTAATTTTCTATGGTGATTGTTTTCTATTACCTCATTTGAATGCAAAGTGACTAACAATGTTGAATGATGGAAAATGGAAATAATAAGAATGTATTCAATTACAAATAGTTTATAGTTTCAAGAAGCAAACAATTTAGTTAAGCTAATGTTTTATTGAAGATGAAAATTCAAGTATTTATTTATGGTTAAATTACTGTAACATAAATTGGTGCATGTTATCAATATTTTTCTGTGCTTACACTGAAATCAATACACATTATTAATCTAATTACCTTGAAATTAATGTACACTATACACTTAGTTACATCAAATCAAAAGTCAACATCTATTTTGAAATCAATACATCTAATTGAAGCGATCAAATAAAATTAGAAATAAACATCTACATTAAAATCAATGCATCTAATGCAAGCATCAAATAGGATTAGATATCAACACCTACATTGAAATCAATTAATCTAATGATAGGAATAAACTATAATTAGAAATCAACATCTACACTTAAAAAAATGCGTTTAGTGCAAGAAATCAAATAGGATTAGAAATTAAAATCTATATTGAAATCAATGCCTCCAACGCAAGCAATCAAATAGGATTAGAAATCAACATCTACACTAAAATGAATGCATCTAGTGTAATCAATCAAATGTAATTGGAAATCAACATCTACACTGAAATCAATGCATCTAGTGAAAGAAATAAAATATGATTAGAAGTCAACATATACACTGAAATCTATGTAGCTAATGCCAACAATCAAATATGATTAGAAATCAACATCTACAATGAAATCAATGCATTTAGTGCAAGCAATCTTCTTCCCTTTCTCTCCCCCCTACATCTATAACTATATCTCCCTCTATCTCTCCTTCTTTGCCTCTCTATCTCACCCCCCAAACACACACATAGTCTCTCTCCATATCTAACTATCTCTCCCTCCCTCTCTCTATCTTTGTATTCTTCCCTCTACCCCCCTTCCATCTTTATCTCTATCTCCCTCTATCTCTCCTTATCTATCTCTCTGTATCACCCCATAAACATACAAACTCATTTCCATATCTATCTATATATCCCTTCCTCTTCCTCTCCCTCTCTCCCCCCTTCTATCTTTGTTGCCTCATGCTCTCCTCTCTCCCTCTCTCTATTTATTTCTTCTTACCTCCCTCTCTCTACCCCTCCAACTCCATATCTCTCTTCCTCCCTCTCTCCTTCTCTCTGTCAAGTCCTCTCTCTCTTCCTTCCTCTCTCCCCCTTTCTCTCCCACATCCATCTATCTTCCCCCCCCATCAATCTGTGTGTGTGTCTTTGTCCTCCAACTTTATCACTATCTCCATCCCTCTCTCATTCTCTCTATTGGGTGTGGAGCCTAATTATCTTCCTGATTGTTGAGAGATTTTTATTTCAATATTGTTGGATCCATGTTCCTATTAGGGCGATAACATCGGTCATTTGATCACCGTTAGAGGGGTCAAGGAAGGGATGACGACAAATTTTATGAGCCTCCCCAAGTGCGGATTTGGGGCCAGCACCCTCGAAGCTAAAAATAAATGAAAATTTTCCTTGTAAAATATTGTAATTTCGTAGTCAATCTGAGCCATTCATTAGGCGAATGATCTGACACTAGAAGTTATGTTAATTTAGGGTTTTTTTACCTATAAGGCACACCCTCGATTTATATGAGGGAATTGTATTACAACTGTGGATAATTATTATGAGTGAGAGAGAGAGAGGAGACTGTGTGAGAGCAAAGAGGAAATTATATCGTATCTGCTATAGGTTGTATCTCTTCATTTTGCTAGATAATATAAAAGGAAGGACTGATTGTTTCTCCATGGATGTAGCCCAAATTAGGTGAACCACATATATATGTGTCTCTCTTGTTTTATGAATTCATGTATTTGTGTATTTCATTGCTTCGTTAATTAATTTCTAGCACTCTCTCCTTTTCTCTCCCCCTTCTATCCATCTCTCCCTCTTTGTCTCGCTATCTCACACCCAAAATATAAAAATTCTATCCGTCTCTCCTTTGTAATTCCCTCTCTCTCTCTCTCTCTCTCTCTCTCTCTCTCTCCACCTTTCTATCTCTATGTTTTTCTTCTTCCCTCCCCATCTTTCCCTCCAACTCCATCCCTCTCTCCCTTCCTCTCTCCTCTACTCTCTCTTCCCCTCTCTCCCTCCCTCTCTCCTCTACTCTCTCTTCCCCTCTCTCCTATTCTCTCTCAAGACGTCTTTCTCATCCTTCCTCTCTCTCCCTTTCTCTCGTACCTCACTCTCTCTCCTCCCATATCTCTATGTTCCCTCCCTCCCTGTCACTATCTCCCTCCCTATCTCATTCTCTCTCTCTCCCCTCCATATTTTTGTCTCCCTCTCTTTCTCTCTCTCTCCTCTCCTTCTCTCTCTCTTCATTCCTCCTCTCATCTCTCCTTCACTTTATTCCTATCTCTCCATTGTCCCTCCCTCTATGTCTCCACCTCTATTATTATATGTCATTGTTCTTCCCTCCCATATATATCTAGAGTTAATATATATCCTAATATATTAATATATTTTATAGTATAACAAGTTTAAATATATTAAATTTAATATGATGTTAATCCAAAATTATTAAATTTAATAATATTATAACATTAATATTAAATATTTATATTAATATTGATTTTTAATATTAATATTAGATCTAATGATGTTTTTATATAACATGATACCAAAATTATATTAAAAATACATCAAATTAATATTTTCAAATATTACATCTTTTATTACAACTTTGATTTGGAAATATTTTGTCTTTAAAAGTTTTAATAACATAAGAGATGATTTTTCCTTTTAAATGTTCATCTTACAAAGATTTATTTAAAAGGAATATTAAAATGTTTTGGAGCCATTTTATACAAAACTTAAAGGATTTTTTATTCTTTGTGTTGAATTAACCTTTTTCATTTGATTTAAGAAAAGGTATTGGCTTTAGTAAAGAGTAAAGTTGTTTAAAATTTTACCTAATTTGGAATTTTAATGTGGTAATTTTTTTTGTTGAAGGTAAATTTATGATCCATTCAAATTCAACGTATATGATAAACGAACTCTTAAACACATGATATAATTTATTATAAATTCAAATTAAATGTATATAATAGAGGCACCATTAAAATTACTACATACTTGTTAAGAACCACATCGATCTACTGTCTGCAAATTTTTGTTTAGATATTGTTTGAACCATATTTATGCACTATGGTATTTATATAGATTCAATATTTTTTCTCTTTCATAATGTAGGATATAGCTCAATACCATAGATTTTCAGGCAACATTCTCTCCTATTAGTTTCAAGATCTTAACCGAAATCTCGATTTTGTTTTCAACTGTTTCTCACAGTTTTCCACAATATTGAAATATGCCTACCCTATCAAGTGTTAATACAACATATAGAAATTTAAAATATCTCCTTATAATATGGAAGTCATATATTTTACAGAAATTGGTAACAAATTTAATTTTATTATCAATTATAATTTGAACTCTTGTCAATGTAAAAGGATGAGTTTTTAACACATATAATGGGTTGTAGATGATAATTTTTAAAATTATTTTGGATCCAGTAATATATTGTAATGTTTCATGTAAATCATAAACCCTAAACTTAAACCTAATGTAAATGTATAGTTAAAATACAATGTTATTATATAAGACATTAAAATACAGAACAAGATAAATCAAAGACATTATTTATATCTTTCTAGTGCATATCCAATATATATTGTTGAGGCAATATTCATATATGATGTGATGTATCCTTTTTCATATATGATCACACTGAAGCAATGATGAAGAAAACAATCCCAATTAACATCAATGGCCAATCTGATTTCATGGGTATTAACCTTGAAATCCCACAATAACGTTTGGCGACCCAACATATATTAATAGTAATAGACTGGTAATGAAGCTACTCAGGTGAGGCATAATGTTTACTAAAAAACAATAGGTGGATTGCGGTCTATAACTTATTTATCATATAATATAGGGGTGATAAGTTTTATAGAAATTGGTAACATAATTATTTTTATTATAATTTCAACTATTGTCAAGGTAAAAAAATGCTTCCTTGTGAAAATGAACATATCATTATGTTAGAAATTAATTAATAGAGCAATGAAATACACAAAATATTGCAGAAACACAAACACATAAATTCATAGAACAAGAGAGAGACACAAATATACGTGGTTCACCCAATTTGGGCTACGTCCATGGAGAAACAACCAGTCCTTCCTTTTATATTATCCAACAAAATGAAGAGATACAACCTACAATAGATGCAATGTAATTTCCAGTTCACTCTCATACAATCTCATCTCTCTTTCTCGCTCAGAATAATAATAGACATCTGTAATACAATTCCCTCATATAAACAGAGGGGTTTCCTTCTAAGGAAAAAAGCCCTAAATTAAACATAACTTCTACTGTCATATCAACTGCATAATGAATGACCTAGATTGACTATGAAATTACAATATTTTACAAGGAAAAGTTTCATCTATTTTTAGCTTCAATGGTGTTGCCCCCTAATCCCCGCCAGGGGGGTGAGGAGCTCCAAACATGAAACCACAACCATCTAGACCCCCCAGGAAGCAATAGTGGGGGGGGGAAGCTACCCACACCCACCATCAGGGATTGGGATCCAAACACAGTTGAAAAAATGTTCTGAATCAAGAAGATAGTCAGGCTCCACATCCAACACATTCCTATAAATCAAAATTCCATACCATAATCTCATTGTATATAACATGAATTGATAATTTGGAGTGAGAAAAAAATCTAGATAACAAAGAATATTTGCAAAATATTCTATCAAAGATCACACTAAAGAAACAACCATCGAATCTCTAAATTAATTAATCTATTTTCCATGTTTAGAACCTACTTCGAAGTGGAGTGAGCATGAATCCAATGACTAAGGAGAAGATAAAATCCAAGTAGAATGAACACTAATCTAGCGAGTGGGAAGAACACCAATTAATTGTTGTGTTAATAAATGTTTAGTTGTTGATTTTTGTTTAACCCAAAATTATTTATATGGTTATCTAGATTTTTATTTTGGTTGACATTAGGGAAAAACATTTTTATACTCCATATTGAGCATGTACGTACTTACACATCTCGCTCATACTGGGTTGTAGAATGTGCCTCTCGATGCAATTATCATGTATCAAAATTTTTATTCAAATTTAAGTTTTACATTTTTATAAATCTTATATATGTAAAAATTAATCAATTATTTAGATGAATTAAAAATTTAATTAGTAGGATTAAAAATGTTTAAGAGCCATTTCACTTGACATTGTTTTTCTCTCCATTATCTATGACTATGATTATGGTCAATTATTTGACATATCTAAATACAGGGCTAGAATGAAAGAGTGTTATTCAATTAATATTAATAAGGATGAGGTGAAGAACATGCATATAACAAAATATGTGGTTGTTCAATTATTTATTGGCCCTAGAAAAAGTGAACCCAATGATTTAAGAAAGAAGTTTCTTTGTGTGGATCATTGCACATTCTTATGAAGAAAAAAATAATTGAATGGATTGGTTGTTTATGGTATTTGATAAACCTCCTTCTAACTGAAGATAGTTCCTTTTGTAATTTCTTCATAAATTATGGGTTGAGTTTATTATGGGTCATCATGTCAATTATTTTAACATTTGTTGTAATAGATTTTCCGGATCCATGCCATTCATCTTACTTTTCTAAATCGACATTTCGACCATACAACTGAGGTTCATCATCAGGTTTAACCTGATGATGAACCTTAGTTGTGGGTTCAAAGCGTTGATCTATAAAAGTAAGATGAATCATATGGATCAAGAAAATCTATTACAACAAACTAACAATCTCAAAATTCTAAAATCTAAAAATATTTTAACATTGATAATTTCCATGTGGATAGTCTTGGATTTGCATAGGATTGGGAAATACCCTAGAATATCCTATTAAAAGGGTTGTTTGTGCCTAAGAAAATGATCTGAAATGATCATAAACTAAAAACTGATGTAGAATTGATTAACCTTTAATGATTTGAATGTTAACTGAAAACACGGAAATTGAGGAAAAGTGCTTGAGAAGAACACTTTACGATAGATGATTAAACATAAAATCAATGCACAACAGAAGTGAAAATAGTAAAAACATAGTGATACCAGACAACAAAATTGATGACAGAGTTCATCCCTGATGGACTACGTCTTCGGGTCCGCTTTCAAGATGGGCGACCATTTTTATTAGGAATGAGAAGAAGGTGTTGATTACACAGAGAATTGATCAATCTAAATATGCATATAGGAACTTCTGATTAGTATCAACAGATAGCCCTCTAAACCATATTTCCAACGCTTCTTACGGTTTCCAAAACTGACCTTGGATGCTCCCGTAACACTAAAAACAAAAACCGCCTATGTCCTCCAGAATCTGCATACAAAAGTCAAAAACCACTCCCCTTTTTTCAATGAAGGAAAATTCGCCTTAAAAAGGCCTGTAGGTACATGATAACCTCCTTGGGCTAGTTTAGGGATGCATAAGCTGAAAATAGGGTTTGTTGAGCTAAAGTCTTGTCATGGTAAGACACCTTAGGTGTTGGTTACATGGTGGTTTTATTAAAAATATCATAAAACTTAATTAAAAACCTATAATAGACTTTGGTTTAGCACTGACCACTAACCATTAGCTGATCGGGTGGAGTTGCTCCTGTTAGCACATGTGAACAGAGGTTCTTTACCCTGGCAGTTCCGATTTTCAAACTTCGGTGGTTACGGTAGTAGTTTCGCTGATGGTTCCATATCTCCGTTCACATCGCTACGGTTAATGCTTTGGTTAACAAACTGGCAGCTTATGAAACCCTGACGGTCACTGCTAACCCTTATCCCCTCACATGCCGATTAGTTTTCGACACGGTCAAGATTGGCAGTTAACCCCACGCCGATTGATTTGATAACCCCGACGGCCTATCGGGTTGTGATCACATGACTTTCGATGTGGTTAGTCCATCCGCTTAGTCAGAGGTGACGGTTTATGATTGTTGGATGTTAATTGTAATGTTTTTTGCAATATTAAAACATATATCATGTCGGAGGGTTATTAGAGCTAGGTTTTAGGTTTATTTAACACATAGTTTGGTAGGTTTAGGGTTAGGACTTTAGGTGCTATGTTTGTAACATGGTTTTTGATAATGCAGTAGGTTCTTAGGTCTTTAGGATTTGAATACATAATATTCAATGTATTTTCAAGGGGATGATACATAGTTTTAAAGTGGTAGGCTAGGTTTTTGATGTAGGATTATGGTTTTTAACAATTTGATCAGCCATTTACAATCAGTCATCGGTAAGTGACATTAGCAACATTTGTCACCTAATGACGAACTTGTCGACAATGTGACATAAAACCACACACATCGTCAACACTAGCTACCTTTGCGATGACAACCCTGATGATAGACCTATGCCATGGATGACACCCATGTCGAACCCAAACCTGAAAAGTCAGATGACAAAACACATGTCGTCGACCAATCCTGGGGGAGCTATCGATGAACACAAGTCGATAGCCAGGTACAAACCCTCTCAACTGAACGCCATGTAAAACCATAAACACTACCTGAACAAACTGATCCATAACCAACACTGTCGAAGCTGAATTGAAGTGATGACACTTGAACACCTGTACAATTGAATCAACAGAATCCTCCTGGATCATTCCTCTCCACTTGAAAGCTTTTGGACCACAAAATTTTGACTAAACAATTAATCCATGAGGGTAGAACTCCCTCTCTTTCCACCTTGACTTGACGATGTACCAATACATTCAATCAATCACCTGTAATTGATGACCCTGATGATGCTGACCATGGCACTTTTCGATTCGGTGACCTGTTTCTTCCATCTGCTGTATACACAACTTGCAATAATGGGCAAATAACCTGTTATCAACATGGAAATTGAATTCTTTCCATGAAGAATCATGAGTTAGTGATTCACAAAATTTGAAAACAGTCTCTACTGAATGTTGTTTAATACCATCAACATGTATAAACAATCTACTTTGTGGAATGACAGAGACAATCAAAGATATACTTGAAACCAAACCAGCTACTTGAATTGACATACTTTCCTGATGCCTGATTACTAAGTGAACTTGTTGCACTGAACCTATCCAACTATAAGGTGAAATTTGCTGCAACTTAGTTTCAATCTAAAAGTATTGAATTAGCTGTTGATTTGTTTGAATCACTTTTCCTTCATTTATTAAATGATGTTTCCATTGATTAGCACTTTCCTCTAATGCATAAGTTCCCATTAAACACTTTGACACTGCTTTATAAAAGGCTTGAATATGAAAACAAAGAGGTTTCCACTCCACTTGAAAATAGTTTTCCAAACTCTTCAAGACATGACATGGCAACACAATACAAGAGAAATTGAACACTGACTTTCCCCAATACTGACTTGCACCCCTGAAACTAAAAATAAACATACCATCTGAAACAAGTCTGTGATTAGACTGACATGTACCATTCCCTGCAATACACTGCTAATGATGAGAGTTTCTAGAATTCAGTTGAATGAATGAGTTGAGAGTCATTATGTCTTTAAGAAGATGTTCATAGGACATCAAATGTATCTCTTATTTCTTATCCTGTTTATGAATACAATTTCTTGGAAAATAATTAACCACCTTGACCAATTGATCTATAAACTAAATCTCGCATTCCGAACAATCATCATTATGTTTTTCCTTAATAAACATGAGTACATATTTACTTGAACTTATTAACTGCTTAACTCGATTTGTAACAATTAAATCCAAGTTTGATTTGACTTTATCTACCCCACTGCATCTCTATCACAAAGATAAGGACTTCCTAAGACAACTCCACATATGTCTACTGGGACCACATCTAACTCCACTTCATCAATGTACTTAGATTGAATTGCAAATTTTAACCGACACTGCTTTGTGACATGTATCTAAGTTGATTTATTAATCCAACCTAATGGGTATGGTCTTGGATGATTTTGTGTCTCCAATCCCAATTTATTTACTATATGTTTAGATATTAAATTTTCTTGCGATCCACTATCAATCTTTGTATGCTTAGAAGTTATCCTCATGTGGAGGATTTATGCTTGAAGAAGATGCAATAGTTTTCGAGCTTGAACCAGTTTGAGAAGTTTTACCTATCGTAACCATGGTAGTTATCCTCCTTTCATCACCTGAATCTAAACCTAGATCTTGTTGGACTGCTGCAATGGCCTTCTTTTCATCCTTCTCCTTAAGGAACTTTTAAAGCTTAAGTTCTGGATGAAGTTTCCAACACTTCGATTCATCATGGACGATTCTCTGGCAATGAGAACGAGTAGGTCTTTCCTTTTGAATGATCGTTGATTTCTTTCTCTTTGAATTGTTCTTTCCCTTATTGTCACTAGAATCTTTGGTTTCCAACTCTTGGGATGACTACAATGAAAACTTGAATGGTCTTCCACCTGATTCAATATGTATGGCCTAAACACACACCTCATCAAAATCAACAGGATTAAACATTAATAAAGTATGCTGCAAATATGAATGTAAACTGCTGATGTATTTTAACAAAGTTTCACGTGTATCCAATGAAATACCAAGTGCCAATGCTTTCGTTCTGAACTTTTGAGTAAACTCTTGAACACTCTGCCCTTTACCTTGCCTCAGATGCGACCAATCAATAATAGCTTTCTGCATGTATCCTAAAGGATATAAATGTTTCATAAGAGATTTTAAAAATTTAGACCATGACGAGATGACTTTTCCTTTACACTTTACATCTAGCTGAGTTTTACTTTCCCACCAGATTAAAGTTGTTCCCCCCATTCTAAGTGTAGCTAATTGAATTTTAGTTTTATCGCTAGAAATGTTCTGAAGGCAACAATACACTTCTAATTTGTTTATCCAGTTATCCAACTTTATAGGATTCATTTCGCCATCATAAACAAGTAACTCAAATTTAACATCAAGTTTCAAAAGAGATGTTTTCTTAGGTTTCTTTTCCATTTCAGATTCTGTGCTGGAAGAAGAAGAAGAAGAGGATGATGGAGATGATGGAGGTGAAGGTGGTTTATCAGTCTACCTTTGTCCTTCTTCGATGGCTTTGAAGAAGAAGCTATATCTCTCGCCTTCTTGTCTTCATACAATTCTCCCAACATCTGTTGCATGGTTAAGAATGCCTGTTGAAACTGTTCTTCACTCATCTTAGTTTCAGTGTTTTCACCTGCATCAAGTCCTGACATGGTCAATTTATGATTGACTCGTTGCTTTCAAATCTCTCGCTTGATCTGATCAAGGATTCCTTCTCCTCGTTGTGACTTTGACTTGGTTAACATTCAATGGAAAATTCTACAAACGCAACTTGCTCTGATACCAAATTATATGATCTGAAATGATCATAAACTAAAAGATGATGTAGAATTGATTAACCTTTAATGATTTGAATGTTAACTGAAAGCACGGAAGTGAAGGAAAATTGCTTGAGAAGAAGACTTTACGACAACTGATTAAACATAAAATCGATGCATAAAAGAAGTGCAAACAGTAAAAACACAGTGATAACAAACATCAAAATTGATGACGGAGTTCATCCCTGATGGACTACATCTCTGGGTTTGCTTTCAAGATGGGGGACCGTTTTTATTAGGAATGAGAAGAAGGTGTTGATTACACAGAGAATTAATAAGTTTGAATGTGCATGCAGGCACTTTTGATCATTGTCATCAGATATCCCTCTGAACCATCTTTCCAACGCTTCTTACAGTTTCCAAAACCGACCCTGGATGCTCCCATAACACTGAAAACAAAACTGCCTATGTCCTCCAGAATCTACATACAAAAGTCAAAAACTACTCCCCTTTTTTCAATAAAGACAAATCCACCTTAAAAAGGCCTGCAGGTACATGATAACCTCCTTGGGCTGGTTTAGGGATGCATAAGCTAAAAATAGGGTTTGTTGAGCTAAGGTCTTGTCATGGTAAGACACCTTAGGTGTTGGTTACATGGTGGTTTTATTAAAAATAGCATAAAACTTAATTAAAAACCCATAATAGACTTTGGTTTAGCACTGACCACTAACCGTTAGCTGATCGGGCAGAGTTGCTCCTACCAGCGCATGTGAACAGAGGTTCTTTACCCCTGCGGTTCTAGTTTTCAAATTCCGATGGTTACGATAGCAGTTTCGCTGGCGGTTCCATATCTCCATTCACATTTCTACGATTATCACTTTGGTCAACGAACTGGTGGCTTATGAAACCTCGATGGTCACTGCTAACCCTTATCCATTCACATGCCGATTAGTTTTTGACGCGGTAAAGACTGGCGGTTAACCCTAAGCCGGTTGGTTTGATAACCCCGATGATCTATCAGGCTATGATCGCATGACTTCTAATGCAGTTAGTCCACTCGCATGGTTAGAGGTGACGGTTTATGACTATTGGATGTTAATTGTAATGTTTTTTGAAATATTAAAACATATAACAGGTCTGAGGGTTATTAGAGCTAGGTTTTAGGTTTATTTAACACATAGCTTGGTAGGTTTAGGGTTAGGACTTCAGGTGCTAGGTTTGTAACATGGTTTTTGGTAATGCAATAGGTTCTTAGGTCTTTAGGATTTGAATACATAATCTTCAATGTATTTGCAAGGGGGTGATACATAGTTTTAAAGTGGTAGGTTAGGTTTTTGATGTAGGATTAGGGTTTTTAACAATTTGATCACCCATTTACAATCATTCATCGCTAAGTGACATTAGCGACATTTGTTGCCTAATGACGAACTTGTCAACAATGTGACATAAAACCACACACATCGTCGACACCAACTACCTTTGTGACGACAACCCTGACAACGAACCTATGCCATGGACGACACCCATGTTGAACCCAAACCTGAAAAGTTGTACGATAAAACACATGTCGTCGACCAATCCTAGCGAAACTGCCGATGAACACAAGTTGATAGCTAGGTACAAACCCTCTCAACTGAACGCCATGAAAAATCATAAACATTACCTGAACAACTTGATCCATAACCAACATTGTCGAAGCTGAACTGATGTGATGACACTTGAACACCTGTACAACTGAATCAACAGAATCCTCTTAGATCAGAAAATTCCTAACGAACCCTACCTTAGCAACCTTAGCTTGGAGATAGGATTCAAGCCATTAATACTACAATACTCTCCTTGACATGTAGTCTAGTTCAACATAGTTCATTTGTGGTAGCTACCCATGTAGAGCCATTGTATGGTGATGTTAGGCCATCAAGTGTAGGGCCTTCAAGCCACATTAATTCTATACCATGTTTTGGCTAAATTAAGTGACAAGGGTTTGCAAAATTCACTAATCTAGAGTTTGTGGTCGACACATACAAATATTAGAAATAAAACTAGAAGCCCTAGCTTTGAAGGAAATGATCCATTCTAAAAAATATATTATTCAATAAATAAAAACAACTACATAAAATAAACAACAATATGAAAGAGTGAATGGAATACTCTACAACTTAGTGGAGAATCATTTTACAACATATGGAGAGAAAACATTGGAGTATATGGTCTCCTTGGCCTCCTCCTTAGGAGGGATTATTATAATATTATTTCCAAGTGTATGATTGAATATTGGATCCCCTCCTTTTGGTCTCTAAATGTATTGGCGAGTGATACCAAATGGTCTCCACAAGAACAATGGTTAAATTGGTTGGCTAGAGAAAATCCAGTAACACTTTGTTACTCTCAATAATGGCCTAGAAAATGGGCAGAATCTCTTGAATTTATAAGTGAATTTTGATGTGATTATCGCCAAAAACCTGTCTCAAAAGCTTGATATGGATCACAGAAGAATTAATTCAATAACTTTAATAAAGTCAAAGATTATAAACGATGATTATCTGACCAAATCAATTTCAACTATTTCTTTTATTATTATTTTTTTCTAGATAATTTTAAGAAAGAAAAATCATATAATTGTTTTATGATGTAAGAAATAAAAAAAGGGTGGGTTTATGAGATTAGGAAAGTGAAAATAACTTAGGATTAGTGAAATGAAGGCATAAAAGTTGTTTTAGACACATGGAATGCATATTATAGTTGTATATTTTGGTAAACTTACCAGTTTGGTCTAGGTGATAACACCATGTACTACATTTGGCCAAGTTGGATATTTGTTACCAACCCAGTAGTTCACTTTAATGCTTTCAATGCAAAAATATTTGTTATGGCCTAATAAAGGATCATATTTAGAATAGTTTCTTGAAAAAGGTTAGTATGAAAGGTATTTAATTTTGTAATTGACAAATATTTAGTTAACATAATGTTAAGAGTATTTGTAATTATCATTTAATTTTTGGATCACATAGCTCCTATCAAATGTTACACCCATGTCTAGGTGGAAATGCTCATATTTTCCTAGATTTAATGTAGTAGTTACAATGCCACATTCGATTGGGGCACTTCACACACAAGTTTTGGATGTGTTTATGATTTTTTAATTTCTCCATAAAGTTGAATTAAAGCTAAAATTTAGATATGTGTATAACTATAACCATAAATAACCTATAAGAATTTCATTTTTCTATTTAATTAAACTATAATTAAGGGAAACACCAATATATATCAGTGGATGTAAGCTACAATCCTTTTCCTATATTTATTTTAATAAGAATCACATTTGAGTGTGAAAAACCAAACAAACTCTTGAATACTTGAATTCCAATTCACTACTAGCCATTAATAGTTCACTCTAAGAATTTTGGGTCAATACATTTCCTTAGAAAATGAAGTTTGTTTAGTGTTTGGTCTTCTAGCTTATGGCTTGTCATGGAAATATCATTTTTCTAGTAGGTGTAAGGATGGTGGCTCATATATATTTTCTGCAACTTATCTCAAGGAAGTGGGAAACCCCAAATTCAATTACTCTATTCACTTATTTATTATGTGGGGACTAGCTTTCCATGTCATCTCAAAAAATTAATTGGTGACCAAGGGCTCTCCTTTTGAAAAATTTTGTTGCCTTTTTTACTAAGTGCTCACCTGGGGTTTTGTTATCTTCACTTCATTGTTCATCTTCCTCTCCCTCTTCTCATTCTATATGGTTTTTTCCTTGTTTTGTTTAGTGATTTTTCCTTCTTACCTATGAATTGTCCTAGAAACCCAATATTTTTGGTAGGTGTAGGGATGGTGGCTCATTTATTCCATCCCACCCACCTTAAGGAAGTGGGAAATGCTATATTTCCTTAAAATGTTAGATTATGTAATGAACACATTAAATACATTATGAAAAGAAGATAAAATAACTAACATCAAAGTTTGATGCCTTGAGAAAAATCATGTATCCTATGCTAGAGCTAACTTCAATCCTTTTTAGGTTTGATAAAAATTAGTTATACAGTGTCTCTAAAGTGAATTTCAAGCTTGTGAAACATACTTCACAGTTAGATTACATTGATTGCACAAAATTCACATGCATAAGCAACCATGTCCACTCCATAAATTTATGTTAAAATAAGGCTCTAATATCGTGCTAAAAAAAAAAAAATCACTAATAAAAGATAGACACCTATTTTGTGGTAGAGAAAACATAATTAGATAGGAACTTGTGAGTCCAATCAATTCTTATATTACATGATTTTACAAGGTATTGCATTAGCCATATATTGGTGGCATGGTCACTCATTGATATTTCACATTAAACATGAAAGGATTTAGAAATGTAGTATTAGCCCCCTTTAGATAGTAATTCTAGCTCTAGCATTACTATTGCGTTAGTTATAGACCAATAAACCACCATATAAATACCATATTAAATATTAATCTCTAAAGAATTTTATGAATGACTATATCTACTCAGTGAAAAACTCAAAAGTCACAAATCTAGGTAAGACATAATGCTAACATAAAGAACAAGATACATAAATGGTGACACTCTACATTTACCATGGTGCTAGACTTTAGTTCAATTTCCATGAAGATGCATGTAGCATAATAAATATTGAGAAGAGAATACATAATGAAAACTACCTTGAAGACACAACGCTTGGAGTATTAATTGTAGATTAATTGTAGACAAGATGTGCTTGTGTCACATTATGGCGAGACCTTTTTATAGTTGTGACACATAGAACCCATGTGTTGCACCAAGAAGGGGTTTATTATTTTGCTTCAAAAGATATATATACAAAGAGAATAATTTCATATTTTATTATCTTCTTTATGTAAATGATTTTTCATGTTGTGGCCATGGTGCACATAAATCAATATATGGAAAAGTAATAAATACACATACCTATCTCTCTAATCATGAATTCAACTTTGTGTAAATGATCTTAAACATTTACTATGTAAGAGACTCTTCTCTCCTCCAACCTTTAAACATGAATATTAAAAGAAATATTCGCTCACAATTATATATTAAGGTGCATCAACTCTCTAAATTTCGAATAATTTGAGTATCAAAATTGAATCTACCAAGTTTAATTGAAAGCCAAATGGATTTAATCAAAATAAACACTAGTTTCAAAACTTCATAATAATTACATCCATAGCTACATGCACCTCAAGGTGGAATTCATTTTCACTACCACATATTCCAGATTGTAGCTACCTTGTAGCCTAATAATTTTTATTGTGTATGCATATATAAGAATCAAAGACATCAATTTGGAGGAATGTAGTTATCCTCCCCACCTAATTTTTGTTCTTTTAATTGACATGCTAAGAGCTTAATGAGCATATTATTGTAATGGATTCAAACATATTTGTTGACCGACCTTGTGCCTTAATTATTCTAGGGTTACTTGGGCACCATACTCAAAATGAGGGAAGTACTTAGTAAGTTTTTGCAAGTTTGTAACTTATGGAAAAAAAGACTAGATTATGTTTATATATATATATATATATATATATATATATATGTGTGTATGTATGTATATGTCAGGCCAGGAGGTAACTCCACGAATTGAATTGTATTTTGCATTAAGATGGAACATGGATATATACATGGAGAGAGATACTATTGAGTTTCATCTCCCAATGTCTCTTAGTCTTCTAGTTCTCTTTATTTTTCTATTTAAAATATCTACATGGTTTTACCTAATCCAAAATATTAGGTGTCAACATTCCCACACTTAATATGAAGGGATGTTGGTGAGTCCAAGCATCATTTTGAATCTTTCAAAATTTTCGCTTCCAAGCGCTTTGGTGAAGATGTCTCCAATCTGCTCAGTTGTGGAACAATGGCATAGGTCGATTGTCTTTTACTCAACATGATGTCGAATCAGATGGTATTTTGTATTGATGTGTTTCATTCGATCATGGAACTTTGGGTTCTTGACCGAATTTATTTCATAACAGTTGTCAATCAAAATAGGAGTTGAATGCACTTGTTTCTCCCGTAAATCCTCAAGAATTTTCTTGAGCCACACAATTTCCTTTGTTGCTTTAGCTATTGCCACATATTCTTCCTCAATTGTGGAATATGCTAGAACTGATTATTTGTGTGACCTATGGGAGATAACTCTTGATACAAGACTCATAACATAACCTAAAGTAGATGCCACAACTTATTTATCTCCATCAAATTCTAAATTAGAGTATCAAATTAAGTTTAATTTTCCCACATGTGTATACTTAAGTCCAAAGTCTTGAGTTCCCTTCAAGTACTTTAGAACTATTTTTGCAGTAGACCAATGACCCTTGCAAGGCTTTTGCATAAACCTGTAGAGGATTCCAACAACAAATGAAATGTTTGATTTGGTAGTAGTTAGGTAGTTGATCTAGGTGGATATTGGTGGCCACCCACCTATTCCACCTAGATCTCCAGTCAGTTTCATATGTTTCCTTGTTTATTTTAGCATTTACTAATTTTTGTAGCTTTTCGAGTCCTGAACTTCCAGAGAAATTTTGACCCCATAAATGATATCTTTTTTAGGTCCACTACCTAGGCCTATGGAAAAACATGTAGTATTCTGAGAGAACTTTCCAGCAAGGTGTCATATGTGCCAAATGAAGATAATATGACCAAGCTATAACCCCGGGAAGTTGGTTGCCCAACTAACTCCAATGAGGCCCACAAACTCTTGGTGTTACATCTCCTGGGGTTAGGGTTTTCTCATGTTTCCTAATAATAAATAGGCCCTTGAGACTCATTGTAACATATTTCAAAGGCATGTGTCCACCACATCTCTTCTCAAAGACAAGCTACCATCGCCCGAGCTATCTTATTTCCATTCTATCTGTAAGCATAGTTCAGTATTTTTCTATTAATGAAATGAAGTGTTTTTTTGTTGCATCTCCGTATTTATGGTTGTGTCTATAATTTGTTACATTCCTATTTAAGTTTAGATCAGTGGTATCAGAGCAGTCTACTATTTCTCTATTTTTCTGTGCATGTCGCCAATGAGGTCAGGGCATAAGGAGTGAGGGCTCGATTTAGTTGAACTGCTGCAAGATCAACTTGGAAAACCCCAATGACCTCCCATGGTGGAAGAAAAGAAAGACAAGGGAGCATGAGATCCTTTCAAAATGTTGCTCGAGGAAGCCATCGAGTAACAGAGGAACACAATGTTGGATAAAATTTCCTAGATCTTTTGACGACTACCCACAGGCGACACATCTTCATCCATCAGCCGCTCTAGAGGTGCCACTCCTTTTAAGGTACAAGTTAACTTCAATATTCCCATATTTGAGGGCCTGATAGATGCAGACACCATAGATAAATGGTTAAATTTGTTGGAAGGATATTTTTAGTTCACAACTTTTTCAATCAGGAAAATATTACTTTTGCAATTCTCAAAGCCACCCCACATGTCAAGGACTAGTGGTAAACCTAATGTGAACAAAGAGACAAGAATGAACCCTCACTATTTTCAGCCGCACCTACTTGATATTATATCCGAGATGCCATCAAGGGACAAGATTACCCTTTCGGGAGCTATGAAGATAAATACATAAAGTGGACCACGCTACGACAGGGAAGGGACCAAGATGTGCCAGAGTTCACAAATAATTTCCATACCCTTCGCGTGAAGCTGGGTACAAAGGATATTAAGAGGAATTCGGTACTCAAGTACCGTGGCTATCTACCCAAGTAAATCTAGGATGAGATGGAGTTTTTGGACATTTCCTCGCTCAGCATGACATACCGATACACTGTCAAGATTGAGAAGAAGTTTAAATAGAAGAAGTGGGATTTTGGATCTGTAAATCCAAAGCAAGGAAAAGGCACCCCCAAACCATAGGGCAAAGGACAGAGCCAAGGCGGGGCTACCCAAGATAGCCCGCTGAAGCCACAAGCAAAAAACAACATGACGAAGACAAAGAAGGACATGGGAAAATGGTGTGAATTCCATAAGAGCTCCACTCACAACACAATTCAGTGTCGGGCCAAGCAGTCACTAGTGGCCGAGATGAAGGCCACTGAATCCAACACATGTTCTGACTTTGAATCAAAACCTAATAAGGGGAATGAAAAATGGAAGTAGATCATTGATGCGGAGCCCAGTGCCACCATGGCCACCACCAAGATCCAGAAGATTGAGCTTGAAGATCCAGAGGAGGGGGAATGCCTCTTCCACTCATAGATGTGGGTGAAGGGTTCTCCGTTGAAGTTCATTGTCAATAATGGGAGCCAAAAGAACCTCATTTTAGAGAGGTTATGAAGTAGCTTGGCCTAAAGACTACAACACATCCATAATCATCCACCATTGGGTGGCTTCACCAAGGAAGAGATCTTTGTGTCAACCAACAATGTCACCTTCCCTACAACATCAATCCCTTCACGGATGACATACTATGCGATGTTTCTCCTATTGAAGTTTGTGATGTATTTTTAGGACAACCATACTGTGGAAGCGACATGCTGTATATGAGTCTAGACTTCACCATGTGATTATTACTTTGGCCAAAAAGTTGTATAGGATATCGAAGGTAGCCTCGCCTACTGCCATCTCTTTGATCACTGCAAAGAAATGTAGTAAGATCATTTCCCAGACTAGGAAATTTATTCTCGTTATCATTCACCTTCAGGGCAAGAAGAAGGTTGTGGCCGTGACTTCCATGTAGGGCTCCTCTGCATAGCAGAAAAAGATGGACAAGGTCATGGAGGATTACAAGGATATTTTTGCCGCACCTACAGGGGTACCTCTGCACTGTCAAGTCAAGCACTCCATCGAGATAACCCTAAGTATGCCACTACCAAATGGACCGATCTATCGATGCTCTGCTATGGAGAATGATGAGATTAGGAGGTATATTAAGGAATTATTGCAGAAAGGGCACATCAGGCCAATCTCATCACCCTGTAGGAGCCCAATTGTATTGGTACAGAAGAAGGATGGGACTTGGAGACTCTTCATTGACTATTGAGCGCTAAACAAGATCACTATCTAGAATAGGTACCTAATTCCACAGATTGATGACCTTCGAGACTAGCTCAAGGGGGCCAAATATTTCAGCAAGATTGATCTGAAGTTAGGTTATCACGAGGTGCATATTGAACCCTCTGATGTGTGGAAGATTGCCTTCAAATCCAAGGAGGGCCTTTTCGAATGGTTGTTCATGTCGTTCGGATTGATGAATGCCCTACAACCTTCATGAGACTGATGAACAACATCTTGTGAACCTTCACCAATGCATTCATGGTAGTGTATTTAGAGGATATCTTGATCTTCAGCCAGAGTTGGGAAGAGCACCTCCACCATATTTGACAGGTCCTTCAAACCCTGTGACAACACAAGTTGTGTGCTAACTTGGAGAAATGCACTTTTGGCCTGACATAGGTTTAATATCTAGGGTACATCATTGATGAGAAGGGTGTACATGTGGACCCATCCAACATACAAGTCATTTGGGATTAGCCAGCCCCAACCACTCTAACAGAGCTCCACAACTATTTGGGTCTTGTCAATTTCTACCGCAGGTTCATGTTGGGGTTCTCCCATATCACTTGGCCTTTAAGTCAAGTCACCAAGGGCAGAGCGAATGATTTTTTTTTTTGGCATGAAATCCAACAAAAGGCATCTTTTGAGTTGAAGAATTGCCTCTACTCTACACCGATGCTCACATTACCAGACCTGCAACAACCATTTGAGATTGAGACAGACACCTCCGACTATGCGATTGGTGTAGTTCTTACTCAGCATGGGCATCTAGTGGCTTACCATAGTGAGACACTTTCAAACAAATTATGAAAATATCTCACTTACGAAAAAGAAATGTATTCCCTTATGCAGGTCTGTCGTCAATGGAAGTATTACACTCTCAGGAAGGAAACGGTCATCCACACAGACCACTGACCCGTGCAGTTCATATAGACACAAGGGAAGCTGCAGAATGATCGTCATCAAAATTGGTCCACCTACCTACAACAATTCCATTTGAACATTAAGTATAAGAAGGGCAACACCAATAATGTTATTGATTGCCTCAAGTGACCATCGTCATGGCATTGATCACTGTGCTCGACTCTTGTGGACACAAGACTTCGGGGTGGCAACATATTTACAAGAGTGATCCAGAATTCGACATCACATACAAGAAACTCCTTGAAGGGAAGAAAGTTCCAAATTTTCACCTTCAAGATGCACTTTTATGCCACCTACGACACATATGTGTTCCTTTAAGTGAGCATGCCGAGATGATTTGAGAGTCGTACTATAGTCGGGTCGCTGGACATTGCACAGTAGAGAAAATAGTGGCAGTATTGTAGAAGCACTTTTATTGGCTAAAACTTCGTCAAGATGTTGGGAAGTACATTAGATCCTGCATCGCCTGCACCATTTCCAAAACAACCATCAAGAAGAAAGGCCTGAATAATCCTATACCTACTCCTAGTCAACCTTGGGAATCTATCTCCATGGATTACATGTCGGGCCTTCTTTCTACTAAGCATAACAATGATTACATTTTCATAGTTGTTGATATATTCTCTAAGATGACCATCATGGCGTCCTACAAGAAGAGTATCACAGCAAAGGCCACTACTAAGCTCTACTTTGAGTGAGTGTGGGTACACTTTACGACCTCACAGTCCATTGTCTCATATTGGGACAACATATTCATAAGTGCATTTTGGTCCAGTCTCTGGTTGATGTTGGATACAAAACTTACCAAGTTCACAACTTTCCATTCCCAAACTGATGGCCAAACAGTGGTTGTCAACAAGATTATCGTATACATTTTTTGCATGTACAACTTGAAGCATCCACGCACGTGGGATGAAAGTCTTCCTTATGTCCAACATAGCTACAACATAGCTCTCCACAACTCAACAGGCCACAACCCCTTTAAGGTAAGGTTGGGATTTCAGCCATTATGTCCCATTGATGTGGCAATACCATTTGCAGCTACTCAGGTATGTTTAGCTCACATCGTGTCTGGAGCCGAAAGGGCTAACAACCTCATTGAGTGCATTCAACACATCTGCCAATAGATCCATGATATATTGAATAGAGCCAATGTTAAGTAAAAACAACACCATGATCAATATCGAGTGCCACATAATTTCTAGGCGGGCAATAGAGTTTGGCTACATTTGTAGAAGGAGTACCTCGCTAGACCCTACTGCAAGCTTCACCTACTTTGATATGGGCCATACCCATCACCAAGGATTTTGGTGACAATTATTTCATGTTTAGCATCCCACCATTCCTTGGTCTACACGTAATGTTCAATGTAGACTACCTTTGGCCATACTTTCCACCATTGTTGGACACATCCGACATTGTAGAAAAACTCACACTGATAGAGCTCAACCCTAACTGTATGGAATATTCCAAAAATGATTAGATCATGGACACATAGATCAAGAACACTCGCCAATAGAGGATACAACTATATCGAGTTGTTAAAGTAGGCCAACTCTTTCACTAGGGCAAGTGGTTCACCAGGCACTAGGTTCAACAGAAAATTACTCACCTCGTCGAGTCTCTACATGCAATGGGGACCACTGCTTCCTAAGGGGGGAGGAATGATCTAGGTGGATATTGGTGTCCACCTTCCTATTCCACCTAGACCTTCTAGTTGGTTTCATATGTTTCCTTGTTTTTTCGGCATTTACTATTTTTAGTATTTTTCCAAGTCCTGAACTTCTAAAGTAGTTTTGACCCCCTAAATGACATGTTTTTGAGGTCCACTACAAACCCATAGTAGTAGGAAGGGGCCTACAACAAAAAATTTAGTAATCAGAGAGAAATTTCCAACAAGGTAGCGTATGTGCCAAACGGAGATAATATGACCAAGTTACGACCTCGGGAAACTAATCCCAATGGGGCCTATTAGCTTTGCTACATACCTTGAGATTGAGGGTTAAATACAGGTGTGGCCATGTTTTTTGTGCTTAAAGAGGGTTTGCATCAGTCATCACATTCTCCTTCACTCCGCTATACTCTCATAACCCTGCGACCTTTGTTTTACCTCTAAAACCCTGTATAAACCCACTTTCCCTCAGGTCCCGGGGCGCAGAGTTTAAACCATCATATAACCGTAATCACATGACCACGCGCCTTCATAAGATCTTTCCCCGTCACATCTGACAAAACCTATGCGATTAAACCCCCGCCGTCAGATCATCTCTGCCGTGATCGAACGACGTTTGCTCTTCCCGCGCCCACAAACTGACCGCATGTTAACTCACAATCAAAGTGGTTTTCATCCCTCCTCGTCTGCCACGCATCGCACGATGATTGTGATCGCTTGACATTGTGCGTTTAATGCTTCCCTCCCAATGGCGGTGTGAATAATACCGCTTACCACCCATCCTTCGTCCCCACTCGTTAACCCCTATGCATGTCCTCCACCCGATAACCGTTGGATCTGCCCTCCCAAGATCCAACGGCTCACGATCATATTTGCTCTCATTTCTTCCTGATACCTCCCACTGAGAGATCTCCGTCATCCATTCATTTGATCCAATGACTGATATCCATTCCCCATCCTGCTCATACGTCTGCCATGCAGTCCTCTCGTCCACAACCATTCCATACTCCTGAAAGGACGAAGGTGGCCAGTGTTTAGTACTCTGCGTAGTTACTCCTCAACAACCACATTCAACAGGAAGGATGGCCGAGAAGGAAAAGGACCAGCCTCGAGTAGATAAATGCATTCAGCAGTTATGGAATTTCATCCATATGACACTCCACCTGCCCGAGAAGGACAATAGAGCACCCGAGAAGATCAAATTCATTCATTGAAGCAGGCAGATTGCACCAGAGACTCCATCAGACAGTTAAAGTGGTTGGTGGTCAATTATGACCCCTCCACACCTAGAGTAGCAGAATATCTTTGTAATGAAACTCTATATATACCCAAAAAATAGATGTAATCAAAGTTGATGGTTGTTCTTTTGATGTAAGGTTCAACTTCTGGAGACTGTAACTGCTTTGATACTTGTAACATCTTGTCTTCATTTTCAGCTAATACAAGCTTCTTTTGCTATTAATTACTCACTTTCCATCTCTTTTCTGTTCTAGTCTGTGCTTGATATGCATTCTTCCTAAACTCTTGATGTTTAGCATTAGAGGAGCTGTCATCCTACCTCTATGTCTAAATCTTGCATGTATCAGTGAATGTGTTATTTAGGTTTCTTTTCACCCAGTTACAGAGATTTTTCATCCTATTTGTGCACTAGGGAATTTTATTTGCAGACCTTTTTACTTGTTGTAGCCGGCCATCACAAGGTCCTATGCATCTGCTAGTGTGGTCAGTGTTCTCCATATTCACCCAATCTTTAAACTATGAGTAATTGGTGGTCTAAAGCCTTGTAGTCTGGGGGTGTTCATGCATGTCTGGAGTCAAGTAAAGTAGAAGTGGTTATTTGGCTTGAACAAGCATCATTCCTTCCATTCATCCATTTCCAACATTAAGTTGAGTTTGTAATGTTCTTGAGCATCTCTGAGCTACAACCTAGGAGAGTTTCTTGGGGTGATAACATTGATTGATGCCGTTGCCGGGGAGAGGAGACTGAAGCTCAGCTTCCCTGGGAAATGACACAGTTCCATACTTTGATGATAAACAAAGTCTGTACACATTTCTGGTTGTAATCATCTATCTGGCGACTCTACTGGAGAACCAACTTGGTGGCGACTCCACATTTCAGTTCTTGCTCAGTTTGTGAGGCATACCCGGAGAAATCCTCAGAAATCACCAGATGACCTAGTGCTTGACCCTGAGAAGATTGCTAAGTAGAAGAAAACTTCACATAAAGGAGCATCAAGATCAGGTAAGTCTAAGAAATGTTATGCATCTCTAAAAGAAAATAGTACAGCTGAGGATACACAGTTTGAAGATTTAGAGCCTAGCATTGTTAGTGAAGAAATACCTTCAAAGATTCATAAAGCTCCTTGTTTGGTCAGTTCTCCTTTGGATCTCAGTCCAAAGAAAGCCTCCCATACAATCCATCATTTTCCTTCAGTTCTTTCATCTATTTCATTACTTCCTACCATTCAATCTGCCAGTATCCTTCCACCTATCCCAGTCATGGCAGGTCAGCAATCTCCCATGAAGATGGAAAGAATCATAGCTGCTAGGTATGGACCCCTAGTCCTACCTATTCCTTTGAATGCCATGCCTACAGGAGAATATCAGAAATATATGCCCAAGTTCACTGGTACAGAGGGAGTAATAGCTGAAGAACACCTTGAGTCTTTTTATAGTTATGCTAATAACCTTGATATCAGTGAAGATGATGTGTGGATGAGAGTGTTTGTCTAGAGCCTCGATAGAGAGGCCAGAAAGTGGTTCAGGGAATTTCCCCATAGGTCCATAAAAAACATTGAAGCATTGGATGATGCATTCTTGAAACAATGGGGAGATAGGAAAGATCTACTCTATTTCCATACAAAGTTTGGAAACCTGAAGAGGGAGAATGGGGAATCATTTCCTGATTTTAATAAAAGATTTAACCGTATGTATAGTAAGATACCAGCTAAAGTAAAGCCTACCCCCACCTCTGCCAAACTCACTTATGCTAATGCTTTTGACTCTGATTTCTGCCTGCTCTTGAGAGAAAGAAGATGTGCCACTCTAGCTGATATGCAAGATGCAGCACTAGAGGTGGAATCAAATATTATGGCTATAGAAAAGCTTAAAATTCATGCTGATAGAAGGAGGCAGAGAGGTGAGGCTTCTTCTTCCTTTTCTTCTTCTTCAAAACCCAAATTAGATAAAATGAATAAAATGATAGAGTCATTAGCTGTTGAGATATCTAAGCTGAAAGTTGAGCAGAGTTCTGGGAAAATAAGGTTTCAAAACACATTTGCTCCAGGAAATCCAAATCCATTCAGAAGAGCAAATGAACAATTACAAATCATTCAAAGGGGCAAACAAGCAAATGAAGAACAAAAGGTTAAGGATCCTTTCTAGAGTGTAGTCATGGAGGAGGAGCAGTTTGAAGAAGAGGATGAAATCCATTGCATGGAAGATAAAGGTAGTGCTACCTTTTTGACATTGGCTGCATATGAAGAATCATTATTATCGGACCAAATCAGTCAAGAGTGGGACAGAGAGGCTATTCTACAGACTGGTGAACAACAAAGATATAATCTAAGGTCAAAAGAAAACAATGTCAAGGAGAACCCTGCCCAAAGAGCTGTTGTCCAAATAGAGCAACAGAATATCAGACAGAAAAGACCAACAGCTGATCCAGGCATCCTCAAAGCACCAGCTCAAGAGGTAAGAAGTCCTGATAAGTCCCCTTCCCCTTTCAGTTTTGAGTTAGAAGTCCAGAAGTTAAAAATATCTGTGCCTGTGATGGAACTTGTAAAGAGTGAAGTTTTTAGAAAGCCTATATTTGAGGCTCTTGAGCTGAAAGCCACACAAACCCCCACTGACTATGTCAATTTGCAAGATGATAAGCCTGCAGTTGTGCTTAGCCCTATGATCGAACCAACTGATAATAATTCTCCATCATTTTATGTCTCCTTGACCATTTATGACAAAATCCTCCACAATTGCCTGCTAGACACAGGGGCCAGCCACAATTTGATGCCTAAAGCTGTCATGGAAGAGTTAGGCCTTGATATTACTAGACCATATCATGACTTATTCTCATTTGATTCAAGGAAAGTAAAATGCCTAGGATTGATCAAAGACCTGGCCATTACCCTAAATCAACTGCCCATGAAAAGTATGATGATGGATATTGTGGTAGCAGATGTCCCTCCCAAGTTTGGCATGCTGCTGTCTAGAGGATGGATTAGGAGATTAGGTGGGACATTACAGAATGATCTATCTTATGCCACTGTCCCAGTTTTTGGAGGAGAAAGCAAGAGATTGTATAGAGAAGCACAGCTGGCATACGTCATCAGTGATGAGAGGAACCCTTCTAATCATCCCATATATGCTGTGGACACTGATTTTGGAGCTTGTATTCTCCAAATTAAAGAATCCTAGAAGGCCTCAATGCAAATCAAGAAACCAATCAATTAGGCTGAGAGAGAGCAAGGAGGTCTGGTTTGGGAGATGTTCTTTGATGGGGCATGTTCCAGGGAGACTGCAGGAGCAAGGGTGGTGCTGATATCTCTAGAACAAGAAAGCACACATTTGTCTTTTAAGCTAGCTTTTCAAGTCACAAACAATATAGCAGAATATGAGGCTCTGATATTGGGCCTTAACGTAGCCAAAGACAGAGGAATTAGAAACATAAAGGTGTTTGGAGATGTTGATCTTATCATTCAGCAAGTGAATAAAATAGTCCAAGCAAAGCACCCAAGGCTAAAAGCATACAAAGATGAGGTATGGAGACTTAAAGAGTCTTTTGATAATGTTTGTATCTCATATATCCCTAGAGCCAAAAACCAGCTTGCTGATTCTCTTGTTGTGTCTGCTAGCATGTTTATCCCTCCCATGCCTCCCAGACTAGTTTATGAAGTCCAAATGAAATATAAACCATCCTTTCCTAATAACGTCTAGCATTGGAAAGTTTTTGAGAATGATGATGAAGTGAATAGGTTTCTGCAAGTCATTTATGAATTTTCTGAAATGAAAATTGACCAAGAGATTGAAGCCTTAGAAGAAAGTCCCCAATCCCAGCTTAGAAACAAAATTGGCAAAGATAGCATTGTCCAACTGCCTAGTAATCATATACCTAAGGGTCTAGTTCCTTTAGAAAAGCTGTTTGACCAAAATGATGTGCCTTATAAGGTTTCCCAAAAAGAAGAACAATCTGTTGTCTGTAGGCATAATATAGGGAGTTCAGATCAGCCCAGACACATAAATCTATCCACTCATTTGTCTGCTATCCAAAGTGCTGAATACTGCAATTTAATGAAGCAATTCACTGATGTCTTTGCCTGGGAATATAGTGACCTGAAAACATATGACAAAAAGATCATCCAGCATAAAATTCCTTTAGAGAAAGACACCATACCTTTCAAGCAGAAGCTGAGACCAGTAAATCCTTTGCTCCTTCCTCTAATTGAAAAAGAAATAAAGAAGTTACTAGCTGCCAAAATCATAGTTCCTCTCAGATATTCAAAATGGGTAGCCAATTTAGTAGTGGTAAGGAAGAAAAGTGGAGAAATTAGGCTCTATGTTGATTTCAGAAACTTAAACAAATTCTCTAAGAAAGACAACTATCCCCTACCCAAGATGGAGCATTTGCTACAGAAGGTCTCAGGGGCCAAAGTGATGTCTTTGCTGGATGGATTTTCAGGGTTTAACCAGGTTGCTGTACATCCAAATGACCAAGAGAATACTACATTCACCACTCCTTGGGGCACTTTTATGTATTCCAAGATGCCTTTTGGGCTGATGAAAGTTGGAGCCACCTTTCAGAGAGCTATGGATATAGCATTTGTAGGGGAGAAGGACAAGTTTGTCCTTATTTACCTTGATGATATAACAGTATACTCCAGCAACCATCATAACCATTTACAGCATTTGAAGAAAGTGTTCCTGATGTGTAGAAGTTTTGGGATTTCAGTCAATCCTAAAAAGTCACAATTTGCTTTAGAAGAGGGCAGGTTGTTAGGACATGTTGTTTCTGCTGCAGGTGTCAAAATTGACCTAGAGAGAGTAAGAGCAATATAGACCTTACCTGTCCCAAGATCAAAGAAAGACATCCAGTCCTTTTTGGGCAAAATAAATTTTGTGAGGAGGTTTATCCCAAATTTTGCAGAACTTGTAAAGCATATTACCTCCATGTTGAGAAAGGGGTGGGAGATAAAATGAACTGATTCAGCAAGAAAATCCTTTGAGTCAATTAAGAAAGCTATTATGGAAGCTCCCACTTTAAAAAGTCCAAATTATAGCTAGGAGTTCCATATATTTTCATTTTCCTCTGATGACACCCTTGCAACAGTTTTATTATAAGCAGATGAAGAAGTCTCAGAGAACCTAGTGGCATTCTTCAGTAAAACCTTAAGGGATGCTGAGCTGAGGTATGATATTATTGGAAAACATGCATATGCTCTTATCAAGTCTTTGAAGGCTTTCAGAATTTACATTATGCATTCCAAGATAATTGCATATGTACCCTCTACTTCAATAAAATATGTCTTAACACAGCCTGATGCTGATGGAAGAAGGGCTAAATGGATTGCAAAGCTGATCGAATTTAATATAGAATTGAAGCCCACCAAGCTTGTCAGAGGTCAGGGCCTTGCCAGTCTATTGGCTGAAGAGAATTGCAGAGCATTGGACATAAATCTCATAAGCACAGATGCGGAAAATGGTCAAACAGTAGAAGAAGCAGCTGAACTAGGAAAAAATCAGTCATTGGCAGAAAATCTAGCTTCTTGTGATTAGTACTCTACCATAGCTCAATTCTTGCTGAAGCGAGAAACCCCTACAGGCCTTAGTTCAAGACAAGTCGGAACTGTTAAGCTCAGGGCAGTAAAATATTGCATTCATGAAAATCTGCTCTACTGGAGGGATCCCTATGGGATCCTGCTAAGGTGTCTGGACAAAGGACAATCCATTGAGGTCATGCAGTAGTTCCATTCCAACATATGTAGAGGACATCATTATTGGAAAACTACATCCCACAAAATCCTTAGAGCTGGGTATTATTGGCCCACCTTGTTTGCTGATGTCTTCTCATTTATTAAATCATGTGACAGGTGCCAAAGATTTGAAGGGAAACAACAATTGAAGTCCCTGCCCCTAAAACCAATACATGCAAATGGCCCTTTTCAGCAATGGGGATTGGATTTCATTGGAGAAATCAATCCACATTACGGTGGCTAGCACAGATGGATCCTAGTAGCCACTGACTACTTCACTAAATGGATTGAAGCGATCCCTACCAGGAAGGTTGATCATAATGTGGTCATGAGGTTTCTGATTGAGCATATCTTCACTAGATTTGGTTGTCCACATAAATTAGTCACAGACAATGCAGCAGCCTTTAGGGCAAGAGAATTGGTGGACATGTGTGACTCAATGGACATTAAGCTGGTTAATTCCACCTCATATTACCCTTAAGGCATTGGTCTAGCAGAATCTTCCAAAAAAAGCTTGATAAGGATAATTAAAAAGCTGTTGGAGGACAAAAAAAGAATTGGGATTCTAAGCTCAAATATGCACTATGGGCTGACAGAGTGACCATTAAGAGATCCACAGGGAATTCTCCATTCAAGCTGGTATATGGCACCGAGGCTGTGTTTCCAATCCAGTTAACTCTCCCTGTGGGAAAGTTCATACAAGAAGAGCAGAATGAAGAAGAAGATATGGAAAAAAGGACCACTGATTTAGTAGAGGTACATCAGATTAGAGAACAGTTGGTTGAAAGGTCAGCAGCACATCAGCAGAGAATCAAGAATGTTTTTGACAGGAGGACAAAATTAGATAACTTTCAGGTTGGGGACTTAGTTCTGAAGTGGGATGCACTGAAAGAGAAGAAAGGAAACCATGGGAAGTTTAATGCCTTCTGGACAGGGCCTTTTATTATTTCTCATATCCAAGGAAACAACAACTTCATACTGCAAAGTATGGGAGGGGAGACAGTTTTTGATGGCCCAGTTAATGGACACTTTCTGAAAATTTATGTTATTTAAGGTCTTTTGGCCTTAAAATTGTAAATATGTTGTTTTATCTATTTTAGTATAGGCTCAATTAGACTCCATGCCCAATGGAACACTAGGAAATTTTTCTAATTTGTTTTCATAGGAAAGGCATTAATCTGCAAGTTCTTGAGACTTCACAGGGAGGATCTCATCCCCAGAAGGAGCTAGTGTTAGCTCTGCTACATACTTCGAGATTTGAGGGTCAAATACAGGTCTGGCCGTGTTGTTTGTGCTTAAAGAGGGTTTTCATCAGTCATCCTTCGCATTCTCCTTCACTCTGCTATACTCTCATAACCCTATGACCTCTGTTTTACCTCTAAAACCCTGTATAAACCCACTTTCCCTCAGGTCCTGGGGCACGGAGTTTAAACCATCATATAACCATAATCACATGACTACACACCTTCACAAGTTCTTTCCCCGTCACATCTGACGAAAACCTGTGCGATTAAACCCCCACCGTCCGATCATCTCCGCCGTGATCGGACGACATCCGCTCTTCCCCTGCCCGCAAACTGACCGCATGTTAACTCACGATCAAAGTGGTTTTCGTCCCTCCCAGTCTGCCACACATCGCACCATGATTGTGATCACTTGACGTCGTACATTTACCACCTCCCTCCTAATGGTGGTGCGATCAATACCACTTACTACCCGTCCTCCATCCCTGCTCGTTAACCCCTATGCATGTCCTCCACCCGCTAACCGTTGGATCTGCCCTCCCAAGATCCAACCGCTTGCGATCATCTTTGCTCTCGTTTCTTCCCAATACCTCCTGCCGAGAGATCTCCGCCGTCCATTCGTTTGATCCAACGACTGATATCCATTCCCCATCCTGCTCATACGTCCACCATGCAATCCTCTCACCCACAACCATTCCATACTCCCGAAAGGACGAAGGTGGCTAGTGTTTAGTACTATGCATAGTTACTCCTTAACAACTGCATTCAACAAGAAGGATGGCCGAGAAGGAAAAGGACCAGTCTCGAGTAGATAAATGCATTGAGCAGTTATGGAATTTCATCCATACGACACTCCACCTGCCTGAGAAGGACAACAAAGCACCCGAGAAGATCAAACTCATTCATTGAAGTAGGCAGATTGCACCAGAGACTCCATCAGACAATTAAAGCGGTTGGTGGTCAATTATGACCCCTCCACGGCTAGAGTAGCAGAATGTCTTTGTAATGAAACTATATATATACCCAAAAAACAGATGTAATCAAGGTTGATGGTTGTTGTTTTGATGTAAGGTTCAACTTCTGGAGACTGTAACTGCTTTGATACTTGCAACGTCTCATCTTCATTTTCAGCTAATACAAGATTCTTTTGATGTTAATTGCTCACTTTCCATCTCTTTTCTGTTCTAGGCTGTGCTTGATATGCATTCTTCCTGAACTCTTGATGTTTAGCATTAGAGGAGCTGTCATCCTACCTCTGTGTCTAAATCTTGCATGTATCAGTGAATGTGTTATTTAGGTTTCTTTTCACCCAGTGACAGAGAGCTGTCATCCTGTCTGTGCACTAGGGAATTTGATTTGCAGACCTTTTTACTGGTTGCAGCCAGCCATCAGAGGGTCCTGTGCATCTACTAGTGTGGTCAGTACTCTCCATATTCACCCAATATTTAAACTCTGAGTAATTGGTGGTCTAAAGCCTTGTAGTTTGGGGGTGTTCACGCATGTCTGGAGTCAAGCAAAGTAGAAGTGGTTATCTGGCTTGAACAAGCATCATTCCTTCCATTCATCCAATTCCAACATTAATTTTAGTTTTTAATGTTCCCGAGCATCTCCGAGCTACAACCTAGGAGAGTTTCTTGGGGTGATAACAGGGCCCACAAACTCTTGGAGTTACATCTCCTAGGGCTAGGGTTTTTGTTGTTTAGGGTTTTCTCATGTTTTCAATAATAAATAGGCCCTTAAGCCCCATTGTAACATAGTTCAAAGGCATGTAGCCACCACATCTCTTATTAGAGATAAGCTACCATCGCCCGAGCTATCTTATTTCCATTTTGTTTGTGAGCATAGTTAAGTATTTTTGTATTAATGAAAGGAAGTATTTTTCTACTACATCTCTGTCTTTATGATTGTATCTATAATTTGTTGTGTTCATGTTTAAGTTCATATGAGTAGTTGAGACTTCCTATGAGATGTCTATAGTTTGTTGCATCCTCAAATTATTTTCCTTTAGTGGATGTGAGGTTTAAGTTGTGTTCCATTGGAGTAGTTAAAGGATTGCACTAAACCATGCCAAGCTTGTTCAAAACATCTCCAATTGACTTCTTCTGAGAGAGGAATATAAAATTTGGATGTTGAGTTACTTCAATACCAAGATAGTAGTGAACATAGCCCAAATATGTCATTTCAAAACCTTTCCTCAATTCCTTCTTTATGGATGCAATGTATCTCTCATTGTTCCCTATCATCAGAAGATCATCTACATACACCACAAAATATACAACTGTTTTACCAAATTTCTTAATAAACAAAGTTACATCATCAAGATCATAATGTTTGAAGTTGAGTTTCAGAAGATGCTCAGTTAACTTCTCGTACCAGGGTCACGGTGTTTGCTTAAGGGTATACAAGGATTTTACAAGATTACATAATTTTTGTTCCTGACCCTTCACAACAAATCCTTCTAGTTGGGACATAAAATCATTCTCTTTCATATCTCCAATCAAGAAAGTAATGGTTACATCCATTTGATGGACTTTCCAACTACTCTGAGCTGCCAATGAAAAGAGTGTCTGGATGGCAGCCCATTTTTTTATTGGAGAAAAATTCTCCTCATAGTCAACCCCTTCCTTCTATGTAAAATCTTTTGCCACAATCTCAGCGTTATGCTTGTCAAGTGAGCCATCTACTTTATATTTGTTTTTTAAGACCCAGTTGTAGCCAATTGGTTTGGTTCCCAATGGAGGATAAACCAACGTCTAAGTGCCATTCTTTATCAAGGCATCATATTCTTTATGCATCACTTCTTTCCATTAATCATGAGAAGTGACTTATTTGAAGGAAGTTAGTTCAAAATATGTAGAAAAATTCAATTCACAATCATAAGAAACATCCATATCAACCAGTGAATGAGGATTGTCTACATTACCTCCATTCTATCCGCTTGAGCTTCGTATTCATGTCTTTCCAACTACATCATGACGAACACCTTCAAGTGTCTCTGTCAACGATTTTGGAGGAAATTTCTGAGATGGCCTAGGCTACTTAGTTAACTAAGTTGGGGCTTTATAAAGATTAGTCTCCCAATTTTGTAAATCACATCAGTAAAGGTGTCATCTACATTAGTGGATGGATCTTCATGCGGGGGAGAGAGTGCTTCAGAAGAAGATTCCACAGATTGATCGAGCATAGGAATCCCCCCTTCAAGATGTGGAATCTCATTATCAAACTCTTGAAAAGAATTTGCATGTTGGAATCTATCCAAGCAATGAAGCTGCCGCTCAACAACATTGTCATTCTTGGAAACTTCAAGAAAGATCACATCCCTAGATATTATAAATTTCTTACTCACTTCATCACAAAGGCAGTATGATTTGGAGATATTTGAGTACCCCAAGAAGATACATTTGGGACTTCTTGCACCGAGCTTGTTTCTCTGTTCCTTGGGTATGAAGGCATAACAGGTGGAACCAAAAACCCTGAGATGCCTCACCAAAGGAATGTGGCCATACCACATTTCAAAGGGAGTCTTGTTTTTGATAGCATTAGATGTACACCTATTCATTATATACACAACACATAGATCACCATCAACCCAAAACATCAGTTTAACATTCTTGAAAAACATCATGGAACGTACCATATTTAAGATTGTCCTGTTCATTCTTTCAGCTACTCTATTATGTTGGGTATTATACGGCATAATTGTTTGATGCTTGATCCCATGCTAGCAAAGATAGTTTCCAAATTCATTTGAAGTGTATTCTTCTGAATTATCAGTGCGAATAGAGCTAATATGAGACTGTGCATCATTTTCAATCCATGCATGAAAGTTCTTGAATGTTTCAAAAGCTTCATATTTGTTCTTCAATAAATAAACCCAACACATTCTAGTGTAGTCATCAATAAATGTCATCATATATTTATTATCTTTTGCAGAAGGAACAAGCATTGGGCCACACAAATCAGAATGAATGAGTTCAAGTTTTCTATGTGCTTTGGAATGAGAATCATTAAAATATTGTTTGATGTGTTTTACTAGAATAAAAACATCACATTTCTTAAGTTTCCTAGGAATAGTAGGAAAACGAGTAACACCATTTTTCTTCAACAAATGAAGGTTGTCATAGTTCAAGTGTCCAAATCTAGCATGCCATAAAAGAATTGATGGAAATGTACCTTCATCATAGTGAGAACTATATGATAATTTCTATGCAAGAGCAGAGGTTCCTTGTAGCTTCAAAAGTCTTTCTTCTTCTATCCCCATCATGACAAGTGAGCAATCTGATGCTTTTATGATCTCAAACTTGCCATCAAATATATGAATGGAGTGTCCTTGCCGGCAGATGTGGACCAAAGAAAACAAGTTTCTCCTCAACTCTGGGAGGTATAGAACATCATGTAGAAGAAAGTTTGGAAGACCAGGAAATTTTAGCCTAATAGTACCAAGCCATAATGGCTTGAATTTGGAATTGTATGCAAAGTATAATCCTCCATCAACATTATTAGTGAATGCTTCAATCTCTCTTGAAAGTCATGTAACAAGGTACTCCTGAATCAAGCAACTAATCATCCTTCCATGAAGCAAGTGAAGCATTGAATAAGTCTTCAGTTACTCCAATGTTGCAATCTGCCACAAGATAATGAGCATACTCAAGTCCTTGCCTTTACATTTCTTAGGTGATTTACCTTTTCCTTCATTTCTTCCCTACTCAATTTTGTCCCAAGGAAGATTACATGGGGAAGCATCATGTCCTTCTCTATTGTATCGTATGCAATGAAGATCAAACTTTTCTCCTTGGAACTGTCTGCCCCCCTTGCCTCTAAAATTACTCCTTCCTCTTACTCTTTGGACACCTCTTCCTCTAGAAGAATATTGTGCATGATTCTTCTCCTTTTGTGCAAGGCATACATATTCTTTAGTAGAATAAGGAGCTATATTCTTCCCAAAATCCTTTTCTCTCTTAGCAAACTTCTTTTCGAGGGAGTCAAAGGTAATCTCCTTAAGGTTGTTGCTTGCTTGCAATGACTCAAGATAATGTGAATAGGTGGGATATAGTGCCTCGACATAATATATGAGAGGAATATATATTTCAACACCAGTGGCTTTTATGTCATGCATAATGGATATTACTTCTGGTTCTAAGGCAAGAGGGTCATCATTTTTCAACTCGAGACTAAATAGCTTAATCATCAATTGAACAACTTCAAGTTCAGAGTGTGAGCCATACAATTCCTTCAACTTATTTAAAGCTTCAATGGAATTTGAAAATTGCAAAATATGTCGACTCACCTCTTGATTTACTGGTGCTGCAATCAAGGCATAGGCCTTGATATTCTTGTTTTCCCAAATTACAAGCTCCTTATCTGAAGTGGGCTTTTCTGGTGCATTCTCTCCTTCTCCTTCACAAATCCCTTTCCACAACTCATTGAAAATGAGGGTGGTTTTTAACTTCTGGGACCACTCAAGGTAGTTCTCCTTGCTAGTGAGAACTACTCCCACTATGGATATTAGTGAATGTATCATATAGTCTAGTCTAACAACAAAACATTTCAATGGGTGCAAAAACGTTGATGTATTTGTAATAAAATTCAGTGTCCATGTCTTCAAAACTTCATTAATATACCTCCATCACATGTATAATTCATATGGCATATCAACCATTCATGGTTTCAGCCTTAAAAAATATATATCCTCCTCATATACCACAACCTCTTTTTTTCTTTTTTTTTAAAATCATATATATATGACATATATGAATCATATTCAAAATTCGATTCAAACAAAAATTCAACCCAAACTTTAAACCATTATATAACCACCAAACAAAGACTTCATACGATCTTCATGGAATTCACGCAACATATAAAAAATAATGACCATGCCCATAATTTTCAATGCACAATCCAAGCAACGTTAGAACAAAATAGTCATATTTTATTTCACCATTTAAAGCCACATATAAACTCCAAATGTACAGTTCAAATGCAACACCACGAGACTTTGTACCATGCAACACCACGAGACTTTGTACCATGGTTACGCTACACCATGGTTACACTGGAGGCACCATGGTTACGATGGAGGCACCACAATTATGTTGGAGGCACCATGGTTTATCAATGTACCAAACAAAATATCATTCCAAAGTTTCTTGTAATGCATGATTGAACACAATCAAGGCCACCACTCACACCATTCATAGGCCACAACCATATATACGCAACATTGTTCACATTCTTCTAGGATTGTTCAATGCTTTAATAAAAAAAATATTCCAAGGATATTTCAATTTATTTACAAAACACTCGATGTAGAGGGACCAATGTATTTCATTGCCCTCACAAGATTTTAATCAATACACAATGTGTAGAATAAGGGGACATTGATGGATAAAGGACAAAGGATTCAATGGACAACGAAAAAATAAAGAGTTTTAATGGAAAAGAATAGAGCTTGCACCATGGTTTTGTCACTCAACCTGATTCAGCATTTCGGTCAACATTACAGAACTCAGGCAACACGTAGAGAAATTGACAAAAATGAAAAATTTTAGAGCTTCCAAAAATGGTAGAAAGGATTTACAGGAGCACAGTGAAGCTAAAATGGAGCTCACTCTGATACCATGTCAGGTCAATAGGTAACTCTACAAATTGAATTGTATTTTGCATTAAGATGGAACATGGATATATACATGGATAGGGAGACTATTGGGTTTCATCTCCCAATGTCTCTTTGTTTTCCAATTCTCTTAATTTTTCTATTTACAAAATTTACATGGTGTTTGCTTAGGGGGTTCTAACCCAGGTTTCGAGTTAGTGGTGCCAAACAAATCCCTACACTACTGGCCCTTTCGGCATCAATCCGAGGTGCGCGGACTGAAATCTCACTCGAAGAAGTATGGGGGGATGCTGGAACCAAGTTTTTGCACCTAGAGATCAGTGTGATGTCCTTCTGCGGCCTAGATTAGCCTTCGCGCATATCACTAAGCCCTTATGGTTTATCATTGTAACTTCCTTTAGTTGGCCTCTAGACCTCCGTGACGGTCTATGAATGGCTTTTGTGAACCCTAAACAAGTGAATTAGCTACTTATGCGCATCATAGATTACCCTTAGATCAACATTTACTTAGATCTTCCTATGTGTTCGATAACTTTAATAGGAGGTGTTATGATCTTCACATAATCACTTAACATTAATTTCGTTCAGTTAATTATATAGATTAAGTAAATTTGTGCATCATTATTTCATAAAGACAACATTCATCACAACATATATCGCAATCATACGTAATGGAAGTAAAGAGCTAAAACACAAGAATTTCTGCAATAATCTTATTTATTGATGGTCAATATAGGTTTATAGACTCAATGCTTCCCTATGCACTCAGCTGCAGGGGTCCACGCACTGAATTGTGGACACTATTGTAGGCCTATGTGCAATTAGTTGCAGAGCCTTTCCATCCTCTAAGACTTCTATCTCTGTGCTAGACTTCTTCGCTCTTACCCATAGACTTTTCCTTACTTCATTGCCTTAGACTCTCTAAGACACACCTATTTATACAATCCCATGGTCCACGGACCATGGGTAGATCTCAAAATCTGACTCAACTTTACATAAGGGAGGGTAAAAACCCTTTTTTACTCTTAACTAGCTATGCGCTCTATGACCATAATTTGCAGAGACTTTTCATCTTTTTACATCAAAACTGGGGCTTTTGCCCCAAAATTGACCCCAGTGGACCCCATCCCAATAGGCTCCCAACACAAAGGTTGTGAGTCACCCTCGAGTCACTCAGCGGGTGCAGTGATCTTGCTGTGAAGATCCCCCAGCTCGACCTGTACAACTACTACTTCAGTCGCGCTCTGCGTGGCAGCCTGCTTGACTTTCTCCACTAGTTGTTTTGTGGCTGGTCCTTCACTGGCTCGCTCGATTTTCTGCTGAGTAATCTGCAAATTCGGCAATGTTTCCTATATGATTTCCAAGATCAAGTAGGCTTCATCCAACCAAGGACCTAACCTGGCCTTAAGGACTGCTTCCTTTTCCTGCACAACTTCCACTTATGCAAGGAGTTGTTTTGGCTCGTGCAACTTGGTGAGGTGCTATGCTGTAGCAATAGTGTGTGCCTGATCCAGGTGGATGTTGGTGGCCAACTGTCTATTCCACTTGGACACTCAGCATGGTTTCTTTCCGTTTTTTAGTTTTCTTAATTGTAGCATAATTTACTATTTTTCGCAGTTTTTCGGGTCCTAAACTTACAGAGCCATTTTGAGGCCCTAAATGTTTTTTTTTTGGAAAACTTCCTCTGGTGATTACATAGTAATCACATTGGAATTTGTAGTCCTCATAGAGATCTTTCCAATGAGGTATCATACGTGTCAAATAGAGATAATATGACCAAGTTATGACCCTGGGAAGTTGGCTGCCCAAGTAACCCTAACGGGGCCCATAAACTCTTGTTGTTACATCTCCTCAAGTTAGGGTTTTGGTTGTTTAGGGTTTTATCTTATTGTTCAATAATAAAAAGGCCCTTGAGCCTCATTGTAACTAAGTTCAGAGGCATGTAGCCACCACATTTCTTCTTAGAGGTATGCGACCATTGCCCAAGTTATCTTATTTTCATTCTGTTTGTAAGCATAGTTTAGTATTTTTTTATTAATGAAATGAAGTGTTTTTCTGCTACATCATTACTTTAATGAGTATATCTGTAAGTTGTTGCATTCTTGTTTAAGTTCGGATTAGTGGTATTAGAGCAGTCTACTCTTTCTCTATTTTTCTTTGAATGTCCCCAACAAGGTCAGGGTATAAGGAGTTAAGGCTCGATCTCGTTGAGCCATTACAGGATCAACCTCGCAAAACCTAACAACCTCCCATAGTAGAATAAAAGAAAGATGGGGGGGGGGGGGGGGCAGGAGATCCTTTAAAAAAGTTTCTTGAAGAAGCCCTCGAGTGACAGAGGGATGCAATGATGGATAACTTTGCCCAGATCCTTCAACGGCTACCCACAAGCAATGCATCTTCATCTAGTAGCCACTCTGGAGGCTCCAATCCTTTTAAGGTACAAGTTAACTTCGATATTCCCATATTCGAAGGCGTCATAGATGTAGATGCCATAGATAATAAGTTAAATATGTTGGAAGGATATTTTTCAGTTCATGACTTTTCCAATTAGGAAAAGATTACATTTGCACTTCTCAAAGCCACCCTAGATGTCAAGGACTAGTGGGAAACCTACTGTGAAAAAAAGGACAAGAGTGAACCCTCGTTGTTTTCAGCTGCACCCACTTGGAATTCATTTCGAGATGCCATCAAGGAACAGTATTACCCTATCAGGAGCTATGAAGATAAATACATAAAGTGGAGGACGCTATGGCAGGGAAGGGACCAAGATGTGTTGGAGTTCACAAATAATTTCCATACCATTCACACGAAGCTAGGTATCAAGGATACTAAGTAGTATTTGGTGCTCAAGTACCCCGGTTATCTACATAAGGACATCCAGGACGAGATGGAGTTCCTAGACATTTCCTCACTCAACACAGTGTATGGGTACATTGTAAATATTGAGCAGAAATTTAAAAAGAAGAAGTAGGACTTTGGATCTACGAATTCAAAGCAAGGAAAAGGCGCCCCCAAACCACAAAACGAGGGACCATGCCATGGTGAGGCTACCCAGGACAACCCCTCGAAGTTGTAAGTAAAGAACAACACCACGAAGACGAAGAAGGATATGGGAAAATGGTGTGAGTTCCATAAGAGCTCCACTCATAATACAAGTGAGTGTCAGGCCAAGCTTCACTGGTGGCCGAGCTAAAGGCTTCTGAATGAGACGTAGGTTCCAACTCTGAATCAGAACCTGATAAGGGGATTGATAAAGGGAAGCAGATCATTGATGCGGAGCTTAGTGCCACCATGGCCACCACAAAGATCCAAAAAATTGAGCTTGAAGATCTAGAGGAGGGGGAACACCTCTTCCTCTCACAAATGTGGGTGTAGGGTTCTTCATTGCAGTTCATTGTCGATAGCGGGAGCCAAAATAACCTCATTTCAGCAGAAGTCATGAAGCGACTGGGTCTAAAGACTACAATACATCCACATCCGTACACCATCAGGTGGCTTCACTAAGGACGAGATCTTCACGTTAGCCAGCAATGTCGCCTTCCCTATAGCATCAAGCCCTTCACAGATGAGGTATTGTGTGATGTTTATCCTCTTGAAGTTTCTGAAGTATTGTTACGAAAACCATACTTGTGGGAGCAATATGTTGTATATGAATCTAGACCTCTTTCTCTGATTATTACTTTGGCTAATAAGTTGTATAGGGTACCGAAGGTAGCCCCACCTACTACCATCTCTTTGATCACTACAAAGCAATGCAATAAGATCATTTCCCAGAACAGGAAATTTATTTTCCTTATAATTTGCCCCCAAGGCAAGAAGAAGGTTGTGGCCACGACTTCCAGGTAGGGCTCCTCTGCACAACAACAACAAATGGACAAGGTTGTGGAGGAGTACAAGGACATTTTCGCCTCACTCATAGGGGTACCTCTACACTGTCAGGTCAAGCACTCCATCAATCTGACCCCGAGCACGCTGCTGCCCAATGGACCAATCTATCGACACTCTATTTTGGAGAATGATGAGATCAAGAGGCAAATTTAGGAACTACTACAGAAAGGGCACATCAAGCCAAGCTCATCACCCTGTGGGAGCTCGATTGTATTGTTATAGAAAAATGATGGGACTTAGAGGCTCTGTATTGACTATCAGGTGTTGAACAAGACCACTGTCTAGAATAGGTATCCAATCCATTAATGTTGGCTTGGTGGCAGATCTCCAAATATTTCAGCCCTAAATGCCACCCCTCGCTCCTCTTAACCGTCTCCTGGATATCAAATCATGAACAATGAACCTAATGGTCATTTTCTGGGTATTTTGCATGGTATCTTCTTCCATAGCGTAGCTACCTTCACGTCGCTTCTAGCACTATGAAATCACCCTCTTCCACGCAGCCCCTTTGACACGTATCTCCCAAAAACGGGCAGTGTAGTTTATAGTCTCGTGCTCCCATGCAATTGCCTGGAGCACTAAGATTGTGCTACCATCATGTAGTCATTGAGTCAGATCTCCCGCATACAGCTTCAATCGGCTCCCATTCACTTTTCATGGGAAAGGTTCTCCATTCAGATTTGTGAGCTGAATAATGCCCCCATCTGAGATTTCTTTGATGACATATGGTCCCAACCAGTGCATCTAAAAATTTCCTATAAATTTAGCAAACTTACTATCATATAATAAAACCAAGTCATTTACCTTAAATGTGCCCAACTTGATGTGTCGACCGTGCCATGCCTTTTCTCTCTCCTTTTGTACTTGCTGATGAAATCCAGCCAAGAACCTGTCCTCTTCAAGCTCCATCAACTGCGTGAGCCATTCTTCCAAGGCTTTGTGGTCTTCCATCCCTATGAAAGCTACTATGCATAGACTAGGCATGATATATTCCATAGGCATCACAGCTTCTACGCCATAGACCAACCGGAAAGGTGTCTGACCTGTTAGCTTTTTGCAAGAAGCCCTGTACTTGCATGTCCTAATCATTCCACTGCGCATTGCAAATATTTTTTAGCGCATTCTTTAATATCTTATTGAAGGCCTCCACCATTCCATTATCCTGGGGGTGATATGGTGTACTCTTCTGATGACAAACCTAAAATTCTTCTGTTAGTGTGCTGATTGTTTCATTGAGGAAGTGCATACCACGATCACTCATCAGCACTTTCGGGCACCCAAACCTGGTTAGCACGTACTCAAACAAAAATTTAACTACTGTAGCCCCTATAAAATCCTTTATAGGTTGTGCCTTCATCATCAGGTGAGATACTCTATCGCCGTGATGATGTAGTGCACACCTATTTTCTTACCTAGGGGATGGATTGGTCCTACAAACTCAATAGCCCATTTCTCAAATGGCTGTAATTACACCAGAGGATTCAGAGGAAGCTCATCCCTCTGCAATGGCCTGCCTATTCTTTGACATGCATCGCATGCCCTACAATAGGCTTTAGAATATTTATGTAATGTAGGCCACCACAACTTGACATGCAGAATCTTCTGTGCCGTTGCCTTTCTTGCATAATGCCCTCCTGCAACTCCTGCATGAGCTTCAGCAAGGATGCTATTTCATTCAAAATTGGGCACATATTGTCAGAGTATCTCATTAGCACCCATCTTATACAAATGTCCTGCAATTACTGAGAAGTCTATCGTGTGCACTACTAAATCCTTCTTCTGCTGGCTAGTGTATCCTTCTGGAGCCGTTCTTGTAGCAAAAAAGTGGATAGTATCTGCAAAATAATTGTCTGCTATGCACACCATGAAGAGCTATGCATCGGGTAACCCTTCCTCCAAATTAGTAGGCTCCTCCCCTATTTCAATACATGACAAGTAGTCAAGTCCTGCATTTAACCTTCCTGGCTTGACAATTACCTCAAAGTCGTATTCTTGAAATAACAATAGCCATTGGCATATCTCCCCCCCCCCCAACATAGGCTTATTGACTAGATACTTCAAAGCAGAGTGGTCAATGTACATCTTGAAATGTCTGCTCAACATATAGTGCTTGAACTTTTGGAGTGCATACACCATAGCCAATCCCTCGCGCTTTGTCGTTGAGTAGTTCTTCTCAGCATTTGATAATTTTCTTCTTACAAATGCTATAGGGCGATCCATCTCTCCTTTTCTAGCCTTTGTTAGCACTGCGCCCAACACAATACACGAGGAATATACGTGCACATGGAATTCCTTCTTCCAATTCGGGAAGACCAAGATCGGCACAGTGACCATCCTTTCCTTCAAAGAATGTAGAATCCTTCTTGAATAACTTCTCCATAGGCATGGTAATCTAAGCAGCAGCCTTGATGAACTTTCGATAGTACCCAGTATGGCCCGGTGTTGCATGCAACTATTTGACACTCCTTGGGGCTTTCAAATTGATTATTACCGTGATCTTGGCAGGGTCCACCATTAGTCCTTGCTTGCATACCACATGGCCCAAAAAAATCCCAAAGGGGACACAAAATAAACACTTCTTTAGGTTCAACATGATCTGATACCTTTGGCATGTATCCAACATTAAGCATAGACTAGCTACATGGCTCTTTACCAGCCCAAACATTATCTAGTCATCAAAATATAGCTCCAAGAAATTGTGAATAAATTCTTTGAACACTGCAATGATTACGCGAGAGAATATCGCTGGTACATTCTTGAGTTCGAATGGCATCACTGTGTACTGAAAACACCCCCATTCCATCGTGAAGGTTGTTTTACCCCCGTCTTCTGAAGTGATCATAATTTGATGGTATCCAAAGAACCCATCAGTAAATGAGTAGGCATCCTACTCTCCCACATTGTCCAGTACCTCATCAGTAAACGGTGTCACGAAAGGATCATGAACACAGTAATCGTTAAGCTTCTTAGATCTACACAAATTCTTATCTCTCTCTTCTGCTTCTTTTCCTGAACTACCATTAGGTTGACCCAATCAAATTCCTCCACTAGTTCAATAATACTCGCCTCAAGCATCTTGTCCAAATCCAAGTAGACCTTTTCCTTGTATTTGGGATTAAGGCAATATGGCTCTGATTAATGGGCTCTGCGTCCAGTTTTAAAGTTATTTTCATCACTCCCAAATCTCCTATGACGCCTTTCAATTCTGAAAATTTTGTAGGAAAAATATCCTAGTACTCGCGGAGTAACTCAACAACCTTATCCACTGTGGAATCATCTGAATAATCTCCAATCTTCGCGAATTTAGGCTCCACTTCAGTACCAATGATTACCTGCCTAATCTTCAATAGCGCAGTGATATTTGGGTTCTCTATCTGTGGACCTTCAACCTAGCAGTCGCCTTCCACTTTTGGGATATTGATATTCCTTGGATCCCCATCCTCTTCTTCAACAGTCATATTATAGCATTCCAATGCATGGTACAACTGTGTGCTCCAATCTAGTTGAACCACTTCCAAAGAATCATGTAGAATTTGGAATATCACTACCTTAACCTCCTGTGCGCCTCATAAATGCTTTTGAACCCGTCTTTAAAGCTAAATGTGCTCAAGAAACCCTCTCTTAAGATATCCCACTCTGCAGTGTCGTGGCGAAGCTCCGTTTCCAAATACCAATTCATAATGATTACATCCACAGTGTGACAAAATAAATGCACCCATTTTGGCTACGGCTCCGTTCCATACAATTTATCCCATCTTGTGAGATGATCGTGCGAATCATTTCTCCCAACATATTTCTCAATTAACCATACTTTAAGGCGACCAAATTACATCCTCATCATTCTTCTGTAATCGTGCCACTCATCAAAGTTGTCTTTGTGTGTACCCCACCACTGAGTGGGCATAGCACGTAGTGCCAAATCCAACACCTAAAAGCGGTGATCCTTTGGAACTTCTCTTTCAAAAGCATCCAAAAATTTATCCACATCAGTTAAACCATCGTAATAAGGTTAATTTATTACCTCTGATGACACACAGTGCAATGATTTGGTCATCATGTTGTAGCATGATGTGGATACTTCATGCAGTCTGTTTTTCCAATCTTCCAACTCTTCAACTGAATCTGAGGTACAAGAACTTTCGAGGTCCCATGCAATCCGTCCATCAGTTGTTGGATTGACCCAATCTTGATCTCATGCCATAATTTTGTATATTTGATCTAGATCATCGTCACTTCCCTCATAGTCGACCACTGGTTCAGTATAATGCGGTCTATCTGTAGGGTGCAATGGTACTACAACATGGAGCAATTTTCTTTCAAACGACATTGTATGCTTATTTAAATTTATTACCCCATTCATATCAATAGCCCAATCTATTCCAAGCAACGCGGGGTATGGATTGTTGTCATCAACAATTTCTATCACTTCAAAATCAGCTAGTGCGCATGCACCTTCTATATCTATGGTAACTCTCTACAATCATCCCATAGGGATAATCTTCTGCTGGTTTTCCATCCTTAGTTGAATCAGAGACTGCTATAGTGCAGGTCTCCCCATTCTTTCCCAGGTCTATTTAGGCAATATGCTCGCTTCAGACCCCAAATCTAAAATAACCTGGTCCATCTCATAGTCTCCTATTTGTGCGATAAGCCTCATCTCGTGCCCTATTCTCACCTTATGCTTACCAATATTTCTGACTATGAGGGGTCCATCAGGAGCATTATCCTTACCAGAACACTTGATTATCAACTCTTGTGGTCCTTTCATAGCCTTGTTATCGCGCAACAGTTTCATACAAGTCTCCAAGAAGGTGGTAAGCACAGAGGGGTCAACCTCTATAGGCACTCTAGTGTCTAACAATTTATTCTCATTCCATTAGGTAGAGCCTTCAATGAAGCTTTTCTTTGCTTCCATGAATGTTTCCTTCGCATTCTCTAGATCGAAACCAGTCTCCTTTTCTAGGGCCTTACAGACCCATCCACCTTCTTCAGACTATTTTCCCTTATCGTCACCAGTCATGATCCCGCTTCACAACACGATATTCACATTCGGTTCCTCTTTGTGGGGTTCAGACTTCATCATATGTAATTTCTGGGTAGGATGCTAAGACTGCGCCTTCTTCTCGTGCATCTTGTCCATTAATACAAGACATTCTTCGATTGTGTTGTTAAACTGAGTGTAGTATTTACGTGATGGATGTGTCCATTTCATACACTCCCGTGTGTAATGTCCTGGCATTCCACAATTGTAGCAAATGACCTACCTATGACCCCTACTAGGTCCTCCTCCTTCTCGGCCTTGTCCACGTCCTAAGGCAGTGATCTTTATCATGCCCCTAGTTTTTACACTTGAGACACCAAACTTCTTCGCACACCTCTGGTCACATTGCTTTTTCTTTTTTCAAGCTCTGCGGTTCCAAGAAAAGGTTTTGTAGCTCTACGTGCATTTTCTGAACCCCCGACGAAGCATCCTGAATAGGAGTTTTGTGCAATCTCATCGCAATTTCCAGGGCTTCTGCCTAAGTTCCTATATTTTGTTGTGATAAAGCAATCCTTAAGTGGGGCAGGAGTGTGGATATAAATGAATCATGACGCTGACTATCTGTGAGATTCATATTAGCTTCTCAGATCCTACACTTCAGTCTTTGATCTAGCTCCCATGGTGTTTCACCGAGCCTCATCATGATTTCCTTAAATCCAATTACTGATTGCGATGCAGACTTAGGCTTACCGAATTCCTTGTTCAAAGAGGTATGAGTATCTGCTAATGATGCCAATGGATTATTAGTGCAGTGCTTAATGTACCATGTTAGCACGTGATCTTGAAGAGTGGTAACCAATCACGTCTTCTTTATATTATCATCCATAATTTTTTGTGCTGTCCACACAACCTTCACAAAAAACCAAAAATGATCTAGATCCTCACTTCCTAAGCCCTTGAAAAATGGAAAATTCATTGTATTCAACATGTTGACTGGCGATGGTGGTGGTGGCAGTGTGGGCGAAGGTGTATGCTATGGAGGTGATGGTAGAGGTGGTGTGGAAGAATGAGGTATTCACAGAAAACACTGTATTATCAACTGGACAGTGCTCGGCGGTGAAGCCTGTGTTGTTCCCTCGTCATCACTCACAGGAGGTTCAATCAATGGGCTATATTTAGGACCTGTTCTCCCCCTATCCCTGAAGAGCTTCCCACTTCACGTAGCTCCAAACATCAAGCCAGTAGCATAACTTATTTTTCACACAACAACATCTTAATCCAAGTATTCAAAGACCGTAGATACTTACCTCGCGGTCCTTTGAAGAAACATCGCTCTGCTTCACTGTAATTGACTGAGGTGTCGAACACGAACTCTATAATAAATCCTCCTATAACTCGATCAAGCCAATGGTCAACAACACACAGGATCTTATCTTCAGAAGCTTCCAGCCTTCACACTAATTCTAGAGTCCACAGTATTGGAATGTCAAGCTTCCACCTCCCTTGATCGTCTTCAAATTCGGCTGTCCACTCGTATAGTTCAATCAGGAAGGTGCAGAAGAAAATTTCATGTATTTCTGTGTACAAATACCTGTCCAACCACTGTTCTTTTGTCAGGTGCAGATTCCTATTTTTCTACGCCGCAAATTCATTGATCTTTCTATCCAACCACTTCTCAATTTCCTTCTTGGTTAGATTCTAGTGATGTGACATCACACATTTCTTTATGCAGATCTTGGTCCTGCCAACGAAACCATTTTTTGGCTTAGGGGGTCCTGAACCAGGTTCAAATTTAGTTGCGCCAAACAAATCCCTACACTACTGGCCCTTTCAGCATCAATTTGCAGTGTGCGGAATGAAGTCTCACTCAAAGCAGTATGGGGGGATGATGGAACCAAGTTTCCACACCCAAAGATCAGTGTGATGTCCTTCTATGGCCTAGATAAGTCTTCACGTAGATCTCTAAGCCCTTATGGTTTATCGTTGTAACTTCCTTTAATTGGCCTCTAGACCTCTGTGAAGGTCTACGACTGGCTTTTTTTGACCCTGAACAGGTGAATTAGCTACATCTTACGTGCACAATAGATTACCCTTATATCAACATTTACTCAGATCTGCCTAAGTGTTCAATAAATTTAACAGGAAGTGTTATTATCTTCACGTAATCACTTAACATTAATTACATTCAGTTAATTTTATAGATCAAGTAAAGTCATGCATCAATACATCATTATTTCATAAAGACAACATTCATCACAAGATATATCGTAATCATACGTAACAAAAGTAAAGAGCTAAAACACAGGAATTTTTGCAATAATCTTCTTTATTGGTCTTCAATATAGGTTTGCATACTCAATACTTCCTTGCACACTTGGCTGGAGGGGTCTGCGCACTTAGCTGCAGACACTACTCTAGGCCTCTGCGCACTCAGTTGCAGAGCCTTTCCCTCCTCTAAGACTTCTATCTCTACACTAGACTTCTTCACTTGTACCCATAGAACTCTCCTTACTTCATTGCCTTAGACTCTTTAAGACACACCTATTTATACAATCCCATGGTCTGTGGACCATGGGTAGATCTCAAAAGCTGATTCAACTTTACATAAAGGAGGGTAAAAACCCCTTTTGACTCTTAACTAGTTACGTGCTCGGCAAACATAATTTGTGGAGACTTTTCATCTTTTTACATCAAAACTTGGGCTTTTGCCCCAAAACTTGGGCATTTTCCCCGAAAATGACCCCAAGGGACCCCATCCCAACACATGGTTTTACCTAATCCAAAATATTAGGTGCCATTGATATATATGTTTTAAGAATATAATATAATATAATACATCTAATTTTACAATATAAACAATTTTTAGATTTAATGGGTTAAAGTTTGCATAGCATACATGATGGTGAATGCACAAGAGCGATTTTGAATTTTACAAGTTGATGGATGCACAAGAACAAGGTTGACTTTTGCACAACATGATAACATGATGACTTGATGGATGCACAAGAAGGGGGTTGAGTGTTGCAGATTTGGTAGATGGACAAGAACAAGGCTCTAAAATGTTGTGTGGGAATATGAGGGACAAGTGTAACAAATAATTTACCTTTACATAAAGGAAGGGATTTTCAATATAAATGAAAAAAGCTATTTCACACCACAAATGTGGTTTAAATATTTGATTTGCCAATCATATTGATGTGCAAAAGGATTGTCAACATTTGTTGTAGTAGTCATTTTAGTAGGTTGTACGTTTAGTTAGAAATAATTAGAACCGCAAAAGGAGATATTATTGGAGAAATAAGAAGGAAAATACTCCAAAGAAAGGGTCCTTCATATCTTCTACTTCTAATTGGTATTTTCCACTGAGTGACAATTTTAGGATGACCATTTCTTATTGGAAATCAATCATGTGTTTGAATCATTTTTTTATGGTGGAAATGGATTCAACATCATAAAAATACTTGGGGCATTTAAAATCATGAAGCTTGACAACTATAACCTAGATTTCCAGAAAAATCCGCTAGACTTTGTTAAAATCATGACCAAAACATCCATTGCTTTCCTGTAAAAAATGTGGCCTCCTTATGCTACATGCATCTTATTAGATATCAAAAAATGTTTAAGATATGGGGAAGTTTGAACTATTCAAAAAGATCCTAGTTTAATATTTAATAGATTATTGTTGGTATTTTAGTTAGTAAAATTCTAATTAAACAAGAAAGAAAATGCACAAAAATAAGAAATTGAATTCACAAAATAAACACAAAATTTATGTGGTAAAACCCTGATAGTGTATAAAGGAAACCTCCATGGGGAAATGGATTGGAATGCTTTATTATTCAAGGTCAACAATGACTCTCCAAAAATACAATAAGCCTCTCGGAAAACAACATTTTAATACAAAGGCAATATTACAAAAAATTTCTATCATTGCGGAACTTCCTAAATGGTAAAACAAGGCTTCTTAAGGTAAATTACATTTAAAAAATATTTTAGATGTTTTCATTATTAACAATATCCACCATGACAACAATTTTCCTAATCCCTTTCCCATGTCCATTCACATCTTTTCTACGAGCCAAGAGAAGGAAAACACCACCACAACTTCTCTACCAAAACTGGTTTTGTGAACATGTCTGCACAATTCTCCTTTGTGCAGACCTTATTGAGAACTACTTCGCTACCATCAATTACATGCCTTACAAAATGGTATTTCAACATGTTTAGTCTTGTTGTGATAAGTTGAATTATTGGCCAAATGAATAACACTATGACTATCACAAAATATATTCACTCTCTCATGCATCCTTCCAAGCTCATCCAGTAGACCCTTCAAACAGATTGCGTCTTTACAGGCATGTGAAGTAGCTATATATTATGCCTCAATAGTGGAAGAAGAGATTTTTTACTGAAGCTTTGACATTCAACTAATCACTCCACTTGCAATAGTAAATACATATGTTGTAGTAGATCTCCTCTTTTCCAAGCCACCATCATAATCTAAATCAACATATCCATAGACTCAATCACCAAAACCATTAAATATGATATAATAGTCACTTATGCCTCTCAAATACGAAAGCACCATTTCACTGCTCACTAATGTTCTTTTCCTAGATTTTCCATGAACTTCCTGACAACTCCAACTGCATGTGAAATGTTAGCTCTTGTAGACGTCATCCCATACATTAATTTTCCTACTACATTTTCATATGGTACATGAGACATATACTCCTTTTCTTCATAATTTCTAGGAATTCAACCTGAAGAAAGCTTAAAATGGGAAGCATAAGAAACATTAACAAGTTTCACATTATTCACATCGAACTTTGTAATTATTTTCTCCGCATACCTTTTTTGTGATAACCAAAGCTTTTCATTTTTTCTGTTTTTGTGTATCTCCATGCCCATGATCTGTTTTCCATCTGCAATATCCTCCATATCAAATGTCCTAGCAAGTTCAACCTTTAATCTATTGATATCTTCTATGACTTTTCTTGCAATAAGCATATTGTCAACACAAAAAACCAAGATAATGAATATACCATTGAAAATTTTGAAATACACACAATGATCATATTTACTTCTAGTGAAGTTCTGGCTCACCATGAAGAGTCAAACTTCTTGTACCATTGCCTAGGTGACTCTCTCAGGCTATATCATAATTTCTTGAGCCTGTACACTAGTCTCCTATTGTGACCTTGTACAAAATCTTGTGGTTGTTCCATATAGATCATATCATCAAAATATCCATGAAGAACATTTGTTTTAACATCTTACTATTCTAACTCAAGGTCAAGTAATGTAGTTAGTGCTAACATTGTACAAATAGAAACATGTTTTATAACTTGTGAAAAAATCCCATGAAAGTCAATACCTTCTATCTGGGAGTACCCTTTTGCTACCATCCGTGCCTTAGATATTTCAATATTTCCATCAACATTTCTCTTCAACTTGAAGACCATTTTACATCCAACAATACTTCTCCCTTTTGGAAGTTCTACAAGATCCCAATTTTTTGTCTTGGCCAAGGAATCCATTCCCTCGTCCATGGCCTTCTTCCATTTCTCACTATCTGCATCATCCATTTCTTCCTCGTAACAAAAAGGTTCCCCATAATAAAAGAAAGAAATGAAGGATGATCTTCATACCTATTGGATGCTCTTCTTTCCCTTGTAGACCTCCTACGAGTGACTGGTTGCTGAATTTCTACACTTTATATCTTGTTCACCTTTTTCAACATCTTCTTTTAGAAGAGAATATTCATCAAACACTATGTCTCTATTAATGATGATCTTATGCATAGAATGATCCCACAACCTATATCCTTTCACAACATTATCATACTAAACAAAGACATAACATTTTTCTTTTGGGTCTAACTTAGAATGTTGATTGTTTGGAATAAGAGCATATGAATTACAACAAAAAATATTAAATATGAATAATCACAAGATTTACTCGACCAAACTTGTTCAGGAATTTTACAATTAATAGAAATTTAAGGTGAGTTGTTTACCAAATAAAAAGTAGTGGATACTTCTTCCAATCACAACTCCTTCTGCATATTAGAATTTCTTATCATGCTTTTTTCTCTTTCCATAAGATTCCTATTCATACGTTCAACAATGCCATTTTTTTAGGAGTATAGACAACGGTTTTATGTCTAAAAATGCCTTCATTTTTACAATATTGTTGAAATTCTAACGAAGTAAATTCACCACCATTGCCAATTCTTAAATATTTTACTGTATTACGATTTTTCTTTCCACCATAACTTTAAATTGTTTAAAAGCATTAAATACATCAACCTTTATTTTTAACATATAAACCCAAAATTTCCTAGAGTAGTCATTAATAAATGTTATAGAGTAGGATACACCTCCATAAGACACTTTAGGAGATGGTTCACAGATATCAAAATGAATATAATCCAAAACTCTTTTACTTATATGACTTCCATATACACAATTTTTGAAAAAATACAAACTCAATGATTTCAAATTATGAAGTAGTTTATGATTCAGTAGTACCTAAAGGCCCTTCTCGCTCATGTGACCTAACAATTGATGCCATAGGTGTGTAACTTCTTTTTCCTCCTCAAATACAGTCACTTCCTCATTGACTTGAGTACTTCCTTTAAGTATGTAAAGGTTTCTGATCTTGTCGGCCTTGATAACAACTAAAGTGCCCATCAAAACTCTTAGCACTCCACCTTGACATGTGAATTTGTAGCCCTCCAAATCCAATACTCCCAAAGAAATAAAATTCTTTTTCAATTGATTTTAATGTAGATAACATTAGTCAATGTTATAGTTGAACTGTCATACCTCATCTATCATACTTGACTCGACTTGATTTGCTTCCTTCTTTGGGTTTTCACCAGACTCTTTGTTGACTTTTCCACAACACTCAAGAATAAGGTTTGAGTTTAAGATCGTAATAACAAACACACTCAAATGCCACAACACTTCTACTTTGTACAATGGAATAACAAATAACAACGAGTCAACTAGTAAACAAGACAAATTTTAACCCACAACTTGTTATATTACAAACTTTAATACAAAAATATTAGGGCTTTCTATATTCAAGCTTCTGTGATCCATAATGAATTAAACAAAGTCTTTCAATAGAAATCACATGAGATAATTTTATGGTCAACGCATTTCAAACCAACAAGTGTGGTTCATCGTCAGGACCAAATGAAGAGGCAGACCATGGCGAAGGATTAAATAGAGAGAAATGACTATTTAAGCCTTTGCCATGGTCTGCCACTTCATCTGGTCCTAATGATGAACCACACTTGTTGGTTTGAACTGTGTCAGCCATAAAATTCTCTAATGTGATTTCTACCAAAAGACTTTGTTTAATATTAGGGCTCCTATACTAGGGATCATGGCCCTTACATACAAACTTGATACAAGGACACAACTAGGGCTAATTGTATACAATTATCACCACCAATTTTCCCTGAACAAAGTACACTTGACCTACTTGTTGAAGATGCACATGACAATCCTTTCAATCCATGTACCTTGAACACATCTGGAAGGTACTTATCCTCCACATTTGTTTATCACTACAACTTATGAAACTTCAGAACACTTGCATATTTAACCACCCAATCTTCCATTATCAACTCTCCTGGATACTCTAAGAGCCACTGAACAAAGTCTCATCAAATTGGCCACTAGCAATGAGAAGGCTGCTCCATTGTCTCTACTCTTAGGGACTTCAAGTCTACCCTCTTATCAATGATTTACCAACCTTAAAATCATTGAACTAGGGTCAACAATATGCCTCCTAATCATCCCTTTATTGTTCCGAGGGTCACTGTACATGAGGTCTTCAACTTTGGCCCACTATTTGTCCTTTAACAACACATGAGGTCCTCACTACCACCCTCTTATCAACCATATTCCAACTTAAATCTGCAAAAATAGGGCATCATCAAATATCCTTCTTATGACTAATTTTTCTCACCCCAAATCAATGAACTATGGCTTGATCAAATTTCCCACTAATAACTATTTTTCTCCACCAAAGGATAGTACTTAGGGCATCCAAACAAGAAACCCTCTTAACAAATATATGCACCAACAAACACTGTACTAGAGCTACTCCAAACTACTATTCAAAACTCCATGAACATACCTATTTCATCCTTCATCAATTCAACCCTTCTCATTGTTGCTTCTTTTGATGGTTCTACCAAAAACAAAGAGTATTTATGCCTAACCACACCATAGAAACAATAGCCTGATTCCTAATGTTTTTGTGGTCCTAAAACAATGAAAATATTCCCTTTCTTAGAGTCTCGCCCCTCTTAATTAATCTCTGATTTGGGCCACATGCACACAGAACAAAATTATGAATCAAATGGGAAACCTCCAAATGAGAAATATAGCCAACAAAACCCAAAAAAACATGAAAAAGCATCCCAAAAACGAAAAGTGTGTATGCCAGAATGATATTTTTTATTTTTTCTTTCAAGTAATTTTTGAACATTTTTTAGAAATGGTAGTGAAAACCAATTTTTTTGGTGCAAAAAACACCTTGAAAACAAAAAGTGTTGATGCTCGAACAACGCCTTCTTTTTGGGAGGTAAAGTTTCAACAATTTGAGCAATGACATTAAAGATAAAATATCATGACTCCAAAAAAACTTAAAATTCCAGTGATTTTTAGCCATGATATTAAAGATAAAATATTTAAAATTGACACATTGTGGGGATAAACTTGATCAATTATGGTGTTAAAAATTGATGAAAACTGAAACATCAACCATGAAATTGACACTACGGGGACAAAATTGATCCATTATAACAAAAAATTTAAAATCAACTATCAAATTGACACATAATGGGGTCGTGTTTCTAGTCGAAAAATCAAGCATTAAAAAAAATGAACTCATAAATGATAGAAATTTAAACAAAAAAGAAACATTTTTTTTGAAAATAATTAAGAAATATAAATAAATAAATGAAAAAACAAGAAAATGTCTTCCAAAAAATAATAAATTAAGAAAAAAAAATTAACAACAAAAAAACAAATAAATAAAAAGAAAAACAAACAATTTAAAAAAAAATATATTCAAAAAAGATTTAAAATATTAAAATAATAATAAAATAAATATGCCCTCCGAGCCCCACTCTTTTCCTTGACCCATGATCCCTCACACGGCATATTTAGTTTTTTTTCTTTTAATATTTTAAATATTTTTTGTGGTTTTTTTGTGTTTATTTTTTTCAATATTTTTTTTTGAAGTTTTTCTTCTAATTTTTTATTTTAATTTTGCTATTGCTTTTTTGTTTAATTTCTTTTTAGTGTTTTTTCTTTACAATCTATTTTCTAATGTTTTTTTAAATATTTTTTAGGTTTGTTTTTTAATTATCCAATTTTATTTTATTTATTTGTTTTTTTCCCTTAAATTATGTTTTCCCTCGGAAATATTTCCTTGTTTTTTCATGTTTTAAATTTATTTTTTCCTTTTTTTGTTTAAATTTTTATGTTTTATGAGATAACTCTGTTTATCTATCTATCCATATATATATATATATATATATATATATATATATAGATATGGATAGATAGATAATCTATCTATCTATCCATCTATTTATCCATCTATCCATCTATCTATCCATAGATAAATAGATGGATAGATAGATAGATTATCTATCTATCCATCTATCTATATATATATATATATATATATATATATATATATATATATATATGCTTTTTTTTAATATATTTTTTATTTACTTCTTATTATTTTTTTAAACTTTGCAAAAAAATATAAAAAATTATTATAAAAAAAACTTTGTAAGGAAAAATAAAAAACACAAACTTGAAAAACCCTTAAAAAACATCCATCTTAGGAAAAAAGAAGAAGAAGACAACAACTTGAAAAATGGTTAAATAACCAACATTTAAAAAAATGTGCATACATAAGGCATAAAAAATAGTGTCACAAACATACTCCAAAAAACAAAAATAGGTATATTATGCTTCAACGCTTTTCAAAATCTACATGAAAATCACCAACATTTAAAAAAAAAATATCCATACTTAATATATCCCTAAAAAATTAAAATGTCAAAAATAAGCTTTCAAAATCAACATGAAAAGCGCTAATATTTTAAAAGAATTGTTCATTAAGAAAATTTAAAGTGCCAAATTATGCACCAAAAAAAGGTGTATTCTGAATCACCACTGTCCAAAATTAGATGTTTTTTTGCTACCTCTAAAAAGTGAGAACTTAGTTCAGTACTTGTTTGACTAGTAACTATGTTACAAGGATATTGGACAATTCTTAGGGTGGCTCACATCACAGGAAGAAGCCATAACTAGGGCATATGAAAATACATTTAATAATCCTTATTGATAGCCCTAACCACACCATATAACCCAACACTTCTTCTCCTAAAAGACACAACCACTAGGCCTCCTTACAAACTCTGTTCTTTTGAAAAACCTCAGTCCTTTAAAAAATTCAGACTGATCATTATTTCTATACCCTACCTTAAGAAACTTTGACCATCATAATTTCACTGCTACAAATCTAAACCTCAGTGTACAAGACCCTTTCTCCTTCACTTTATTCCACTTGGGCTCAACCTTTACTTAGAAGACAAAACAACTCTTAAAGCAATCTTGACCCTCTTGAATAGAAGTAGGGAAACATGATCCTAACACAAACTTGTAGCATAGTAAGGCCATGCCCTTATTCAAAACTCCAAGGCACATGAATAAACCACATAATCATCTCTTGGTCTGAGCCAACATCCCTCCTTCAACTTTCACTAGAACATGAGGAAAAATAGAACAAAACACATCCTTCAACTCCTATCTAGCTCGGTCCTGAGGTATGTGGCTTCTATAGCTTATCTTTACTTGAGAAGATGCACACTTGTGGATAATCCAATAAGCCTCATCACTTTCCTTCTTATAGTGTTATATGAGGGCAACAACTAGCCCTCAAGGGATATCACTTAAGCCTAGGTGACTTGAATATTCTTCATGAAACCCCAACTAACTTAAGGAAATTAATTTCTTTAATTTGATTAATATCCTTCATGGTTGCCTTAGGTCACCCTTTCTCCATTAAGGGTGCTCCACATGCCACTGTGATTAAACAATTAATTTTTCACTTGGTTTCACGCCCACAACTTTGGCTAACCCATTGCTTGGGTACTTTTGCCACAAAGCTCTTTTCTGGGACACATTTTCACAAACCCAACACCTAGGGTTTTGGAGTACCTCCCAAGATACAAAAATCAACTCTCTCGCTTAGCGAGGGAGGTATATCCACTGCACAGAAGTGACCATCATCATTGATGACATTATCCTAATCTATGGCATTCACCAATGCAGCATACCCTATAGAATGAACCACACTATCTTGGTAGTGTCTCTACCTCAACTTGTTAGAACCTGAAGATTCGAGCTTCCATAGAGCATCTCCCTCTAAAGTTACACTCCCTCTGAGTGTACAATACCTCCATAGGATCATATTACTACTAAACTTGTGTCCTACAAGGTTAGTCCGAGCTGTAGTCAAACACAGGCCATATCACCTCTGCAACCTAACTCAATAAGAAATCTCATCCTCTTGGGTCAAACACCACACTTGAACATGGCTCCAATATTGGATGTACAACATCACGATCCAAAGAAGATACTAACATGTCATCATCTTGTCCATCACAAGACGCCAACTCCTCCATGGCAAAGTACCTCATGAGAAATCCCAACAATCCATGACACGTCATTGGAAGTCCATGATAAATAACCTACCATAGAAAAAACTGTTATTCACCAGGTTCTCCACCAATCCACTAGAACTCCCAATGCATCTTGCCACCTAGCCAATTGAGACCACAATTTCATTTCTTCTACCGAACCTTCTACTCCATGATCTAGACAATTTCTCAGCTCCCTTTAAGCTGCTTCATTGTGCACACTCTGATTCACTGGTCTTTCAAAGTAGATCTGATCCCATGTTGATTTTTCCATGGCACTCAAGATTTAGGATTGAGTATAAGATCACGATTAAAACACACTCAAATGCCACGATACTTCTACTTTGCACAATGAAATAACAAATAGTAGTGAATCAACTAGTACACAAGACACATTTTATCTTGCAACTTGTTATATTACAAGATTTAATACAACAATATTAGGGCTCTCATACGAGGGATCATGGCCCTTACATACAACCCTCATATAAGGACACAACTATCGCTTGGTGTCTACAACTGTGACCAATCTTCCTCGAACAAATTACACTTAACCTACTTACTGAAGGTGTACATGACAATATTTTTAGTCCACATACCTTGAACACATCTCGTGGGTACTTACCTTCCACATATGTTGTTCATTGCAACTTCTGCAACTTCAAAACACTTAGATCTCTGACAAATCAGTCTGCCACTATGAGTTATCGTGGCTATTGTAAGAGTGCCTGAACATAGGCTCATCAAACTGTTCACTAGAAATGACAAGGTTGCTCCACTATCTCCCTTGTCATGCATTTCAAGTCTTCCCAGCTATTATTGATTTCCCAATCTTGAAATCCATCAACAAGGGCTACACAAGTCTGCCTTCTAATAGTCCTTTCACTGCTCTAGGGATCATTGTGCATGAGGTTTTCAACTTATACCCACTAGTTACCCTTTTCTCCTCAAATACACTAACACATATGGTCTTCACTGCTGCTCTCTTATCAACCATATGCCAACTCACATTTGCAGAATTAGGGCTTCATCAAACATAGATCTTAACACTAATTTGGCTCACCCAAAATCACTGCACTAGGGCTTGATCAAACTGCCCACTAAAAACCCCTTTTTCTCCACCAAAGGACTCGATTTAGGGCATCCAAACAAGAAACCTTGTAAATAGAGATATGCACCAACAAACATTGTATTAGGGCTACTCCAAACTGTTGTTCAAAACTCCATGAACAAACCTCTTTCTTCCTTCACCAAGTCAACTCTTCTCACTGTCCATTCTTCTCAACATTCTAGCCATAATAAAGAGTTTCTTCTTGACCATACGATACAAATTCGAGTACAGTTCCTAGGGTTTTTGTGCTTCTAAAATAGTGGCAATAATATGTTTATTAGGGTCTCAACCCTCTTCATTAATCTCTGGTTTGGGCAGCATTCACACAAGAATATTGGACTTGCATCATACGAAGAAGCCCTAACTAGGGCATATTAAACTATTGTCAATAATCCATATTGAAAATCCTATCCACACCATCCATCCCAACACTTCCCCTCCTAAAAGATGCAAACACTAGGCCTCCTTACAAACTTTGTTCCGTGGGAAAACTTCATTCCTTTACAAAGTTCATAATGATCATTATTTCTATACCCTACCTCAGGAAAGTTCAACCATCATACCTTCATTATTACAACTCCAAACCTCGGTGTGTAGGACCCTTTCTCCTTCGTTCTATTCCACTTGTGCTTGAACTTTACTTGGCAGACAAAACAACTCTTAAAGGATTCTCAACCCTCTTGAATAGAAGTAGAGAAACGCGACCCTAACATAAACTTGTAGCACAATACATTTGGATCATTATTGATAGCTTTAAGGGAAAAAAATAAGCCACAAAATCATCTCTTGATCTTGGGTAGCCCTCCTCCTTCAACAAGCACTAAAACATGAGACAACCTAGAACAAAACACATCCTTTAGCTCATATCTAGTTCAGTCCTGATGTATGCGACTTATTTGGCTTTTCTTTATTTGAGAAGATGCACACTTGTGGATAATCCAATGAGCCTCCTCACTTCCCTACTTATAGTGTTCTATGATGGCAATGACTAGCCCCCAAGTGACATCACTTAAGTCTAGCTTCCTTGACTATTCTTCATGAAACCATAACTAACTTAGGGAGATTGATTTATTTCATTTGATCAATACCCTTCATGGTTTCCTTAGGTCACCCTTGCTCCATTAATGGTACTACTCCACATGTAATAATGATTAAACAAGTAATTATTCACTTGGTTTTGTCCCCACAACTTTGGGTACAAAACCCATTGTTTGGATACTTTTCCCAAAAAGTCCTTTTGTGGGACAACTTCTCACAAACTGAGCACCTAGGGTTGTGAAGTAACTCACAAGCTACACAGATCAATGGTCTTGTCTTTTCCAATAATCCTTCTTGAGATGCTTTGTTTTGTTGCAAAACTAGAATTTGTATTTACACTTCTTGCCACTTGAGTTTGGTTTGGAAGATCTTCTTGATTTTTTTGTTCTCTCCCTAAACCAAGCTCTAGCTACCATAACATCTAACATGGAAGTTGCAATGTTAGAATTCCTCCGTACATAGCTTCGACAACAAAATCAAATTCTAGAGATTCGGTTTTGTTCAAACTGATAGAAGTCACAAAATGTTCCCAAGACCCGGGCAAGAAGAATAACAAAGTAATGACTTTGTCTTCTTCTTCAAATTTTACCTCCATATTAGTCAACTAGAAAAATAAGGGTATTAAATACATTTAGGTGATCTGTAATTTCAGTGCCCTGGTGCATGGTAATTTTAGTGCCCTCTTGCATGGAGAAGCTATACATCTTCCTCTTCAAGTAAATTATATTTTTTAGAGACTTCGTCATGTGTAAAGTTTCCAATTTACCCTGCTACAAGAGAACATCATTTGTTAAACACAACTTGATGATAGAGATCAAACATCCAAGTCCTTCCATTCTGAATATGTCACGCTAAGAGGTCTCTTTCTTACCCAATCTAATGCTTTGTGCAACCCTTACTGCACCAACAAATCCAGTACCTACTCGTGAATTTCTCCACCTTAAATTTGGCATGAGTCATTTTTTCATTTTCCTTCTTCACAAACTTCCTTAAAAAGTTAATTGAGTTCTTTGGAAGTTTTGATATGAATACTTCAAATAGTTTTTTTGTTTTTTGCTTTTAAATAATATCCAATTTCGGGGGTTTTCAATTTTTTTTAGATGTTTTTTCAATTCTACCAGCAAACCTACTTTCTTCTTCAAGAAATCCAAAACTTTATTTTTTCTTCGGGAAAAAATTTCTTTCAAAATGAATTTTTGAAATATTCACATATTTAAAAATTTGAATCACTATGGCCGCTAAGGTTTCATTGCTGACCAAAAAATCTATGGATCATGGTAGGGCCCGATTCAACACGATCTAAAGAAAATATATCCCCCACAATTCTTGATTTAACACGATCTAAGAATCGTGGCTAGATTCAGCCCTTTTGTTAAAGTCTTCATGTTAAAATTCTTTTGCATTATTTTGTTCTCTCTATTCGTTTTAATCCTTTCACTCAGGCTCATGGAAAAACGAACTCTTTTGTCAAGTGGTAAACGGCAGTTTTAGCAGACCCAAAAAAAAAAATGGTGGATGTATTGTAAGAAAAGGTGGCTATGGCGACTCCACATCTTTGTTGGCAATTCCCACCTCCTTCTCTTGTGGTAGCAACTTCAATCTTCACAACTCTGTTTCTAAATGGCTGCCTCACTACTTGCTTTGCAGTGTTGTCATACCATTTACACAGGGGCTTCACTCAATGAACCTCTGACATATAACATGCAGTCATGGCATACTAAACAATACCCCTAATTCTACTACATATTGGAAAATAACTCTAAAAATCACACTATTTAACTCCGTACCAATACAAACTCAATACACCTTTCCAATTTAAAAAACCCTTACTTTAGCTAGATATTGTAGATATCCATTTTTTTGTTAAAATTTTTTATACCACTTTATATTTTTTCATTAAATTTGAGCTCCATTTTTTATACCCTCCAATATAAAAACCTTTTACCCCCTATATATCCTATATATCCTCCAATATATTATGTCATTTTGTATTTCTCCCTCAATGAAACCAGTGACCATTTGTTGGTATTTTAGCCCATAAATTTTTAATTAAATAAAAATGACAATTTACAAAAATAAGAAATTAAATTCACAAAATAAACACATAATTTATGTGGTAGTCAAAAACACCTCCACTACACAAGAGATTGGAATGCTTCTTATTCAAGGTGAACAATGAGTCTCCAACAATGTAATAAGACTACTTTATGGAAACAACATTTTAATACAAAATACCATTACAAAAACCTACTGCTGAACAATTAAACAAGACTTACTGAGCTAAATTACATTTACAAAATATCTTTATACTTGTCACTATTATACTATTTAATCATAATAGAGATTCTGTGGTTGAAGAAGATAGTGGCAATTAATTACTGGTTGTATGGTACAGTATAACGAACAATGATGGGGACATCGCACAAATATAAGGGAGAGCTTGAAATCTGGAGAGGCCCGTAAATATGCACATAGGTTTTAAATAGGAAGTAACATGGAGCATGGCAAACCCTAAAGAAAATTCCTGATTACATTCTTATCCGCCAAAAACAGGAAAATAATAGCAGTCGCTAGTTTTAAGGAAAATGAAGAATTTTCCTCCGGTAATTGAACCAGATAGCAAGGCTCAATTTTAATTATAGCAAATAGATTCCTGGCTCGATATATTTTATTGTCCCAATGATAAAATGGCGGTTTTAAAATTCGAAGCAATAACCGTATGTGTATTGATATGAAATAACGTACGTAGGACAGTTTGATCTCAATCAGAGTCAAAATCTGTCGGGTTTGAGCTCTTAAAACAACTAAAAATTCCATATATGGTAAGTAAATTCCATGGTCGACATACTTTTATGATGTGATATATTTTATATTCGCCATTAATGGCAGACGTTCCGACTCACATGTGGAGGTCTGTGTAAAATAATTGTAATATCAGATCTGATTGTTTCTTTGTTCATGTAATTTTACTTGTCTCCATCAAGATAATTAAGAAAACCAATGTACCCAATTATATTACTGATCGTTGAGAATATTAAATATATCATGTGTAGAAATTTGTGTTAAAATCACTGTACTATTGGGTATTATTGGTTTCTTCGTTCATGTAAATTGAAATACTTGTCACAATCGTAAAAAAGCTGATGTATCTGATTATATTAATCTTAGTGATTATTGAGTATATATATATATATATTCCATCCACACCCGAGAATTTAATTATTACATATTCCATTGAAACGTGAGAAGTTAAGCACACGATGCATTCAATTGGTTTTTCAAGTGGACTCAGTGGTTGAAATGTTAATTAAGATCATACTTGTTATAAGACATGAAAGTAAATAAAACGGTTGATTGATTTGTAGTTGGCAATTTTGATGCATAAAATAAAGCTGATGCTAATTCATTGCATTCGGCAGAAAAATAATAAAAATGATTATTTTAATTGAAGAATCTTTGGTGAAAATCACATAGAAAAACTTATGTCGACGCATTTTGAATCATTCAGTGTGGTTCATCGTCAGGACAAGTTGAATGAGCAGATCACATTTGTGCTAAATGTGATCTGCTCATTCAACTTGTCCACTGGATGGTTCGAAATGCGTCGACATAAGTTTTTCTATGTGATTTTCGCCGAAGATTCTTCAATTAAATTGATATGGATCACAGAAGTCTCAATTCAATAAAAATGATTATTTTACTACAGTTATTGATGGCGGTAGAGACTTGTGAGCCATGCATCACCAGTTTCTTGAAGTAATCAGAGACATGAAAAATATCATGTAAAATACCTATGATCGCAACTCAGCTGTTATGCCATGTGTATTTCCGTTCACTTCCTTTGTTTCTTGCTCCATTTTCTCTCCTGGACTTTGGTTTTCGGTTTTTAAAGCTCTGCATCTTTTTGGGTTCAATTTACAATATATCTAATTTTGATATGCTATGTAAATTAAAAATAAAAGCCTTTTATTACCTAATTAAATGACTAATATATCATCCAGAAAAAGTAAAATAATAGTTTTTTACTATCTAATTAAATGAGTCATATATCATCCATAAAAAGTAAAATAATAATAGTTCATGATGATAGAGATGAATTTGAGGAAACCATCTCTATTGATGCAGTGCCAATTTAGGAAAGCTGCTCTTGCCAATGTAGGAAAGCTGTAGGTGGGAGATTAAGTTGATTTTTGATCTGCTTCATGGGCGGGTGCAAGGTTTTCATATACACTTGCAACTCAGAAAAAGTGAGTGGACTTTTTTTTCTTTTTACTAAATATCTGTTTGACATATCTCTTTTCATTATTGTTGAGTGAGTTAGAAATTTGAAAAACCTGGTTGTGAGTTAACTCTTCTCATAACCCAAATATTTCCATATTTCCAAATCTATAATTTAAAGATAGTTTGTAAATCCACATCCATTGTATTACTTTCCTTTCCCTAGCAAAAACATAAACATGTTCTATCGTTTTTACATACTACAAACTTTTCTAATATATTTTTATTTAAAATTTTACTTATTTTAATTCTCAATTATAAAAAAGATATATAAAGTTTTTTTCCCTTCCCTTGCATCATTGTTTTTTTTATTTTTAAATATTAAAGAAACATAAACAAGTTTTTATCTTAAGAGTTCTAACCTTTGTATAAGTTCCATGTAAACCATTATTGCGCATAAATAAAATATCCACGTCGCTTTTAAATAAAAATAATGTATAGAAAATATAAACATGCGTTTATTAATAAAGTGCTCATGCAATAATAGAAACACAGTGGATTCTTCTTAGAAGAATATAAATGAAACACTACAATCACCAATCCTCGACGATTTTACCGTAATTCTTGTCCCTAATGTGATGGCGCTTTTGCTAAATAGGCCTAATTTCGAGTAGGACAAGTAAAGAGGAACTTTCTTTTTAATGGATTTCATGTGAAATGCAACTTTTATATTTATTAAATTATTAAAATTTATATAGTTTTAAAAATTAGTTTTAAATTTTAAATTTTTTATTCTACTTCAAATTTTATATGCAATATATAAAAATTAGTTATTATTGGTATGAATTTAAAAATTTAATCAATAAGATTAGAAATCTTTAAGGATTATTTCGTATTTTATTGGTTATTTTACTTGGTATTATTTTTGTCTCCATTAATCATGACTATGGCCAATTATTTGACATATCTAAATATAAGGTTAGAATGGAATCAAATAATATTAATAAAGATGAGGTGAAAAACATGCGTATAACCAAATATATAATTGTTTATATTTATTGGCCGTAGAACAAACCAACCCCTTATTTAATAAATAATCGTCTTTGCATGGATCATCGTACATTCCTACGATTGGTGGTTAATAGTATTTGATAAAACTCCTTTTAACATAAGATAAACTTTCTTGTAATTTTTCACTAATTATGGGTTGAATTTAATATGGATCATCATGACAATTATTTTAACATTGATAATTTTCATGGGGATAGTCTTGATTTTACTTAGGATTGAGAAATAGCGAAGACTAACTTATTAACATGGTTGTTTGTTACTAAGAAAATTCCTAACAAACCCTCCCTTAACCACCTTAGATTGGAGATAGAATTCAAGCAATTAGAACTACAATACTATCCTTGACATGTAGTCTAGTTTAGTGTAGTTCATTTGTGGTGGCTACCCATATGGAGTCATTGTATGATTATGTCATACCACAGAGGGTAGGGCCTTCAAGCCACATCAATTATATGCATGCGTTGTCTAAATTATGTGACAAGGGTTAGCAAAATCCACCAATGTAAAGTTTGTGCTAGAAGAGACAAATATTAGGAATAAAACTAGAAGCCCTAACTTTAAAGGAAATGAGTCATTCTAAAAAATATATTATTTGATAAAGAAGAAACAAGTATGTAATATAAGAAACAATAGAACAATAATATGAGTGAATGGATGAAATACTCTACACCTTAGTGGAAAATACTTTTTACATCATTTCGGAGAAAAACTTGGAGAACATGGTTTCCTTGATCTCATGCTTGGGAGGGATTGTTTTATTTCTATGTGTGCAATTGAAGCTTGGCTCCCTTCATTCTAGTCTTTGAAAGAATTTTCTAGTGATACCAAATGGTATCCACAAACACAATGGTTAGATTCGTTGGCTAGAGAAAATATGGTACCACTTTCTTACTCCCAATAATGATCTAGAAAATAGGGGAGAACTCTTGAATTTGTAAGAAAATAGTAGATATATTTAATAAAGTAAAAGCTAGTAAACGATGATTAACCAAATCAAATTTACTATTTCGTTTATTATTTATTTTGTTCTTGTAATTAATTTTAAGAAAGAGAAGTCATAAAATTGTTGTATAATGTAGGAAGGAAAGAAAAGGGTGGGATTTATGAGGTTAGGAAAATGAAAAAAAATTAGGAGTAGTTAAATGAAGGTGTAAAAGTTATTTTCGACACATCAAAAACATGTTATAGTTGCATATTTTGGTAAACCTACCATTTTGGTCTAGGTGATCAACTTTTGGGTGATAACGCCATGTAACATTTGGCTAAGTTGGGTATTTGGTACCAACCAAGTTGTTCATGTAAATTCTTTCATTATGGACATGTTTTTTATGGCCTAATAAATGATCATATTTAAAATAGTTTCTTGAAAAAGTTTAGTATGACATGTATTTAATTTTTTAATTGACAATTATTTAGTTAACATAACTTTAAACTATTTGTGACTATCATTTATTTTTTGGATTTCATAACTCCTATAAGGTGTTACATCCATATCTAGGTGACAAGGCTCTTATTTTCCTAGACTTACTGTAACAATTGTAGTACTACTTTCGGTTGGGAATTTCAGACACAAATTTTGGATGTCTTTATGATATTTTTTATTTCTCCATAAAGTTGAATTAAAGTTAAAAGTTAGTGACATCAATAACTATAACCTTAAATAACTTACAAGAATTATATTTTTTTGTTTTAATTAAAATATAATTAATAAACACTCATATATATATATATATATATATATATATATCTGTGTATGGGGATATATATTACTATCCTTTATCAGAATCACATTTGAGTGTGAACAACCAAACAAACTCTTGAATATTTAAATTCCAATTCAATACTAGCCATTAAAAGTTCATACTAAGAATTTTGGATCAACACATTTCCTTAGACAATGAAGCTTGTTTAGTGTTTGGCCTTCTTGGCTTATGGCTTTCCATGTTAACATCATTTTTCTGGTAGATGTGAGGATGGTGGCTCATATATATTTTGTGCTAATCATATCAAGGAAGTGGTGACCAGGAGATTTCCTTATTGAAAAATTTTGTTATCATTTTACCAAGTGTTCCTTTGTGGTTTTCTTCTCTCCACCTCATTTTTAATCTTCATCTTCATCTTCTCATCCTACATGGTATTTCCCTTTTTTTTAGTATTTTTCCTTACCTTTGAATGGTCCTAGAAACCACATATTTTTGGTAGGTGTAACAATGGTGTCTCATTTATTCCTTTCCACACATGTCAAGGAAGTGTGAAAACCCATATTTCTTGAAAATGTTATATTATGTAATGAACACACTAAACACATTATGAAAAAACTAAAAAAATAACCTCAAAGTATGATGCCTCAAGAAAAATGAAGTAGCCTATTCTGGAGCTAACTTCATTCCTCTTTAGATTTGATCTAAAGAGTTATAGAGTGTTTCAAAAGTGAATTTCAACCTTGTGAAAAATGATTCATAGTTAGCTTACATTGATTACACAAAATTTACGTGCATAAGAAACCATATCCATTCTAATATATCTATGTTAAAATAAGTCTCTAATATTAGTCCAAAATCAAGATAAATAAATAATATATCACTTATAAAAAGTATACGGCAATTTTATGATCCGAATTGGATCCTTGAAAATTATTAGAGTTCTATGACTGTTTCAAATTATGTCATAATCCAAAAACTTTGTGAACAACGAGCTATCAGCAAGCACCTCTGGACAGTGGCAGTTGTAGCTAGCACGGTACAACGGGGACCCTCGGTCAAAGCGCGCTGACTGTTGGCCCATGGATACCGTGCAATGGCACAAACTAGCAAATAGGGAGTCCAGATCAGAAAACAGAGGCTATTTCTGATGCCTTATTATTCGCAGGTTAAAAACCTCAGAGAAGGAAAAGCCCTGGCACTAGGTCATGTGAAAAACAGGTAAAATCGTGGCAAAACAACTAAAACCGACAGGCAGGTCCTGCGCTCCAAAATCGGTGGAATATCGGAAGTATTTCGGGCGTTAAGTGGGTTTGGCCAAAGACCCAGCGATGCCATACATTGGATGACGCATGTTTGGCGGATGAGAGAGAAAACCGCTCTCACCGCAGGGTAACATTCGAGCAACTCACCTGTGCGATAAAAGCGATGACCGTAGGATCTGGAGGCCCCAGATCTAACAACAGAGATTGCACCCAATGGGAGATCGGATTTGATGGAAGAATAGGCTAAGGCATATGAAATTTGAGGTCTGACATGACCGATGAGCTGGCGGATGAATCATTTCACAGGATAACCGAAATAACGACCGTTCAAGGAAAGCTAGCACCCAGTTCATAAGAATACCAAGTGGCCACCTCTCTGTGAAATGTTACACAGTGGTGATGACACAGAAGCAAGGAATTCCAACGGATAGAGGCAGGCAATCCAAAGAGATAGAAGAGGAAGCGAACAGTGAAAGGATGGATTGGCTTTAAGCCATGAACAGATAGAGGACAGAGGGAGACAAGGAGATAGAATAGAGAGTGAAGCAAGAAGCAGAGAACAGAGAAGTCGATCTGACCTGTAGAGCTAAGGTAGCATCAAGCAGATAGAACCGAGAAGGCTTGAGAGGTTCAAGCAATCCCTATGAGGATATCGGTCAGGAACTGAGTACCATATTGGACTCATCTCATTAAGACCAATTGAGGTCGAGACTTGGTAAGGGGGAGTCTGTGTACTCTAGTGGCTTGGGGAATCCAATTACCACCCTACTAAGCATCATCTATTACAGGAGACTCAAATTGAGCTCCTCATTGTAAAAAATCTACTTAAAGACACAATAAAAAAGGCCACCACTAAAAGCTGGACCAGGAGATGTAGCCCAGGAGGATTGGATGAACTCCTTATTAAAGTGTTGTATTTTGCATTTTCTTGCTGTGTTTCTCTTACATTTTTCCAATGCATGTGTATTTCACAATCTTATCGATTTATTGCTTAAAATAACATAGGCACACACTAGCACATGAGTCTATAATACCTACATTAATTAACTGAGATCATACATAAGTGATTTTCAGATCAAGTGGTATCATAGCTATAGGTTGTTAAGGTTAGAAAAGCTTGTGCTAGATTTAGATGTTGAATGCTAACTAGATCAAAGCTCAAATTAGGAGAAGGAGAGTTGGTCGAAACTAATCCTGAAATTAGGAGAGTCTATCCTCAGAAGACAATGTTGAAGGAAGGTTCTGTGGGGCCAGACCCTCAATTCATAGATAGTTTCCTAGCCATAAGGTCCATGGTAGAGGAAATGTATAAGGACTTTAGAAAACATAAAGATGAATATTCATCATGCTCCAAACAAGATAAAGGGGAAGAAGACTATCTCCTCCATGACCACTCAAAAGGAAAAGGGAAAGAAGAAAGCCTTCTCACACCTCCTAATAGCCCTAAACATAAAAGGAAGACATCTTTGATTAAACTAGATGTTAAATTTGATTTACCAATATATGATGGAGAGTTGAATGTAGAAAAGCTGGACAATTGGATCAGACAAATTGATGTTTATTGTAGAGTGTAGAGTATTGATTCAGATAAGAGCAAGATTCAACTGGCCAGCCTATGCCTTGGAGGCACTGCCTTGGTTTGGTGGGAAGGCAGGACCCAAGCTGACATGAAGAGACATGGTAAGACTCTTTCTATCTGGAGTGAATTTGTTTTTGCAATCAAAAAGTAGTTCTATCCATTAGCCTACATGCAGCAAGCCATGACGAGCTGGCAAACTTTTCGACAATTGAGAGGACAAAGTGTACAAGGCTACACACAAGAATCTAGGAAGAGAGCTTTGATTCTAGGAATCTCATTAGACTCACTTGAGACTCTGTTGAAGTACATCGGTGGTCTACACATCTACATGAGGCACACTATCCTCATGTTTAATCCCACTAGTATAGATGAGGTATTTGTTCAAGCTATGCATCTAGAATCTAGAGGAAAGAATGGGAACCTAGAAGTTGGGGGATCATCCCAACCCGCTGCATGCAAAAATAAGGAGAAAAGAAAACAAAAATGGAAATCAAGGAAGGCCAACACTGCACAGAAAAGCAAGTCTTCATGCACTCACTGTAAGAAGGATGGGCATGACGATGAGCACTATTGGATTCTGCATTTAGAGCTGAGACCTAAGAAGTTTGAGGGCAAGAAGAAGAATACTGTTGCGGCTATTCAAAAGGATTTGGTGTCAGACTCAAGAGATGAAAAAACCATTGCAGCCACAGGTATAAAAGCTAAGAATTTTGAAGCATCTACTAGTAATTCTGCACAATCTACTATTGATGAAGAAAATGAAAGAAAAATACATGAGCTTTTCCATATTCAAGTTATTTCCAAACATCAAAAGATTGATACTTTGTTTGATAGTGGCTCACAAGTTAATTTAATTTCTGAAGCAATTGTAAAGAAGTTGGGATTACTGACTACACCTCACAAGAAGCCATACCCATTAGGATGGTTAAGTGATAAAGCACAACTACAAGTGACTAGACAATGCAAACTCAAGTTTTCTTTCGGGTCAACATTTGTAGATGAGGTTGAGTTAGACATAATTCCTTTGGATATATGTGGAATTGTTTTAGGAAGTCCTTACTTTTATGACAGAAAAGCTATTTTCTATAGAGCTGAGAACAAGTATCTACTCGTTAAAGATGGAATAAAATAATTTGTAAGAGCTCATAAGCTCAAGAATAATTATACTCTCATAAACTCAGGGCAGATGAAATGAATGATAAATTCATGCAAACAATTTTTGTTGATGGTTGTAAAGGAAAAGAAACTTGATAAAACCAATGTATTTGAGGGTTGTGATTCTAAACAACAAGTTGATTTAGAAAAAAAAAATTCAGAGTATGATATCTTGTTTCAAGAACTTAAAGGTATACCACCCAAAAAGGAAATAGTGCATGATATTAGTTTGCAGTAAGATGGTCCATTGCCTAACATTGGAATGTACAGGTTGTTCAATTTAGAGAACACAGAAATCAAGAGGTAGTTGTAGGAGTTGCTCGAGAAGGGGTTCATCAGACCTAGCACATCACCATGTGGGTCACCAACCGTTTTGGTGAGAAAGAAAGATGGCTTGTGGAGAATATGCATTGATTACTGAGCACTGAATAAGATAACAATAAAAAATTGTTATCCCCTTCCTCGCATAGATGACCTATTAGATCAATTGAAAGAAGCTGTTTATTTTTCCAAGTTAGACTTGCATAGTGGATATCATCAGGCCATAGTCGCAGAACAAGATGCATGGAAGATTGCTTTCAAGACAAAACAGGGATTGTATGAGTGGTTGGTTATGCCTTTTGGCTTAACTAATGCTCCTGCTACTTTCATGAGAATAATGAATGATGTGCTCATACCTTTTCTTGATGATTTTGTTATTGTATATTTGGATGACATTCTGATATTTAGCAAAACATGGGAAGAACATTAAAGCATGTTAAGCAAACACTAGATGTTTTGAAAGAGAAAAAATTTATGTTAAACTTTCAAAATGTGAATTTCGCAAAACATCTTCGAATTATTTGGGACATATAGTAGGGGGTGGTGAATTGAAGATAGATCCCTCTAAGGTGGCAATCATTGTAAACTGTCCTAAACCCAAATCTTCTACAGAAGTTAGGATCTTCTTAGGAGCAGCACAATATTGGAGAAAGTTCATTTATAACTTTTCCTTAATTGCAGCTCCCTTACATGATTTAACAGGATTGAACAAGGTGTTTCAGTGGGGAGGCAAACAGCAGAAAGCCTTCGACACCTTGAAAGAAAATATTAGTACAGCACCAGTATTAGCACTGCTAGATCTTCAAAGACCATTTGAGATCCAAACGGATGCCAGTGACTATGCCATGGGAGCAGTGTTGACACAACACGGTAAACCCATATGTTATCATTCTGAGACATTTAATTCTACAATAATTAACTATCCTACATATGATAAAGAATTGTATGCATTAGTACAGAGTGTGAAAAAGTGGAAACATTACTTAATGGGAAAAGAAACAGTTATACATACTGATCATCAACCACTTCAATATCTACACTCCCAAACTAAGCTGTAGCAATCAAGACACTATATATGGATGGGTTTTCTACAAAAGTTTCATTTAGTCATCAGATATAAAGAGGGCATACACAATAAAGTTACAGATATGTTATCTAGACCCATTATAAATGCATCTACTATACTGATCCAGGTGGATATTGGTGGCCACCTACCAAGTCCACCTAGACCCCCACCATTGTTTCTCTCAGCATTTTCAGTTTCCTTAATTGTAGCACAACTTACTTCGGGTCTTGAACTTCCGGAGACGTTTTGAGGCCCTAAACAACATTTTTTTGGAAATCTAGGGCAACATGGGTCCACGGACCGATGTTTCCTCCCAAAGTGGTAGTTCTCGGATAGATCTTTATAACGAGCTATTGTACGCGTCAAACGGAGATCGTATGCCGAAGTTACGACCCCAGGAAGTTGGTGTACCAGTTTACCCAAACGGGGCCCACAGTTTGGCGTTTCATCTTCTAGGGTTAGGTTTTGGAATGTTAAGGGTTTTCCATTGTTTCTCAACAATAAATAGACCTTCGAGCCTCATTGTAACATAGTTCAGAGGCATGTAGCCACCACATCTCTTCTTAGAGATAAGCTACCATCGCCCTAGCTAGTTTATTTCCATTACTCTTTGTAAGCATATTTCAGTATTTTACATTAATGAAATGAAGTATTGTTTCCACTGCGTATATGTGTTTATGGTTATCTCTGTAATTTGTTGCGTTCCTATTTAAGTCTGGATCAGTGGTATCAGAGCGGTCTGCTTTTTCTCTATTTTTCTTTGCATGTCCCCAACAAGGTCGGGATATAAGGAGTTAGGGCTTGAATTAGTCGAACCTTTGCAAGACCAGCCTCGCAAATCCCGACGACCTCCCATGGCGGATGAGAAGAAAGACAAGGGGGCAGGAGATCCTATCAAAATCTTGCTCGAAGAAGCCCTCGAGCGACAACGGAACGCGATGAGGACAGCTTTGCCCAGATCCTTCAGCGGCTACCCAGAAGCAACGCATCGGCTTCCAGTAGCGACTCTGGAAATGCCACGCCCTTTAAGGTATAAGTTAATTTTGAAACCCCCATATTCGAGGGTCAGATAGACGCAGATGGCATAGATAAATGGTTAAATCTGCTAGAGGGTTATTTTTCTGTTCATGAATTTTCGAGTCGGGAAAAGATTGTTTTCACTCTTCTCAAAGCAGCCCCCCACGTCAAGGACTGGTGGGAAACCTACTACGAGTAGAAGGATGAAAGTACTAGCTCACTATTTTCAGCCGCACCCACCTGGAATTCATTCCGGGATGCCATCAAGGAGCAGTACTACCCTGTCGGAAGCTATGAGGATGAATACATAAAGTGGACCACGCTGTGGCAGGGAAGGGACCAAGACGTGTCGGAGTTCACCAATCTTTTCCATACCCTTCGCACAAAGTTGGGTATCGAGGATTCGGAGCAGCATTTGATACTCAAATACCGCGGTTTCCTGCACAAGTACATCCAGGAAGAAATACAATTCCCGAACATCTCCTTGCTCGGCACAGCATACCGATATGCCGTCAAGGTCAAGCAGAAGTTTAAACAAAAGAAGCGAGACTTTGGGTTTGTGAATCCAAAGCAGCGGAAAGGTGCCCCTAAACCATAGAACAAAGGACAAAGCCAAGGTGGGGCAGCCCAAGACAACCCACCGAAGCTGCAAGCAAAGAACAGCGTCATGAAGCCGAAAAAGGACACGGGAAAATGGTGTGAGTTCCATAAGAGCTCCACTCACAACATAAGTGAGTGTTGGGCCAAGCAGTCATTGGTGGTTGAGCTAAAGGTTTCAGAATCAGATGCATGTTCCGACTCTGAGTCAGAACCTGAAAAGGGGAATGACAAAGGGAAGCAGATCATTGATGCGGATCCCAACGCCACTGTTGCTACCGCCAAGATCCAGAAAAATGAACCCAAAGATCCAGAGGAAGAGGAGCGTCTCTTCGACTCCCAGATCTGGGTAAAGGGCTCCCCACTACAGTTCATTGTTGATAGCGGGAGCCAAAAGAACCTCATTTTAGTAGACTTCGTGAAGCGGTTGGGCTTACCGAGCATAACACATCCACAACCGTAAACCATCGGGTGGCTTCACCAAGGACGATATCTTCGCGTGAGCTAGCAGTGTCGCCTTCCATACAACATCAAGCCCTTCACGGATGAGATATTGTGTGACATTGCTCCCCTTGAAGTTTGTGATGTATTATTAAGACAGCCATACTTGTGGAAGTGACATGTTGTGTATGAATCAAGGCCCCGTGCTGTTATTGTTACATTGGGAAATAAGTTGTACATGATACCAGAGGTAGCACCACCTATCGCCATCTCTTTGATTACTGCAAAACAATGCAGTAAGCTCATTTCCAAAACTGGGAAATTTGTTTTCTTGATGATACGCCCTCAAGGAATGAAGAAGACGGTGGTCGCGGCCTCCAGATAGGGCCCCTCCGCACGACAACTACAGATGGACAAGGTTGTGGAGGAGTATGAGGACATCTTCACCTACCCTGCAGGGGTTCCTCTGCACTATCAGGTCAAGCACTCCATCGATCTGACCTAGGTGCGCTGCTACCCAATGGACCAATCTATCAGCGCTCCATTCTAGAGAATGATGAAATCAAGAGGCAGATTCAGAAGCTCCTATAGAAAGGTCACATCCGTCTGAGTTCATCGCCTTGTGGGAGCCCGGTTGTGTTGGTACAGAAGAAGGATGGGACGTGGAGACTCTGTATTGACTATCGAGCGCTGAACAGGATCACTGTTCGTAATACGTACCCGATCCCGTGGATCGATGATCTCCTGGACCAACTAAAGGGGGTGAAGTATTTCAGCAAGATCGATCTGAAGTCAATATATCACCAGGTGCCAATCGAACCCTCTGATGTGTGGAAGACTACCTTCAAATCCAAGGAGGGCCTTTTCGAATGGTTGGTTATGCCTTTCAGATTAACGAATGCTCCTGCAACCTTCATGAGGCTAATGGATGACATCTTGTGGCCATTCACCAACTCATTTGTAGTAGTATACTTGGATGACATTCTGATCTTCAGCCAGAGTTGGGAAGAGCACCTCAACCACATCCGACAGGTTCTCCAAACACTACGGCAACACAAGCTATGTGCCAATTTGGAGAAATGCACTTTTGGCATGACCCAGGTTCAGTATCTGGGATACATCATTGATGAAAAAGGGGTGCATGTGGATTCAGCCAAGATCCAAGTCATTCAGGATTGGCCATCTCCAACCACTCTAACAGAGCTCCGCGGCTTTCTAGGTCTTGCCAACTTCTACCGCAGGTTCGTGTTGGGGTTTTCTCATATTACTTGGCCCTTGAGTCAAGTCACCAAGGGAGGAGCGAAAGCAAAATTCTTTTGGTCTAAATCTCAATAGAAGGCATTCATAGAGTTGAAGGATCGCCTCTGCATGGCCCCAGTGCTCGCGTTACCAGATTTACAACGACCATTTGAGGTCGAGACAGATGCCTCTGACTATGCTATTGGGGTAGTCCTTACTCAACATGGACATCCAGTGGCATATCACAGTGAAACACTTTCAGACACAGTCCGGAAGTACCCAACTTATGATAAAGAGATGTATTCCATTGTACAGGCCTGCCGACAATGGAAGCATTACATTTTGGGGAAGGAAACGGTCATCCACACAGACCATCGACCCCTGCAATTCATACAGACCCAAGGGAAATTGTAGAATGATCGCCATCAGAAGTGGTCTACATACCTGCAATAGTTCCACTTGAATATCAAGTATAAGAAGGGCAGCACTAATAATGTTGCAGATTGCCTCATTCGACCACCGATCATGGCGTTAACCGCCGTGTTCAACTCTTGTGGGCACGAGACTTCTGATTGGCCACTTCTCTACAAAAGCGACCTAGAATTCGGCCACACATACCAGATACTCTTGGAGGGTCGGCATGTTCCAAATTTTCACCTCCCGGATGCCCTGTTATGCCACCTGGGTCACCTTTGTGTTCCTTCAAGTGAGCATGCCAAGATGATTTGGGAAGCACACTATAGTCGGGCTACTGGGCATTTCAGGGTCGAGAAAACAGTAGCAGTACTGCAAAATTATTTCTATTGGCCGAATCTTCGACAGGATGTTGGGAAGTACGTCAAATCATGTACTGGCTGTGCCATTGCCAAACCGACCATCAAGAAGCACAGCCTCTATACCCCGTTGCCTACCCCTAGTCGACCTTGGGAATCCATCTCCATGGATTACATGTTAGGCCTTCCTTTCACTAAGCATGGAAATGACTGTGTTTTTGTGGTCGTCGACAGGTTCTCGAAGATGGCCATTATGGCAGCCTGCAAGAAGAATATCACATCAGAAGCCACTGCTAAACTCTTCTTTGAACGAATGTGAGTGCACTTTGGGATCCCACAGTTTATCATCTCAGATCGGGATAGTCGGTTCCTCAACACATTTTGGTCCAGTCTCTGGTCAATGCTGGACACCAAACTCACGAAGTCCATAGCCTTCCATCCTCAAACTGATGGCTAGACAGAGGTTGTCAATAGGATGATTGTGCACATTCTGCGCATGTATAACTCAAAGCATCCACGCACATGGGACGAGAGCCTCCCCTATGTTCAGCACAGCTACAATCGAGCTCTCCATAGCTCCACTGGCCATAGGCCTTTGTAGGTGGGTTTGGGATTCCAGCCACTATGCCCCATTGATGTGGCCATGCCACTTGCAACTACTCACGTAAATTTAGCTCATGTCTAGTCCGAAACAGATAAGGCCACCAGCTTCATTGAGAACATCCAACATATTCGTCAGCAGCTCCATGACATTTTGGAGAAATCAAATGCCAAGTACAAGCAGCGACATGATCAACATCGGTTGCCACACAAGTTTCAGGTAGGCGACAAAGTCTGGTTGCATTTGCAAAAGGAACGCCTTACTAGAGCCTATCGGAAACTGAGACCACTCCGATATGGTCCTTACACCATTACTAAGGCTGTGGAAGACAATGCATTTGAGCTCAGCATTCCCCCATTCCTTGGCCTGCACCCAGTGTTCAATGTGGACTGCCTTCGGCCATACTTTCCACCATTGCTAGACACATCCGACATTGCGGAATAGCTCACACCCACAGAATTAAATCTAGATTGCATGGAACAAGCTACAACTGATCGAATCATGGACACACAGATCAAGAACGCTCTCCAACAGAATATCCCACTGTATCGAGTTGTCAAAGCAGGCCAACTCCTTGACCAGGGCAAGTGGCTCACCAGGGAACAAGTTCAACAAAAGTTTCCTCATCTCATGGAGGAAATTAATGCAATGGGGACCATTGCTTCCTAGGGGGGGGGAATGATCCAGGTGGATAATTGTGGCCACCTGCCAAGTCCACCTGGACCCCCACCATTGTTTCTCTCAGCATTTTCAGTTTCCTTAATTGTAGCACAACTTACTATTTTTAGCAGTTTTTCGGGTCTTGAACTTCCGGAGCCGTTTTGAGGCCCTAAACGATGTTTTTTGGGAAATCTGGGGCAACATGGGTCCAGAGATTGATATTTCCACCCAAAGTGGTAGTGCTCGGATAGATCTTTCTAACGAGCTATTGTACGCATCAAACAGAGATCGTATGCCAAAGTTACGACCCCAGGAAGTTGGTGTACCAATTTACCCAAACAGGGCTGTTACACTAAAAAATGTCACCATGACTACTTACAGTTAGTATGGCTCAAATCAACAGTCATACTACCCTCTTAGGCAAGTCTTATGCCTCTGCTATCCATCTCAAACTCAAAGAAGAGAGAAAGTCTTGTAAAAAATGTGTTTATCTCTGGGGTCGCAGGTTCTCTCTAGCCTTACCTGCGGGGACGCTCACAATGTTCACAAAAGTTGCGTCCATGGACGCTCTGTATGTTAAGGGACAGGTGCGTCCTTCTGTAAAAGGCAAAATGCGCAAGTTTCATCTTAAAAAAGTTACTTGTGGTTACTTCTAGAACTTTCTAGAGGTCGGTTTGATGAAATGGATGCGCCTCCAGTTGGTTCATGTATCCCTATTAAGGAGAAACTTATCCCATCAATAAGGGAGCTATCCCACCCAAAGAGGGGGATTATCCCATTGATGGTGGACCTGAATAACCTCTTTACAGCACTATAAATAAAGACATTGAGCCAGAGGGAGGGGAGGTTGGAGCTATACATTTTCTTTGGGTAAATGCTGCAGGAATTAGGACTTCCATTTAGAACCTTGTGAGGAGAGATTGTCTTTGCTTGATTCTACTTGGAAGTGGGTGAGATTTGTCAAAGTAGAGGAAAACCCTTGATGGACCCTGGGAGGAACTTGCACAACACCAAGGCCAGGTTGTAAGAGTTTCTTTGTTTCGTTATTAATACAAACTGGTTTATTTTTCTCAATAGCTTGTGTTAATGAGTTATTTCATGTGTTCCTTGGTCTGCATGTTGAATATATGTTTTATTATATGAAATGCAAGTGCTTGGTAATTGTTTGATTGTTTGTGGTTGCAGGAATTGACGTGAAAGAGGAGCTCATCCGGATCGCCAAGGACGGACTACAACAACAGCGTTTTGGAATAAGGTAAGCCTAAACACTTGTAGTTTTCATGTTTTAAAAGGTATATTTAGAGAAAGATCACTCCATTTTGTCTTGTTTGTCGCTAGAGAGTTTAGACTCCTAGGGAGGTCAGTTGTGTCCGCACAAACGACTTTTTCCGCCACGACAAATTGGCGACTCCACTGGGGAATCCATTAATGAGAAAGTCTTTTCCTTTGTGTGAACTTTGCTCTGAGAAAATCATTTTTATTTTCTGGTTTTTGACTGTGAGAATTAGTATTTGGGTGGCTTAGCTTTAGATTTAGTTAGATTTGGTTTTTCTTAACTTTTCCAGAAGGACGCACCCTCTGAGTACTGCACAGTGCGTCTTTGGACGCGTTGTTGCCGTTTGCACAGAGCGGGCCCGCACCTGTTATAACGGGTTGCCTGCGTCTTCCTGTAAAATTTAGGAAAATTCCATTTTTTGCTTTAATTGCTTTTAGATTTTGATTTTTCTTAGTGTTTTCTGCCCAGATCCTTTAGTACCCTGTCAAAAATTTTCACCTGAACTTGTTTTGTGAGCTTTGAGTGTTTTAGTGGATTTCAACGAAGTTTAGGCCTAGGGTTTGATTTTTGGATAGGTCCTGTAGTGACTTTGACGGTAGAAAGTTGTCCAGCCTTAGATCTCTCTGGTTAGTCAGCCTTCTTAGAAGTCGGGCCTGTCGTAAAGTCTCCTTGTGTGAGCAGCTTGCCATTTAAGTTGTTTTGGGTCAAATTTCGAATTACTTGTTTATAAAGTGTTGATTTCCATTTTACAAAAGAACAAAAAGATTAGAGTTTTGTTTTGACTAGTTTTTGGTTCTGCAATAAGCTAGTCCTTGATTTGATTGTGATCAAGTAAAACACCTTAGAATAATCATTCTTGGTTTTGGCCTCGTTAAGATTGCTTAGAGTAAATTTACCTTTTAGTTTGCTTATGAGTGAATTTTCGTAGATTTTAATAAGTTGTTAAGATTGATTTTTGGTTATATTAGATTTATTTGCTTTATTAAAAGAAAAATACAAAAACATCTTCTTTAAAAGTCTTGTTTCAAGTAGCTTTTTGTTTTTGAAAGAGGAAAAGAGTTTTTTCGTGCATGTAAAGAGCGGTCATGTTTTTATGCTTGGAAAAGACAAACGAATTGTTTCTTTGATTGTCTTCAATTAAGAAGTTGCTTTTATAAAGATTGCATTCTCTCAACTTTTTAGTTAAGCAATTCATCGAAAAAGTAAAGTAGTGGGTAAATCATCCTAGGTGCATTTTGTAGTGGTTTCGAGTCGAGTCAACACACCACTAGTTTCACTTCCATCACCTTTTGACTTAAGAAACAACCTTAAAAGTAACGCTTAAATTAAAATCAATCTAGTAATTTTTATTTTTCTAGGGCTCTGAAACACCAACATAGCTTAGGCTAGGGTCTTGGAGTAGGTGAGTACTTAACTCTCCAAGACTACAAAACCAAACAGATAGTTTATCTTGAGTAGATTAAATCCAATTGTTTCAGTTGCACTCTAGGAAAGCTCCTCTTAAAGGAGAAGCACGAGCTCGTGTCCGAACCAGTGAGGGGATCATTCCCCCCTCGTTGGGAACGACGCCAGACAGTACGTATTACAAACGGTAAACCTCGGATTAACCATTGTCGAGGAGCCAGGGGTCACTTATCGGTAAACCTTGGATTATTGTCAAGGAGCCGGTAAGGGGATTGAGCTTGTTACTCTGCCCTTGCGTGCTGTCGGAGTTTAGACTGTTCCCCCAGGTGTAATTGTTGTGATTGGTAACTTTAGTGACCATAATCTTTAGGGTTCTACCGAGGTGACGGTGGAGGGAAGGTCCCACTGTACCTGGAGCAGACGTCGGTTATACTCACTTGGATTTTCCGGGGGGTTCACTTCACTTCGAGACGGTTAAAGTGGAGGAACTTGTGCCGGTCTATTCATTAAGCAGGTTGCCGGGGTAACTGTTCCACCCGCCATTTCTGTACTGAATCCTGCGAGGTTGGGCCTAATCACCAACTAGCGCTTTTGGTCCGGAAGACTACTGTTTGTGTTTGGTTTGACGCTCTAGATTCTTTAGGCGTGTGCTTCAAATTTGTTTGCTTCTTTAGAAGACTTTAGGTGGTTTGATTTGAAATTTTTACTTTGTTTTCGTGTGTTGTAGTTAAAAATCTTTAATTGTGGCGGAATTACCGAGACAGTCCCATCGACTTCGGGGCAAGTCTCCTGAGATTGTTACCGGAATAGATTTGTTAAGAAAACTCCGTAAATCGCGGGGTGAATCTCCTGAAGACATTCTGGGTCAGTACGAAGGGTTAAAGGTCCTTGTAACTCCTCCTAGTGACAGTAGAGTAGGTTCACCTGAAGAAGGAGAATCTTCCTTGGTAGTCCATCCAGATTACCAAAGTTTAGAAACAGGTTACAATCCCGAAACTGTTACAGTTTCCGAGCTTGCTGGTAGTTTTTCATCTGCCAGTGAAACAGGCGAAGAACCTGAAATTTCCGAACCTGTTACTCCAACTTCTAGTGTCCCTGATTCACCGAGAATAGAAAGAATTATCACCGAAAATCTACCTTCTGGTTTGATTGCTATAGAAGAACTTGCTCCAGAAGAAGATATAGGTGTCTCTCACCTTGAAGGTCAACTTACTATTGATCTAAGGGAGCGTGAATCCATCTTTTACAGTCCTCCTAGAAGTACTTCTTGGTACCTTGCGTTAACCAATTTTTTAGACAACTCAGTAGGTTTTTCTACACCTCGTACTCCTTTTCCACCTGGAGGTATTTATACTCCTGTAAATATGTCTGGTCAGTCGTCCGTGTTTACTCAAAGTTCTGAATCTTTTTTACACGGCGGTCCTTCTGTTCCCACTGGGTATCAGTCACTTTCTGGTACCTTTGCGGGGGCATCTCCTCAACCCGTTGATCATGGGTTATTTGCTGGAAACAGTGGTAATATACCATTGGGTGTAGGAGACATTTACATGATGTCAGGTTCAGTTCCCATTTCCCAACCTCAAGGTGGCCAATTACCGCCTGGGGGGCAACCGCAGTTAACGCCTGGGGGGCAACCTCAAGGTACACAAATTGTGTCTGGGGGGCAACCTCAAAGTCAGTATGTACCTATGGTGCAATACGTGCCTCAAGGTCAACCTCAGCCTCAATATGTACCCCAAGGTCAACCTCAGTATCAATATCAACCTCAAGGATGGCAACCCAAGGATGGCAACCTCAAGGGTATCAACCCCAAGGTTATCAACCTCAAGGGTACCAACCTCAAGGTCAAGGTCAACCCCAGTATCAGTATTTACCTCAAGGTTATCAACCTCAAGGTCAATACTCAAGTCAAGGTTATCAACCGCCTCAAGGTCAGTCATATGTTCCGAGTATGGGAACTGCACCTTACAATTATCAATCCTACCCTCAATCTGGTTATGGATCTCAGTATCCTCAACCTGTTACGGGTCAGTACCCTGGAATGTTAGTGTGGGATCCATCACAGGGTCAACAGGTGTTGCAGCCAAGTGTACAGATGTTCCTCAAGCTGGACAACCCGTAGTTTCTGGTCCAACCCAGCAACCGCAACCTGTCCAGCCAAATGTTCAAACTTCTGTAGCTTCGGTAGTTACTCAGCCGTCAATTGCACCTAGTACTCCATCTCAAACGGCTGCTGCAACTACCGCTACATCTACCATACTTACTTCTGGAGTATCGACGGCTCCAGTTTCTACTGTCCCTGTTACCACACCTCAGACATCTTTACCGTTGTCTGGATCTACGATTCAAACCACGGTCCAGATGCCTGTAGGTCAGCCTGGTATAAGTACGGTTGTCACTACTCAACCTCAATTTGTTCAACCTCCGTACCAGGGACAGTACCAACATGGGCAAGCTGTCCAACAACCGGTTTACCAGTATCAACCGTATCCTGGGTACACTTATCAACAACCTCAACAACCCCAGTACGGTCCGGTTAATCCTGGTTTTCCAGGAGGATATAATATCCCAAATGCGACTCCTGTTCCTAGTTATCCTGGATATCCTCCTCCTGGGGCTGGTATTGTGACCCAGAGTTTTAGAGATCCTAACCGGCAGTTACCATTTATTGCAACTTTGGATTTACCCGACTTGACGCGCCTAACGAACGATCCAATTCAATATCTTCAGTTCTGGCCGCCAATGCCAAATAAGTTGCCCAGCGATATACCCAAGTTCGAAGGTAAGTCTGGAGAGGATCCGTCCAATCATGTGATGACTTACCACCTCTGGTGTGCTTCGAATTCTATCTCAGATGATTCCATCCGCTTACGTCTTTTCCAGCGTACACTCATTGGTCTCGCGGCCAAGTGGTACATTGAGTTACCACGGGCCTCTTTTTACAACTTTAGCCAGTTAGCTACCTCGTTCTTAACTCACTTTCAGTTGCCGGTCAGATACGATAACGGCACGGAGTTATTAACTTCACTAAAACAATCGACGTCCACGTATATTTCTGATCACATTCATGAGTGGAGACGTCGAAGGAGATTAGTGAAAGTTTTTATCCCGGACCAAATCTTAGCTGAATGGTTTGTCAAATCATTATTACCGAAGATTACTGAAGATGTAGCTAAGGCCGGAGTAGTTACTGAGGAGCAAGTCATTGCTCAGGCACAATACCTTGACTTAGTTTACACTCAGTCGGGTACGTTACACGAGAAGATTCCGGATCTTCCAAAGTCGAATCAAATCGCTGCTGCTCCTTCGGGATCTCATGCCGCTGATGGTATGATTGGTATCGTGACTACGAAGAGCAAGAAGAAGTCTTCCAAGGCTTCAACTACTCCAATTATCACTTTGCCTGATTCTCCGACAGGAGAGTCTTCTCCTGAACTCACCGCCGACATTCACGCTGTAGAGTCATCTACGGCCAAACCAAAAAACGGTGGAAAGAAGAAAGGAAAGAAGAAGGCTAAAGCAGACAAGGCTCCAAAGGAGAAAACTGAAAAGTCGGAAACCAATGACGAAAAACGCAAACCTCGATATCCTTGTCTTATTTGTGAAGAGGATCATTTTACGAGAGATTGCCCTCATCGGGCCGAGGTTGTAAAAATAGTCAAAGGTTCTCCCACTCCTGCTGTGTTAAAGAATCCATTTCCAGAGCAGGAGAATAAGATGATAGGTTCTTCTTCGAATGCCAGTGAAGAACCCATTTTGATGATGTCTCATGTGAGGATTGCGACTCGATCGCAAGATTATGGTAGTAAGGCTCCTGTTGATGGCAAGGAAGCAGAATCTTCTCACTCTAACCCATCAACCTCAGCTCCTGGTTCCGATCCACTACAGATCGAAAAACCTAACCCAGACTTAGTGATTAAGCCGCCCGCCAAGGGTGTACTTCGAAGGTCTGCTTTCAATCCACATGCGAGAGCAGCCCAGAATTACAACATTGTTGAGGACTTAGCTGTTTCACCTTCAGCAATGTCGGCACTCGAAGTGCTGCAATCATGCCCAGCACAACGGAAATTGCTTTTGTCGGCTATCGGAGCTGTCGATGTTCAGGACCCGAACCTAATGATCTTTGATCTAGAAAATAGTACGCCACGTCTCCCCCATCAAATGGCTTTCCAAATTCCAGTGATAGTCAAAAACAGGCCTATTCATCGGACTGTGATTGATGAGGGAGCTTCTACGTGTATTATGTCGATTCAATGTTGGAGATCGCTTGGTTCTCCTTCGTTGAACCAATCCCCCACCATCCTTAAGGCCTTTGATGGCCGTGGGTTCCGTCCGTTTGGTATTCTACAAGAATTGCCTATAGGGGTTGAAGGTAAAACCGTTAGTCTGGATGTGGAAGTGGTTGATGCCCCTCTAGACTACAACCTTCTTTTGGGTCGAAGTTGGTCATATGCTATGACAGCGGTCGTTTCATCGGTCTTCAGAGTAATTAAGTTTCCACATAACGGTAAGATCGTGACTATTGATCAGCTGACATACTTTTCATCCGACCCAGCCTCTTCAGAGAGTATCCAGCATGTTGGTAAGACGACAATCCCTTATAGGGACGTTGGTGTAGGTTTAGTTAAGGATTCCGGTTTACTGGGAACTTTTCCTCTCCCTCCACTCAGCGCAGATCCTTCGTTTGCAACCATTCATATGATTACATCAGAAAACATTATTTATGATGATCCTTGGTTCGTCCCATCTGACTCTGAGATAGACTCACTCGGTAATGCTATGCCTTTGAGTCCATATGAAATTGCTTATGAAGCTCTCATGTCTTTTACCGACTTTCATTCAACCGAAGTCGACCAAATGAATGTGGTCAGTGAAGAGTCACTTTTCACCTCACCCTTAGAACGGATAACGTTTCCCGAAGTCGTGTCATCTGACGAACAACTTCGCGAAATCCTAAGTGTAGATGATCTACCATGGGAGGATCTCCATCACAGATCTTCGTTTTTACCTAAGGATGATGCATTTGAAAATGATTTTTCATCTATCTTTACCGCTGAATATGTCAAAGACGCTCAGGATCCAACGAAACATTCTGATTCAGAGTTGAATTTAGGGAATATTTCTCGTACTATTCCCATTGATATTTCAGTGAAGCCCGGAATCGAGGAAAACATTCATATAGGTGCCGCATGTACTGAAGAAGAAATCCAAACTTACAAGGCCCTATTCCAAGAATTCCGCAACGTGTTTGCCTGGTCTTACGAGGAAATGCCGGGAATTGATCCTGCCATTGTTGTTCATGAAATAAAGACCTACCCGGATGCTAAACCCGTCCGATTCACCCTCGAAAAGCGGCTGCGATTAAAGCAAAAGTCGAAAAGCTGTTGAAAGCAGGTTTCATTTATCCGATCCCGTTAACGGATTGGGTATCGAATATTGTTCCAGTCAATAAGAAACAAGGAACAATAAGAATCTGTATCGACTATAGGGATATAAATCGAGCTTGTCCAAAAGACAACTATCCTACGCCTTATATCGATCAAATTATTGATGATTGTGCCGGAAGTGAAATGTTTTCCTTCATGGATGGTTTCTCGGGCTATAATCAAATCAATATTCTACCTGCCGACCAACCAAAAACGGCATTCATTTGTCCATGGGGGACATTTGCTTATTGCAAATTACCTTTTGGGCTTAAGAATGCCGGCGCTACTTTTCAACGGGCGATGTCTTATGCATTTCATGACATCAAGCACATTGTGCAACCCTATCTCGATGATTTGCCTGCTCATTCTTTACATCGAGCTGATCACCTTGTCCACCTACGAGCAATCTTTATGAGGTGTAGGCATTATCGAATTCGGTTGAATCCCCACAAGTGTGTTTTCTGTATAGAAACAGGTCGATTGCTGGGATTTGTTGTTTCAAAAGCCGGCATTCGCGTCGATCCCTCGAAAGTCGAGGCTATCATCAAATTGCCTCCTCCTTCGAGTTTGCGCCAACTCCAAAGTTTGCAAGGGAAAGCGAACTTTTTACGCCGATTCATCCCAAACTACGCCGAGGTCACTAAAGGTTTTACACGGTTGTTGAAACAGAACGCACAATTCTTTTGGGACGAGATTGCCCAACAATCTTTTGATGCACTTAAACACGCGTTGACCCATGCACCGTTATTGCATCCTCCCAACTACAACCAGGACTACTTCTTATACCTCGCAGCTTCGCATTCCACCATTGGAATGGTGTTAGTTCAAGAAGATGAATTCGGAGCGGAGCATGTGATATATTATCTTAGTAGGACCTTGAATCCCACTGAGCTAAAATATTCGCATGTGGAGAAATTGGCCCTGGCAGCCGTTCAAGCTGTCCAGCGTTTCCGTCACTACATTCTTCTCCGCAAAACTACAGTTATTTCGGATTGCAACCCTATGATTTATATTTTGACAAAACAACTGCTAGGGGGCAAGTACTCTAAATGGATTGTCATCCTGCAAGAGTTCGACTTGGAGTTCGAGAAGTCCAAGTCTAAGAAATCCTTAGTTTTTGCGGAATTGATGTGTGATTTCCCGAGTGCTGACACAGAGACTGTGGCAGAGGAGTCCATTGCGGACGAATCTTTGTTTCTTATCAGTACTGTAGATCCGTGGTACGGGGATATAATCATTTATCTCCAAACCCAAACCTTTCGGCCTGAAGCTTCCAAAGCGGAACGTCGAAAAATTCGGTTTCAATCCCAGCCATACAAAATTATTGGAGATACACTTTATCGCCGGGGGGCAGACTTAGTTTTTCGACGTTGTTTAACTCACGAAGAGGCTGAGAGGGTTTTGAATGATTGTCACTCTGGAGCATGTGGCGGTCATATGTCTGGGTATGCCACAGCTCAGAAGGTGTTGCGCGCTGGCTATTTCTGGCCGTCTATGTTTAAGGATTGTATCATTGCAGTCAGGAAGTGCCACAACTGTCAAGTGTTTGATCGCAAGATGCGCGCTCCACCTGCTCCTCTCCACCCTATAATTGCCGTTGGTCCATTCGCCAAATGGGGTATCGACTTTATTACTTGTAACCCTCACTCGGCCGGGGGGCATGCGTATATCATCCTTGCGGTTGATTATTTTACTAAGTGGGCCGAGGCGATGCCTACATTCGACGCAAGCGGCAAAACAGCTGCAGTTTTCGTATTCAATCATATCATAACTAGGTTTGGTGTCCCACAAGCAATCATTACTGACCATGGGAGCCATTTTCGAAACGTCATGATGACTGAGCTTACAAGCCAGCTTGGTTTGCGCCACGATAGCTCTACTCCTTATTATCCGCAAGCCAACGGTTTGGTTGAGTCTATCAACAAAGTTCTAGTTATCATGATCCGACGAACCATTGGTGTTCATCGGTCGAATTGGCACAACATGTTATTTTCAGCGCTATGGGCATACCGAACCTCAGTGAAAAATTCAACAGGGTTCACTCCTTTCCAGCTAGTTTATGGCTTAGAAGCTGTGTTACCCATTGAATGCGAAATCCCATCACTTCAAATGGCTGTCGAATTACTTCCAGCTACTTCCGAAGAGGAGAAACGTTTATTGTACTTGGCTAAATTAGATGAGACTCGACGTGACGCTACATTGGCAATCGAGACTCACGCGAAACGAATGAAAGCTCAGTATGATAAAAATGTAACCCCTCGAAGTTTTTCGGAAGGAGACCTAGTACTATTATATGATCAAGCTAACGATAAGCTAGGTGCTGGAAAATTCGTTCCCATGTGGCATGGGCCCTACATTGTAAAGCGAAAGCTAGCAAAAGGGGCTTATGAGCTAGTTGACTTTGATGGGGACTCTTTGGGTAAACCCAGAAATGGACTTTACCTAAAGAGGTATTATGCTTAAATGATGGGTATGGAGAAATTTTTAGATAGGTTAGATTTTCTTTCTAGCTAGCAAGTGTGTTAGTTTAGTCAGTGTGCTTAGCTTAGAGAGTGTGGTTTTTCGTCATTATTCTGGCTTATCTTGGTTTTACTCTTGATATTGCAGATGTCGACGCCTCTCCAAACATACATTGGATTTGCTGATGGTGCTTGTCGTAGTACACGGAACATCTCTTCCGCAGCTTGGGTTATCTATTCGCCCTCTGACGAGTTAGTTTCTATGCATGGGGTAAGCCTCGGTCAAACAACGAACAACATTGCAGAATACAGTGCAGTGATTGAATTATTATCCGAATCTATTTCATTTGGAATTCGACGTTTGATAGTGAGGTTAGATTCTGAACTTGTTGTATTACAGCTTAATAGAGTTTATGCCATTAGGAATCCTGTGTTATTAAGGTTGTTTTTGAGAGTGCGTCTCTTGGAACGTGAATTTGATTACATTGAATATCAACATATTCCAAGGTCTTTGAATACATTAGCAGATGCAATTGCTTCTCGAATGTTGGACAGACATTTACGATAATCATGCAAGTAAATTTAAAAAACATTTCATCACATATGTTAAACAAGATAAGCCGGTAATAGTGATATATATAGATAGAAGTGTGTCAAAAAATATATACATCGTCTTCGATCATAGGTTGAAAACACCTTATGATCGGCAAAATGATAGTACAAAAAGTCAAAATGTCACATGTGACTACAAAAGTGACTAGTCAATCACTGGTGGTGCTCTCTGTATGACACCACTGCGCGGGCTACCTTACGCAAAAATCTCCTAAACGGTCCAGGGACCGCGACTACGAAGCGCTGAAGCCGGGTAGGAATGTCATCCATAGTAGTCTCAGGTATATCTGCCGTGAGACGCTCTAGATCATGCTCCAACTCAGCTAGTACTTCTGCAGCCGCGTCCTGTGGGGCCGGTACCGGTGCAGCTGGATGTAGTCTATCAAAAGGCCGGAGGTTGGCTGGACGCTGTGGACCAACATCTGCATTTTGAAAATTTTACTGTTAGTTTTGAGACGATATATATGAAAAATAAAAAAATACATAATTAGAGAACTTGTGAAAATAAAAGTACCTCTGTCATCCCATTGTTCTCCTGGTGGAAGAACCATGTCCGGATCACCTCTAAAATCCACTCCGGCATACGGAAAGTCCTGTATCGAAAAAACCTGGTCCTCTAACCAGTGAAAGTAACTATCTGAGAATCGAACCACTGTCGCACCCTCGTCAGGATGCCGGGCCATCACCGCAACCCATCGTATCAGCTTTGGCTCCCGAGGACCCAAGATATCAACAGTGAGTTGCTGAGGGATCAGCATTGGAACTCTCTCCAAGGCAAAGCTCACGACTAGAGGCCCATATCCAAAAGTCTTTAGTCGTCCGTTCTTTGCCTTGGTCAGTTGGCTCTTCATATGAGCCGACACAGCTTCACACCAGTTGAAAATGGTGCCTTGGTAACAGTCAATTGCCATCCGCATTTGGGATCCGGAAGCAATGTGTAAAGCGGCCGCGCCGCAAATTCTGGTAACCGTGAACGCTATGACTTTGAGTTCAGGCAGAGTGATGTGTTTTATCTCTATGCCTTTCGAATGGTGAGCCCCAGGTGTGCACCACTCGTCGCGGAGACTATCAAGGGATTGGCCACCCGGCCTAGTCCCCGCAAGACTGAGTTGCTCACCTCTGTTCGGCAAGCCAGTGAGAAAGTATACATCCGAGGGCTCTATCTCGAGCTGGTGCCCTCCTATGTAAAAGCATTGTTCTTGAACGTTCCATCGCTCAACCAGCCATTCCAAGAATCTTACCTGGCCCCTCATGCCCGGTATGGTCCAATATTTGTATAATCCGCATGCTCTTAGGGCATCCAGGGAAGGTTGATGATTTATTGCAGCTTCATCATCCTCTACATGCTCTCTTTCTCTCCAATCTAACATGGTTAATGCCCTGCACATCAGAAATAGTCATTAGAAATTGATTTGGGAATTTTTAGATAGTTTTTTGAGGGGGTTGGGGTTTTGAAATGCGCGTTTCACGGAAGACGCACCCCGACTTTACAGCACAGGGCGCCCGGACGCGGATGCCCTGAAGGCGGGCTGCGTCTTCCGACCGTTTTCCTGTATAGGAAAAAGTCGGGGGACGCGGGTCACCCGAAGGGCACCCGCGTCCGCCGAGAGGCGCATTCCAAAACCAAAACCCCCCCAAAAAATGAAACTAAGACCTAAAAATTAATTCTAAACGGATAGAAATGCAGAGTAGGATGTGTAAAATACCTGGATAAGACGGCGTTCGATTCCGACGGTCGGATTTTCCGCAGCGACCACGGGAAGTTTCTTGTCAAAAGCTCCTTTTTCAACCTCAACAGTCAAACGGTAAAAATGACATGGTAAAAGGTCTTTTTATAGGTTTTTTGGATGAATTAGTTCATTTTTTACCATGAAAAGATATTTTTCGATGTATTTTTGCCTATTTTAAACAGGTATGAGTAATGTGTTGCTTTTGTGCAGGACAAAGGGATTTCGAGGGAAATTGTCATTTTTCACAAATAAAAATATCAGAGTCATCTTTTAAGCCCTTTTCTGACTCCTAAAACATGAAAAGATCGCCGAGCGTTTCTTTTACACTCGTTAAAACGGAATTAAAAGACGGTCCCCTTTTAGCTCTTTTCTGACCGCAAAATCAGGAAAAGATTGCCGGGTTTTTGTCGTTTCAAACTCGATAAGGAAATAAAACGACGTGTCCTTGATCGCTTTTTACTTTTCAGGTCAACGACACTATTATGAAAGTACTCCTTGGTCGCAAGATCAAGCGGTTCCCCCAGGTATTATTTTATACTTTTTCGGGCTTGAGGGACACAAATATACGAAAAAGTTCAACGTGGAGTCTCCTTTTGTTTTTTCAGACTCTCTAAAAATGAAAAACGCCGAGTTTCTCCTATACTGGGCTCGTTAAACTTTTACAGTAAGGGACCTGTTCAATTACAAACAGGAACGAACCACTCCTTCCTAGGGTTCGAATTTAAACTAGGTTGGACTCGTCCGAAGGATGAGCTTATAATCAAGCATATGTTATCCTCCTCAAGCTTGTTAAAAATAAAGAGGTACTTGCCAGAAATGGTGGGGGAAAAGAGAGAAGAATGAACCTGTTTGTTACCTTTTGTCTCAAAAGAAACTTTATTACCACTCTTGAACACGACACTTTTCATTCACCTGGGTTGGGAAAATCTTTTACCTCACAGTTGACCAAACCACTTTGAAAGTCTTTAACCGGGTTCCGGGGATTAACTTTGAGTTATTCGTCACCAAGCCATCTGTCGTGTCGTTATGTGTTCAAGAGGTCTGCAAGCAAAACTTTCATCTGCAAAATACTTGTCATCCATTTGACCATCCCTGAGTCAGTCCTTACAGCAACATTTCTTCAACTTGAACAATGATTTCGCGTTGCGGGCTTGCCTGCAACGGGTCGCTTTCTATCGACATCGACACATTATCTAGAAAGATGACTTAGGAATCGACAGTACCTTGAAGTCTGCATGCATCAATGGCAGGTTTCTCGCCTTTGACGTCAGTTTACATCATTGACTTTCGATCAAAGGATTCCGTGAAGTGTTCGACATCAAAACATCTATTCACATTTCACGGGTTGTGCTTGGTACTTTGAGAACCATTGACATTACTGGTGGTCTCTCTCACGCTTGTTAACAGTTTACATCATCGACTGGTAATCAAGTGTTTTCTAACATGTTCGACATCAAATCATTTAATCACATGGCTAGAATCGTACCAATTCGGGAAGTAGAAGTGAAGACCCTGGATCTAGTTTCTACAATCCAGGCTGCGAGGAGTTTTGTATTCATTATCTATGTAGACTAATCATAAACAGATGGCTGCATCCATACTGTGTCTACAAAAGTCTATAAAAAATGATGTACTGCAAGATCATTCCTGTATCAGAATAGTTAGTCCATTAGTTAAAGTTTTGAATCTGAGTATGGGAATGCCTACCTCAGTGATGATATAATCTTATACATGTATTTTGTGTTGAAAATTGCAGGTTCCAACCAGGTCATCCACAAGACAATCCTTAAAATGATAAAGCGCTTCACCCTTCCTAGAATTACAAAACCCTAATCTATTCCAGGCTTCGCACTTTAGGGGGCAATCTGTTACACTAAAAAATGTCACCATGACTACTTACAGTTAGTATGGCTCAAATCAACAGTCATACTACCCTCTTAGGCAAGTCTTATGCCTCTGCTATCCATCTCAAACTCAAAGAAGAGAGAAAGTCTTGTAAAAAATGTGTTTATCTCTGGGGTCGCAGGTTCTCTCTAGCCTTACCTGCGGGGACGCTCATAATGTTCACAAAAGTTGTGTCCATGGACGCTCTGTATGTTAAGGGACAGGTGCGTCCTTCTGTAAAAGGCAAAATGCGCAAGTTTCATCTTAAAAAAGTTACTTGTGGTTACTTCTAGAACTTTCTAGAGGTCGGTTTGATGAAATGGATGCGCCTCCAGTTGGTTCATGTATCCCTATTAAGGAGGAACTTATCCCATCAATAAGGGAGCTATCCCACCCAAAGAGGGGGATTATCCCATTGATGGTGGACCTGAATAACCTCTTTACAGCACTATAAATAAAGACATTGAGCCAGAGGGAGGGGAGGTTGGAGCTATACATTTTCTTTGGGTAAATGCTGCAGGAATTAGGACTTCCATTTAGAACCTTGTGAGGAGAGATTGTCTTTGCTTGATTCTACTTGGAAGTGGGTGAGCTTTGTCAAAGTAGAGGAAAACCCTTGATGGACCCTGGGAGGAACTTGCACAACACCAAGGCCAGGTTGTAAGAGTTTCTTTGTTTCGTTATTAATACAAACTGGTTTATTTTTCTCAATAGCTTGTGTTAATGAGTTATTTCATGTGTTCCTTGGTCTGCATGTTGAATATATGTTTTATTATATGAAATGCAAGTGCTTGGTAATTGTTTGATTGTTTGTGGTTGCAGGAATTGACGTGAAAGAGGAGCTCATCCGGATCGCCAAGGACGGACTACAACAACAGCGTTTTGGAATAAGGTATGCCTAAACACTTGTAGTTTTCATGTTTTAAAAGGTATATTTAGAGAAAGATCACTCCATTTTGTCTTTTTTGTCACTAGAGAGTTTAGACTCCTAGGGAGGTCAGTTGTGTCCGCAGAAACGACTTTTTCCGCCATGACAGGGGCCCACAGTTTGGCGTTTCATCTTCTAGGGTTAGGTGTTGGTCAGGTAAATCCCCTCTGCGGACAGAGGTGATCCCACTAGCATAAAACAAAACTAGCCACAATCAAACCACGCTGCTACGCAAGTTCCTAGTTATGCATCAAAGATGAATTAAGAAGACCAACCTCGAGTCCAACGCTATGATTGAAGCAGAGTTGATATTCCCGCTCCCTCGCTCCAGCAGATCATAAATGAACACCTCCACATGCAAAGGAAGAGACAGATACCAACATAACATCTACCAAGGCACAACTATATTTCAGTCAGAAAGGAAATAAATCAACACATCACCATAATAGACAATGAGATTGGAACTATAATAGCAGTCGCTCATTAATTAATAATAAACAGGAAAAGTTACAACCATGGTTCTGATGTCGAACCTCTCCTGGCTGGGCGAGTAACTATATGTGTCTTGCAATGCATCTCCTCTCCGGCAGCATAACCTCTCTAGCTTTCACTAGCATTCTTCCAATAACTCAAGAACTCAACCTCTAACACTCCATGACTAACGATTATCACTACTATCACTAGCTTGTCCAATGCATAATGACAAGCTTATATAGATGAAGAAGGGAGGAGGATACGATGAACCGGGACACCTTTTGTGGATTAACATTATCCCCCAAAAGCCATTAAAGATGGAGATAGGATAGAGCTCGACATAAGGCTGATTTTTTATCTTCAAAAAGCTCCATGTAATGAAGGAAACAACAGTCGGGCGTGCGTTAAGGCAAAAAGCATGACTAAACTTGGTTGGCACGACTGTTGCTCTAAGACAGAGCGCCAATGGTCGCGCCCTCTTTTGAGGATCTCCATGATTGGCGCGGGTAAGATACTGTGGACTTGCGCCAATGGAAAAAGAGCACTTTTCAGGGATAATTGGCAGAAGGTGTCTTCAGGGAACATGGAGTACATACTCAGGGGAACATAATGCAAGTGTTTTTAGACTTTGTCACTTCTTATAACTCCTGGGATGAGTCCTGCAAGGTACGACAAGAGGAGTAACAGGGATGGTGACAAATTACTGTGTAACAGATGCCCCCTAAAGCATGAAGTCCGAGAGGTGGAGAGGGGTGAAATGCTTTACAAGAACACACAAGGACACATAAGAGCACATATAGTTACTGCCGCCGAGGATTTGTATTAAGAGACATGACTGATATTTCAATTACATGATGTACGTGGTATGGTCGCAGCCATCCATAAGAGAGTACATAAATAATCTAGATCCATAGTATGGACGCAGCCATCTGGTTAGGATCAATGAATTGACTCAGGTATGGTCGCAGCCATCCAGTGAATGAGTCAAGTATCAAGAATCACGCCTGGATTACAACAGACACAATCCAGGGTCTTGTGCTCCATCTCGCCCCGAATGAGAGTACAAGTTCAAGCATGTGAATATATGAGCTGAAGTCGAACATGCATGAACATCGTTTGATTACCAGTCAATAGTGGAAACTGTTAACAGACGCGAGAGGTACCACCAGTAATGACAATGGCCCTCAAGGTACTATAGGTACAATCTACGGCATGTGAATCAATGATCTGAAGTCGAACACCCGTAGAATCATTCAATCGGAGGCCAATGATGAAAACCTCACGTCGAACACGAAGAACCTGCCTTTGAGGCATGCAGGCTCCAAGGCACCGGAAAGGAGTCTCTAGATCAACTTCCTGGATAATGAGTTGAAGTCGACAGGAAGTGACCTTGATCGAAGGTGGGCCATAATGTTTCCCACATCATCGACACGAGACAGAGAGATAATGTTGTGAATCGAGATTGTGCGAACTATCAGAGGGAGGTTGTTTCTTTGCAGAGGTCAACTTCTCTTGAACATATCGGCGACACATTAACGGAATTGGCAGTATTTGACATCAATGTATCAAAGGTCATGATGATGAGGCAATGAGTGGATGAGAGGTCAAATAAGGTACCCAAGTCCATGGAAGCAAGTGAAAGATATGAAATGAGATATCCCTACCCTGGACACGAAAGCATAAAAGTGCCATGTTCAAGAGCACATACTGCCGTCACGGTAATAATTATGGTTCAAAAATTTTCCCCCCGCCATTTCTGGCGAGTACCCCAGTTATTTTTAACAAGCTTGATGGGGATAGCATATGCTTGTGTTGTGACAAAATCCGATGTCATTAAGTTTTAACGAGTCTGACAAAGGAAGAACTCGGCATCTTTTCATGTTTAGAGAGTTTGAAAAGACAGCAGAAAAGGAAACTCCAGGGATGTCCTTTTTCGTAAAGTTGTGTCTCTCGGGCCCGAAAAAGTATAAAATAATACCCGAAAGAACCGCCCGATCATTATGATCGAGGAGTACTTTTCATAATTAGTGATTTCGACCTAAAAAAGTAAAAAAGCGGTCAAAACCACGTCGTTTCGTAACCATTAACGAGTTTGAAACGACAAAAACCCGGTAATCTTTTTATGTTTTAACAGTCGACAAAAAGAACTTAAAACGACCGCCCCTTATTAACATTTAACGAGTCAAGAGGAGCGACTCGACAATCTTTTCCTCTTTAAATGGTCAGAAAAGAGCTGAAAGCGGACCTCCATTTTTATTTTCTTTAACGAGTCAAAAAGGAAAAATACTCGGCAATCTTTTCATATTTTACAAGTCAGAAAAGAAAGTAAAGGCGACTCGTCCTGAAGGAACGAGTGGTATAAAGGGTAGCAACTGGTTCCGGTAATGGTGGAACTTGCTTGAAACATGTAAAGGTTAAGAGGCTGGCTAATAAAACCACTCATCGCTGTAGTTCCTCAGGAAAGGATAAACAACCAGGTGAAATCATATGATCAGCCAAAGAGATGGTGGCGATGGAATGAAACAACCAAGGCTCATCTAGCAGAATTTAGCAGATAAAAGGCAATCACGGGATGTAAATCAGGTATGGGTTCATTTTTTCCACAAGCTTGAACCATGGAGAACTTTGCTTGGATTCGGTTTCATGTTTACACAAGCTTGAAACGAAAAACTATGCTTATTAAATTTTTGCATGCCCCCAGCATGATAATGCAAATCGAGGTACATGCCCCCCAAAGCTTCATTGCATTCAACAAAGTCGATGGAATGAAGGTTCACTCTCGAGATCGATGAAAGACTCGACTTGTATTTTACGAGATCTTAATCAAAAGACTTGATTTGGAAAGGGAGTTGTTTCATTTTTTAATGAGGTTGACACAGTAAAAGAACTATTCTCATAACCCTTGTTTCATTTTTTAAGGAGCTTGACATAGGACAGTGAACTATGCTCCGACAGACCTAGTTTCATTTTCTAAGGAGCTTGACATAGGAAAACGAACTATGCTCCACCCGACCTTCATCATAATGAACAGGAAGTCGGGGCTTCCAAGAGTGCCTCTCCCGGTGGGAGGTCAACATCTCGGAAGTCAAGACCCAATGCCCCCAGGACACTATGAACGATGGCGGCATCGCTGGATACAGGCATGGGATAGGTGGCCACGTAGTTGACCTGCGGTGGGGCCGATGCAACTGGTGGATGACAACCAGGAGGGGATGACGACTGCGCAGGAGGGACTCGTGGACGAACGAACGATAATTGATCGATAGTCACAATTCTTCCATCGTGTGGAAAGCAAACCACACGGAAAAGTGAAGAGACAAGGGCCCCCATGGCATAAACATAGTCACGGCCAAGGAGAAGATTGAAGTCTAAAGCACCTTGGGTAACCCATACGTCTAGATAGACGATCTTGCCTCCCAAAGTAATAGGGAACTTTTGAAGGAGCCCTAATGGTTGGCTAGTTCTTCCGTTAAAAGCCGTCAGATTCGATGCTACGGGCACAAGCTGTGGGGAACCCAAAGCTTTCCAAATAGTGGCAGACAGAAGACTAACAGATGCGCCCTCATCCAAGACAGTGCCAGGTATTGCCTTATCATAGGCGTGTACCGTGACCCAAAAAGTCACATGAGATGGGAGGCGGAAGGTAGTCAAACGTCTCCAGTCGAAGGAAGCGACTGAACTACTTGGTGGGGGAATCGTATGATTGCCCCCCTGCTCGAGAGAGAGCGCAGTAAGACTCTCAGGTGTAGGGGTATTTCCAGATGTAGGAGAATCTGAGGAGACGAGAAGAACAGGAGAATGATGCTCTTCTGAAATAGAGTGGTCGGCGGGTGGTGAACTCGAGTCGACACTCTTTCCAACCAATGGTTGGTTTGGAACAGGCTTGGCAGAACCACATTTAGGAAGAGGAGGCTGGACAAGAGAGGAATCTTGGTTGATTTCTTTGTCAGCAGGGGAACGTTCAGCAATTGCAGAAAGACGTTGATAACCAGTAGGAAGTTGGGTTGAGGGAGCTATAAGACTTTCCAATACAATAGAGGATCTATCCATGAATGGACAAAGGTGAAGGGGATGATTGCCTTCACAAAGTTTACAAGGGATTCGAATATTCTCTTTTCCCTTACCGTTTCCAGGTGATAAGGTAACATCGTTGTTGGTCAGGTAAATCCCCTCTGCGGACAGAGGCGATCCCACTAGCCTAAAACAGAACTAGCCACAATCAAACCAGGCTGCTACGCAAGTTCCTAGTTATGCATCAAAGATGAATTAAGAAGACCAACCTGGAGCCCAACGCTATGATTGAAGCAGAGTTGATATCCCCGCTCCCTCGCTCCAGCAGATCATAAATGAACACCTGCACATGCAAAGGAAGAGACAGATACCAACATAACATCTAGCAAGGCACAACTATATTTCAGTCAGAAAGGAAATAAATCAACACATCACCATAATATACAATGAGATTGGAACTATAATAGCAATCGCTCATTAATTAATAATAAACAGGAAAAGTTACAACCATGGTTCTGATGTCGAACCTCTCCTGGCTGGGCGAGTAACTATATGTGTCTTGCAATGCATCTCCTCTCCGGCAGCATAACCTCTCTAGCATTCACTAGCATTCCTCCAAGAACTCAAGAACTCAACATCTAACACTCCATGACTAACGATTATCACTACTATCACTAGCTTGTCCAATGCATAATGACAAGCTTATATAGATGAAGAAGGGAGGAGGATACGATGAACCGGGACACCTTTTGTGGATTAACATTATCCCCCAAAAGCCATTAAAGATGGAGATAGGATAGAGCTCGACATAAGGCTGATTTTTTATCTTCAAAAATCTCCATGTAATGAAGGAAACAATAGTCGGGCGTGCGTTAAGGATAAAAACATGACTAAACTTGGTTGGCGCGACTGTTTCTCTAAGACAGAGCACCAATGGTCGCGCCCTCTTTTGAGGATCTCCATGATTGGCGCGGGTAAGATACTGTGGACTTGCGCCAATGGAAAAAGCGCACTTTCAAGGATAATCTGCAGAAGGTGTCTTCAGGGAACATGGAGTACATACTCAGGGGAACATAATGCAAGTGTTTTTAGACTTTGTCACTTCTTATAACTCCCGGGATGAGTCCTCCAAGGTACGACAAGAGGAGTAACAGGGATGGTGACAAATTACTGTGTAACAGATGCCCCCTAAAGCATGAAGTCCGAGAGGTGGAGAGGGGTGAAATGCTTTACAAGAACACACAAGGACACATAAGAGCACATATAGTTACTGCCGCCGAGGATCTGTATTAAGAGACATGACTGATAGTTCAATTACATGATGTATGTGGTATGGTCGCAGCCATCCATAAGAGAGTACATAAATAATCTAGATCCATAGTATGGACGCAGCCATCTAGTTAGGATCAATGAATTGACTCAGGTATGGTCGCAGCCATCCAGTGAATGAGTCAAGTATCAAGAATCACGCCTGGATTAAAACAGACACAATCCAGGGTCTTGCACTCCATCTTGCCCCAAACAAGAGTACAAGTTCAAGCATGTGAATATATGAGCTGAAGTCGAACATGCATGAACATCGTCTGATTACCAGTCAATAGTGGAAACTGTTAACAGACGCGAGAGGTACCACCAATAATGACAATGGCCCTCAAGGTACTATAGGTACAATCTACGGCGTGTGAATCAATGATCCGAAGTCGAACACCCGTAGAATCATTCGATCGGAGGTCAATGATGAAAACCTCACGTCGAACACGAAGAACCTGCCATTGAGGCATGCAGGCTCCAAGGCACCGGAAAGGAGTCTCTAGATCAACTTCCTGGATAATGAGTTGAAGTCGACAGGAAGTGACCTTGATCGAAGGTGGGCCATAATGTTTCCCACATCATCGACATGAGACAGAGAGATAATGTTGTGAATCGAGATTATGCGAACTATCAGAGGGAGGTTGTTTCTTTGCAGAGGTCAACTTCTCTTGAACATATCGGTGGCACATTAACGGAATTGGCAGTATTTGACATCAATGTATCAAAGGTCATGATGACGAGGCAATGAGTGGATGAGAGGTCAAATAGGGTACCCAAGTCCATGGAAGCAAGTGAAAGATATGAGATGAGATATCCCCACCCCGGACGCGAAAGCAAAAAGTGCCATGTTCAAGAGCGACATACTGCCGTCATGGTAATAATTATGGTTCAAAAATTTTCTTTTCCCCCCGCCATTTCTGGCGAGTACCCCAGTTATTTTTAACAAGCTTGATGGGGATAGCATATGCTTGTGTTGTGACAAAATCCGATGTCATTAAGTTTTAACGAGTCTGACAAAGGAAGAACTCGACGTCTTTTCATGTTTAGAGAGTTTGAAAAGACAGCAGAAAAGGAAACTCCAGGGATGCCCTTTTTCGTAAAGTTGTGTCTCTCGGGCCCGAAAAAGTATAAAATAATACCCGAAAGAACCGCCCGATCATTACGATCGAGGAGTACTTTTCATAATTAGTGATTTCGACTCGAAAAAGTAAAAAAGCAGTCAAAACCACGTCATTTCGTAACCATTAACGAGTTTGAAACGACAAAAACCCAGTAATCTTTTTATGTTTTAACGGTCGTCAAAAAGAACTTAAAAAGACCGCCCCTTATTACCGTTTAACGAGTCAAGAGGAGTGACTCGGCAATCTCTTCCTCTTTAAATGGTCAGAAAAGAGCTGAATGCAGATCTCCATTTTTATTTTCTTTAACGAGTCAAAAAGGAAAAATACTCGGCAATCTTTTCATATTTTACGAGTCAGAAAAGAGCGTAAATGCGACTCGTCCTGAAGGAACGAGTGGTATAAAGGATAGCAACTGGTTCTGGTAATGGTGGAACTTACTCGAAACATGTAAAGGTTAAGAGGCTGGCTAATAAAACCACTCATCGCTGCGGTTCCTCAGGAAAGGAGAAACAACCAAGTGAAAGCATATGATCGGCCAAAGAGATGGTGGCGATGGAATGAAACAACCAAGGATCATCTAGCAGAATTTAGCAGAAAAAAGGCAATCACGGGATGTGAATCAGGTATGGGTTCATTTTTACACAAGCTTGAACCATGGAGAACTTTGCTTGGGTTCGGTTTCATGTTTACACAAGCTTGAAACGAAAAACTATGCTTGCTATAAATTTGCATGCCCCCAGCATGATAATGCAAATCGAGGTACATGCCCCCCAAGCTTCATGGCATTCACGGAGTGGATGGAATGAAGGTTCACTCTTGAGATCTGTGAAAGACTCGACTTGTATTTTACGAGATCTTAATCAAAAGACTCGATTTGGAAAGGGAGTTGTTTCATTTTTTTAATGAGGTTGACACAGTAAAAGAACTATCCTCATAACCCTTGTTTCATTTTTTAACGAGGTCGCCACAAATCAAAACTATCCTCGGACGAAGCCTAGTTTCATTTTTTATGGAGCTTGACATAGGACAATGAACTATGCTCCTTGCAGACCTAGTTTCATTTTTTAAGGAGCTTGACATAGGAAAGGAACTATGCTCTGCCACCTAATTTCATTTTTTAAGGAGCTTGACACAGGAAAACGAACTGTGCTCCGACCGAACTTCATCATAATGAACAGGAAGTCGGGGCTTCCAAGAGTTCCACTTCCGGTGGAAGGATAACGTCTCGGAAGTCAGGACCCAATGCCCCCAGGACACTATGCACGACGGCAGCATCACTGGATATAGGCACGGGATAAGTGGCCACGTAGTTGACCTGCGGTGGGGCAGATGCAACTGGTGGATGACAACCAGGAGGGGATGACGATTGCGCAGGAGGGACCCGTGGACGAACGAACGATAATTGATCGATAGTCACAATTCTTCCATCGTGTGGAAAGCAAACCACACGGAAAAGTGAAGAGACAAGGGCCCCCATGGCATAAACATAGTCACGGCCAAGGAGAAGATTGAAGTCTAAAGCACCTTGGGTAACCCATACGTCTAGATAGACGGTCTTGCCTCCCAAAGTAATAGGGAACTTTGGAAGGAGCCCTAATGGTTGGCTAGTTCTTCCGTTAAAAGCCGTCAGATTCGATGCTACGGGCACAAGATGTGGGGAACCCAAAGCTTGCCAAATAGTGGCAGACAGAAGACTAACAGATGCGCCCTCATCCAAGACAGTGCCAGGTATTGCCTTGTCATAGGCATGTACCGTGACCCAAAAAGGCACATGAGATGGGAGGCGGAAGGTAGTCAAACGTCTCCAGTCGAAGGAAGCAACTGAACTACTTGGTGGGGGAATCGTATAATTGCCCCCCTGCTCGAGAGAGAGCGCAGTAAGACTCTCAGGTGTAGGGGTATTTCCAGATGTAGGAGAATCTGAGGAGACGAGAAGAACAGGAGAATGATGCTCTTTCGAAATAGAGTGGTCGGCGGGTGGTGAACTCGAGTCGACACTCTTTCCAACCAATGGTTGGTTTGGAACAGGCTTGGCAGAACCAGATTCAGGAAGAGGAGGCTGGACAAGAGAGGAATCTTGGTTGATTTCTTTGTCAGCAGGGGAACGTTCTGCAATTGTAGAAAGACGTTGATAACCAATAGGAAGTTGGGTTGAGGGAGCTATAAGACTTTCCAATAAAATAGTGGCTCTATCCATGAATGGACAAAGGTGAAGGGGATGATTGCCTTCACAAAGTTTACAAGGGATTCGAATCTTCTCTTTTCCCTTACCGTTTCCAGGTGATAAGGTAACATCGCCATGATCGACATAGGACGATGCAGGGCGGTCCGGATCATGAGACCATACTTCTAAAACCCTGGGAATGCCAGGACAATCGCGGAGAAGGAGGTGTTCCTTGCACAACTTACAAGGAAATTTGACCTTCCGCGGAGGAGCACAAGGTGACTCGACTTGGGTTATACCTTTAACCTCTGGTTTAGGGGTCTTTTTCTTCTTTGTCTTCTTCTTCTTTTTCTTCTTAGCCACCTGGTTAGTTGAATCCAGAGGTTCACCAGGCGAAGTAGAAGATGAGGACACAGTAGTAGGCGAAGAAGGGGAAGGGTCCACCTTGGAATCAGCAAGACGTTGTTCGGGTGGAGGAGGTGGTTGTGGACCCGAACTGAACGGAGGAGAACTAGAGGGTATCTTAGGCTCCTTCCGGGTAGATGGCGGGTAATCTTTTGTTCGAGTACTGATATTGATGGGTATCGTTCCAGCCATAAACACTTGAGAACCAAAGGAAGAGGGAGGCTGAGATGGGTCAGCCACCATTTGAGTGTTTTAAGTTTGCCGTGAGGGAAAGGGTTCTTTAAGCACCGCAGGAGTCCCGGGAGTGCTTTTCAACAAACGACTAACTTCGGACCGCCTCGGGCAGTCCTTGGTATAGTGATCCTCATCACAGATAAAACAAGGATACTTGGGTTTGCGTTTAGTGCCGTCCTCAGGTGGAGGTTTTGGGGCTTCCTGTTTGGGTTGTTCTGGCTTATTCTTCGGTTTCCTTTTCTTCTTTGCTTTCGAGGCTTTGTTTGCTGTGGTGGTTTGGACGACATTGACCTCGGAAGTAACATTGGAAGTGGATATTACCTTTCAGAGCAAAAGTTATCACACTCGAGACCACCGAGTTTGAAAATAACCATACGGGCAAACCGATGGTTAACCCAGGCAAAGACAAAGTTGCGATATACTGAACATCGACATTTCCAACAGAAGGAAATGGACTAGGGTTTCCATCAGGGGGAACACCTTGGCCGGTGGACGCAGGGAAGGATGCCATTGAACGAGAAAGAATCCTACTCAAGCTAACGAAAACAAAATCTAATTGGGTAGATGTTATCGTGGCCAATAAATTTTAAGACACTGAACTTGACCTTTTCATATTTTAAGAGTCGAGAAAAGGACAAAAGATGACTCTAGTCTCCTTCGAATATTTAATGAGCACGAAGTGACAAGACGCTCACAGGCACCTTTTCGTTTAGGGAGTCCGAAAAGGATCAAAAGTGACTGCTCTGAAATTCTATGTAGAGGGTGTGCCAAACTTTTTGCAAAACCACAGAATACTTTTTTAGGGTACGGGTGGTCAATCTTCGTGAATGCTGTGTTCACTGCATTGCGAATCGTAGGGCGGCTGACACGGCTTCCTATGGATAAAGGCTTTATTCCTATAGGGGTCTCCCAATATATACGCGACGGTACGTGGGAGCACAGTCCGTATTGGCACCTATCGTTTCACCGTGGAGGAATCACCCAACCACTCGACGATAAACTACCAAGTTTAAAGACGCCAGAACACGTCTCTAACCTAGACCTCTAGAGTATTTACGTTATGTTCCAATGCGTTGTTATGTTCATTGAGTTTATTTTAAAGTTTATCTTCGATTATCTTTCAGTTTTTTTGTCCTACCGTATGTGATATCTCACAAACTTCTTAAATGCAAACTACATGCCAAAATTAAATTATTTGATTCGATGAATTCTATCTACAGGAGGGTTGAGATTTTTTCACAAACGAAATGATCACTCAACAAACAACAAAGATCCTAATGCAGCTAATAACAAGAAATGAAATTTTTTCTTTTTCTTTTTAATAGCAACAGATAACAATAAATGCTAACTAATATGATGCAAAAGATTTTTTTGTTTTTCTTTCCTTTAAGATGGCATGATGCATGTAAACAAATTTTAAGAGATATGCACAATCCAAGTTCACTCAATGAAATAGAACCAATTCTGAAACACCAAAATGAACCATGCAAGCAAGGAAAAACACAAAAGACTTTCACTGAACCATGTAATCTAAGTTCGAATGAAATCGAGTGAAATCCAAAGAGGCTAGAAGTGAAGCACTCAGAGTATAGAAGATCAAGCTTTAACAAATCACTGGATAGGTGCAGAACACAACCAACTAGGTGACTGGATAATCAAGAGATCAAAACTTCCCACAGAAGGCTAGACATGCAAAGTCACTAGATATCCTAGGGCTGAGACGAAAATCAATAGAAATAAGCAAACAGCTGAAGGATAAAGGCTAAGACCAGTCAAGCAGAGGTTCAACACAGTTCCAGAGGCTGTAAGAGATATAAAAAGAGACTGAAAGAGCTTTCCACCCACACACAGGCAAAATTTACAGAGCTAGCGCGACTGTCAGCCTGCAACTTGCGCTACCACAGGATTGGCGCGAGTTGCTTTTGAGCAACATGCGCCAACTGGCGCGACTGTCAGAGTAATAATCGCGCCAATTAAGCTTGCCGGCTAGAAAAATAAATGATACGACCTCAGGTCAGGTTGACAGTGCTCAGATGGGTCAAACAGTAAAGAATAAACTCAAAACTGACTCAGGAAGCTCATTCACTCAAGCAAGCAGAACAAAATTAACATGCAAGACAAAAATCAAATAGCTACTCCCCAGCGGAGTTGCCAAATTGTTGGACAGGTAAATCCCCTCTGCGGACAGAGGCGATCCCACTAGCCTAAAACAGTACTAGCCACAATCAAACCACGCTGCTACGCAAGTTCCTAGTTATGCATCAAAGATGAATTAAGAAGACCAACCTGGAGTCCAACATTATGATTGAAGCAGAGTTGATATCCCCGCTCCCTCGCTCCAGCAGATCATAAATGAACACCTGCACATGCAAAGGAAGAGACAGATACCAACATAACATCTACCAAGGCACAACTATATTTCAGTCAGAAAGGAAATAAATCAACACATCACCATAATAGACAATGAGATTGGAACTGTAATAGCAGTCGCTCATTAATTAATAATAAACAGGAAAAGTTACAACCATGGTTCTGACGTCGAACCTCTCCTGGCTGGGCGAGTAACTATATGTGTCTTGCAATGCATCTCCTCTCCGGCAGCATAACCTCTCTAGCTTTCACTAGCATTCCTCCAAGAACTCAAGAACCCAACCTCTAACACTCCATGACTAACGATTATCACTACTATCACTAGCTTGTCCAATGCATAATGACAAGCTTATATAGATGAAGAAGGGAGGAGGATACAATGAACCGGGACACCTTTTGTGGATTAACATTATCCCCCAAAAGCCATTAAAGATGGAGATAGGATAGAGCTCGACATAAGGCTGATTTTTTATCTTCAAAAAGCTCCATGTAATGAAGGAAACAACAGTCAGGCGTGCGTTAAGGCAAAAAGCATGACTAAACTTGGTTGGCGCGACTGTTGCTCTAAGACAGAGCGCCAATGGTCGCGCCCTCTTTTGAGGATCTCCATGATTGGCGCGGGTAAGATACTGTGGACTTGCGCCAATGGAAAAAGAGCACTTTTCAGGGATAATTGGCAGAAGGTGTCTTCAGGGAACATGGAGTACATACTCAAGGGAACATAATGCAAGTGTTTTTAGACTTTGTCACTTCTTATAACTCCCGGGATGAGTCCTCCAAGGTACGACAAGAGGAGTAACAGGGATGGTGACAAATTACTGTGTAACAATCGCCATGATCTACAGAGGACGATGCAGGGCGGTTCGGATCATATGACCATACTTCTAAAACCCTGGGAATGCCAGGACAATCGCAGAGAAGGTGGTCTTCCTTGCACAACTTACAAGGAAATTTGACCTTCCGCGGAGGAGCACAAGGTGGCTCGACTTGGGTTATAGCTTTAACCTCTAGTTACGGGTCTTCTTCTTCTTTGTCTTCTTCTTCTTTTTCTTCTTAGCCACCTGGTTACTTGAATCCAGAGGTTCACCAGGCGAAGTAGAAGATGAGGACGCAGCAGTAGGCGAAGAAGGGGAAGGGTCCACCTTGGAATCAGCAAGACGTTGTTCGGGTGGAAGAGGTGGTGGTGGACCCGAACTGAACGGAGGAGCACTAGAGGGTATCTCAGGCTCCTTCCCGGTAGATGGCGGGTAATCTTTTGTTTGAGTACAGATATTGATGGGTATCGTTCCAGCCATAAACACTTGAGAACCAAAGGAAGAGGGAGGATGAGATGGGTCAGCCACCATTTGAGTTTTTTGAGTTTGCTGTGAGGGAAAGGGTTCTTTAAGCACCACAGGAGTCCCGGGAGTGCCTTTCAACAAACGACTAACTTCGGACCGCCTGGGGCAGTCCTTTGTATAGTGATCCTCATCACAGATAAAACAAGGATACTTGGGTTTGCGTTTAGTGTCGTCCTCGGGCGGAGGGTTAGGGGCTTCCTGCTTGGATTGATCTGGCTTATTCTTCGGTTTCCATTTCTTCTTTGCTTTCGAGGCTTTGTTTGCCGTGGTGGTTTGGACGGCATTGACCTCGAAAGTAACATTCGAAGTGGGTATTACCTGGGAGGTGGGTGCATTCGGAGCAGAAGTTATCACACTCGAGACCACCGAGTTTGAAAACAACCATATGGGCAAACCGATGGTTAACCCAGGCAAAGACAAAGTTGCGATATACTGAACACCGACATTTCCAACAGAAGGAAATGGACTAGGGTTTCCATCAGGGGGAACACCTTGGCCGGTGGACTCAGGGAAGGATGCCATTGAACGAGAAAGAATCCTACTCAAGCTAACGCAAACAAAATCTAATTGGGTAAATGTTATCGTGGCCAATAAATTTTAAGACGCAAAGACACGACTTTCATGTTTTAAGAGTCGAGAAAAGGAAAAAAGATGACTCTAGTCTCCTTCGAATGTTTAATGAGCACGAAGTGACAAGACGCTCACAGGCACCTTTTCTTTTAGGGAGTCCGAAAAGGATCAAAAGTGACTGCTCTGGAATTCTAGGTAGAGGGTGTGCCGAACTTTTCGCAAAACCACAGAATACTTTTTTAGGGTACGGGTGGTCAATCTTCGTGAATGCTGTGTTCACTGCATTGTGAATCGTAGGGCGGCTGACACGGCTTCCTATGGATAAAGGCTTTATTCCTATAGGGGTCTCCCAATATATACGCGACGGTACATGGGAGCACAGTCCGTATTGGCACCTATCGTTTCACCGTGGAGGAATCACCCAACCACTCGACGATAAACTACCAGGTTTAAAGACACCGTAACACGTCTCTAACCTAGACCTCTAGAGTATTTGCGTTATGTTCCAATGCATTGTTATGTTCATTGAGTTCATTTTAAAGTTTATCTTCGATTATGTTTCAGTTTTTGGTCCTACCGTATGTGATATCTCACAAACTTCTTAAATGCAAACTACATGCCAAAATTAAATTATTTGATTCGATGAATTCTATCTACAGGAGGGTTGAGATTTTTTCACAAACGAAATGATCACTCAACAAACAACAAAGATCCTAATGCAGCTAATAACAAGAAATGAAATTTTTCTTTTTCTTTTTAATAGCAACAGATAACAATAAATGCTAACTAATATGATGCAAAAGATTTTTTTGTTTTTCTTTCCTTTAAGATGGCATGATGCATGTAAACAAATTTTAAGAGATATGCACAATCCAAGTTCACTCAATGAAATAGAACCAATTCTGAAACACCAAAATGAACCATGCAAGCAAGGAAAAACACAAAAGACTTTCACTGAACCATGTAATCTAAGTTCGAATGAAATCGAGTGAAATCCAAAGAGGCTAGAAGTGAATCACTCAGAGTATAGAAGATCAAGCTTTAACAAATCACCGGATAGGTGCAGAACACAACCAACAAGCTGACTGGATAATCAAGAGATGGAAACTTCCCACAGAAGGCTAGACATGCAAAGTCACTAGATGTTCTAGGGCTGAGACGAAAATCAATAGAAATAAGCAAACAACTGAGGGATAAAGGCTAGGACTAGTCAAGCAGAGGTTCAACACACTTCCAGAGGCTGTAAGAGATATAAAAAGAGACTGAAAGAGCTTTCCACCCACACACAGGCAAAATTTACAGAGCTGGCGCGACTGTCAGCCTGCAACTTGCGCTACCACAGGATTGGCGCGAGCTGCTTTTGAGAAACATGTGCCAACTGGCGTGACTTTCAGAGTAATAATCGAGCCAATTAAGCTTGCTGGCTAAAAAAATAAATGATACAACCTCAGGTCGGGTTGACAGTGCTCAGATGGGTCAAACAGTAAAGAATAAACTCAAAACAGACTCACAAAGCTCATTCACTCAAGCAAGCAGAAGAAAATTAACATGCAAGAAAAAAATCAAATAGCAGTCTCCCCAGTGGAGTCGCCAAATTGTTGGTCAGGTAAATCCCCTCTACGGACAGAGGCGATCCCACTAGCCTAAAACAGAACTAGCCACAATCAAACCACGCTGCTACGCAAGTTCCTAGTTATGCATCAAAGATGAATTAAGAAGACCAACCTGGAGTCCAATGCTATGATTGAATCAGAGTTGATATCCCCGCTCCCTCGCTCCAGCAGATCATAAATGAACACCTGCACATGCAAAGGAAGAGACAGATACCAACATAACATCTACCAAGGCACAACTATATTTCAGTCAGAAAGGAAATAAATCAACACATCACCATAATAGACAATGAGATTGGAACTATAATAGCAGTCGCTCATTAATTAATAATAAACAGGAAAAGTTACAACCATGGTTCTGACGTCGAACCTCTCCTGGCTGGGCGAGTAACTATATGTGTCTTGCAATGCATCTCCTCTCCGGCAGCATAACCTCTCTAGCATTCACTAGCATTCCTCCAAGAACTCAAGAACTCAACCTCTAACACTCCATGACTAACGATTATCACTATTATCACTAGCTTGTCCAATGCATAATGACAAGCTTATATAGATGAATAAGGGAGGAGGATACGATGAACCGGGACACCTTTTGTGGATTAACATTATCCCCCAAAAGCCATTAAAGATGGAGATAGGATAGAGCTCGACATAAGGCTGATTTTTTATCTTCAAAAAGCTCCATGTAATGAAGGAAACAACAGTCGGGCGTGCGTTAAGGCAAAAAGCATGACTAAACTTGGTTGGCGCGACTGTTGCTCTAAGACAGAGCGCCAATGGTCGCGCCCTCTTTTGAGGATCTCATTGATTGGCGCGGGTAAGATACTGTGGACTTGCGCCAATGGAAAAAGAGAACTTTTCAGGGATAATTGGCAGAAGGTGTCTTCAGGGAACATGGAGTACATACTCAGGGGAACATAATGCAAGTGTTTTTAGACTTTGTCACTTCTTATAACTCCCGGGATGAGTCCTCCAAGATACGACAAGAGGAGTAACAGGGATGGTGACAAATTACTGTGTAACATTAGGTTTTGGAATGTTAAGGGTTTTCCATTGTTTCTCAACAATAAATAGGCCTTCGAGCCTCATTATAACATAGTTCAGAGGCATGTAGCCACCACATCTCTTCTCAGAGATAAGCTACCATCGCCCTCGCTAGCTTATTTCCATTACTGTTTGTAAGCATATTTCAGTATTTTACATTAATGAATGAAGTATTATTTCCGCTGCTTATCTATGTCTATGGTTATCTCTGTAATTTGTTGCATTCCTATTTAAGTCTGAATCATGTACTTTAGAATAATTATGTGTTACATCAGAGCTACATTGAACAATATGCTCAAGATATAGACTTTAAAGATGTATATGCAACTTTAAGTCAAGGTAAACGAGTAGAAGAATTGTATTATCATATAAAGGACCAACTCCTATATCATTATGGGAAGCTATGCATTCCACAAACCGAAAGAGTAAAGATAATTCGAGAAGCACACACTTCTCTAATATTAGGTCACTTTGGGGTAAGTAAAACAGTTGCATAGCTGCAAAGATTTTGTTATTGGCCAAAAATGAACGACATATGAAATTTGGGGTCCGACATGACCACTGAGCTGGCGGATGAATCATTTCATAGGATAACTGAAATAACGATCATTCGAGGAAAGCTGGTGCCCAGTTTGTAAGAAGACAAGTGGCCACCTCTCTGTGAAATGTTACACAGTGGCGATGACATAGAAGTAGGGAATTCCAGCAGATAGAAGTAGGCGATCTGAAGAGATGAAAGAGGAATCGAATAGTCAAAGGATAGAATGGCTTTAAGCCATGAACATATAGAGAATAGAGGGAGACAGGGAGACAGAATAGAGAGTGAAGCAAGAAGTAGAGAACAGAGAAGTTGATTTGACCTGCAGAGCTAAGGCAGCATTGAGCAGATAGAACCGAGAAGGCTTCAGAGGTTCAAGCAATCCCTGTGAGGATATCGGTCGGGAACTGAGTACCAAATTGGACTTATCTCATTAAGACTAGTTGAGGTCGAGACTTGGTAAGGGGGAGTATGTGTACTCTAGTGGCTTGGGGAATCCAATTACCACCCTTCTAAGCATCATCTATTACAGGAGACTCAAATTGAGCTCCTCATTGTAAAAACTCTGCTTAAAGACATAATAGAAAAGGCCACCACTAAAAGGTGGACCAGGAGACGTAGCCTAGGAGGATTGGTGAACTCCTTATTAAATTGTTGTGTTTTGCATTTGCTTGCTATGTTTCTCTTACTGTTTTCCAATGCCTGTGTCTTTCACAATCTTATCGATCCGTTGCTTCAAATTACATAGGCACACACCAGCACATGAGTCTGTAATACCTACATTAATTAACTAAGATCATACATAAGTGATTTTCAGATCATTTTATAGTAGAGAAAACCTTATGAGATAGAAACTTTATTCCAACAAATTCTTATATTCCACAATTTTACAACCTATTAAATTAAACATATATTGGTGATCATGGTCACTCATTGGCATTTTACATTACTTACGCAAAGATTTAACAATGTCATATTAAACCCCTTTATATAGTTATTCTAGCTCTAACATTACTAATGCATTAATTATAGACCAATCAACCACTTTCTAACCACCATATTAAATATTAATCTATATGGAATTTCATGAATGACACTAAATATTTTCTTAACCAACCATTCAAAAGTCACAAGTCTAGGTTAGACATATAACATTAACATAAATAACAAGAGACATAAATGGTGACATCCTACATTTACCATGGTGTTATAATTTACTTCATTTTCCATGAATATGCATGTAGCATAATAAAAATTGAGAAGGGATTACACGATGAAAAATATCTTGAATACACAATGCTTGGAGTATTAATTATAGATATGGTAGGTAAGATATGCTTGTTTCACATTATGGTGACTACCCTTAAATTTATGACACATAGAACCCATGTGTTGCAAAAATAAGGGGTTTATTACTTTGTTTCTAAAGAGATATATAAAAAGAGAATAATTTATATTTTTTTATCTTCTTAATGTAAATAATTTTCCATGCTGTGACTATAGTGCCCATAAATAAATAAAACGAAAACTAATAAATACACATACCCATCTCTGTCTCTGTAGTCATGAATGCAACTTGGTGTAAATGATCTTAAACAATGAATATGTAAGATCATGTTCTCTCTCCAACCTTTAAACATGAATATTAAAAACATTATCAGCTGACAATTCTATATTAAGAGGTATCGACTTTATTAATAGGGAATAATTAGAGTGCCAACATCGATCTACCAAGCTTACTTGAAAGCCACATGGATTGAATCAAAATAAACACTAGTTTCAAAACTCCATTGTAATTACTTCCATAGCTATATAAACCTAAAGGTGGAACTTATTTTCACTACCAGAGTTGTGGCTACCGTGTAGCCTAATAATTTTTATTGTGTTCGCATATATAAGAACCAAAGACATCAATTAGGTTTGCTCTGATGGTAGGGAGGAACGTTGTTATCCTCTCCACCTAATTTGTATTCTTGCAATTGACATGATAAGATATTAATGAGTATATTAATATAATGGATTCAATCCTAGTTGTTGATCAACCTTGTTCCCCGATGATTCTAGGGTCACCTAGATACCATATTCAAAATGAGGAAAAGTACCTAACACTTTTTTTTCAATTTTGTAACCTAAAAAGAATATGACTATAATTAATATAATATAATTTAAGAATATAATATAATATAACATATGGCATTGATTTTTTGACAACATAAACATAATGATTTAATGGGAATTGTATTTTACATAAAATGAAACACATAATGACTTGGTGACAAATGAAGCTCTAAATACAACATTCAATTCTGTAGAGCATGATTGGTTGGTGTATACACATGAATGGGGTTGAATTTTTCACAACGTGAACAACATGATGACATGGTGTATGCACAAGAACATAGTTTTGACATGATGATTTGTGGATGCACAATAATAAGGTTGAATTTTGCAAAATATGAGCATGATGACTTGGTGGATGCACAAGAATAGGGCTCTCAACATTGAACCTCTAAATAGGGCAATGAATTTTTCACAACATGATGACTTTGTGGATGCACAAGAATGGGGATAAATTATGAAAAACATTAATAACACGATGACTTGATGTATGCAAAATAACAAGGATATAACATGGTGACTTAGTGGATGCATATAATGCTCCCTCCCACCCCCTTGGACTTAAAAAGTGATTGTTGGAGGTGTTACCTTTAATTAACCCAACCTCTATGGTCTCATTATGAATATGGGGTTACAAAATTCCTTCTCACCAAAAATTTGTGAGACTCACTTTGGATAACACCATTGTGTTTAACTCATCAAGAAATTTCCAATGATATAAAATTTTCCTAAATCCAACCCTTGGATTGGAAGTTATGCCCAAATTAAGATTGGGTCCTGTCACCCTTGCCGCATTAGGAAGGATTCACCATGTGCACCCATGTGGCACTAAATACCCACATCATGTCGAATATGGAACCCACCATGTCATAACGCCTTAACACCACTATGCCCCATGCCATTTCTTTATAATTAAATCCCATTCAAACCTCTGCTACATGCCATAGTTTTTCACATCGACCAATAGGGACAATCATCATCCTATGACTTCTATATAATCTATGCCCCATAGTATACTTGCACTATGAGCGCCTCCACAATACTAATCTTTGTAGTGATGTGGCTCCTAGTCACATGTGCTACCTTGTCAGAACCAAATAACACTTCCATGCCAGGTGGCATCATAAACCACCTCCATGTGTCATTTAATGCCATGTCAGGTTAACCTCTACTCTCCATTTAATGCCACATCAACTTAACCTCCACATCACCCAACTCTACAATGTCCTGTTGATATCATTCTGATGTTATCCTTCCATGTGGCATCCTGTAGTAGTTCCATGTGTCGTTTAGAAACTTACCACTTGACCAATCACAAGGGCCATATCTTCTTTCCATGTGTCATTTTGACAACATGCCACATCAACAACATTTCCACATCACAGGTACATGTCGTTTTGTGTCGTACATGGAATTTTCCACTTCATACCTCTATGAAAAATAACACTTTCCTATTCATGATGGGAAGAACATTCTATCTTAACTTTTGTCAACAACATCAGTGCACTCACAAGAGGGTGATAACATCACCTTTCTACCATTAAACAATGGAAAGTTTTGGTGGTAGGTGACGATCATTTTCCTAGCTCAAGCCATCTGTCAACTACACCCACTTCTCCCTAAAGTCTCTCAGTGCCCTTGGTGTGGTGTGATGTGAATGTCGAGAATAGGTGATGGGAACTTTTCCCATTCCACAATCTTGTTAACTCATGACCTTATGCATAATGTCAAAACTATTTCCTTGTGGAGGTAGATCTCCATTCCCTAAGACATAAACATGGCCAATAATAGATGGACATTTCTTAGTCTCTATAGATCTGACTTGATTGCAAGTCTTAACAAGGATTGATTGTCCCACATGCAAGTTTGACATTTAACAACAACCAAAATTAGAGCCTTGAGGATTCCAATAGATTATGAGGCCATTCTCATAAAAAGAAATTCTCTACACCACTAATATAACATGTATAGATCTCTCATTCCCTCACTAACATCTCAGGCATTAAACATAGCCACAATAAGGAAATAGAACTATCTGCATGGCTAACAACAAGCATTATCAAATTCAATGATATAGCGTTTCTTATATACATTAGTCATAGAATTCCATCAGTGTATATATATATTATATATATATCTATATATATATATATATATATATATATATATATATATATATATATATATATATATATATATATATAATATCCATAATTTTCATGACATAACAAACAATAGAAGTCACAAAGTGATAGTCAACTAAAATCAACCATAATGATACATATTATATAAGTATCTGTGCATTTAGGGGATTATTAATAGTCACATAGATCTACAAATCCCTCTCAAACCATGAGAACAATAACACATGCATCTCATCATAGGAAATAAGGAGCAACATTATTCCTCCATATGAAATCCCCGTACATTCATTATTATAGCCCATAACAATAACATTCAACATTTATAATGCAACAAAATAACAAGTATATGTATTTATTTCTATAGTTTAATGACTGGAAACTAAGGGAGGGACTTCAACTCTCCAACCAACCATAGTCTAACTACATTGTAATCTTTCTTGTAGCGGAGCACCCCCAAGTTAGATTCAGAGTCTGAGGAGGTAATTTCTCAGGATTATTCTCACCAATAACTAATCAATAGATGGTAAGAAGAGAAATCCATTTAGGTGGTTTCTCAATTGTCCCCCAGCTATAACACCATAATGATTTTGTTCTGTAGAACATAAACCATAGGGGTTCCTTCAAGGCTTAATGAGCTTCAAATTAGTTGTAGGAGAAGTAATATATACATTATTAAGGTTTTTTATCTGCTACCTTAGTAATGTAGAAGTAAAGAGTCCACTTCCAAAATATTTATTAGCTTACTGATAAAGTGGCTAAGTGGTTTATCAACTCCAAGGCTAACCACCTAGGGGTTCATCATACCTTTGAACCAATTCCTTGGTGTCTCAGCCTGTTAAATAGTTTATCAACCTAAACTAATATCCCCGTGATTTATTAGCTTTAAGTCTAGCCATTACCCAAGTGTTTATCAACTCTCTAAGCAAGTAATTAACTAGTTTATCAACCCTGACTAGCACCTGAGTGTCGTAAATCCACTAAAATTTCTTCGGCTAACTAGAACATAGGTAGAACCATAAGCCTAAAAAAGAATAAGGAATACCATCCCCAACATAACATGGGCTATATCAGGTCATCCTTTTCCTAACAGATTCACATCCACTACTAATTCATGCTTTTCTTTCTCTTTCCCAATGACCTCTCTCTTTCTGGACTCCTAGAGTATGTCTTGTTATTTGAATGCCTCCATGTTTCTCCTCTCCACACCTTGTCTCCCATCAAATTTTTTTCTTTTGATACGTTTCTATGCTTGCTAACCACACCCACTCTTCCATGTGAACCAAGACTACATGCTCATCCTTCACTCAGGGAGCCCATTCCTCAAATTCAATGCTACACCGATAGTGCCATAAATCCATCAGGGAGATAAGTCATGAAATAAATACAATGGCTTGTGTTTACAAGAAACTCCTCCTCCTTAGTCCTTAGAATTTGTGTCCACTTCCCTTGCCCAGTCAATGTGTTACATTTCCATATTATTTACATGAATTACAATTCATAGCAATATTTGCAAGAGGGATTAGCAAAAGGGTTCATCAAAGACCCCACCCCCTTAGAGGAATACCATACTCAATGTGTTAAACCTAAACACATGATTTATAATATCTTTATATACATAGCTCTTTTAGATTTACATTTACATTTACAATTGCTTACTTAGAAAACAAAAACATGTATGATACCCTCATTGGCTCAACCATTTCCCAAGTCGATTCATTTAGTCCAAAGTACTTCCTCTGCACCTTGACCTACTCAATTACTCAATTCTAGAGTGTGATTTTCCTCCGATCATCAATTCATAGTGGATCTCGTTGTAATTATACCTTGGATTTGACCTGTATCACGAACCAATCAGCGACATGATTAACATCATGTACATGGTTTTTAAGAAAATAAATGTGGAAGACATCATGTGCCATCATTGTGTGGGGGACAATGCCAATATATAGGCCATTTGCCCCACTCTTTCAATGATCTGAAATGTTTCGCAAAATTTGTGTGCTAGCTTTGCACAAGACCTAATTTTCATTACACTCTTCTTTGGTCTGATGCAAAGATGAACATGTTTCCCCACTTGGAACGTTTTGTGCATTCTCTATGATTTATGTAGCTCTTTTTCCTATGCTAAGCTATTTTCAATTGCTACTTGATAGCAATTACTTCCTATTCCATTTATTTCATTATATTAGGTTCGATATTCACTCTATTCATTGGATTTTTCTAGTGATAGGTGTATTGAATTTTCTTGACATAAAGAGCCTCTAATGGACTCATATTAAATGATTCTTGGTGACCATTTTTGTAAGAAAAATATACCAAGGGTAGAGAAACTTCCCACCTCTTTGGCTGATGCATGACATAGATTCTCAACATGTCTTCTAATACTATGTTTATCCTTTTAGTTTGCCCATTTGTTGATGGAATTATGACTAATGTGTTGTACTTGATGCCAACATACTTGATAAAGATGTCAACATGATGGTTATGTAGATGCAACATGTGAGGTAGACAAAGGAATATTAGTTCAAAGACAGAGGAATGATAAAGGTGAATTTTCGGAAGTATACGCGGGTCTTGTGAATAAAGGGAACATACATTCGCGGGTATGGTGAAGAAAAGTCATGTAAAGTTTCTGCACCATGGTATTATCAATAGCATGGGTCTTTACCATGGTATTGGCCCATGGTAATGAGAGTGAAAATGGATATTTGATCCCATCAAAGAATACCATCAACATTACTAAGGGATTGGCCTAAGGTATTGGCTAAGACCTAAGCTATATAAGAAGTTAGAGATCAAAGTGGTAGGTGTGAAAGTTATGGGTTATTGATGAATGATTTGATCTGAAACAGGTCTGCACCAAGGAGCATGAAGGAGGTTTAGATTTGATAGATTTGAAAGCATTGTAGTGACTAATGAACATGCTTTCTTGATCTTTTATGATTATGACTAACAATGATATGTCTGTTATGGTAATGATAATATGACATGAACATGTGCCAGTGAGGGTTGCGAAGTATGTTTTGTGGTTGTAGCAAAAGCATGATTTAGTGATTACATATATGTACATATGTTTTCTTCTGAAAGGTCACGTACATAGGCAGATCTACTTCATGGGAGTCACATATATATTATTCAAAAGTACAGAATCTATATGAAGGTGTCAAGTATTAAAAGTGCATACATACGTGGGTGATATTTATTAGATCCACGTACATATTTTAGGGTTTTGCAGTATTAGTTGTTAATGACGTTTGATTTGTTCCGTTATGTTTTTTGTTGTCTTTCAATGATGTCTCTCTCATGATAGTTTGTGTTTGATAGCAATGGTTGTGTTGAACTTATGAAATGTTGATAATACTATTGTATTGTGATATGTATTCGGTTTAGTGATCTATGATGGGTTCAACATGTGATTCAATGATTAATTCAGTGTGACAGTGATTTAGATTCAGGTATTAGTATTTTGAGATCTATACATGGGTATTCTATAGGAGAAGCACATACATACACATGTATGATTCAGAACAATAACATATATAATTTGATGCATGCTTGATCAAGGTTTGTTGTAGTAGTAGTTGGTTTTTGCGATAGGTAACACTATTTAGCTTGGTATATTGATGAGTGGCTATGAATTGGTATGATTTGTTCCGATCTAGTTTGATCTATTTGCATTGCATTGACTACATTAGTATATTTGATGATTCAGTATTTGAGTAGTTGATTTCAGAAGTTTTGGGAGTGGATCCAGTTTGAAACATTTTGAAAAGTGATCCGTAAAGAGCTAAGGATAGCATTCCTTAGAAAGGGGGTTGTAGCTCCCTTCTGGCTAGAGATAGAAAATGAGAGAAGTTTGTAGCCTTCTGTAGGTAGGAGACTAGATACTGGTTAAATTTTGCATCAGTACAAGATTATAAGAAGATTATTTTTAATAAAAGAAGAAGACATAGATGAAAACAATGGTGGTTTTCTCCCACATTGGGTTTCCACCTAAAAATCCTAGTGTTCATATGGTTTTGTGTGTTAACATTCTATATTCTTCTTAATTGATCATAATTACTGTTTAATTGATGAATAATGGAATAATAATGCACTGATTAATACTGCACAGGTGATTAGAAACGTTATCTAGATATACGCAGGTTTCTATAGTAACAGTTGAGTACATACACTAGTTTCCTTTACAATAGTCGCATATAAAAATAACAATAAGAAATTAAAATTGAAGTGTGTAAAATAATGATTCATCGTCCCCCTCTCAGTGTTTTTCCCAGCAATTGGTATGAGATTAGGTTCTTCAGAAGGAGCTTGATTTCTTGAAGGGAGATGCATCAAGAAAGGAATCGAGAAGGATTTGCATGTACTGAAGCAATAACTCAAGGAAGAACAAGAGTCTCATAGACGAAAGAATGTGTTGCAACATGAAAAGGTACAACAGGGGGTGCAACATGCACATGTGGATGAAACTGTGCCTGTACAAGTTATAGATTCATCCTAGTAGCTGGCACGGAGAAAAAATGGTGAGTGTTGTTGTTGATCGCATGTAAGGGAATTCAACAACATGCATGTGATCTAACCCATTTTGCACACTCACCAAGGAAAATAGAAGAAGTAAGTTTGAATGGAGCTGAACATGAATTTGACAGTTGATGCGCATAACCACCAACACACATTGGAAGATCAGCATGAACCGTGTGCATCAATGTGTTGCCGGTTCATCTGCACCCAAGAAGACCATGTGCATGCTAGAAAATGAGCTGGATGGAGGAGCCATACCAATGCACCCGGATGCAACGGAGGCAAGAGTTTGCTTCATCAAGATGTCACCATGGAGTGCATGCAAACCATCACAAATGACCAAGATTGGCATGAACTCACCACCTTCACCATGATAAGCATGTCAAAGAGTTGGTCTCACCATAATGGAGCAAGTGTCAATGATGTCTTGCATAGCTTTCTCAAGCCATTTTGTCTCACATGGGCACATGTGCATTGTAATGTAACATCTCGTTAAGTGGAAGTTCAAGTGTCAATAGTTGGATGTAATAGTCATAGAGTAGATGAAGAGTCATGAGTGTAGATGAGCTATCAAAAAGGGGTATGTAAAAGGTCACCCCACCCTTTGCTATAAATAAAACCTCATAACTCATTTTAAAGGCCTTTTGTCAGCCAAGCTTCGATAGGACTATCTTAGAGAAAGCTTGGACAGTATTGTAATGAGCCTTGGCTTCTCCACTGTGCAGAGCTAGCATATCTCTTTGGAGGAGCAGGCAGTTGTGGCTGTAATTTTCCACTATCAGGGCAAGCAGGTCTACATGGATGTATTGTATGACTAGAACATACACTTCTTAATATAACAGAGCCATCATGTTTTCATGCATATGTTGTTATTTTAGTTGGCTTATTCTGGTTTCTTTAGCAATGCATGTTATTTAACTTATGAATTTGTGTATGAAATATTTTGTTTGCAATTGTATGAATATTGTTACAGACGCGTTGTTGGTTTAACCATCACTTTGTATTGCTCATTATCTTGCTTTCTAACTAGTGATGCATATTTTCTGGTGTGTTCCCTTGCAAGCCGAGTACTATTATAGGTTTCCAAGGGGCGCACTCAACTCACACTCCGTGTGTTAGAACCTCTTGTGCACCATCCCTAACTCACCGCAACTGTCACACCCTTTCTACCAAAAGGGACATCTTACTTGCTTCTATGCGAAATTACGGTCAAGGCATTACTGTACGACCCACTGCTGGGACTCCTACACAAAATCATCTGAGGTCTAATTGGGACTTCTTACCAGGGACATCACTGGACATGTTGGTGGGTCCAAAACCATCAACATTTTGGCGCTATAAGGAGGGCCAAAGGACAATTTGAGCCCTCATCATCTGTTTTGAATCTATGGATATCCACCATGACTAACTACAATGTTCCTCTTTTCGAGTGTATGTCTTAGGGGAACACCTTCATGATCTCAGAAGAGCTCTCGGATAACTTTTCACATAAAACATATGATGGTGGAGGCCATGTAGCCTTGGTTAGCAACGTTTTCGGTGTTGTAGGCTCATGCGAAAGACATGGAATCTTTGAAGAATGCATGAGATGCACGTTTTTCATCTACATGCTTCTAGGGCACCCAATGTAGTGGTGTGCTACGTTGCCCAAAAAATATGTTCATTCTCTTTCTCATCTAGTTGCAGAGATAGATTGTGCTTTCTATCACTTCGACCATAAAGCACTCAACAAAGAAATTCTGAAATTACAAATGTCACCCGATGAATCTGTTGAAGAATTTTACACATGCCTTTGTAATCTTGCATACCGATTTTACGAAGATGATATTGATTGGGAATTTCTCGAGGGAAGATTTGAGTATCTTATTCACATATCTGAACGCTACTCAACACACTTTAGTGATGGAGCTATGAAAACACAGGTAGGCATAGTTGCTGCCACAAGTGACTGTTTGCCTTCACCTCATCAACCAGCTCCACCACCACATAGTGATGTGGGAGAATAAGCACACACATCTGCTGAACTGTCACATCCTCCCACCCCACCTGCTCTTGATATCTGTGCATATTTGGCTTGTAAGCTTATTGGTTTTCATGTGGATTCGTTCCCTCAATCTCTGTCCCCGCGTTCTGCTGATCCTTCAGATTATACTATGTTGTGCTCTTCCTTTCCAGACTCCTCACCTGCTGTGAACGAGGATCAAGTTATTGACGGAGTTGGTGTCTTGCAGCCAACCTTTGCCATCATTCATGATGAGTGTGTGTGGGAATCTAAAGAAGAACCTCAGGTGAAGGATGACTCCCTTCCACTTGTGCCTCATCCGCTTTATCTTGACATCCCTTGTGATTCTGCCACTATTGATTTCCCCTGTGAAAACTCATTTCCGGATATTTCTACTTCCGATTGTTCACAAGACACGTTAGATGTCAGTCTATTCTTACATTGTGGAGAGGACACATATTCCTTTGATAATCCATCCAATTTTTCATCTATAATTTCTAAAAACACAGAGGGTGAACATCCTTGTTTCTCATCTACCCCTCTGCATGATTCATCAAATCATGAGGATGCCGAAAACATCGCTGACTTTTTGATCTTAGTTGTTGTGATCTCTCTATTTCTTCATTCGATCATGATGTTGATTTAATCATTGTTAACCTATCTAGGAAACTGGTCTATGATGATCTATCCATCGATGAAGTCAAAATTCCCAAGATTGTTGAGGTGCTTTAGCCTGAGCTCATGGTTATGTCAAGCCCTCGTTGTCCTGAGGTTGGTTTGACTTCTGATCCAAAAATTGTTGAAACACACAAGGCTCTTCATCACTCTTTGCTTTTCTTTCAAGATCAACCGAACATTGAGATTTCACTTCATCCACTCAAGCTACACGAGGCTATCACTCACACACTGGAGGAATATTACACAGCAAGCACACTTTCACAACGTAAGTGGTCTACCTTTCTCACGTTTTCTTTCATATCATAGTTAAGAATTCATACACTCAACATCTACACATAGTGTAGCACAACAACATGGCAAGTCCACAGAGTGCATGTCATGTGATTTCACTCATTTTTGTTTTGTGGACGCTTGTAAACTCGAAGTGTGTTGTCTTCACTGTTATATCTTTCTTATTTGCTGGTTCGCATAGTTGTCTTGTTTGCCAACCATGCCTTCACCAACATGGGTCAACTAATGCGCCGGTGGCTGCATTGGAAATATCACTTCACGTGATCAGTGTTGGGTCCCTATAATACTAGTGATTCCCCCATTACCATTGTCGATGTATCGCTTATTGTTATTGTTGTTCCCCTATTGTCCCCATATTGTTATTATTGTGCCCCATAGAATCCCACTATTATTATTTATGTGCCTTTATATTATTATTGTTAGGTTGGATTTGGTTATATTGTGACCCCTTAGACTCCTATATATAGAAAGGAGGTTTTGTCATTTGAATCATCTAAGAATTGTTCATTTGTGTAATATAAAGGGGGTTTCCCCCTCGAAGAGGCTTATTTCTAAGGCATTGATCTATCTTTTCTATATTTTTGTGAGCTAGTTTCATAACAATCAGGCCCATGCACTATTAACTTAGGAGTAGGAGTAGTGTTTACTTTCAGTTTTCTTGCTTCCACACTTCTTTTCTTTTTTCTTTTCTTGTTTGTTTGCTCGCTTGTTTTCTTATTCACTTTTCTTTTGCATTTACTGCTGCTTCTGCATTTCTTTGTTGTTTGTTTGATTTTTTTCATTCATAGGTCAGTTTCACATGGAAGCATGCATGACTCTTAGAACAAGCTTGGTAACAGACAAGAGGTTTTGTGCAGCTATCACTAGTTGGTTAGTTGTCATCTTTCCTCTGTATCAAGAACTTTTACTTTTAGTCCATGATACGTCGATGGAAATTACGTACTATTCAAAGTGAACCTTGGTTAAAGCACATTGCTTCCACGCTAGCTAGTGTCACCTACTCTAGTCAGTATTTTTTGGGTTAACCCTTGTTAGCTCAGTCAAGTAGAGTAAGGTGAGGGGGAAAGCCTTAACAGAAATGTCAGAGGTATATAATAAATTACTTCTCTGAAGGAACAACCTCTTCTGCTCTCAATAAGTCGGGATCCCTCTTCCGACTCTGAAATGAATAAGTTCTATGCACAGTTATGAAAAAAATAAAAAATGAAAAGTAAAAAATGAAAAAAATAAAAAATGAATGAGACAAAAGAAGAGAAAGGCTTCCTGCGCAGAGAGGTGATGCAAGGAACTATGTCGGGGTACTGACTAGGCTCACTAGAAGTAGAGCGATGCTTATTTTCCTACATGACTCCGTTGGGTATTATTTAGGCCTGTTGGCAGTGGAGCAACACCAGAGATGAAACTAAGACTCTCACAACTATAATGCTTGTGCACCAATATACCTCTCAACCCCAATCAAAACAACTGTGATGACTTGGCTTGGAATGTGTGTCAATTGACCAAGAGCTTGGTAGATGCTACATCATACAATGAAGCAAGTGTGCAAAACCAAGAAGAAATAAGAACTAAACAATACTTCCAAGGTGTTAGACATGCTTTTCACAAACAAGGTCCATTTAGAGAGCTGGAGTTCTACTAGTGTGTTGCCAAGTGTTGTATCGGCTACAACGACCCTCCAAAATTTTTCCTTAGCTTCGTTTTGGAGCCTCCCTACCAACCTTCACAACAGCAGGTCTTGCCTTGTCAAGTACACAAGCTTTAGTGATTTTCTTGCAAAATGACAGCTTGTCCATCAAAGCTTGTTGTATCCCCCTCACATGCTATTTCACGAGCCTTGGTCGAGTTGTAGGTTGAGCATATCCCTCAAGAATTTATGCAATTTTGGAGGGGAACTAGTCTTCCCTCTAGAAACTGCACAATTCTATCTGGCAGCTTGCTGGGCTCCACAATTGCATAAATCTGCTTGTCATTGTTCACTGGAAAAATTGTGAAATTCCTCCCAGCAGGACTGCACAAACAAAAAATTATGCAATTCTAGGTAGAAGTCAGTTGCTCTGCCTAGAAATTGCACAGTCCCTTTAGGTAGTGAGTCCAGGGCCTCCTAAAAATGCACATTTTGTCCTCCTATTTGAACAGATTGTTGCATGTGCATTTGAGTTGATTGTTTCCCTCCGAGACCAAGAAAAACTTATTTGCATGCATGAGTTGCTTCCCCAGAGGTAGCATGTAAAGGCATCCCTTGAATCAGGGATCTACTTGTACTAGTGGGAGGTTGCATACAAGGATGATTTTAGAAACCTCCCACCAAGTGTCGCTCTTCCTAGATTTGTGGCATGCGTGTCACATCTTTGATTTGATCAAAACTCATGAACCAGACATTGTAGAGCTCTTTCCTCACATCAACCTTGTAGCTCTGAGATCTTGCATTGCATCTAGGAGTCGTCGGAAAATTCAACTTAGTTGTCTTCGGATAAGCCCGTTGTTCATGACTTGCACTGCATTTCTATCTCTTTTTTTGTTTCGTGTTGTGTGAGTGTTGTCTACTTGATTTCAGTGAGTGCTTGCTATTGTTTACATGCATACTAGCTTGTACTAGCACCGTTTCAATTTTCATTAACATCTCACTGTAGTCACATGCATGAACTATTTTTACATAGACATTCGTCGTTGTGGCGACTCGCCTCACATACATGCATGCCTTTCCATTTCCTAAATCTTGCGCCCTTTTTTTGCATGAATGATCATTCAGTCTTGTTTGCATTCATCTCATCATGCATTCACACTTCTCATGTTTTCAGTTGTTGGTCAGCCAGACTGGGCTGCCTTCGCTCGAACCGTGCCTTTTCTAGATAGAAATACGCATTTCTAGAAGTGAAGGCTCTACCTTCCCTCCAAAAACTATGCAAGTCTATCTAGGCACTGACCTCGAGGCTTGCATTGTGCAATTCTTGGAGGTAGTGTTCTGTTGGCCCCAGAGACTACGCAATGCAGTTTTCTAGTTGCGTGTCACTGAGGACTAAAATTATGTATTGCACAATTTCAGTCCTCAGCACGGTAGGCTAGATAGTGGATTTCACAGTTCCAGTAGTCAGTCAGCCTCCTGATAGCCTAGACTGTACCTTACGTATTTTTGGCAGTCAGTCTCCTGACATCCCGGCAGAAATTACGCAACCTTCATGATCTATCACACACGTATGTTGCAAGTTAGTTCTCAAGTTCATTTTGGTTTTTGACTAGCATATTTCTTGCCATGATTGTTACCATGTCTCTAGGTATCACAAGTGTTCATCTGCCTCTCAGTAGCATGGGTACAACTGTTTCCAGGAGAGCAGAGTCAATGAAACTGTTCATATCACACTTGGGGATGTAGTCAATCAAGTGTCTATGAACTTGCCCACCCACAAAGACATCAATTTGTTTGTAGACAAGGACATCAAGATAAGATGGCAGCAACATCAGAACAAGCAACAACATCAATAGCAGCTAAAGGAAGCACACCTGCATGTAATAGATGCAAGAGGAAGGTTGTTGACAATGTAGAGGCAAAGAAAAGATGCAAGACCAAATTAGATCCACTCGTGATAAAAGCAAATTTGGATATTGAGGCTATGAGGTGACGACACGACAAGACGGTCACATGAGGACAGAGAAGAGAATTGAAAAGGAATTGCATGTACTAAAGCAACAACTCAAGGAAGAACAGGAGTTTCATAGATGAAGGAATAAGTTTCAACAGGAACAGGTATTGCAGGGGGCACAACATGCACAGATGGATGAAACTGTGCCCGTTCAAGTTATAGATTCATCCCAACAGCTGAGACAGAGCAGACATGGTGAGTGGTGTTATTGATCACATGCAAGGGAATTTTTGTATGGGGTTAAAACCTACATTTGGTATCAAATGTGTTTTGGCTTCAAGGGGATGCCTTTGTTGCTGAGGGTTTTCACTCGGGCCTGTGGCAGACACTATTTAGTGGCAGATCTATGAGATCAATTCTAGTGGTGAAAGAAGATGGTGAACAATGGAAATATAGAGATTGAGAAATTTAATGGTCAGAGTTTTGAGTTGTGGAAACTCAAGATGGAGGATCTGTTGGTGGATAAAGATCAGTGGATCGTAGTAGATTTGGGTACAAAACCAACAGGAGTGTTCGATGAAGAACGGAAGAAGTTAGATCAGAAGGTAAAGAGCACAATACGATTGTGTATCTCAGATTCAGTATTGCTGAATCTATTAGGGGAAGTTATGACTAAGGCTTTGTGGGACAAGTTAGGGACTTTGTACCAATCTAAGTCTCTAGTGAATAAACTGTTCCTGCAGAAAAAGCTGTATAACCAGAGGATGAAAGATGGAGACTTGGTGACAGAGCATCTGAATGCATTTAATACTGTGGTAAATCAATTATTATTTGTTGATATTAAAACTTCAGATGAAGATAAGTGCATCAGTTTGTTGTGTTCTCTACCAGATTCGTGGGATAGTCTGGTTATTGCAATAGGTAGCAATACAACTGCTTTACAGTTTGATGAAATAGTCTCATCCTTGCTCACGGAGGAGATGAGATGGAAAAATATGGAGAGCGAGAATGGTGAAGCCTTGTCTATACGAGGACAGTCCCAGAATAGAAGCAAAAATAAGTCATTGAGTGGAAGATCTAAATCTAGAGGGATATCTAAATCTCCAGGAAAACCTGTAAAGGTGGTGTGTTGGAAATGCAGAAAGGAATGGCACTACAAAAGGGACTGTAAATTTAAAGCTCCTGATAAAGGAAATGGATTTGATGATTCTCCTTCTGCAGAGGAAAAAACTACCTCAGATGAAGGTAGGGATGTGTACTTGGCTTCTTCAAGTACACATGTAGAGCGAGGCATGGTTGATTGACTCAGGTGCATCATTTCACTTCACTCCCCATAGAGAGTGGTTATGAGAGTATGAGAAATATGATGGTGGTGATGTCTTCTTGGGGGATGACAGGAAGGCTAGAATCATTGCTCATGGAAAAGTAAAGTTGAAGTTGCAAGGTGGAAGGGTTAGAACACTTCCGGGTGTTCTACATATTCCTGCATTAGCCATAAATCTGATTTCTGTAAGCAAGCTAGATGATGCAGGTGTAAAAATAGTGTTCAAGAAGGATACCTGTAAGATGGTTTGGGGGACACTAGTATTGATGCAGGGAGTTCTAATTGGAACTCTGTACAAGCGGCAAGGTATCACTGTTGTTGATGGGTGCAATAGTTTCATGGTTCCTGAAAGTGGAGCAGAAAATATAGTGGTCTCTTGAGAGAAGACCATGCTGTGGAATCAAAGGCTTGGACATATTGGAGAGAAAGGCCTTCGAATACTTCATGGTAAAGGTATGGTAGAAGGTATGAGTAATAACTCTCTGGATTTTGATTTCTATGAAAATTGTGTATATGGGAAGAAGATTCGGGTGAGTTTCCCATCTGGTGGTAAGAGGGAGAAATAGAAATTAGAGCTTGTGCATAGTGATGTGTTTGGACCTATGAAGGTTCCATCAGTGGGTAAGTCTATGTACTATGTATCATTTATAGACGACTTCTCAAGGAATACATGGATATATTTCCTTAAGAAGAAATTTGAAGTCTTTGACAGGTTTAAAGAATTTAAGGCTCTGGTGGAAAACTAGACAGAGAAGAAGATAAAGGTGCCAAGGATAGATAATGGTGGAGAGTTTTGTGGTAAGAAATTTGAAGAATTCTGTAAGAAGTGTGGTATATCACGGTAGAATACTGCTCCATATACACCTCAGAAAAATGGAGTTGCAGAAAGAATGAAAAAAGCGTTGATGGAAAGAGAAAGAAGCATGCTCAGTGGTGCCAATTTAGGACAGGAATTCTGAGCAGAGGCGGTGGAGACAGCATGTTACCTGGTCAACAGATCACCTTCATCAATGTCGGAGGATAAAACTCCGCAAGAGGTATGGACTGGTAAGAAACCCTCTCTTTCACATCTGATGGTATTTGGATGTGATGCATATGTACATGTTCCAAAGGAGAAACAAACTAAGTTGGATAGTAAATATGAAAAGTGCATCTTTATTGGGTATAAGGATGGTTTAAAGGGTTATAAGCTTTAGAACCCAATAACAAGGAAGGTTGTGTACAACCCAGATGTGGTGTTGAGAGAGGTGAAAGATGTTATTAAACATGAAGTCCAACAAAAGGAACCTGAAAAGATAGAGTTTGAGCTAAAGGAGGAAGAATCGGACTCTACGGCAGAGGAGGAATCAGAAGATGAAGAGCCACAAACTCCGGGTGTGAGAAGATCAGTTTGAGAATGAAGGTAGCCAGAAAGGTATAGTCCATCCACTTTCTGTTCAAATTTTTCTTTATCTATTACTGATGATGATCCCAAAACTGTGAAGGAAGCAGTAGATTCAAAGGATGGAAAACTCTGGAAAGAGGCTGTGGTTGATGAAATGGCATCTTTGTAGAAAAATGAGGCTTGGGATCTGGTGGAGTTGCCAGCTGGAAGGAAACCCATTGGTAGCAAATGGGTGTTTAAGAAGAAGACAAATGCAGAAGGAAAGGTGGAGAAATACAAAGATCGGTTGGTAGCAAAAGGTTATTCCTAGGTGTCGGGAACTGACTTTGGTGATATTTTTTCTCCTGTTGCCAAGGTAACTTCTATTAGATTACTTGTATCTGTTGCAGCTGCTTTTGATTTTGAGGTAGAACAAATGGATGTGAAGACAACATTTATTCATGGTGATCTGGAAGAGGAGATCTACATGAAGCAACCTGAAGGCTTTGCAGTGAAGTGTAAGAAATAACTGGTATGCAAGTTAAAGAAGTCTCTGTATGGGTTAAAAAAATCACCAACGATGTGGTATCAGAAATTTGATACATTTATACAGGGACTTGGCTTCACCAGAAGTAAAGAAGATCACTGTGTGTATTTTAAATTAATGGGTGACCGTGTTACTTATTTGGTCTTGTATGTGGATCATATGTTGCTGGTTGGAAATGACAAAGAATTAATCCAAAATTTGAAGACCCATTTGTCCTCCAAATTCGAAATGAACGATTTTTTTGCTGCAAACTATATTTTGGGCCTGGAAATTAAAAGAGATCGGGAAAAGAGGAAGCTCTAGTTAAACCAGAGGATGTATGTCGAGACAATATTGCAGAGGTTTAATATGCAGAATAGTAAATCGGTGAAGGTTCCTATCCCTGTAGATGTAAAGTCATCTGCTGAACAGTGTCCCATGACACAAGAAGAGGAAGAGGACATGTCCCGTGTTCCATATGCAAATGCGATCAGTAGCCTAATGTATGCGATGGTCTATACTAGACCAAACATTGCACATGCAGTGGGAGTATTGAATAGGTTTATGTCAAAACCATGGAAGGAGCACTGGACAACAGTGAAGGGGGTTTTCAAGTATTTTCATGGCACTAGCGATTACGGTTTGTGCTACCAAGGAAGACCAGGATTGGACAGAGTATTGGATATTCATGGCTTTGTTGATGCAAATTGGGTTGGAGATCTAGATCAGAGAAGATCTACAAGTGGGTATGTGTTTAACCTATTTGGAGGTGTAGTTAGTTGGATGGGTAAGGAAAAATTTGTAGTGGCACTATCAACTACAGAGGCAGAATACATGGTAGCTACTCATACAAGCAATGAAGCAGTTTGGTTGCAGAGATTGTGTTCAAGCATGGGGTTGGGAGCTATAAGGATAGATTATGACAACCAAAGTGAAATTTTCTTGGCAAAGAGCCCTGCATATCATTCAAAGACAAAGCACATTGATGTTCAATATCACTTTGTGAGGGATATGATAGAAGACAAAATGGTGTTGTTGGTAAAGGTGGACACTTTGAAGAATACTGCAAATGCATTGATAAAATCTGTGAGCTCTGAGAAGTTCTCTTAGTGTAGAGAAACAATGGGCATTGTAGGGTTGGATAAATGACTAAGCTCTCTTGTTGTCCCCTGTGGAAAGAAAAGAACAAGTGGGAGAATGTTGGGTTGCGTTATATTCTTTCCACGACTAGCCCATGTAGTTAACCGGGGGGTTAGAAAGGGGGCGAAGCCCCCGCCTTCATTGCGTCGATTGCGTAGTAGGGGGAGTCACATGGGGTTTGACGGGTGCAGGTAACCCCACTCTATGGGGTCCGGGGTAGCACCCTGAAAAATTTTGTTTTTGGACCCTATATTAGGTTGGGTGGGCCTACCTATGGTTTTGTGCATGATTTTTCACACATGTTTTTAGACGCGATGGTTTTTGGTCCATGGTATTGGATGCTTCGGCATGTATAAATATGTATTGTAACATTGAAAGGAACATAATGAAAAATCAAGTTGGCAGTCCTGATTTTGGGATCCAGGGGAAAATCTCTGTGTATATGTGTTTTATGTGTTATTCTCTCGCATTGTTTATTTTCTATGTTTTAGAATTCGTATGCAGGTAATTTCCGTATGGGGTTAAAACCTACAGAAAAGACAAGAAGCAAGTCTGACTGGCGCTGAACATGTAGTTAATAGGTTATGTGCTTGACCACCATAACACACTGGAAGATCAACACGAACCCTATGCATCAATGTGTTGCTAGTTTAATCACACCCAAGAAGACCATGCACATGCTACCAGAATATTTGGATGGAGGAGCCATACCAATGCACCTACATGCAACGGAGGCCAGAGTTCACTTCAGCAAGATGTCACCATGGAGCGCATGCACACCATCACGGATGACCAAGATTGGCATAAGCTCACGACCTTCACCATCACAAGCATGTAAAAGATTTGGTCTCACCACAATGGACTAAGTGTCAGCAGTGTCTTTCATGGATTTCTCAAACCATTTTGTCTCACATGGTCACATGTGCATTGTAATGTAACGTATTTTCAAGTGGAAGATCAAGTGTCAATAGTTGGATGTAAAATTCATAGAGTAGTGTTGACGGTGCTGGACCCACCAACATTCAGGGGATCACCCCGATATGAAGTCCCAAGTATACCTCACACCATCTAGTGTGGGAGTCCCATCCGATATGATGGCCTGATTTCCATTGTCTTAAGGATTTGCCTCAACTCTTGCTTGTCAGTATAGGAGAGTGGTCTACTTCGCCTTCGAGAAGTGGAGTTTGCATGCCTAGTGAGTGTAAGTGTCACTTGTGTCAATGGTTCTTTCACCGTAGCAGGAGAGGATGGGAGTGAGTCCCAAGTTAGTTGGGATGAAGTCCCAACTCTGATAGGAACACACAAAAAAATAGGATGTGCACATCTTCCAGAGGAGAAGTCCACACGGATGCGACAGTCACAACACACAAGGTAAGATAACACATACAACACTCAGCGGATGAGTCTTCATGAGTGCAACGGTTGTTACAAGAAGTTTTATGTGAAAGGTTCGTCTCGTGTCTAGGAGAGTATTGTACACGGGCAAGACATCGTTAACAACATATACAACACATTTCCATTAATATATTATGCATTACAAGAAATGAAATAGTTCAGATGTAGAACAAAGGTTAACAAAACATGCATCACAAGTGTTAAAGATTAGTCTTACAACAATAACAATACATGTGTGAAAACGTGATGGCTTGTTGGAAGGCTTCTGAATTAAGTGAAAGTTCAAAGACACGTCGTTACACCATACATCACTAACTTTGTATGAGGGACGTTGTAGCCACTATTTACTCCTCAAACGGAAGATTACAAACTATCTTTGCTATGTGGGAGGAGCTGAGGTGAAAATTCCTTCTCATGTACAACTAAGGGGGTATTTATAGCCAAGGGTGAAACTAATCCTTGTGGCTGTTCGACTACCCTTATGACTGTTTGACTTCCATGAATTTTAGACTTCACATGACTCTTTGTACAACAAGTGGGTCTCTTGGATATCCATGTTACATTACATTGATTGACAACATGGCCCACATTAGAGATGTGGACAACATGACTCATGAAACAACTCGACATGACAGTGTTAGTGCATTTGTGTTGTTGCTGTAGTGCATTTCGAGCTACAATACTGCTCGGTGATGGATGTCTTCATGGTGTATCACAGCTTCACCTCCGCATGGCAAACATGTTGTTCCTTACTTGCATGTTGGAAGGCTTTACAGGCTCATCTGTTCGAGAAAGGTCCATGTTCATCCGTTCGTCCATCCATGAGAACATCTTTCATGTTTGCTTGTTCTTCCATCCGTGAACACATATTTGCATGATCATTCATTTGTGAGCATATCCCCTCACATGCATCATTCGTTCGTCTGTTGGTGAACCTGTCCTTATGCATGTGCTCCCCTTCATTCATCCCTTTCGTTGTCGCTCCATGTTTGTTAGTGTGCCTGTGCTTGCAGTCACTCATGACAAGACCACATCAAATCCAAAAAGACTCTTAGTCTACCATGACACATGATCATTTCGGATGCAGATGACTGTGAGAGGTAGCAAGGTTGCATAGTGGGATGATGGCTCTGGGCACTTCTGATGAAAATTGTTCAAGAGTCACTAAGTGATGAAGATGACTAGTCCAAGTCATCAATGACTGAATGTGAGGTCTGGCTCAGATGGAAGGAAAAATTTCACAAATTTTGGGAGGGACAGTTCGGGCTACCAGAAGGCAATGTAGGAAAAATATGTGTAGTTTCTGGAATGAGCGGGCAACAAAGGCTGGAAGGCCAAATTTGTACAATTTTCTCAAGGAACAGGTCAGGCGACAAGGAGGATTAGCTGGCAGAAATTAAACAGTTTTTTTGGGGAACTCGCTAGCACCCCTACAATCAAAACTGTGTGATTCCCAGAGGGAACTGACAGTTGGCTACTTCGTCACTAGTAGCAGAAACTACGCAATTCCCAAGGGGAAAAAGAAGTCTAATGCTGGGAGACTGGCAGGAGAAACTGCGCAATTCTTGGAGGGAACTGACAGTCTACTGGTAGGAGCTGCTGGTGAGGAAAACTACATTGAGGCTGACAGACTAGCCTGTTGATCATCTTTGCACAATTTTTGAGTTAAGCAGAGTATTGTCTAGCAAAAGGCCTACTCATGAAAGCTTTGAAATTTCCTGGATGAGTAGTCAGTTGACTATTGGGAGGAATGACTGGGAAAACTGTGCAATTTTCTGAGGGAAACAGGGACGGGAACTTGGTGTCTGTCTAGATTGTCTGTGCAATTTCCTCAATTAGTAGAGTAGACAGGGTCAGTAGCCTGTGTGAAATTTTTAAGGGGAGTCCATCTCGAGGTGGTTGTTCGGTTTGAATATCGGGGTGGTCAACATGAAAGCTGATTGGATTGCTTGCAATCAGCGTAGCTTAGAAAGATCTGCTTGGTGCTTCTACACCATTCCAGTTGACAGTTGATCGTATAACGAGGGGGTGATGATCTGGCTGTTAGAGGGGAATCTGGTCATTAGAACTTCAGCAAATGAATAAGTGTGTGAATGATCGAAAGATTCATAGGTTGTCATACAACACACACTCACATGGCTTGACGATGAAACGACTCAAGACATCTAGACACACATGTTCAACATGACTCACCGACAGTGCAAGCAACAAGTGCGACACTCGTGATTGATCATTGATCGACTGTGACAATGCTTATGCGACAATGAATGTGATCCCGTGTGTAAGTGCGACAGATGCTTTCATAGAGAACATAACAAGTACACATGAAGTGAATACTTTGAGCATAACCAGAACATGGTCACAAGCATGACTTAGACAACAACATGCAAAAACTTGGGTGAAATGAACAAGAAAGGTAGATGCAAAGACTTACTTAGAAAATAAAAACATGTATGACACCCTCATTGGCTCAACCATTTCCCAAGTGGATTCATCTAGTCCAAAGTACTTCCTCTACACCTTGACCTACCCAATTACTCAATTCTGGAGTGTGATTTTCCTCCGATCCTAAATGCATAGTGGCTCTTGCTGGAATTATACCTTGGATTTGACCTGTATCACGAACCAATCAACGACATGATTAACATCATGTACATGATTAACATCATGTACATGATTAACACCATTTGCATGATTAACATCGTGTACATGATTTTTAAGAAAATAAATGTGGAAGACATCATGTGCCATCATTGTGTGGGCAACAATGCCAATCTATATGCCATTGGCCCCACTCTTTCAATGATCTGAAATGGTTCGCAAAATTTGGGTGCCAGCTTTGCACAAGACCTAATATTCATTGCGCTCTTCTTTGGTCTGATGCAAAGATGGACATGTTTCCCCACTTGGAACTTTTTGGGCATTCTCTGTGATTTATATAGCTCTTTTTCCTATGCTAAGCTATTTTCAACTTCTACCTGATAACAATTACTTCCTATTCCATTTATTTCATTATATTAGGTTCAATATGCACTCTATTCATTGGATTTTTCTAGTTGATAGGTGTATTGCATTTTCTTGCCATAAAGAGCCTCTAATGGAATCATCTTAAATGATTCTTGGTGACCAATTTTATAAGAAAAATATGCCAAGGGAAGAAAAACTTCCCACCTCTTTGGCTGATGCATGACATCGATTTTCAACATGTCTTCTAAAACTATGTTTATCCTTTTAGTCTTCCCATTTGTTGATGGAATTATGAATAATATGTTGTAATTGATGCCAACCTACTTGATAAATATGGCAACATGATGGTTATGTAGATGCGACATGTGAGATGGACAAAGGAATATCAGTTCAAAGATAGAGGAATGATAAATGTGAAGTTTGGGAAGTATACACGGGTCTTGTGAATAAAGGCTGCGTACATACACGGGTATGGTGAAGAAAAGTCACGTAAAGATTTTGCACCATGGTATTATCAATAGCATGGGTCTTTACCATGGTATTGGCCCATAGTAATGAGTGTGAAAATGGATATTTGATCCCATCAAAGAATACCATCAACATTACTAAGGGATTGGCCTAAGGTATTGCCTAAGGCCAAAGCTATATAAGGAGATAGAGATCAAAGTGGTAGGTGTGAAAGTTATGGGTTATTGATGAATGATTTTATTTGAAACAGGTGTGCACCAAGGAGCATGAAAGAGGTTCAGATTTCATAGATCTAAAAGCATTGGAGTGACTAATGAACATGCTTGCTTGATATTTTATGATTATGACTAACAATAATATATCTATGATGTTAATGATACTATGACATGAACATGTGCCAGTAAGGGTTGCGAAGAATGTTTTGTGGTTGTAGCAAGGCATGATCCAGTGACTACATATATGTAGATAGGTTTTCTTCTGAAAGGTCGCGTACATAGGCAGATCTACTTCATGGGAGTCACATATATATTATTCAAAAGTAGATAATCTATATGAAGGTGTCAAGTATTAAAAGTGCATACATACGCGGGTGTTATTTATCAGAGCCACATACATATTCTAGAGTTTTGTAGTATAAGTTGTTAATGACATTTGATTAGTTCTGTTATGTTTTCTGTTGTCATGCAATGATGTCTATCTCATGATAATTTGTGTTTGATAGCAATGGTTGGATTGAAATTATAAAATGTTGATAATACTATTGTATTGTGATATGTATTCGGTTCAGTGATCTATGATGGGTTCGACATGTGGCTCAATGATTAATTCATTGTGAGAGTGATTCAGATTCAAGTATTAGTATTTTGAGATCTATGCATTGGTATTCTTTAGGAGAAGCGCGTACATACACAGGTATGATTAAGAACAATAACATATATAATCTAATGCATGCCTGATCAAGGTTTGCGGTACTAGTAGTTGGTTTTTGCGATGGGTAACACTGTTAAGCTTGGTATATTGATGAGTGGCTATGAATTGGTATGATTTGTTCCAATATAGTTTGATCTATTTGCATTGCATTGATTACATTAATAGATTTTATGATTCAGTATTTGAGTAGTTGATTTCAGAATTTTTGGGAGTGGATCTAGTTTGAAACATTTTGAAAAGTGATCCATAAAGAGCTGCGAATAACAATCCTTAGAAAGTGGATTGTAGCTCCCTTCCAGTTGGAGCTAGAAAACGAGAGAAGTTTGTAGCCTTCTCTAGGTAGGAGACTACATACTGGTTAAAGTCTGCGTCCGTATAAGATTATAAGAAGATTATTTTTATAAAAGAAGAAGACATAGATGAAAACAATGCTAGTTTTCTCCCACATTGGGTTTCCACCTAAAAATCCTGGTGTTCATATGGTTTTGTGTGTTAACATTCTATCTGCTTCTTAATTGATCATGATTACTATTTAATTGATGAATAATGGAATAATAATGGATTGATTAATACTGCACAGGTGATTGGAAACATTATTTGGATCTACATGGGTTTCTATAGTAACAATTGACTACATACACTAGTTTCCTTTACAACAGTCACGTATAAAAATAACAATAAGAAATTAAATTTGAAGTGTGTAAAATAATGATTCACCACCCCCCTCTCAGTGTTTTTCCTAGCAATTGGTATCATATTAGGTCCTTCAGAAGAAGCTTGATTTCTTGAAGGGATGTTCATCAAGATGAGAAATCAAGATGGAGTATGATATATCTGACCACCATTGTTTAATGGAATGAAATTGGTTTTATGGAAAGTGATAATGAGAGCATATCTGCAGTCACTTGGAGATGATGTTTGGGAAATCGTTGAAGGAGGTTATCAGTATCCATCATTCATTCTCATAGAGGAAGGAGGAAAGAAGCAATATGAGACCATTGAAAAAGCTATCAATGCTCTTCTGGGAAGCTTAAAAGAATCAAAATTTGTGAAGGTCATGCAACTGAATACCACAAAGGCTATATGGGACAAGATCATCCAAAGTTATGAAGGTGACACTAAGGTAAAGAGTGCCAGACTTCAAATATTTAGAATTCAATATGAAACTCTCAAAATGCATAGTGATGAGTGTATTGAAAGTTTATTTCTTGGGGTCGATGAGATCGTTAACTCAATGTGAAATCTTTTTGATGACGTAAAATATTCAATGCTTGTTGAGAAAATCCTAAGATATATAACTCCAAAATTCAATTCAAAAGTCTCTACCATTGAAAAAATGTAGGATTTGAAGAATATTACAATTGAACAGCTTCAAGCGATTTTAACAACCTATGAAATGAGAACATGGGGTCCATCAGATATCAAAGAGGCTGCATTCAAAGCTACTATAAACGAAAATAAATTAGGAGCTCAAGGAATCAAAATACGTATTAGATGAGGAAGAGGAAAACTTCATAAAGAAACTCAAAGTAGGAATTTTTAGATTTAGAGGTAAGCTTCCTTTCAATGTTTTTCTTGTGGAAGAGTTGGTCATTATGCTACTAAATTCCCTTATAAAGAAAACCATGAGAAAGGGAAGAATCTATAAAAGTAAATATTAGAGGAAGGTTTGAAAACAAGAAATGTTTCTACACATGCGAAGATAGTGACGATCTTTCAAATGGTGAAGAGGGTGAGTCTGATCAAGAATATCAGTTAATTATGGCATTTGAAGATAAATGTAATGATGAGTCTGATGATGTTTTTATGGATTCCCTAGAAGAAAATGATAATCTCATTGAAGAAATAAATCAACTTAAAATTTGTCTAGAAAAAGCTAAATTAGTATAATAAGCACTGAAGAAACAAATTCTAGAAGAGGAGAGGCATAACGAAAAGTTAGAACTCGAAATAGTAAGTCTAAGAAAGGAAGTTGAGAAAAAAAGGGTCTAAATCTTAGATTTTCTAAAGGATTCGATGTCCTAGAAGAAATAATCAAAATACAATGCTCTTCTCTAATGAAAACAAATCTTGGATATAATGGAGAATCATCAAAGACTGTAAAAAATTCTGAAATAGGTACAGGAAGCTATCTCAATGCTACAAAGGGAAGTGGTCAACAAAATTCCACCCCTTAGCAAAGGGATGAGGGATCAAAATGTTTCTCAAGTAAAACATCTTTACCACAATCAAAAGGGAAACTATAGAAAAAGGTACTCTACTCCAAGTAACTTCTACTTAAATGGTCAACACTTCACTTGTCATAATTTTGGTCATAATGTTTCTCACTCTGTCGATTATAAAACTATCATGACTAGAGAAGAAGGAAAACAAAAGAATGAGATTGGGTTAATGAAATACTCTTACAATACTTTCTCACCTCTCTAAGTTGAAACAAAATGTTCCTTTTAAAATAAATTTGGGCAAAGAGAGACTTAACGTAGAAGCAGAATGAGACCAACTCTTCAAAATGAACAAAAGGAAATAACATCCAAAGTATGGAAAAGGAAAATCATAGAATTTGAAAATTTTGGTTTAGCTTTGTATGTAGGAAATCAAGAAAAGGTGTGGTACATTGACAGTGGATGCTCAAAGAATATGAAAAGTGATAAACATAATTTTATGTCCCTTAATGAAATAAATAAAGAAAAGAACATAACCTTTGGAAATAACTCACCTGTTGCTATCGAAGGGAAAGGAACCAATTTACTAAAGAATAAGGTTAAAGATGTAAATGCTTTGTTTGTTGATGGATTAAGACATAACGTGTTGAGTGTTAGTCAAATGTGTGACCAAGGGCATGAGTTTTTTTTTAGATCAAATAATTGTGTGGTGCAAAATCTTGATACATGTAAGATCATAATAAAGGGAACAAGAACTCCAGGTAATGTCTATGTCTTGGAAGGCAGTCAAGAGAATTGTTACTTTAGAAGATCCGAAGAAAGTTGGCTTTCGCACAAAATTTTGGCACATCTAAGCTTCACTCAATTACACAATTCAATCATAATGGGAGAAGTACGTGACTTTCCTTACAACTCTCTACTAGGAAACAACATATCAAATCATGTGAATTCGGTAAGAAAACCAGAGTTCATTTTAATGCTAAAGAAGGTACTTCAATTAAACCACTTTAAACTATTCATACTGATTTGTGTGGTCCTATGAGAAAGAAGTCTCCTTGGGGTGAACAATACTTCATATTATTTGTTGACGATTTTAATAGAATGTGTTGTATTGCCTTATTGAAACATAAAGATGAAACATTTGATAAATTTAAAGTCTTCAAAGTTCTAGTAGAAAATGATTTAAATTTGAAAAATAAAATTTCTTAGATCTAGTAGAGGAGGAGAGTTTATATTAGATGATTTTTTCAACTTTTGTTAACAACATGGCATCAAGAGGCAATTTTCTATAGCTAAAACTGTTCAACAAAAAAGAGTGGCAGAAAGAGGGAAAAGAACAATCCAACAAATGGCACATGCCATGCTTGATGAGTCTGGAACACCTCATACCTTCTTGGGGGAGACATCACATAGCACCATGAATATCCTCAACAAATCTCATATTCGGGTAAACAGTGATCAAACTCCTTATGAACTATGGTTTGGTAAGCCTCCAATTGTTAAACATTTTAGAGTTTTTGGAAGAAAATTTTACATAAAGAATAATGATGATAAGTTTGGAAAGTTTGAATCTAGAGATTATGAAGGAATTCTCCTTGGATACTCCTTTAGAAGCAAAGGATATAAATGCTATAATAAAAGGCTTCAAAAAATTGTTGAATGCATTCATGTTTTAATTGATGAAGCATCCACAGTTACCAAAAAGGAAGCACCAACAGATGACAAACTTGTTCCTATAACAAACCAAAAGGTTGTAGGAAAGGGAATTAATGAAGCATAAGAAGAAGGAATTGAAATCACAAAAGCATCATAAAATACTCCTTCAAGGTATGTTAAGAAAAATCATCCGGAATCTCAAATTCTAGGTGAAAAGGAAGCTGGACAACAAACTAGAAGAAATCTTGTTGGAACTTCTAGTTACCTAGCATTACTATCCAGAATTGAACCTAAAAATGTAAATCAAGCAAGAAAAGATGAATGTTGGGTTAAGGCAATGGGTGAAGAACTTGATCAAATAGAAAAGAACCATACATGGGAGTTAGTACCATGCCCTCATGATAAAAATGTTATTGGGACAAAGTGGGTGTTAAAAAAAAAACTAAATGAAAATGGAGAAGTAATTAGAAACAAGGAAAGACTTGTTTGCAAAGGATATTTTCAACATGAAGGAAAAGAAATTGAAGAAACATTTATGCCTATAGCTAGAATTGAAGCCATAAGAATGTGTTGTAGCGGCTATAACCACCCTCCGAAATTTTTCCTTAGTTTCATTTTGGAGCTTCCCTATGAACCTTTCACAGCAGTAGGTCTTTCCTTGTCAATTACACAAACTTCAGTGATTTTCTTGCAAAATGATAGCTTGTCCATCAAATCTTGTTGCATTCCCCTCACAGGTTGTTTCACTGGACTTGGTCTAGCTGCAGGTTGAGTAGATCCCTCAAGAATTTGCACAATCTAGAGGGGAACTAGCATTCCCTCCAGAAACTGCACAATTCTGTTTAACAGCCTGTTGGGGTCCAAGATTGCACAACACTTCCTCTCACTGTTCACTGGAAAAATTGCGCAATTCCTCCCATCAAGACTGCTTAGCCTAAAAATTGTACAATTTTGGGTAGCAGTCAGCTGCTCTGCCTAGAAATTATGCAATCCATCTGGGCAGCTAGCCCAACTCCCTGCCAAAAATGCACATTTTTTCCTCCCAGCTGATCAGACTATTGCATGTGCAATTGAGTTTACTAGTTCCCTCTAGGACTAAGCAAAATTTATTTGCATGCATGGGCTACTTCCCGCAACATAGCAGGCAAAGGAATCCCTTGAATCAGGGATCTACTTTTAGCAGTGGGAGTTTGCATGCAAAGATCATTTCAAAAACCTCCCACCAAGTGTCTCTCTTCCTATATTTGTGGCATGCGGGTCACATCTTCAATTTTATCAAAACTCATGAACCAGATGCTACAAAGCTCCTTCATTGCATCGATCTCGTAGCTCTCACATCCCACATTGCATCTAGGGGTTGTAGGTACATTCAGCTCAGTTGTCTTGGGGTAAGCCCATTGTTCATTACTTACGTTGCGTTTCTGTCGCTTTTTGTGTTTCACATTATGTGAGTGATCTCTGCTTGATTTCAGTGAGTGCTTGTTCTCGTTTACATGCATACTATCTTGTACTAGCACTATTTCAATTTTTGTTAAATTGTTTTTGCATGATGACCATCGTTGCGGAAATTTGCTTCACACACATGGATGCCTTCTCATTTCCTGAATCCTACACTTGTTGTTTGCATGAATGATGATTCACTATTGTTTTCACTCATGTCATCATGCATTCACACTTCTCACATTTTCGGATGCCTATCATCCGAACTGGGCTATCTTGGCCCAAACCGTGCGTTGCCTGGCTAGCACTATGCATTTCCGAAAGCGAAGACTCTACCTTTCCTCCAGAAATTACACAAGTCTAGCCAAGCACTAACCTCCAGGCTTGCATCACGCAATGCTTGGAGGCAGTGTCCTGTTGTCGTGATAAACTACGCAATGTAGTTTGCAGATTGCATGCCACTGCTGATTGAAATTGCACATTGCATAGTTTCAATCCTCAGCAGGCTAGGCTGGACTATGCATTGCACAGTTCTAATAGTCAGCCAGGCTCCTGACAGCCCAAACTATGCCTTGCGCAATTTTGACAGTCAGTCTCTTGGTCTCCCAGTGGAAATTTCACAACCTTCATGATGAGTCACATAGGTATGTTGCAAGTCAGTTCTCAAGTTCATTTTGGTTTTCGACTGACAGATTGCTTGCCATGAGTGTTTCCATGTCTCCAGGTATTGCAGGTGTTCATCTGCCTCTCGGTAGCACAGGTACAATGGTTTCTAGGAGAGGAGAGTCAAAGACACCGTTCAGAGCACACTTGGGGATGCACTCGATCAAGTTTCTATTAACTTGCCTACCCACGAAGACATGAAGTTGTTCGTAGACAAGGACATCAAGATAAGGTGGAAATAACATCACAACAAGCAGCACCATCAAGAGCAGTTGAAGGAAGCAAACCTAAACACAATGAATGCAAGAGGAATGCTGTTGACAGTGTATAGGTGAAGAAAACTTGCAAGACCAAAGTAGATCCACTCATGATGGAAGCAGCTTTGGAGATTGAGGTTATGAGGTGACAGTGTGATAATATGGTCATGCTAGAGTAGAGAAAGGAACCGAGAAGGAGTTGCATGTACTGAAGCAACAACTCAAGGAAGAATAGGAGTTGCATGGACGAAAGAATGAGTTGCAGCATGAAAAGGTATAACAGGGGGCGCAACATGCATAAGTGGATGAAACTACGCCCATAAAAGTTATAGATTCATCCCAACAGCTGGCATCGAGAATACATGGTGACTGTTGTTGTTGATCACATACAAGGGAATTCAACAACATGCATGTCATTATGCACACGCATGTGATCTAACCTATTTGGCACACTCATCAAGGCAAAGAGAAGAAGTAAGTTCGAATGGAGCTGAAGATGAATTTGGCAGTTGATGCGCATGATCACCAGCACACATTGGAAGATTAGCATGAACCTTGTGCATCAGTGTGTTGCCTGTTCATCTGCACCCAAGAAGACCATGCTCATGCTAGCAAACGAGCTGCATGGAGAAGCCGTACCAATGCACTCGGATGCAACAGAGGCAAGAATTTGCTTCATCAAGATGTCACCATGGAGCACATGCACACCATCACGGATGACCAAGCTTAGCATCAACTCACCACCTTCACCATCATAAGCATGTCAAAGAGTTGGTCTCACCACAATGGACCGAGTGTCAGTGATGTCTTGCATGGCTTGGTCAAGCCATTTTGTCTCACATGGGCACATGTGCATTGTAAAGTAACATCTTGTCAGGTGGAAGTTCAAGTGTCAATAGTTTGATGTAACATTCATAGAGTAGATGAAGAGTCATGAGGGTAGATGAACTATCACAATGGGGCATGCAAAAGGTCACCCCACCCTTTGCTATAAATAGAACCTCATAAGTCATTGTAAAGGCTTTTTTTCAGCCAAGCTTCGATAGGAGTATCTTAGAGAAAGCTTGGACAATATTGTAATGAGCCTTGGCTTCTCCACTATGCAGAGCTAGTATATCTCTTTGGAGGAACAGGCGGTTGTGGCTGTAATGTTCCACTATCGGGACTAGTGGGTGTACATGGATGTATTATATGACTGGAACATACACTTCTTAATATAATAGAGCCATCGTGCTTTCATGCATATGTTGTTATTGTAGTTGGCATATTCTGGTTGCTTTAGTAATGTATGTTATTTAACTTATGCATTTGTGTATGAACTATTTTGTATGCAATTGTATGAATATTGTTGCAAATGTGTTGTTGGTTTAACCATCACTTTGGATTGCTCGATATCTTTCTTTCTAGCTGTCGATGCATATTTTTTAGTGTGTTCCCTTGCAAGCCGAGTACTATTACAGATTTCCAAGGGGTGCACTCACCTCACCCTCCATGAATTAGAACCTCTTGTGCCCCATCCTTGAGTCACCGCAACTGTCACACCCTTTCTACCAAAAGGGACATCTTACTTTCTTCTATGTGAAACCATGGTCAAGGCATTACTTTACGACCCATTGTTGGGACTCCTACACCAAATGGTCTGAGGTCTAATTGGGACTTCTTACCAGCGAGGTCTTCAGACATGTTGGCATGTCCAAAACCATAAACATTTTAGCTCTAGAAGGAGGACCAGATGACAAGTTGAGCCCTCATCATCTGTTTTGAATCTCTGCGTATCCATCATGATTAACTACAAAGTTCCTCTTCCCAAGTGTATGTCTTATGGGAATGCCTTCATTATCTTAGAAGAGCTCTCGGATAACTTGTCACATAAAACATATGATGGTGGAGGTCATGTAGACTTGTTTAGGCACGTGGTCGGCATTGTAGGCTCATGCGAAAGACATGGAATCTTTAAAGAATACACGAGTTGCACCTTATTCATCTACATGCTTCTAGGGCACCCAATGCAGTGGTGTGCTACGCTTCCCGAAAAATATGTTCATTCTCTTGCTCATCTAGTGGTAGAGATAAACCATGCTTTCAATCACTTCAACCGTAAAGAACTCAACAAAGAAATTCAAAAATTATGAAAATCACCCGATGAATCTGTTGAACAATTTTACACATGATTTTGTAATCTTGCATACCAATTCCCTGAAGATGATATTGATTGGGAATTTATCAAGGGAAGATTTAAGTATCTTATTCACATATCTGAATGCCGGTCAGCACACTTCGGTGATGGAGCTGTGTAATCATAGGTAGACATAGTTGCTGTCACAAGTGACTGTCTACCTTCACCTCATCAAATGGCTCCACCACCACAGAGTGATGTGGGAGAACATGCGCACACATCTGCTGAACTGTCACATCCTCGCACCCCACCTGCTCTTGATATCTACACATATTTGGTTTGCAAGCTTGTTGGTTGTCACATGGATTCGTTCCTTCAAACTCCATCCCTGCATTCTACTGATACTTCAGATTGTACTCTCTTATGCTCTTCCATTCTAGACTCCTTAGCTGCTGTCAACGAGGATCAACCTGTTGACGGAGTTGGTGTTTTGCATCCAACCTATGCCATGATTCATGATGAGTGTGTGTGGTAATATAAAGAAGAACATGTGGTGAAGGATGACTCCCTTCCACCCACGCTTGATCCACTTTATCTTGACATCCCTTGTGATTCTGCCACTGCCGATTTCCCCTATAAAAACTCATTTCTAGATATTTCTACTACCGATTGTTCACAACACACGTTAGATGTCAGTCTATTCTTACATTGCAGAGAGACACATCTTCCTTTGATAATCCATCCAATTTATCATTTGTAATTCCTAAAAACACAGAGGGTGAACATCCTTGTTTCTCATCTACCCCTCTGCCTGATTCATCAAATCATGAGGATGTCGAAAAAAATGCCGGACATTTTGATCTTAGTTGCCATGATCTCTCTACTTCTTCATCTGATCATGATGTTGATTTAATCATTGTTAATCTGTCTAAGACACTGGTATACGATGATCTATCCATTGATGAAGTGAAAACCCCCAAGACTGTCAAGGTACTTTAGCCTGAGCTGATGGTTATGTTAGGCCCTCGCTGTCCTGAGGTTGGTTTGACTTCTGATCCGGAAATTGTTGAAACATGCAAGGCTCCTCATCACTCTCTTCATTCAAGATCAACCAAACACCGATATTTCTCTTCCTCCACTCGAGCTACACGATGCCATCACTCACACACTGGAGGAATCTTACATAGCAAGCACACTTGCACAACGTAAGTGGTCTACCTTTCTCATGTTTTCTTGAATATCATTGCCAAGAGAGTTCATAAACTCAACATATGCACACAGTGTAGCACAACACCATGGCATGTTCGTAGATTGCACGTCATGCGATTTCACTCATTTTTGTTTTGTGGACACTTGTAAACTTGAAGTGTTTTTGTCTTCACTATTATATATTTCTTGTTTGTTGGTTTGCATAGTTGTCTTGTTCACGAACCATGCCTTCACCAACAAGGGTCAACCAATGTGTCGGTGGCTGCATTGGAAATATCACTTCACGTGATCAGTGTTGGGTCCCTATAATACTAGTGATTTCCCCATTACTATTGTCATTGTATCCATTATTGTTATTGTTGTGCTCCTATTGTCCCCATATTGTTATTATTGTACCCCACAGAATCCCACTATTATTATTTTTGTGCCTTTATATTATTATTTTTAGGTCGGTTATATTGTGACCCCTTAGACTCCTATATATAGAAAGGGGGTTTTGTCATTTGAATCATCTAAGAATTGTTCATTTGTGTAACGTAAAGGAGGTTTCCCCCTCAAAGAGGCTTATCTCTAAGGCATTGATCTATCTTTTCTATATTTTTGTAAGCTGGTTTCATAACATTTGGTATCAGAGCTTTGGATTCTAGGGTTTTGCTGCTCCAAACAGGTCATTGTGGAATATTCACTATAATTTTTTGTTTTTTTGCGACATTTCAGAAGATAAAAAACAACCCACTTGAGAAGGAAGCTCACTGAACCTCAGGCCTGAATTGCAGATCTTGTCTCACTATATTTTCAGAGATATAATCGTCTTAGCATTTTCTCTGAGCATCAAATTGAATTTTTGTAAGAAGTTACAAAAAGAGGACGGAATGTAGATTTTTTGGGTATCATTTTCAGAACCTAAGGTTGAAACAGTGACCCACAGAACATCATACAAGTTTTCTCTACTAAACCAGTCTATGATCAGGTCATCATGGGAGATTTGGCATAACACTTCATTGGAGAATCCAATTATTATCAAACTTGCAGGGTTAGAAAGATTACTCAGAGGGTTACCGCAGGAACAAATTTCAGACCTTGTAGATCCACAATTATAGAGATACATTAGATTCGATATTGAGCTCCTACAAAGTGAAAAAAAGGTGTGTTGTTTTTTTTAACTTTTTGCATAAGCTTGGTTTGAAAAAATAGTTTGAAGGAATTCAAAGGGCATAGTGAAGCATTATTATTGGTAACTGATGCCCCGAAGAAAGAAAATGGGAACACCTAGTAATAAACATGAAAGCTCTAGCATGACTCATGAAGAAGAGGAAGAAATGCAACATGATATATCAAAATGATGAGACCAAGTGCAACAAATTTCACTCGCACAAAAAGTAACAGAAGCTAATATGGATGGTTTAAAGAAGGATGTAGAAGCTAAGATGTATGGCGTGGAAGCTAAGATGGATGGTTTAAAGAAAGGCGTAGAAGCTAAGATGAATGATGTGGAAGCTAAGATAGATGGCGTGGAAGCTAAGATGGATGGTATGGAAGCTAAGATGGATGATTTAAAGAAAGGCATGGGAGATTTGAAGACAGATTTGACAAAGTTTCTACAAGAAATTCTTACTAATGGAAAAGGGTAGTAAAGGGAACTCATGATGAGAAAAAAATAAATTTTAATTATGATTTCATAGACTCTAACATTAGATCGAAGAACCACCATGTTCCAAACATCGATATGAGGAAGTTTGATGGCAAGGATACTAGAACATGGATACTACAGATGGAGCAATTTTCGATCTCCATAATGTGAAAAGCACACAAAAGGTATGCATTGCAAATTTATATTTGGAACCAAATCAGTTTGTATGGTATCGATGCCTTTTCTCTTGTAAAAAAATTGTCACTTCGGCTATTTTTACTGATGAAATGATAGCACATTATGACGATACAAAAAGCAACACATTTTTTAGCCAATTGATAAATCTCAAACAAAAGGGTTCAATGATGGAGCACATTGAGGACTTCCAAAAATTGAATATAAGGGTAAAATATATTCCAGAGGAGCACAGGATTGATGTGCTCATAGGGACTTTAAAAGATAACATCCAACATGTTGTTTTCCTTTGGGAACTAGATCCATTAGAGAAGACATTCAGGCTGGTAAGAAAAATGGAAAGCAAAATCATGGCAACAAGGAAGCCTATCACTCACAATCATAAAGATGGAAGTGTTGTTGCCCCTAGCCATCCACAACCTACAAGGTTGACACCACAACAATTGGAAGAAAAAAGAGCAAAAGGGCATTGTTATAGTTGTGATATAAAATACTCTAAAGGTCATAAGTGTGCCGAGAAGAAATTATTTTACATAGATTGTGAAGAAGAGGAAAAAAAGGAACAAGAAACGTCAAAAGAACAGGATATACACCAGGAACAAACCCTAGGAAAAGAAGAAATGAATCCGACCATATCTTGTAATGCATTGGATGGAATTACCACTCAAGCGATCAAGATATAAGGGCATATCAAGAAGAAAAAGGTATTAGTGTTGATTGATTCGGGAAGTACCCATAATTTTATTCATTGTAAGATAGCCAAGGAATTGAATTTCTTCCTATATCCAGCATCAGAGTGTCAAGTGATGGTTGCAAGTGGAGTAACCATAAATTGCTCAGGATAGTGCCATAATATCAAGCTATCCATGGGAGAATATGTATTGAATAGCCCAATGCTTTCCATTCCAATGGGTGGTGCTGATGTTGTACTAGTAGTCCAATGGCTACAATCCTTGGGTACAATAGCTTTTAATTTTCAAGAACCTTTCATGAAATTTTCTTCAGAAGGAAAGGAAGTTGAATTAAGGGGTATCATAGGGAAACCAGGAAAGATAATCAGCTCTAACGGAATGACAAATATTCTAAAGAAAGAACAGTGAGGCATAATTGCAAAATTATGTTCACTAGAGGTTCCCACATCGAAATCATCCATTTCTCTAGATCTCCAAAGAGACTTGGACATTCATTCCAAGGTATTTGAGACTCGTAAAGGCCTCCGACCTATTCATGATGATGATCCTGCTATTAATTTTATTCCAGGAAGTGTTCCTCCAAACATTAGGCCTTATAGATATCCCTATGTCCAGAAGAGTGAAATTGAACGTATGGTTGTAGAAATGCTAGAGGCTGGTATGATTCAACCTAGTCAAAGTTCTTTCCCTGCTCCAGTAGTATTGGTTCACAAGAAGGATGGATCATGGATCATGTGTCGAGATTATAGGGAGCTCAACAAGCTCACTATTAAAAATAAATTTCCCATTCTTGTCATTGATGAATTATTGGATGAATTGCATGGATCAATCTACTTCAACAAGTTGGATCTTCATTCAGGATATCATCAAATCAGAATGAAGACTGAAGACATTCCAAAAATAGCATTTAGCACTCATGAGGGTCATTATGAATTTTTGTTCATGCCTTTTGGCCTTACTAATGCACTTTCTACATTTCAAGGTTTGATGAATCCCATTTTCAAACCCTTCGAAAATTTTTGTTAGTATTTTTTTATGATATACTAATCTACAGTAACTCTTGGAAGGATCATGTCCAACATGTTGACATGGTGCTCAAACTATTGGAGGAGAAACAATTATATGAAAAAATCTACAATTCTTTGGAGTACAAGAGGTGGAATATCTAGGTCATATTGTATCTCATGAAGGTGTTAAGGTAGACCCTAGCAAAATTAAAACCATTAAGGAATAAAAATCCCCACATCCATAAAGCATCTATAGGGATTTCTCGGGTTGGCAGGGTATTATCGCAAGTTTGTTAAGAATTATGGTAGAATAGTAGCACCTCTAACAACATTATTGAAGAAAGATGCATTTTCATGGACTCCAGAAGAAACAAAGACTTTTGAATATCTTAAAGAGGCAATGTGACAAACACCAGTCTTAGCTAAACCAAACTTTACAAAAACCTTTATTGTGGAATGTGATGCCTCATGAAATGGAATTGATGTTGTTTTAATGCAAGAAGAAAGACCCATTGCTTTCAAAAGTCATCCAATCAAAGGAAATTATTTCCACAAAGCTATTTATAAGAAAGAAATGTTGGCAATACTACATGCACTTAAGAAATGGCGACCCTACCTAATGGGAAGACACTTCAAGGTAAAAATAGATCATGATAGTCTTAAATACTTTTTACAACAAAGATTATCTTCAGAAGAGCAGCAAAAATGGGTCACAAATATGTTGGGTTATGACTTTGAAATCATATACAAAAAAGGGAAGCAAAATGTTGTGGCAGATGCACTCTCAAGGAAGGATGAGGATGTTGAAGCATTTCTTTGTGCCATTTCTATTATCCAACTAGATTGGATAAATGAAACAAGGGATGAATGGAAGAATCACGAGGAAGTGTGGGAACTCATTCAAAAGATAGAACAAGATCACAGTACATCTGATACATTTAGCTGGAAAAATGATTCGTTATGGTACAAGGATCGGTTATACCTATGTAAGAATTCACAACTCAAACAAAATATTCTCAGGGAATTGCACACCTCTCTCTTATGAGGGCACTCAGGATTTCTAGAAACCTACCACAGGGTTAAGAAGGATTTTTTTTGGGATTGCCTTAAATCAGATATTCAAAATTTTGTGGTGGAATGTTTCGTTTTCCAACAAAATAAAGTTGAAACAATTAAGACACTAGGACTATTACAACCTTTATCCATCCCAAGCCAAGATTGGGAGGAGGTTTCAATGGATTTTATCATAGGTTTACCCAAGTCCGAAGGAAAGAGTGTTATCATGGTGGTAGTTGACAGACTTACCAAGTATGCACACTTTTATACATTATCTCATCCACTTAAGGCAATTACAGTTTCTACTACATTTATGGAAACAATTCAGAAGCTACGTGGAAACCAAAATATTATTGTAAGCGATGGAGATCCCATTTTCACTGGAAATTTTTGGACAAAATTATTTTCTTCTCTTGGTACTCAGTTAGCTCATAGCTCATCTTATCATCCTTAATATGATGGGAAAACTGAGATAGTAAACAAATGTTTGGAAGGATATATTCGTTGCTTTGTATCTGATAAATAGACACAATGGGTCAAATGGTTGCCTCTGGCTGAATGGTGGTATAACACTTCCTTCCATACTGCAACAAAAATGACCCCATTTATGGCACTTTATGGATATCATCCACCATCCGTCACATCATATTTAAGAGAAAATTCTAAGGTTCAAACAGTGGAAGACCACATCGAGCATCAACAACATGTTCTCCAACTCTTAAACGATAACCTCACCTTGGCGCAGAATAGAATGAAACAACAGGCAGATCAACATCGTAGTGAAAGAAGTTTTGATGTAGGTGAATGTGTATTCCTATAGTGACAACCATATAAACAAATGTCCCTCAAGCAAGCTAAGAAGGATAATAAATTATCGCCAAAGTATTATAGTCCATACAAGTGTTGCAAAAGATAGGTACTATGGCATACAAATTGGAGCTTCCTACAGCTTCCTGAGTGCACCTAGTTTTCCATGTTTCATGCTTAAAGAAGGTTATAGGTGACAAACTTCGAGTTCAAACAATATTGCCAGAACTTGATGAGGAAGGAAAAATCATATTGGAACCTGAAGTAATCAAAGAAACAAGAACTCGACAGCTACAAAATCGATCAATTTCAGAGTATCTCGTCAAGTGGAAGAACTTACTTGTTGAAGATTCCACATGGGAGGATGAGAATTTTATGCAAAAGCATCCACAACTGCTCAAGCATTGAGGACAACAATTTTTTGAAGGAGAGGGGCATGTTAGGTCCCTATAATACTAGTGATTCCCCCATTACTATTATCTTTGTAACCCTTATTGTTAGTGTTGTGCCCCTATTGTCCCCATATTGTTATTATTGTGCCCCATAGAATCCCACTATTATTACTTTTGTGCCTTTATATTATTATTGTTAGGTCGGATTTGGTTATATTGTGACCCCTTAGACTCCTATATGTAGAAAGGAGGTTTTGTCATTTGAATCATCTAAGAATTGTTCATTTGTGAAATGTAAAGGAGGTTGCCCCCTCGAAGAGGCTTATTTCCAAGGCATTGATCTATCTTTTCTATATTTTTGTGAGCTAGTTTCATAACAGTCAAGCCCATGCACTGTTAGCTTAGGAGTAGGAGTAGTGTTTACTTTCAGTTTTCTTGCTTCCACACTTGTTTTCTTTTTTTCTTTTCTTGTTTGTTTGCTCACTTGTTTTCTTACTCGCTGTTCTTTTGCATTTACTTCTACTTCTTTTCTTTGTTGTTTGTTTGCTTGTTTTCGTTTGTAGGTCAGTTTCACATGGAACCATGCATGAATCTTGTAACAAGATGGGTAAAGTACAAGAGGCCTTTTGTAACTATCACTACTTGGTTATCTGTCATCTTTCCTCTGTATCAAGAACTTGTTACTTTTAGTCCATGATACGTTGATGGAAAATACGTACTGTTCAAATTGAACCTTGGTGAAAACACAATGCTTGCATGCTAACTAGTGTCACCTACTCTAGTGAGTTGTTTTTGGTTTAACCCTTGTCATCTCAGTCAGGTAGAGTAAGGTGAGGGGGAAACCTTAACATGCACGTCAGAGGTATATAATAAATTACTTCTCTAAAGGAACAACCTCTTCTTCTCTCAATAAGTTGGGAGGCCTCTTGTGCCTCTGAAATGAATAAGTGATATGCATGGTTATGAAAAAAAAATAAAAAAAGGAAAAGTGAAAAATGAAAAAAATAAAAAATGAATTAGATGAAAGAAGAGAAAGGCTTCTTGCATAGAGAGGTGATGCAAGTAACTCTGCCAGGGTACCAACTAGGTTCGCTGGTAGTGGAGCGATGCTTGTGTTCCTGCGTGACTCCGTTGGGGTATTGTCCAGGCCTACTGGCAGCAGAGGAACACTAGAGATGAAACTAAGACTTTGATGACTATAGTGCTTGTGCACCAATATACCCCTCAACCCCAATCTGAACAACTATGATCACTTGGCTTGGAATGTGTGTCAATCGACCAAGAGATTGGCAGATGCTAGATCATACAATGAAGCAAGTGTGGAAACCAAGACGAACTGAGAACTGACGAATACTTCCGGAGGTGTTAGACTTGCTTTTCATGAACATGGTACATTCAGAGAGTTGGAGTTCTATTAGTGTGTCACCAAGTGTTGTATCGGATACAACCACCCTCCAAAATTTTTCCTTAGCTTCGTTTTGGAGCCTCCCTACCAACCTTTCACAACAGCAGGTATTGCCTTGTCAAGTACACAAGCGTCAGTGATTTTCTTGCAGAATGAGAGCTTGTCCATCAAAGCTTGTTGCATCCCCCTCACAGGTTATTTCACTAGACCTAGTCCAGCTGTAGGTTGATAATCTCCCTCAAGAATTTGCACAATTCTGGAGGGGAACTAGCCTTCCCTCCAGAAACTGCACAATTTTGTCTAGCAGCCTGTTGGGCTCTAGAATTGTGCAAATCTTCTTGTCATTGTTCACTGGAAAAATTGTGAAATTCCTCCCAGTAGAACTACACAAACCAAAAATTGTGCAATTCTAGGCAGCAATCAGTTGCTCTGCCTAGAAATTGCACAATCCCTCTGGGCAGCCAGTCCAGCTCCCTCCCGGAAATGCACATTTTTTCCTCCTATTTGAGTAGATTGTTGCATGTGCAATTGAGTTGACTGTTTCCCTCCGGGACCGAGAAAAACGGATTTGTATGCATGGGCTGCTTCCACGAAGGCAACATGTAAAGGCATCCATTGAATCAGGGATCTACTTTTACTAGTAGGAGGTTGCATGAAATAATCATTTCATAAACCTCCCACCAAGTGTTGCTCTTCCTAGATTTGTGGCATGTGTGTCACATATTTGATTTGATCAAAAGTCATGAACCTGACACTGCATAGCTCTTTCCTCACATCGACCTTGCATCTCTGACATCCCACATTACATCTAGGAGTCGTCGGCAAATTCAACTCAATTGTCTTGGGATAAGCCCATTTTTCATGACTTGCGCTACGTTTTTGTCGCTTTTTTTGTTTCGTGTTGTGTGAGTATTGTCTGGTTGATTTCAGTGAGTGCTTATTGTCATTTACATGCATACTAGCTTGTACTAGCACCGTTTAAATTTTTGTTAACATCTTGCTATAGTGACATGCATGAATTTTTTTTTACACAAACACTCGTCGTTGCGGCGACTCACCTCACATACATGCATGCCTTCCTGCTTCCTAAATCCTACACTTGTTGTTTGAATGAATGATCATTCACTCTCGTTTGCATTCATGTCATCATGCATTCACACTTCTCATGTTTTCAGTCGCCTGTCGGCCAAACTGGGTTGCCTTGGCATGAACCATTCCTTGCTTAGCTAGCACTACGCATTTCTAGAAGCGAAGGATCTACCTTCCCTCTAGAAACTATGCAAGTCTAGCCAAGCACTGACCTCCACACTTGCATCACGCAACTATTGGAGGCAGTGTCCTGTTGGCCATAGAAACTGCGCAACACAGTTTTTTGGTTACGTGTCACTACAAACTGAAATTGCGCATGGCATAGTTTTAGTCCTCAGCATGCTAGGTTAGATAGTGGATTGCATAGTTCCAACAGTCAGCGTCCTGATAGCCTGGACTGTGCCTCGTGCAATTTTGGCAGCCAGTCTCCCAACCTCCTGGTAAAAATTGCGAAACCTTCATGATCTGTCACACAGGTATGTTTCAAGTTAGTTCTCATGTTCATTTTGGTTTTTGACTAACATATGTTGCCATGTCTCCAAGTATCGCAGGTGTTCATCTACCAGTCAGCAACACGGGTACAATGGTTTCCATGAGAGTAGAGTCGAAGACACCGTTCAGAGCACAATTGGGGATGTAGTCGATCAAGTGTCTATGAAATTGCCTACCCATGAAGACATCAAGTTGTTCATAGAAAAGGACATCAAGATAAGATGGCAACACCATCACAGCAAGTAGCGTCATCAATAGCAACTGAAGGCAGCACACCTCCACACAATAGATGCAAGAGGAAGTTTTGTTGACAACGTAGAGGCAAATCAAAGTTGCAAGACCAAATCAAATCCACTCATGACTAAATAAGCTTTGGAGATTGAGGCTATGAGGTGACAACACGACAAGACAGTCACACGAGGGCAGATAAGAGATCCAAGAAGGAGTTTCATATATTGAAGCAACAATTCAAGGAAGAACAAGAGTTGCATAAACAAAATAATGAGTTTCAGTAGGAACAGGTACTGCAGTGGGCACAACATGCATAGATGGATGAAACTGTTCCCGTACAAGTTATAGATTCATCCCAGCAGTTCACACGGAGCAGACATGGTGAGTGGTGTTGTTGATTGCATGTAAGGGAATTAAGCATGCATGTCATTGTGCGCACACAGGATATCTAACCCATTTGGTACACTCTCTGAGGAAAATACAAGAAGCAAGTCTAACTGGTGGTGAACATGTAGTTGATAGGTTATGCGCATGACCACCATAATACACTGGAAGATCAGAACGAATCCTAGACAGTCACATGAGGGCGGATAAGAGAAACAAGAAGGAGTTGCATGTACTGAAGCAAAAATTCAAGGAAGAACAAGAGTTGCATAGACAAAAGAATGAGTTTCAGTAGGAACAGGTACTACAAGGGGCAAGACATACATAGATGGATGAAACTGCACCTCTACAAGTTATAGACTCATCCCAGCAGCTAACATGGAGCGGACATGGTTAGTGGTGTTGTTGATCGCATGTAAGGGAATTCAGAAGCATGCATGTCATTATGCGCACACATGCTATCTAACCCATTTGGCACACTCTCCGAGGAAAAGACAAGAAGCAAGTCTGACTGGCGATGAACATGCAGTTGATAGGTTATGCTCATGACCACCATAACTCACTGGAAGATCAGCACGAACCCTATGCATCAGTGTGTTGCCGGTTCAGCCACACTCAAGAAGATCATGTGCATGCTAGTAGAATATTTGGATGGAGGAGCCATACCAATGCACCTGAATGCAATGGAGGCCAGAGTTCACTTCAGCAAGATGTCACCATGGAGTGCATGCACACCATCATGAATGACCAAGATTGGCATAAGCTCACCACCTTCACCATCACAATCATGTGAAAGAGTTGGTCTCACCACAACGGACCGAGTGTCAGTGGTGTCTTGCATGGCTTGCTCAAGCCATTTTTCTCACATGGGCACATGTGCATTGTAATGTAATGTCTTTTCAAGTGGAAGTTCAAGTGTCAATAGTTGGATGTAACAATCATAGAGTATTGTTGACGGTGCTGGACACACCAACATTCAGGGGAACACCCCAGTATGAAGTCCCAAATAGACCTCACACCATTTTGTGTGGGAGTCCCATCCAGTGTGATGGCCCAGTTGCCATTGTCTTAAGGATTTGCCTCAACTCTTTCTTTCCAGCAGAAGAGAATGGTCTTCTTCATCTTCGAGAAGTGAGGTTCACATGCCTAGTGAGTGTAAGTGGCACTTGTGTCAAAGGTTCTTTCACTGTAGTGGGAGAGGGTGGGAGTGAGTCCCATGTTAGATGGGATGAAGTCCCAACTTGGTTAGGAACACACAACACAACATGACATGCACATATTTCAGAGGAGCAGGCCACACTGATGTGGTAGTCACAACACACAAAGTAAGATAACACGTACAACACTCAACGGATGAGTCCGCATGAGTGCAATAGTTGTTACAACAAGTTTTATGTGAAAGGTTTTTCTGGTGTCTGGGAGAGTAGTCTACGTGGGTGAGACATCGTTAACAGCATATACAACACATTTCCATTAATAGATTATGCATTACAACAAGTGAAATAGTTCAGATGTAGAACAAAGGTTAAATAAACATGCATCACAAGTGTTAAATGTTAGTCTTACAACACTTACAATACATGTGTGAAAACATGATGGCTTGTTGGCAAGCTTCTGAATTAAGCGAAAATTCCAAGACACGTCATTACACCATACACCATTAACCCCGTATGACTGGCATTGGAGCCACTACTTACTCCTCAAAGGAAAGATTACAAACTATCTTGGCTATGTGGGAGGAGCTTAGGTGAAAAGTCCTTTGCATGTACAAATGAGGGCATATTTATAGTCATGGGTGAAACTGACCCTTGTGGCTGTTCGACTACCCTCATGACTGTTTGACTTCCATGACTTTTAGACTTCACATCACTCTTTGTACAACAAATGGGTCTCGTGGACTTCCATGTTACATTACATTGATTGACAACATGGCCCATATTAGAGATGTGGATAACGTGACTCATGACACGACTCGACATGATAGTTCTAGTACATTCGTGCTACTACTAGAGTGCATGTCGAGATGCAGTATTGTTGGGTGATGGATGTCTTCATGGTGTATCACAGCTTCACCTTCGCATGGAAAAGTGTGCAGAGTCTTCAGTGGTCATTGGTTCACTTGATGATGCTTTTGCACATTATTCCTTACTTGCATGTTGTAAGTCTTGATAGGCTCATCTATTCGAGAAAGGTGCATGTTCATTAGTTCATCCATCTGTTATCACTCAGGTTGTCCTTAAGCTCCGGAAAAGGATACGACCGAGGTAACCACAAACTAACTTTGGACTGCAGGTTCTAGCCCACCTGCAATCAGAGAGGGCTCTCTCTTTCAGATATTGCTTTCTTTAAAATGATTTTTAGGCTAGTTATTGAGTTCAGGGGTTTTTGTTTTGTTTTTGGTGGGAAGGATGATGCTTTCAGGTAGAGAGGCAAAACATAGTCTGGTAAGTTTCAAACCATTGGGCGTGGAGTCAAGGAGTCGGACTGCTGGTGCATTTTCTTGGTCACAAGAGAAATAAGGAGCAAGGTAGCTGCTCATGAAACAACACTTAAGCTTAAAAGGATGGAATGAGGGATAAGGAATGAGAGGCAACAAAGAATCTCTCACTTAGCTTAAAAGGGGGAAGGTGAATGAGCTCTGTCTAGGAGCAATTAAGAATTCCTAGACAACTGTAAAAGATGCATGGATTAGGGGAAAAATGAGCCAGAAGGAATTCATATTTATGACTGGTCCAGAGGAAAACATAAAGAAATAGCAGAAAATGAGCATAGAGGGCAGTTAAACCAATTCTAGACTATTCTTTCTTTCTGCTATTTTATATGGTATATTAATGGAAAAAACAGAGGTAGGAAAACTTATTGAGTCATGTTGCAGCACAAGAATTCCAAATTCACTTCTTCAAACCTTTAGACACAGAGTAGACAGTCTTTCCTCCAAGCCTTTCAGCAGTCTTTGATTAGAGAAAACATATCAGGTATACAGTGCGAGTCTCTAGTGAAAATTCTCAACCAACCGACCCTTTAAACAATACAGAGGGTGGTATATATAGGGAAGATTTATCCAAAATTTATCTATTACAACCGACCTAACAGGTCTAATAGAAAACTGATTATTTTTAACCTAATCTTATCCAGAAATAAATGCCAGAAAATATCTTTGAGCTATGCTGGGGGCAGCTATATCAAAATGAGTTAATGTCTGTCCTGGTGGCTCTGTGTTGTTCATCTCTTATAATGGTGCATTGGTCTTTGCACCCTTGCTGTTCGGCGGCATTGAATGCTTCTGACTGTGATTTGAGAGCTAGGAGGAGCTTACTCTTCTTGATTTGACTTTCTGGGGGGCTCATCAATGTTTAGGTGCTTTGAGCCCCTAAAAAATCTTGACTGATACTCCTTGGCTCTTCTTTTTCCTCTGATACTCTTTGGCAATAAGTAGATGTTGTTCTGATGTGCTGTGGGTCTAAATCATCATTTAATGGCCGTTGTTCAGCCTCTGTTTCCTTCAAAATTGTTTTATGCTCCTTCCGGCAAGCTTCGTGAAGAAAACGGGTCATTTTTGTGCCTTTCAGGCTTCCTGGGGCCGTATGATGAAAATATTCCCTGAAGATTCCCTGAAGATTCTCCATTTCGGCCTAAAAAATCGCTCATCAAAAACTGCCTCAGAATTGGATTCCGGGGCCCCGAAGTGCGATTTTCGCCTCTGCGCCAAAAAACTGATGATGACGTCATCATGACGTGACGTTGTACGGCAGGTGACGTCAGCGATGATGTCAGCATGATGACGTCATCCTGTACGGATGGTGACGTGGCATGTACGGCGGTAGGGACACAGTGGTAGGACACATGGCAGATGACTCGGTGGTACGATGGCGGGGCAAGGGAGACGATGCGGCAGATGACGTGGGGCTCACGTCACAGGGGAGAGAGCGGTAAGCGGTTTCAGGGCGCACCGCCTTTGGGCACGAGCGGTTTTGTCAGGGGGGCCTCCGCCACAGCCCAGAAGGTGACGCGTGGCAGGAGGTACAGCGGTAATACCGCACATCTCCTGGACGCTAACCTTCGGGCAGGTGGGGGATGGGATGGCCCGCCCACCGTTGATTTGCGGGGCGGGCAATCCAACGGTTGGCGGCAGACGCGAGGTGGCGGGTAGTTAGGGCGGGGAATATTCACAGGAATATTCTGTTTTTAATGTATGCGCGGGTGGGTTATAACTTAGGGAACAGTGGATTATAAGGGTTAACACGGGCGGGGTTAATATTTTATACAAAAACTTTGGGTTAGGGGCGGGGAAAGGGGGTTTATGGATGTAAAATGAGCGCAGTCGAAATATTTACAACTGGGACTTAGGGATGAGGGGTAAAACATAGCTTTAGAGGGTTTTTGGGGCTAGGTGAGAGGTTATTAGTCTGACCAGGTGTCAGATTAATCCCTGTTATGACTCGGATGGGCTAAAAACAGCCCCAGATGGACCATTTTTTCCCTAGACTTAGAAAAATATGGCTATATTGCCGGGGAGGGAATATTTACATAGGGGAGTTATATGTACATAGTTTAAATAGGGGAAGGGGAAAACTGCTAGGGATTTATATAATACTGTTAATAATTAATATGAAGGTGATAAGCAGGCGCTAAGGTCAGGGACCTTAGGCTAAATTTGGGGAAAATAACTTGAAAGAAACTGAGATCCTTGAGTGAAGCAGATCTCCACCAAGGCAAGTGATATGGATGATGATGAAGCTAAGAGGAATCAAGCAGATCTTGACCTCTTTGGGGAAATTAGTAAGTGACTTGGGGAATTAGAAGAAGGGGGAGTTAGTGATGTCCAGCTCTGAGCTCTTCTGAATGCAAAACTGCCTGCCATGTGATATGTAAAGATAAAACACAGTTTGAAACACAAAATTGATCATAAATCGTTTTTTTGCAACCACAACTACCTACCCATCCTACTTTCATAACATTTTTCCTTCTTTTCTGATTAGGGTGCACTTAGACTTGCAGACCCATAATTACAATTTTTCTTTTGAATGTTTCCTATCTAAATCTGCACTTATTTCTACCAGGGCCCAGATTAAACAATTGGGTCCCTTTGATTCTCTACCTATCTACAAAATCTGCCAAGGTTAAACTCTTTGGACAGATGCATTCTCTATATTCTACAACAAGAAATTGAAACCTAGGGAGACCAAGATTAGACTGTTTGGACCTCCCTTAAATGAAAACTCTTCAAAACTGGGACAACTCCTAAAAAATGGAATCAACAGTGGCATTTGGACCAGCACACTTCATGGCTTTCTTTTTTGGTCTCTTCTGGAAATATGGAACACTGCAGCTTGCAAAGTATGACATATTTGGCATGTAAAAATGTCAATCATGAAAGATGAATACCTGCTACAGCAGGAGGCTAACAGTGGCTCCACTTGGGGATGGATTTTCCTTGTGAAAAGCCAAGAACAATAGGTCAGACTGCCTTGTATTCAATTGCTGCTGTATTCTGTAAAATTTGCTTGGTTGGCCGCCTTATTAATCCTACCTACCTACCCTAACCAGCATTTACTTTGCTGTTAGGTGTAATGAAACAGCCAATGCAGCCATTTAAGCATCATGAACATGAATGGTCTTTGCTGCTTGTGTTTGCTGTTACCTGAAATGGAGATCTTGCAATCTAATTCAACTTTGTTAATCTTTGAGAAGATCAGGAAACTAATGACCTTCTTTGCTGAAACAAGGAACTGTACAAAAGGTTCCTGCAGCATATATACATTATTGCTGGACTGAATTAAAGGACTGTACAAAAGTTTGGGATAGCTATCATGCTTTGGAATTGGGGAATCACCAACAACTTGATTTTGAGGTTTGCAGCCTTCTAATGGAGAAGAGCAGTGATTTATCTCCTTACACAACTTGCCATCTGATGAATCAAACAAAACAGGGGATGATCCCTGTAATTCTTTGAAAGCTGGTTCAGATGGTACTTGACAGGTTTGTACTGACTGCTCTTCTTTTTCTTCGAATATCCGAGATGGCTGAAACCCACCAGGCAGGGGGTCTAGCTGGATTATCGGGTCACATGCTGCCGCTTCGGAGTCTTCCTCAATCTGATGTTCACTGGCACTTTGGGGCTGCAAATCTAGTGTTGATGCTTTAGGAGCAGGGCCTGGACTTTCCTCTAGCTTATCAGTAACAAAACATGGTGATACTTGATTGTTAACGGCATGATAATTATCCCTAATAAACTGAAAAGACTTGAAACAAAATGGTAAAGCTCCTTCACTGAAATTAAACTTTTCTGCCTTTTCCTCCTTTTCTTCATAGCTGAAATGGGCATGCTGATCATTGGGTTCAGGCAGCTGAACCTGAACTGTGCTTTCTGCAAAAATAAGGTCTGACTCCTCTGCAAGGCTGATTTGATCATTAGGCTCATAGTCATCATCGTACAGATCATATTTGGGCAAAGAGCTGAAAGAAGAGAAGTTGTTATATTCATATTTTATATCAGGAGACTGCTCCATCATGTGTGGCAGTATGAATATGCTATCCGTTTTGTGGCAGGTTCGTTCATGAATATCATTAGTTTCCTTTTGCAAAACAGATATGTTCTGGTGCTCTAAACTTTTAACTCCTACTGTGCACATCTGCTGTAATTCCTCTGCTTTCTTTAAAAAAAAGTCAAGTTCATCCTCTTTTTCTGCTTTCAACTTCCCCTTCGTTACTTTCAGATTAACCTCTACATCTACTGCCATGTTCTGCATCGGTTGCATAGTAGAGGGGCTCCTTTCTCTCAGATGAAATTCTATTTCTGGATCAAATGCTGCTGGATAATGTAATAGGGCCAAATCAGGGGGAGGTCTTATATTTAATGGTATTGAATGATAAACTTGATTGAATCGGTCAGAAAATTGCTGAACAGATTCATTTGGAATCCTTTTTAACTGATTATATTCTTCTATGATCATGAGGAAATTGACTTTGATCATCCATCTATCAAGGAAGAGTTCGAATAACTGTTGGAGATTTGAGATGCTTGCCTCAGGCAATTCTTTAAACCAAGTCCTAACTTCACTTTGCAAAGAAAGGGCAAACAACCTAACACTAACATCCTCATCCTCCACTTCAAAAATGTTTAAATAATCTTCAAAAGCCTGGATATGCTTTTGGGCAGTAACTCCACTCTCTCCATCAAATCTTGGGAGGTACATGGGATGATTGTTAGGCAAAGGATTGAGCACGGGAGGTAGAATGAGTGGCTTATATCTATCAGGAACCTTACAAGGTACGTGATTGTGTACAGGGACTAAATGACTGGCTTCGATATGAACAGGGATAGGATGATTTGCTTTGATAGTAGTTTCCTCCTTTATAAGGTGAGTATTAGCAGCATTTAAAGGATGTTGTTCTGGTGTGCAAGGAGGGCTTTCTTCAACATTTTCTACAGGAAAAACATAAAAGTCAAGTTCAAACAATATGTATAGTAAGATTTTATGGAGGAGAAAGAACACGACCTCTTGGATAATAATCCAGGTCAAAAGCCTGATCTGCTCATAAATTTCTTTTGGGTTCATTTCTCCAGTGGAGTCTTTATTATGAGGATGATGTGGAGTCGCCAGGTGGATAAATCAACTTTGAGGTGTCTGATCTCTGTCCACCATCAAAGATCAGAACTAAACTTTGAAAAAGTAGTTCTGAAGGTCTGGTTCTCTCAGTGGAGCTTTCTTACCTTCTTCGTGAAACTTTCTGAGGAAGTTCCCCAGTGGAGTCGCCATTATGTTATCACTCAGGTTGTCCTTAAGCTCTGGAAAAGGATACGACCGAGGTAACCACAGACCAATTTTGGACTGCAGGTTCTAGCCCACCTGCAATCAGAGAGGGCTCTCTCTTTCAGATATAGCTTTGTTTAAAATTATTTTTAGGCTAGTTATTGACTTCAGGGGTTTTTGTTTTGTTTTTGGTGGGAAGGATGATGCTTTCAGGTAGAGAGGCAAAACATAGTCTGGTAAGTTCCAAACCATTGGGCGTGGAGTCAAGGAGTCGGACTGCTGGTGCATTTTCTTGGTCACAAGAGAAATACGGAGTAAGGTAGCTGCTCATGAAACAACACTTAAGCTTAAAAGGATGGAATGAGGGATAAGGAATGAGAGGCAACAAAGAATCTCTCACTGAGCTTAAAAGGGGGAAGGTGAATGAGCTCTGTCTAGGACCAATTAAGAATTCCTAGACAACTCTCAAAGATGCATGGATTAGGGGAAATATGAGCCAGAAGGAATTCATATTTATGACTGATCCAGAGGAAAACATAAAGAAACAACAGAAAATGAGCATAGAGGGCAGTTAAACCAATTCTAGACTATTCTTTCTTTCTGCTATTTTATATGGTATATTAATGGAAAAAACAGAGGTAGGAAAACTTATTGAGTCATGTTGCAGCACAAGAATTCCAAATTCACTTCTTCAAACCTTTAGACACAGAGCAGACAGTCTTTCCTCCAAGCCTTTCAACTGTCTTTGATTACAGAAAACATATCAGGTATACAGTGCGAGTCTCTAGTGAAAATTCTCAACCAACCGACCCTTTAAACAATACAGGGGGTGGTATATATAGGGAAGATTTATCCAAAATTTATCTATTATAGCCGACCTAACAGGTCTGACAGAAAACTGATTATTTTTAACCTAATCTTATCCAGAAATAAATGCCAGAAAATATCTTTGAGCTATGCTGGGGGTAGCTGTATCAAAATGAGTTAATGTCTGTCCTGGTGGCTCTGTGCTGTTCATCTCTTATAATTGTGCATTTATCTTTGCACCCTTGCTGTTCGGCGGAATTGAATGCTTCTGACTGTGATTTGAGAGCTAGGACGGGCTTGCTCTTCTTGATTTGACTTTCTGGGGGGCTCATCAATGTTCAGGTGCTTTGAGCCCCTAAAAAATCTTGACTGATACTCCTTGGCTCTTCTTTTTCCTCTGATACTCTTTGGCAATAAGTAGATGCTATTCTGATGCGCTGTGGGTCTAAATCATCATTTAATGGCCACTATTCGGCCTCTGTTTCCTTCAAATCTGTTTTCTTCTCCTTCCGGCAAGCTTCACGAAGAAAGCGGGTCATTTTTGTGCCTTTCGGGCTTCCTGGGGCTGTATGATGAAAAGATTCCCTGAAGATTCCCTGAAGATTCTCCATTTTGGCCTAAAAAATCGCTCATCAAAAACTATCTCAGAATTGGATTCCGGGGCCCCGAAGTGCGATTTTCGCCTCTGCGCCAAAAAACTGATGATGACGTCACCATGACGTGACGTTGTACGGCGGGTGACGTCAATGATGATGTTAGCATGATGACGTCATCCTCTACGGATGGTGACGTGGCATGTACGGCGGCAGGGACATAGTGGCAGGACACGTGGCAAATGACTCAGTGGTACGATGGCGGGGCAAGGGAGACGACGCGGCGGATGACGTGGGGCTTACGTCACATGGGAGAGAGCGGTAAGCGGTTTCAGGGCGCACCGCCTTTCGGCACGAGCGGTTTTGTCGGGGGTGCCTCCACCACAGCCCAGAAGGTGACGCGTGGCGGGAGGTACGGCAGTAATACCGCCCATCTCCCGGACGCTAACCTTCGGGCAGGTCGGGGATGGGACGGCCCGCCCACCGTTGATCTGTGGGGCGGGCAATCCAACGGTTGATGGCAGACGCGAGGTGGCGGGTAGTTAGGGCGGGGAATATTCACAAGAATATTCTGTTTTTAATGTATGCGCGGGTGGGTTATAACTTAGGGAACGGTGGATTATAAGGGTTAACACAGGCGGGGTTAATATTTTATACAAAAACTTTGGGTTAGGGGTGGGGAAAGGGGGTTTATGGATGTAAAATGAGCGCGATCGAAATATTTACAACTGGGACTTAGGGATGAGGGGTAAAACATAGTTTTAGAGGGTTTTTGGGGCTAGGTGAGAGGTTATTAGTCTGACCAGGTGTCAGATTAATCCCTGTTATGATTCGGATGGGCTAAAAACAGCCCCAGATGGACCATTTTTTCCCTAGACTTAGAAAAATATGGCTATATTACCGGGGAGGGAATATTTACATAGGGGAGTTTTATGTACATAGTTTAAATAGGGGAAGGGGAAAACTGCTAGGGAGTTATATAATACTGTTAATAATTAATATGAAGGTGATAAGCAGGCGCTAAGGTCAGGGACCTTAGGCTAAATTTGGGGAAAATAACTTGAAAGAAACTGAGATCCTTGAGTGAAGCAGATCTCCACCAAGGCAAGTGATATGGATGATGATGAAGCTAAGAGGAATCAAGCAGATCTTGACCTCTTTGGGGAAATTAGTAAGTGACTTGGGGAATTAGAAGAAGGGGGAGTTAGTGACGTCCAGCTCTGAGCTCTTCTGAATGAAAAACTGCCTGCCATGTGATCTGTAAAGATAAAACACAGTTTGAAACACAAAATTGATCATAAATCACTTTTCTGCAACCACAGCTACCTACCCATCCTACTTTCCTAAGATTTTTTCTTCTTTTCTGATTAGGGTGCACTTAGACTTGCAGACCCAGAATTACAATTTTCCTTTTGAATGTTTCCTATCTAAATCTGCACTTATTTCTGCCAGGGCCCAGATTAAACAGTTGGGTCCCTTTGATTCTCTACCTATCTACAAAATCTGCCAAGGTTAAACTGTGTGGACAGATGCATTCTCTATATTCTACAACAAGAAATTGAAACCTAGGGAGACCAAGATTAGACTGTTTGGACCTCCCTTAAATGAAAACTCTTCAAAACTGGGACAACTCCTCAAAAATGGAATCAACAGTGGCATTTGGACCAGCACACTTCATGGCTTTCTTTTTTGGTCTCTTCTGGAAATATGGAACACTGCAGCTTGCAAAGTATGACATATTTGGCATATAAAAATGTCAATCATGAAAGATGAATACCTGCTGCAGTAGGAGGCTAACACCATGCATGAGCACATCTTGCATGTTTCCTTCTCTGTTCATCCGTGAACATATCTTTGCATGATGATTCATTCGCGAGCATATCGCCTCGCATGCATCATTCATTCATCTGTTGGTGAACCTGTCCTTATGCGTGTGCTCCCCTTCATTCATCCCTTTCGTTCTCGTGCCATGTTTGTTAGTGTGCCTGTGCTTGCAGTCACTCATGAAAAGACCACATCAAATCCAAAAAGACTCCTAGTCTACCATGACACATGGTCATTTCAGATGTAGATGACTATGAGAGGTAGTAAGGTTGCATAGTGGGATGATGGCTCTAGGCACTTCTGATGAAAATTGTTTAAGAGTCACTAAGTGATGAAGATGAGTAGTCCAAGTCGTCAGTGACTGAATGCAAGGTCCGGCTCAGATGGAAGGAAAAATTGCACAAATTTTTTGGGGGAGAGTTCGGGCTACCGGAAGGCAATGTAGGCAGAATCTATGTAGTTTCTGGATGAGCAGGCAATAGGGGCTAGAAGGCCAATTTTGTACAATTTTCTCAAGGAACAGGGCGAGTGGCAAGGAGGATTAGCTGGCAGAAATTGCGCAGTTTTTTGGGGGAACTGGCCAGGAGCCCAACAATCAAAACTGCACAATTCCCAGAGGGAGGCTCTGAAATTAGGTGCGGGTCAAAATTTTGGAGGGTGGTTGTAGCTGGTACAACACTTGGCGACACACTGGTATAACTCCAAATTCTCTGTCTTGGTTCATTTCTAGTACACGCGTTAGTATTTTGGGTAGTATTGAGTTGATGTGTGGGTCACTTCGTCTTGCCCACTTACCCCATGGACATACATGGTTCACCCTTTACCAACTCAGTCAAACAAAATCAAAAGTTCAGCTTGATCTCAGTGTTTCGAATCTGGGAAGGGTAATTTATCTTGCAAGTTGAAGATTTTTAGAGTATAAGTTTTCATCTCTAGTGTTTCTCCACTGCCAGCAGGACTGGAAAGTACCCCGATGGAGTCATGCAGCAACACACACATTTCTCCACTACCAGTGAGCCTGGTCAGTACCCCGCTGGAGTTGCATGCTCCACGTCTCTGCAGAGGAAGCCTTTTTCTTCTTTCGCCTTTGTATTTTTCAAGAGGACTATGCATAGGCACTTATTTACTTTTCGGGTAGAAGAGGGTTCCCAACTTATTGAGAGCATAAGAGGTTGTTCCTTCAAAGAAGCATGTAAGACCTTTGACATAGCTTTGCTCATTTGGATTTTCCCCTTCTCTGTTTATACTAGTTGGATGAGCTTGAACACACAGAGCATGGGGCTTCCTAGTGTGGACACAAGTTAATGGTTGGACTGGAAATTCCCTTGCAAACAGTTCGTATTTTTCATCAAGACTTCATTGGTCAAAGGTTATAACCAAGCAGAGAGAAGATTGACACAAGACTAGCCAAGTGCTGCATTGTCATAACTCTCTTCAAATTTTAGCAACATACTCTATTCAAAAGCCATAACGTAGTAGTTGGCAGCACTTATTTATGGAAACAAAAATAGTAATATATTAAACAAGAAAAACAATCATGAACAAAAATAGTAAGAAGAATAAAACAAACTAAAAACAAAGATAATAAGCAAAGAAAATAGGATGAAACAACAAGCAACAAGAAAACTATGTACATGGCACAAGCGCAACCCGACCTACTAAAAATAATGCTTGAGATCTTGGCCATTGACAGGAAGGCTTTCAATCCTCCCGTCAAGTGATTCCAAATGATACGTGTGTGGGCCAAGCTTCTCATGGACTGTGTACGGACCAATCCACAAGGATTGGAACTTCGTATGTTTGCCTTTGTCTTCATGGGGCTTATCCCATCTTAGAAGTAAGTCACGAACATGGAAGTTGGCTTTCCCTACAGAATTCTTATCAAACCATCTCTCGATACGATTCTGGTGGAGAGTGATTTTTTCTTTTTCTTTCATCCTTTCTTCTTGAAGCTTATGGAGGGCATCCATCCTATGCTGAACTAGCTGGCAAGGCTTGCCTTGGGATTCTTTGGAAAGATAAAGTGAGGGAAAGTAGATATTGGGTGGAAGGATGGCTTCTTTACCATAAACCAGGAAGTACGGTGAGGTACTCAGACAGGGCTTGGGTGTTACACGGTCAGCCCACAATGAATTTGTCATGGTGGTATGCCAGTTATGTTGCTAAGAGAAAACGGTCTTCTTGATTATACGGATGAGATTTTTATTCGTGGACTCTACTAGACTGTTTCCTTGTAGGTAATACTTAGATGAATGCTTTAACACAATACCATTCTGTAATGCAAAGTCATAGACTTTTAAAGACGAAAAATAAGTTGCATTATAAAAAAAAGGTGATACTGGAATGCCAAAGCGTGAGATGATGTTCTACTGGAGGAAGTTGATGACCTCCTGGTCGTTCACCTGTTTGAGCAGAACTGCTTCTATGCACCGCATGAAGTAGTCACTTTTTGTTAGGATGTAGTGGTGCTTCTTTGACGAATGAGGGAAAAATTCCCCAATGATGTCCAAGCCCCACTTTTGGAATGGTTCAGTCACTGCAACAAGGTGTTGTAGGGTCGCTAATATTTGCATTCTGTTAGTGCATCACTGATAGACCAGGCACTTACGGGCATAACCATGTGCATCCTTGAATAACGTGGGCCAGTAAAAATGGGCTCGCATAAATTTATGTGCCATGGTGTTTCCCACAAAGTGGCCCTCGACAGGTCCATCATGCAGATATTGAAGTACATTCTCTGATTTATGTGCCTCCATGCACCTGAGAAAAACTCCATTACTATGCTTTCTATAAAGCACTCCATGCACCGACTGACATGCTAAGGCTTTCAGGTGCAATTCCCTCTTTTGTCTAATGGAAAAGTGAGAGGGTATGGTGTAGTGCTCAAGGTACTGGCACACATATGCATACCAAGAAGTTTCGTCTTCCCTGGGTGTTGCTCACCTTATGGGATACATCTCAATTTCCTTCTCTCAACCAGTGAGATCTTCTTCGCTTTCCAAAGCATGCACTACTTCAGCTGCAAGTCTGCAAAGCCCATGTCCTTTGATCGTGTGAACTGTCTTGATTTCAAGATCATACTTTTTCAATCCTGTCATCAAGTTCACATGTCCTTCACCCAGTTCTTGTTGTACAAGCAATGTGCGGACTACTGGGTGAGGGATGAAGACTATGTAGTGGTTCTTCAACAAGTAGGGCCTGAAGTGTTTCATTGCCTTGTAAACTGCATAAGCTTCCTTATTAATGGTGGGGTAGTTGAGCTCTAGTCCCTACATGCTTTCACTCATGAAGGAGATGGGATGTTCATCATTAGCTTTGTCCTTCTGAGTGAGTACTTTAGCTAGTGAATTATCGGAAGCGAAGGTGTATAGAAGGAAATCTTTCTTGAAATCGGGGTTGTAGAGTGCAGGTGATTTTGTAATGGCCTGCTTGATCCGATCGAGTGCATACTTTTCCTTCTTACCCCGGTTGTAAACTACATCTTTCTTGATCATGTCCTGCATGGGATTGACTATCTGCACATAATCCGAAATGAACCTTCCGAGGAAGTTTATCTTGCCCAAGAAGGATTGCATGGCTTTCTTGTTGACTAGGTAAGGAATCTATGTAATGGTCTCGACCTGGTCTGGATCCACCTTGATCCTACTTTTGGCAACAATGTGTTCGAGGAGGTTCCCCTCCGACACTAGGAATACGCTATTTTTGGGATTCAAGGAAATCCTGTATGTCCAGCATCGCTCAAATATTTTCTTCAAATGGCATATGTGGTCTTCTCCTCTTCTTGAGAACACAATCACATCATCAAGGTATACCACCATGCTCTTTCCAATGAGTCCATGAAAGGTGATTTCTATGGCGCATTGAAATGTTTCTCCTGCATTTACAAGCCTGAACAAAATTCATCTATAAGCAAACATACCCAACTTGGTATGGAAAGTGGTCTTGAGTCTATCAGGTTCTGCTACCAGAACCTGGTTATATCCTGAGAAACCATCAAGAAGAGAAAACATTTGTGCTCCAGATACTGTTTGCAAAATGTAGTCAATAGATGGCACGGGGTAGCTGTCTTTGTCCAAGGCACGGTTTACGTTCCAGAAATCGACACACAAGTGGATTTCCATAGAATTCTTATGTATTGGAACAAGGTTGGAGACCAATGTGGAATGGAGAACTTTTTAGATGATCCGTCTATCCAACAACTTAGTAAGTTGTTTCTGTATGGGGGGTTTAAGTGACGAATGTACCTTCCTTAGCTTCTATTGATATGGCTTGACCCCTTCTTTGATTGGGATGATATGTTGGATGATCCACGTGTCATAATTTTTCAGATCATCATATGTCCATGCTAACACATCTTGATACTATTTGAACAAGTAGATAAAGACATGCCGCTCTTGCTGTGTACAATACGTACCGAGATTGACAAACTTCGGATCTTGTTTTGTTCCTAGTTTATCAGTTTGCGCCTCATGGTGGAACTATGGGTCTTGTTGTTCCTTGGCTCCTAAAAACGTTCTTGCAAGTCATATAGCCTTTGCAATGTTGCCACAGCTTTTATGATAATGTGGCCTTTCCTATTACTAGCTTCTGCTTGTAGAGAGCACTCATGCTCATCATCATCTATCACTGTGTCTTTGAAGACGTCAGCGTTGGCCATGAAATGTAGTATCTATTGATCATCATTAAAAACAAAAAATTTAGTTATGTTGTCTAGGATAGATGGTTTGTACAAAATTTCAATAGTAAATCTATCCCTAATCGGTGACATTCTCGAAGCTGCATTTGCTAATACACTGGCAGCTGCATTATGCGTATGTGGTACAATAATGATATCAAATGCTTGGAAGTTTGAGATTAGTTTCCATACCTCTTGTTGGTAACTTTTCAGATGCAGTGATAAAGAGTGAATGGTGTTACGTACCTATTGTACCACTACCTCTGAATCACCTACCACTTTGAGTATTACCACATTGAGGATGATGGCTTTCTACAAGCCCAACATGAGCGCTTCATATTCTACTACGTTGTTCATGCACTCAAACTCCAAGGGACTTGTCTTCCTGTTGCAAGGGTTGATCAGAACACACTTGGCTCCTAAGATGTCCTATGTCTTTGATCTGTCAAAGTACATGGTCCATAACTCATCTTTACATGGACTGCTTGATGTGATAGTACTACAGATACTATTGTTAGTGCTATTACTATCATTATTGGTACAATGTGCTATACAAGTTTCATTACCATAAGTTGGGCAAGGAAGGAGTCCCAACTATGTGTCTAGTGGGGTTGGAGTTGGTCATGTAGGATAACACCCCAATGTTGCCTCAAGGAGGCAGTTACTGAACATGAGTTCTGTGAAGGACAACAGTTCATTTTCGCCATTGATGGGGGTGACATTATGTTTCATGCACCTCTCAGATTCTACTCGGATTTGGTTTCACTTACCCTTGTACGGAAGCCACAAGTGAGACTAGTCCGTAGCGAAATATCCATCTAGCTTGTTGGACCAGTCTCTACTGAGTAATAAACTATATGCTTCCAGTATGTCCACAACCACTATGTTGATGCATTGGTGGACTCAAATTTCATGGGATAGTCGGATGATCACGTCTCGCAGTTCACCAATGGCTGGTACTAATGTTTGATAAAGTTGGATGATTCAAATGGATGTCTCGCTCCATTACGCATTGATCTTATTAGCAATGGAGAGTGGCACAACATTGGCTATCACACAAAATTCAACCAAGAAGTTAAGAACATTATAGTTGAAAACTTGAAATGAAAGTAAAAATGGAGGGCAACTTGAGTTTCCTTCTTCCATCTAGAGTGTATTGAGCAAAATGGAAAGTGATCCAAGAGGTGTGATTTCTCCCAGGCTGGTAGCAATTGCGCTTGCTGTTGCTGTCTATCCCAATGCACACAGTGGGATATCTCACTAACTCTAGATCTTAGCCAACTCGAACAAACTGATGTTCACTCGATTTTTCTTCATGCCGTCAACAATGTTGTAGTCCAAAGGTGGTAGACTCATCGAGGTGTCCGAGGTGGAATGGATGTTCATGTTGTCCGGTGGAGTGTTTTGCAACTTGCTTCTCATGGATGTACCCTTATCTGTTATTGTCTTCATGAACTTGCTTTGTGTTTTCTGCTTCAGAGTGGCTGGTGGATCAACCCTCCTTATCAATAGTCTAGTCTTTTCTTACATCTCACCAATATTGTAATGGTTAGTTTGCTTCCGGGGCTGCTTCTCAGTATTCCTCTTCGACATTATCTGTGAGCACTGATACACATTCACCACATGCCTAGAGCTTGATGGCACATCAGGAGACACCTCTTCATCATTGTCAGTGTCTTCCAGATGATCCTGCATCGAGTGTATGACTATAGTAATAATTTGTGACTCGCTTCTAGTTCGAACAATAGTTCTTAGGGTGATGTTCTTCACGAAAAAAACATAAATTAGGATCTGCATACTATTTAAGATGCAACAAAAGCTTCTACGCAATTTTTAAAGCGAGCCGGTCACTTATTGATGAGCTACCTGCCTGTCTATGCCTGTGCGGATGACTGCTTGCAAAAGTGTTTGTTTTACATTGTTTGAGTTTGGACACTTTAGTGGTCAAGCTCTTAACAAGGCGAGTGAGGGTCTCAATATTGGTTGCTTCCTTGTCTCTACCCTTTCTCACCACTGCTTGGGACTTCCTGCTTGCATCCTTGGAGTCCTTTGTTGATTCATCAACCTTGATGACTCCAATTGCGAATAGGTCTTTCTCAATAGTGATAGCCTCCTCAAAGTTTTCCAAAGTGTTGGTTTCACAGCTCACTTGATGAACAACACAATGTTGTTTGGTAGTGTGGATGTGTAGTAGTCAACAGTGATGGAGTAATGAGGTTTAGTGTCCGTCGAAAACTTGTTCAATATGTGTGTAAACCTCTGATTGAAATCTTTCACTCTCTCTTTAACCTCCATCTTGAGGCTTCCCAACTCTTTGAGTAGCATGACTGGGGTCTTGTCATCAGTGAACTTCTCAAGGAACATGTGTTTGAATGCACCCCAGTTCTATATATAGTTTGGTGGAAGGTTGTGATATCATGTAGCTATGCAACCATCCAAGGTACATGGGAACAATCTACATGCTACGTCATCATACCGTACCTCAAGGGCGTGCAGATGTAGGTAGAATTTGTCCAAGTGATCTTCTGCCTTCACCGTGTTATCAGGGTTAAACTTGATGTTCATCCTCTCCGCTCGCTTCAGCATCTTGTGTAGAATAGTTGGGACAGCCAATGGTCCCTGAGTCATCCATTCAAGATTTGGGTCAGCCATCTCTTCTTCTTCCTCATCCTCTTCCTCTCTTTCAGAATTTGATGTTTCTAGCTCTGATTCCGTTGGTTCATCTCCACCTCCACCTCCTCCACTACCTATTGCTCCACCTCCTATACCAGAGTTTGATCCCAAGATCACAAGAGTGTCTTGTTCACCTTGCTGGAAGATTGGAGGTTCCTCTCCATCTTCAATAGCATCTTCTAGACCTTCAAGTGTGGCAAGGATTTATTTTTCCACTGATGACACAACAACTCCTGTGGGAGTGCCTTTTGGCTTCCTATATGTGTGTGGAAGATTTTGTATGTCTGGGATTAGTCTGACTGCTTTTGCGAGCTGGTGAGTGATGGGATGGATGGAGCGAAGGTGTTGATATGGAATGTCGTGTTCAATCCTGGGAGGTGAGGAGTAACCAACTGCAGAGTTGCATGTAGGTGAGAGGGAGTGCGAGTTACTGCCTTGACCAAATGGTCGATGAATGAGTGTGAGGGGATTTTCAGCCATATACAATTGGTTTCTCTCCTTCTAGCGCTAGAAATGTTGATGGTACTGCACCCGCCAACATTCAGGGGACCACTCGGGTATGAAGTCCCAACTAGACCTCACTCCATGTGGTGTGGGATTCCCATCTGGTATGATGGCCCAGTTGCCATTGTCTTAAAGATTTGCCTCAACTCTTGCTTGTCAGCATAGGAGAGTGGTTTACTTCTTCAAGAAGTGAGGTTCACATGGCTGGTGAGTGTAAGTGTCACTTGTGTCAATGGTTCTTTCACCATAGAGGGAGAGGGTGGGAGTGAGTCCCATGTTGGTTGGGATGAAGTCCCAACTTGGCTAGGAACACACAACACAAAAGGACGTACACAGCTTCTGGAGGAGCAATTCACAAAGATGCGGTAGTCACAACACATAAGGTAAGATAACACTTACAACACTCAGTGGATGAGTCCGCATGAATGCAATGGTTGTTACAACAAGTTTTATGTGAAATGTTTGTCTGGTGTCCGAGAGAGTAGTCTACACAGGCAAGACAACGTTAATAGAATATACAACACATTTGCATTAATATATTATGCATTACAACAAGTGAAATCGTTTAGATGTAGAACGCAAGTTAAAGCAACATGCATTATAAGTGTTAAAGATTAGTCTTACAACAATTACAATACATGTGTGAAAGTGTGCTAGCTTGTTGGCAGGCTTATGAATTAAGCGAAAGTTCCAAGACACATTGTTACACTATACATCACTAACCCCGTATGAGGGGCATTGGAGCCACTACTTACTCCTCAAAGGAAATATTACAGACTCTCTTGGCTATGTGGGAGGAGCTGAGGTGAAAATTCCTTTTCATGTACAAAGGAGGGGGTATTTATAGCCAAGGGTGAAACTAACCCTTGTGGCTGTTTGACTACCCTCATGACTGTTTCACTTCGATGACTTTTTGACTTCACATGACTCTTTGTACAACAAGTGAGTCTCTTGGACTTCCATGTTACCTTACATTTATTGACAACATGGCCCACAATAGAGATGTGGACAACGTGACTCATGACACGAAACATGACAGTGTTGGTACATTCGTGCTTCCATTGGAGTGCATGTCAAGTTGTAGTACTGCTAGTTGATGGATGTCTTCATGGTGTATCACAAATTCATCTCCACTGGTAAAGGGTGTGGAGTCTTCGATGGTCGTTGGTTCAGTTGATGATGCTTTGGCACATTGTTTCTTGCTTGCATGTTGGAAGGCTTGACAGAATCATTTGTTCGCGAACGGTGCATGCTCGTCCTTTCGTCCATCCGTGAGCACATATTGCATGTTTGTTCACCCATCCATCCATGAACATATCTTTGCATGATCATTCATTTGTAAGAATATCCCCTCGCATGCATCGTTTGGTCATACATTGGTGAACCTGTCCTTTTGCATGTGCTCCCCTTCGTTCATCCCTTTCGTTGTCACGCTGTGTTTGTTAGTGTGCCTATGCTTGTAGTCACTAATGATGAGACAAAATCAAATCCAAAAAACCTCCTAGTCTACCATGACACATGATAATTTTGGATGTAGGTGATCGCAAGAGGCAACAAGTTTGTACATCAGGATGTTGGCTCTGGGCACTGTTGATAAAAATTGTGCAAGAGTCACTGAGAGATGAAGATGAGCAATCCAAGTCAACAGTGACTGACTACGAGGTCTGGCTCAGCTGGAAGGAAAAATTGCGAAAATTTTGGGAGCCACAATCTAGGTTGCTAGAAGGCAAGGTAGGAAGAATCTGTACAGTTTCTAGAATGAGTGGGTAGTAGGGGCTCGAAGGTGAAATTTGTGCAATTTTTTGGAGGAACAGTTCAGTCTGCAAGGAGGATCAACAGGTAGATATTACACAGTTTTTTGGGTGAACTTGCTGGGAGCCTGGCAGTCAAAACTGTGAAATTCCCAGAGGGTACTGGTAGTGGGATGCTTGGTCACTGGTAGTAGAAACTATGCAATTCCAAAGGCAAATAGGTAGTCTACTGCTGGGAGATTGGTAACAGAAACTGCTTAATTCCTATAGGGAACTAGAAGTCTGCTACTAGGAGTTGTTGGTGAGGAAAATTGCACTGAGGCTGACAGGCTGGCCTGCTGATCATATCTGCGTAGTTTCTAATCTAAGAAAACTGTTGCCCACTAGAAGGCCCGCTCATGAAAAATGCGCAGTTTCCTAGATGAGAAATCAATCGACTCTTGGGAGGACTGACTCAGAAAACTGTGCAATTTTCTGAGGGACACAAGGGTGGGCACTTGGTTTCTGTTGGTCCTATATGCACAATTTTCTCAGTCAGTAGAGCTGGCAGGGTTAATAGCCTCTGTGCAATTTTTGAGGGGAGTCAGTCCCGTGGTGGTTGTCGAGTTTGACTGTCCGGGTGGTCAGCATGAAAGCTGATTGGATTGCTTGCAATTAGTGCATCTTAGAAAGATCTGCTTGGTGCTTCTACGCTATTCTCGATGATAGTCGATCGAGTCAATGGAAGAGTGATAGTCTATTTGTCAGAGGGGAATCCGGTTGTCAGAACTTCAACAAAATGACTAAGTGTGTGAATGATCGAAAGATTCATAGGTGATCATACAACACACACTCACATGACGCAATGACGGAACGACTCAAGACATCCAGACACACATGTTCAACATGACTAACCAACGATGCAAGCGACAAGCATGAAACTTGTGATTGATCGTTGATCAACCGTGAAATGCTTGTGTGACAGTGAACTTGACTTCGTGTGTGAGTGCGATAGGTTCTTCATAGGGAACGTAACAAGTACACAAGAAGTAAAGACTTTGAGCATAACCAGAACATGGTCGCAAGCTTGAATTAGACACCAACATGCAGAAACTTGGGTGAAATGAACAAGCAAGGTGGATGCAAAGACTCCCACGGGCTGACAGAGTGAACTTGAGGGTGTGCAGTCATCAAGAGAAACTCCAAGGGAGGCTCTGAAATTAGGTGTAGACCAAAATTTTGGAGGTTAATTGTAGCCGCTAGAACAAGTAGATGAAGAGTTGTGAGGGTAGATGAACTATCACAAAGGGGAATGTCAAAGGTCACCCCACCCTTTACTATAAATAGAACCTCATAACTCATTGTAAAGGCTTTTGGTCAGCCAAGCTTTGATAGGAGTATCTTAGATAAATCTTGGACAATATTGTAACAAGCCTTAACTTCTCCATTGCACAGAGCTAGTATATCTATTTGGAGGAGCAGGTAGTTGTGGTTGTAACGTTCCACTATCGGGGCTAGTAGGTGTACATGGATGTATTATATGACCATAACTTACACTTATTAATATAATAGAGCCATCGTGTTTTCATGTATATGTTGTTATTATAGTTGGACTATTCTGGTTTCTTTAACAATGTATGTTATTTAACTTACGCATTTTTGTATGAAGTATTTTGTAAGAAATTGTATGAATCTTGTTGCAGATGTGTTGTTGGTTTAACCATCACTTTGGATTTCTCACTATCTTGCTTTCCAGCTGGTGATGCATCTTTGCTTGTGTGTTCCCTTCGAAGCCGAGTAATATTACACGTTTCCAAGGGGAACACTCACCTCACCCTCTGTGTGTTAGAACCTCTCATGCATCATCCTTGAATTGTCATAGTTGTCATACCCTTGCTGCCAATAGGGACATCTTACTCGCCTCCGTGCGAAACCGCAGTCAAGGCATTACCATACGACCCACTGTTGGGACTCCTACACCAAACGGTCTGAGGTCTAATTGGCACTTCTTACCATGGAGATCCCCTGACATGTTGGCAGCTCCAACACTGTTAATAGAATGTTTCTTGAAATTTAAAGCTTTTATAGCTTCAAAGTATTTCAATTGGATGTTAAATCTGCATTTTTAAATGAGAATCTAGAAGAATGAGTTTATATTAAAAAACCTATAGGATTTATTCTAGGAAATGATAAAAATATTGTTTTCAAGCTTAAGAAGGCTTTGTATGGATTAAGACAAGCTCCTCGTGCATGGTATTATTGTCTTGACAAGTATCTTCAATAAAAAGGTTTCAAAAATGTCTTTGCAGATAGCAACCTATATATAAAATTTGATACAGGTAAACTTTTAATAGTTATTGTTTATGTAGATGACATAATATTTGGAAGTAATGTAGAAACTATGAGTCAAGAATTTGGTTCAGTTATGCAACATTAATTTGAGATGTCTCTACTTGGTGAACTAACATACTTTCTTAGTCTTCAAGTTCAACAAACAAAGAATGATATCTTTCTCTTACAAACCAAGTATCTCAAGTAGATTTTGAAGAAATATGGAATGAAAGATTGCAAGCATGTATGCACACCAATGGTAACATGACATAATATTAGTAAGAATGATGATTCCCCTTTAGTTAATCAACTAGAATACAGGTCCATGATCGAAATATTACTCTACCTTATAGGAACAAGACCAGATATTATGCATGAGGTTGGGATTGCTGGAAGATTCCAATCAAATCCTAAAGAAACTAATGTTCAAGAAGTTAAAAGAACATTAAAGTACCTACAAAAAACTTAAGACCTTAGTCTACGATATCCTAAAAATTCAGACTTCTCACTCCATGCTTACACAGATCCAGATTTGGCTGGAAATATTAATGATCGAAAGAGTACTAGTGGAGGAGCATTTTATTTGGGACCATGCTTGGTATTATGGTTCAGCAAGAAATAAAGCTCCATCACCTTATCTATTGATGAGGAAGAATATGTTGTGACTGCACCTTGTTGTAATCAACTTTTATGGACGATGAAAACATTACAAGACATTCAAATCACTTTCTCTCAAGCTATATCTATCCTTTGTTACAATACTAGTGCCATAAGTATTTCAAAAAATCATGTCATGCACTCTAAGACTAGTCATATTCCAATAAAATATCACCTTCTGAGAGAACAGGTGCTTGAACAAAAGGTCAAACTAGAATATGTTTCCTCAAAGGAACAAGTTGCAAATATATTTACAAAGCCACTTCCACATGATTCCTTTGAATATCTCAATCAGAAACTAGGAGTGGTCTCTACCTCATCACTCTTTTAATTATTATGATAGATGTTTCATTTTTAGTGGGAGCTGAGACTGTAAATTATTGCAGTTTACTTTCTGTACGCGAATCACGTGAAGTAAAATTGCGTATATATGCGATTTTTTTTTTAAACAATAACATATGTTTCTCTATGATGAATAAACAATGGGACAATCTCAGGGAGAGGTTCTAGTATATTTCAGTCAATTGTTCTTTGGACCTCTCATTCTGGTGTTGATTATTTACAGTATGTTGATATTCATATGCTACTTAGAAGTGATATTGGCTTATGATGGTTATGAGTTGTTATTGTTGTTTTGAATTTACTAATTGATGAGTTGGATATGATCAGACTTGACACTAAATAGTTGGCATAGGTTTAGGGGGAGAATTTGCTATATTTATAGTAGTGCATTGTTGGAATTATGATTTCTTTATAATTCCTTAATGATGGTTATGATTGGTGATGCTGCTAATCACACATTTGTTGCTGAATTTTTTGATGATGAATATATGTTTCTTAAGAATTTGATTATGTTATGCTCCTTTCTGATGACTTAAGTTGCATGATGCCTATTTTACTTGAGCTAAATATGAAAAAGTTTCTATGATGATGTCCTTGGTTCTCCTATATGTTGGTTATGCATGATGATGATGCAAGATCCTATATGGTATATGATGGTTGTTGAAGATTATCAAGGTCTAGCTACCTCAACATTGAGGTCTTTGGTTTTGGTCATTAATGTCATATTTGTCTCTTGATGTAAAGTTCATGTAAATACCCATGATGTAATCATTGTAATATTTAGTCATGTTTTGACTATTAGGGTCAAATCCATTATGTATGTAATCGCATTATTTTGGGCCTTTGATGTAAGGTTGAGCCATGATATGTAACCCCACTCTGTTGGGTGAATGATGTAAGTGTGAGTCCTTCATGATGAGAAAGGCATATTTGGTTGAGTCATAAATTCCTATACTTCTTTGTATATATTCCAGACGACTCAACACCTGCTTAGGGGGAGGATGGCCAGTATACAGTGTTCATATTATTAGTTTGAAAATTCTTGGAAGGTGTACCATAAATACTTCACTTAAATAACTAGGTTACAAGTGACCCTAACAACAAGTTGATGTTTTTTGTCATCTTAGATATGCAACACAAATAGAAAGCCCACAGTAAAAGAAGAAAAGATCCAAAATAGAAAGAGACAATATAAAGTATCTAGTATAATAACCCAATTGGAAAGACTATTTTAAATGAATATTTCTTTTATTGATAACACTTGGTGAAGGAGATCTACAGATTGGTCTGTAAGTCCGCCTTCATTGGCTAGGTCCTTTGATATCATTGATGCTTCACAAACTGATTCCCTCTCTCAATATGTGTAAAACTCAAACAAAAGTGGAGAAGTCAAAATGGGAGCTCAATAAAAATGACGGTAATGTTGACGATGATTATGATCATGGTGAAGAATGAATGAAAAAACCTCCTATTTATAACAAAGTATGGAGTTAATCTTGAAAATGGAGAATAATAAAATAATATTATCTAAATTTAGATCTAACCACTTGGAATACTTTATTATATTTATTGGAGAGGGAAAAGATATTTAAAATATTTAAATAACTTTATTTAGAAATAATTAACAAATAAAATGATTTATTAATTATTTCGCTAGAATTAAGAAATGTGTGAAATCAAACTAATTATTAAATAGTGATTTAATAATTATTTTAATAACAGAAATAAGGAAATTTAAATAATAACGATTTATTTAAATATTCCTAAAGGATTTAGTCAAATGTAACAAGGAATAATTATTTAAATAATGATTTAATAATCCTAGAGAAAATTAATAAATAATGATTTATCTAATTTTTCTCATGGGTTTTTTTTAATTTAAATTAGAAAATAATTTAATAAAGGTGGTTTACTAAGTAATTTTCCACAGTGAAAGTGATTTTACTGTGGTAAATTTAAATCTACATGGTGTATTTCAATCCACCTAGTTAGAAATGGCTAGGTGATCATTTTTTGGTGATAACAGATTTCGCCAACACGTGTGAGTGTTAGGAGCAAATTATATGACGGAAATATGTTGTAGAATACACTTCCATAAGACACCAAAAGGGGAGTCAAATAGAGAGAGAGAAGTAAAGCGAGTAAAGGACAGACAAATATTAAAGGGGGCGGGACCTACTAATTTGATATAAGTCTCCTTTTGTGTGGGTGTACATCATCTCAAATGAGGCAGGGGAGGCATACCCATACCTTCCGATATAACTACGTACAATGAATAATGGTGAGCCCAACAATGTGGTACTAAGCTACAAAGTACATGATACACAGACGAGAATGGGCTATACAATAATACAATGGATCCCATATACATAATGTGCCTAGGAAAACATAGGAAAAGATTGAATACAATAACATCTGAGTACATGAGATAATTCCCCTCAAGCTGACATGGAGAGGGGGGATCATAACAAAAGAAGCCCTGCTGAACAGGAAAGGTATCTAAAGATCTAAATGGATCATATGAAGGATACATGCATGTGTGGGTACTGCAAGCAGTAGAAAATGAACCCATAAAATACACAGAACTACATCATAGGATGGATCAACATCTGTGGTCATCCAAGAATGTGGGGGCCTACCTAAAGGGACACCTCCTCATGAGGTCTGAAACGTTTCACACATACCTAGGAATCACTGGGACAATTGTCTAGATCACTGAACCATCAAGTGTACAAATCTCAATTGTGTGATAAGGAGTTGATGTAGAGCATGTGAGAAGCAACCAAGTCAAAGGGCTAGCGAGATTGGATAGTACCTCGATGGAGTTTCTTGCTTCAGTTCTCTGTGCAGGAAGCCTTTCTCTTCTTTCACCTTTGTTATTATTTTCTGAAAGAGGATTGTGCATAGGCACTTATTTATTTTTGGGGTAGGAGAGGGATCCCGACTTATTGAGAGATGGGGAGGTTGTTTCTTCAAAGAAGCATGTAAATACCTCTGATTCAAGTTTGTTGGTTTAGATTTTCCCCTTCCCCATTTCTACTAGGTGGATAAGCTTGAACAAACAGAGAAAAAAACTGAGTATAGGCATGAGGTTTCCTAGACTGGACACTGGTTCATGGTTTGACCAAAAATTTCCTTACAGATGAATTGCATTTTCCATCAAGTCTTCATCAGCCAAGAGTTACAACCAAGCACAAAGAAGATGGACACATGACTGGCCAAGTGCTGTAGTGTCACAAGACTCTTTGAAATTCAACTACATACCCATTTAGAAACCATAACACAATGCAGGTACCACACGTATTCGCATAATGCAAACAAACGGAAAACTCAACACGAAAGGAAAAACAAGATGAGAGGAAAGGAGTACATAAAAAGGAAAAAAAACTAGAAGACAAGAAAGAAAAATGACTAAAACAACATGATGTAAAATAAAAAAACCATGATGGACTACAGGTGGAAGATGAGTGAAGGTAGGGAAAACTAAGATGCAACTACTGCTACTCCTACCCCAACATCTAAATGGTCAGGGTTACGTGAAATAAATTTCCAGCGAAGCCACCATAGTCACTACCAACCTGCATCCACAAAGATACAAGTGATTAAAACAAATAAAAACTAGTGTGCAACATAAAATACAAAAACTAGAATAGGTTGCACATGGAAAGGAAGGTCTTTCATGTGGGCACAAAGATGCATCATAACCACCCAATACATGTGCTTACCTCTATGATGGATACCATTTCTAAAAAAATCTGGGAAGCTTCTTGCGAGTGTGTCCTTATCAACACCGAGCTTCTTAGCAAGCACGAGGAAGGATTGAAGCTTGTTACCTACAACATGGCTTGCCAAGTAAGATTGTTCCAACCATGGAGTGATTGGGTTGTGAAATTTATAATGGCTGTTTGGACAGCCTCGTGATATATGAAAGGGTGAATTCTCGATTTGATAGATAGGATCACAATGTGAATCTTGTAAGGGAAAAAAAATGATCATTCTCAGTAGTCATGCAAGGACAATGAGGACTTGCCATAACCATCAGTACAGGATGAAGTGGCTCACCTTCTTGACAGAATCCGAGGAGAAAGATGTTAAACAATGAATACCAGAGGGCATGAACCAACTATCATTGGATGTGATGTTCGGAATATCATAAGCAGAATGACAGTCACCCAAGATAGACAAATGATTAGATGAGCTAGCCGAAACGTCATATTCCCAGTTTGGAATGAACAAATAAAAATCCATTTGAGCAATCTTGCGAACACTTCAAATAATGAAACCAATTTCATTTTGAGCTAGATATGACGGACAAATTTACAATGCAATGTTCGCAAGAAGGCTGAGGAGCTGACCATGAAGAGGGGAATTTGATAATTATGATTGTGGGCAAAGAGACTCTTTGAGATGATCAACTTCACAATCCCATGATTTCATGATAGATGAACATTCCCAACCCGGATTCAATGTGAGAGATTTGCATGAAGACAGATGCACTGTAACAAATTCGTGGATTCAGTCATAAGTAAAATTTTGAAAATTTGAAAGATCACATCCAACATACCAAACACTTTTTAGATGGTGATCAACAATGAATGAAACCATGCAGCTAAATGGATTGTGCATGAGAAACACGATCTGATTTAGTTCTAGGGACTTACCAGAGTTGCGAGGTCCTGACATAACCATCAATAGACATTGAAGTGCCTCGATCCCCTTGTACGTCTCAGAACCTTCCAGAATTGCAGAATCATATTTTGAAGTGTGAACCAGGTCATGAATTTCTTGAGGATGGATGTTGTTATTTATTTCAAAACTACTCTTAGGATGGAATCCATCTCTCTCACATGTTGCACCATATTTTTCAGCTTTAGCAAGCTAACTTGAAGAGTTGTCATCATGCAAGAGAAGAGATGACGGGGAATGGGAAGTACGCTTTGTGTTTAGATTTTTTTTCAACTTCATCATGGACAACCTCACTGCCTTGTGTTAATTGAGGAGATAGATCATTAGATGAAGAAACAAGAGAACATGGAGTATCTCTGACTCAAGTCTATGCATTGTGAATGGTAGGAGACATGGACAAGTGAGGTGAAGAGGAAGTTTCATTATGGACGTCTTCTTTGACTGGAGCACATTCTAGATATAAGTTAGAGTCTTCATGAGAAAATGGAAGATCACATGATGTGCTTGGGCATTCATCACAAAATATGGAAGCATGTGAGTGATGACTGCCCAAGACTGGGGGTTGATTGAAAGAATTAATTGTACAGGATGTTCCATCGAGATTAGCAGATTGATAATCGTTCAAGAACAAAATCTCATTGTTTCGATGCACACAATTTTGAATCAGAGAGGGAAGATTGATAATGTCCTCACCTTTCTTCTCCTCTACCTATGTAATGTGACTACCTTGTGCTTGATCGCAATTTGAATCATCAGCTTGAGAATCAAGAGAATGTGTATGACTGGCTGGTGGAGTAAATTGATCAAGTGAGGCATGGTACAAGGAGTCATGGCTTATAAATGATAGAGGATGGAAAAGTTTCAGATCTGATTCAAGACTTGAGTTATGAATGGTGACGTCCTCTTGTGGAATGGAGGAATGAGTCTTCACTTTAGGCTTCCTGAGCCATTTTGGAATTTCCTCCATAGAAGTAGGAGACAGATGAGAAGATAGGGCTGGGGACATGTTGCACAGATTTATCATCTTTTTAATCACCATAAGGGGGTACCCACATCGGGAATGGAAAAGGAGGAGGAAAAGGAAAAAATAGGGTGTTGGGCTCCTCCTCTACAATCTAAGGTGCCTCATGATCTGCAAGAGTTGGGGAGGAAGGGAAATTAGGAGGTTCACCATATTGAGAACTATGAACCAAGCCTGTAAACTCTTCTCTCAAGAATTCAAATTTTAGAATATGTTCATGAATTTCCTAATAGAGGTGAAGAAAGCAACCAACAAAGTCCTCAACTGATTGTTCAGGTTCCATACTTAAACAACATATTTTTTCATGGAAATACATGGGATATACTCATTGAATGTTTTAATCATCATTTTGGCAAGCTAACCAAGTGAATCAATAGAGGAAAAGGGTAATGTGTAACATTAGTGTTGAGTATGAAATTTGAATATGAGGGTGAGTAATACAGTCCAAACATCTTCATACTCTATCTTGTGGCATGGGAAAAAGTTTGTAACTTGGTGCATGTGCACACAAAAAGATGGTTCACCCTCGCCACTGAAATTTAACTTGGATAGGTTGTGGGTAGCTTTTGCAGGGATGGTACATTCGAACATTGTAGAAAGGCATCCCGAGATTATGATGTCAGGAAGAGCCATTTTTAAATAAGAGATTCAAACCAGACTGTACAAGCACAGCCTATCATCTAGCCCTCCTTCTAGCACCATTTTGTTGATGATCCTGGACCCGCCAACAAAGGGGATCTCCCCAATGTGAAGTCCCAACTAGACCTCACACTGTTTTGTGTAGGAGCCCCATCTGGTATGAAGACCCAGTTGCCATATACTCAGAGATTTTCCATGGCTCTACTGTGATCACATGAGAGTGTTACGCTAGTATCTTCAATCAATAAGGTAAGTGTGCCTGGTGAGTGCTAATGTCACTATGTCAAGTTTATCTTACTACAAAATGGAAACGTAAAGTGAGCCTATAAATGAGAGGTAGTAGTACCACCCAGGAAGAGACACATGCAAACCAGAAAGGATTTTTCCAACACCCAACAAAATAGTCCACAGTGGAAGCGACAGTCATTAAAACTAAGGTGAAGGGGACAACACGTACACCACCTAGCGGAGTAGTCGACATGGATTTGACGGTCGTTATAACCAGAAAAAAAATATGGTCTATTGAGTATCCCATGGAGTATTCCACAAGGATGTGACAACAGTGATAGCTAATACACAATGGTGGTCTGTCTAGTATCCCACGGAGTAGTCCATAGGGATGAGACAGCGGTGATAAGAAATACAACACATCTTTAAAAATGTAAGTACTAAAATAACCAAAGTAGTTCAACTATCTTAGTACACGTTAAGGAAACATACATTAAAATGTCTAAAGAGTAGTCTTACAAACATCTACAAAACATTCTTGAAAACCTACTGGCCTTAACAAGCTTCTGAATTAAGCAAAAGTCGCAAGACGCATTTGTACACCATACATCACTACTCCCAGTATTGGGACATTGGAGCCACTCCTTGCTCCTCAAAGAATAAACTACAAACTCTCAAGGCTATGTGTAGGAGCCAAGGTGAAAATTACTTGTTCATATAATGGGAGGGGTATATATAGCTAAGGGTGATGCTTGACCCTTGTGACCTTGGACTACCCTATTGGGACAGGGTCCCCTGGGGTCAATTTTGCAAATAGTTTTTTTCATTATTGTAAAGTCTATGCATTTTTAGGAGTAGAGCGTGAAGGTTTTTAGGAGTCAAAGGGTGTGGGAGGTCAAAGCCCCTTAGTTTGGTAGAATTTAAGTATTTTTATGGCTAGCCCATGCTTCGCAGACCATGCTATTGTAATGGATGATGCTATAAAAAGGAGTCATAGAGAGTCATAGGGGATATAAGAGATCTGAGGTTGTATGAACAAGTGATATAAGTTAGAAGAGTTTGTTTTCTATACTTAAGTGAAGGGGAAGGCTCCTGTGGCTATGCACATGAAGACCTTTGTAAGTCCGCCGCTGAGTGCATGGACCCCTGCAGCTCTGTGAATAGGGAAGAAGGAGTCTATAATAGAAGAACTGAACATAACAAAGACTATTTTGGAGCAATATATGTGCATCTATCTGTTTATGTTTACTCTTGAATTTAATATGCATTTTCTCAGTTTACTACAATTTATTATGAGACATGCTTAATATATGCGTGAAAGTGGTAGATCTAGTCAATTACATGATGTTATGAATGTTTAGAACACTTAGTGAAGAGTTTAGATTTGTTTTTTGTAAGTTAGTGTAATTTATGTATTTCAACGGTTAGGGTTTGCGAAGGTTGAAATAAAGCCCTAAAGTAACAAAAACACATCACATAGGCCTCTTGATGCAGAAACCTAGTTCTGTCATCCCCCAATACTACCTTGGGTGAGATTGCAGCCTACACTATGTAGGTTGTTGATGAAAGGGCCAAAAATTAAGGGTGTTGTTGGTTGGAGAAACTAACTTTGAACCTGGGTCCAGAACCCTCAAGAAAACAAATGGTTCCGTTGCCATTACTGTTCAAATTCCCATGAATTTTCAACTCACATGACTTTTTGACTTCTTGTGTTCATCCATTAGACTTCATTGTACATTACATTTAGTTACAACGAACATGGCCCATAGTGGTGATGTGGTTGAGACAACTCATCACACAAATCGACATGACACCGCTCACATGTACTGGCTGACTATGGTGTCCATGTCAAGCTGTTGTGCTACTGAGTGATAGATCTACACTTGGTGTGATTTTTCTTCTCCTTCGCATATCATAGTGTTGCAGGGTCTTCGATGGTCTTGGTCCTTCTCGATGGTTCAATTCCTGTGTTCCTTTCACTTGTTGCTTGATATGCTTGGTATTTATGTCTAGCTACAAGCAAGTCTTCTAGCATGTGCACTCCTTCTTCATCCCATTCGTCGTCTCACCATGATCTACTAGTATACATGTTCCTACAATTCACTCATGATAGGATGACATCAAATCCAAAACCTCCTAGTCGAGCACGATGCATTGTTCTCGTGTTTTAGGTGACAGGGAGGGAGGACAACTCATTGAGATAGCATGGAGCACAACTTAGGCTAGAATGAGGCTTTCCTGGAGGATAACCTGCATTGTCGAGAAAAATTGCACAGTGGTCACTGGGAGATAGGATTTCACAATGAAATTCACCAGTGTCAGTTACAAGGTGGGACCCTAAAGGGAGACACCTATGCGTAGTTTTCAGAGGGAAGACGGAGCGGGGCTGTAGGGGGATTGTTGGGAAGTTCTGCATAGTTTTTAGAGGGAAGATAGAGCAAGGCTGCAGAGGGACTGCTAGGTAGTTCTACGTAGATTCGAGAGGGGAGACATATCAGGGTTGCAAAGGGACTACTTGTCACGACTGTGCAATTTCCAAAGGGAAGACAAAGCAAGGATGTAGAGGGAATGCTGATCATGGTTGCATAATTTCTAGAGGGAAAACAGAGCAGGGTTGTAGAGGGACTATTGGTCATGACTTCACAATTTCTGGGAATAGTGCAAGACAAGCAGTGAGAGAACTGTTATACCTGTTTGTGAAAGTTTTGGAGATAGTGCAAAGTAGGGCAAGAGGGGCCATCTGGGTAGTTCTGCGCAATGTTTGAGAATAGTATAGTGTAAGGCAACAGAGGACTATTTGGGCATGTTTGCATAGTTTTGGGGAGCAATGCAGGCCCAAGTCTTAGAGTAGTGCAGGATTTTAGCAAGCAAGAAGGAGGCATGATGACTGTGCTTGATAAATTCACAGTACATGTAGGACATGGAGGAAGTTTATGCACAATTCTAGGAGGCAGAAAGGTTGCTCATCTCTGGGATTGTGCAATGTAGTTGACCTGGTGTATAGCCTTGAGAAGTGCACAGTTTCAGGAAACAAAGTAGGGTCACCGAGGGCTGAGACTGCACAGTGCAACTGAGTTGGGTTCTAGTGGAAGAAGGTTGTCTGGTCCGACATATTTTTAGGAAAATGGCTGTGTGTTGAAAGCAAGTGAAATTATGAAGACTTGACATTGTGATGACAAACTTAGCATACTTCAATGATGGGACAACACTGAACACAAGTACAACAAAACAAAACATGCCCTCGATGAGACTATGTTAGAGCTAAGAGAAACAAGCGCGATAGTGACAACACTTGTGCTAGACCTTCAGATGACTGTGATGAAACTTTTACGACAATGCTTACAACTTTGTGTGTGAGTACGACCGGTATTCGCATATTGAACACAACTTAAACACAGAAAAAAAAACCTTCAAACTCACGAAACAAGATTGCAAGCATGACAAAGAAGTCAATATGCCAAAATATGACTGTTGGTCAAACAAGAAAAAGGTGAAGAAGACATCACAAGAGCTCATGGGGTGAACTCGAGTGTTTGCAACCATCAAAGGAAAAACCAGGAAGGCTCCAAAATATGGATGAAAGCCAAAATTTTGGAGGGTGTTGCAACCGCTATAAAAGATTGTGAGGTGGAATCATTGTTTGATGGGTTGAGGTGGATGGCCTTTGGAATCCCTGGATGATTTTTGATTGATGTGTTCTATGAGATCCCACATTCATGCTTGGAATATGGCATTTGGCTGAATGGCTGAAGGGAGAGTTGGCTTAGCCATTCTACGGTCAGGTGGCACGCGAAAGTCCCATCTTGGGTTTGGATTTTGCATCATTAGTGAAAGGTTACTTCTCCTTGTATTTCTATGAGCATTTTGATGGATTATATGTGGTCTATGTGTCTGTACTTTCATGATTATTTCTGCTGCTATTATGCTAGTTATGTATGTGTTTTATGAAAACAACCATGTATGTCTTTCATCATGGTTTTACTTGTAATCAAACGTGTTTATGACCTAATGGATGGAATGGCAGTTGTTGTGTTGAGATATCAATGATTCTTAGCAATTCTCAGCTACGTATGAGACCGCTATACCTAGAACTTTTATTTACACATGTAGTTTACATATTCATGATATTTTTGACAAAATGCTTGTCATGGCTAGTAAGTGTCTGATCAAGGTCTTAAACAATTATTTTATTTACTAATGTCATTTCCATGTTATTTTATTATTTTGAAAATGTCATGAAATTATGGGCAGTGACCTGGGCTCTAGGCTTGAAAACGTGGTTCATTTACTGGGGACACTGGCATAACACTGACAAATTTAGTCTCTGGTCATTGGCAGGTAAGCATGTGAGAGAGACTTTGGGTTTCTAGACGTTTTCATGCCTATAACATGAGAGCGATTGAGGCTTAAGTTGTCTAAAATTTAAGTGGGACCCAAGGGAAAGTTTTCTAAAGTATTTGATTGATTCTTGAGGGTCTTGTATATGATGTTCAATGTATGTATGGTGTTTTTATGTCGGTTCCACTTCCTCGTCACATTTTTACCTGGACTGATCAGTTTCTTAGGTAGATGTGGGAGGAGGTTGTTACACCTACAACATAACATGAGGGAAACTAGAACAAAACATGTCCTTCAGGTCCTATCCAGCTTGGTCCTGAGGTATGTGGATTCTATAGCTTGTCTTTACTTCAGAAGATGCCCACTTGCGGATAATCCAATGAGCATCCTCACTTCCCTTCTTATAGTGTTCAATGAGGGAAACAAATAGCCCTAAGGGGACATCACCTAAGCCTAGGCGACTTGATTATTCTTCATGAAACCCCAACTAAACTAAGGAAATTAATTCCTTTAATTTTATCAATACCCTTCATGGTTGCCTTAGGTCACCCATTCTCCATTAAAGGTGATCCACATGCAACAATGATTAAACAATTAATTCTTCACTTGGTTTCACACCCATAACTTTGGGTGCTAAACCCATTTCTTGGGTACTTTTTCCACAAAGCCCTTTTGTGGGACAACGTTTCACAAACCACACACCTAGGGTTGTGGAGTACCTCCCAAGCTACAAAAATAAACCCTCCCACTTAGTGAGGGAGGTACTTCGACTAGACAAAAGTAACCATCATCATCGATGACACTATCCTAATCTATGGCATTCACCAATGCGACATACCTTGTAGAATGAACCACAATATCTTGGTAGTGTCTCTGCCTAAACTCGTCAGAATCTAAATATTTGAGCTTCCATAGGGAATCTCCCTTTAAAGTTATACTCCCTCTGAGTCTACACTACCTCCACAGAATCATACTGCTACTAAAATTGTGTCCTACAAGGTCACTCCGAGTTGCAGTCAAACATGAGCTGCTTAACCTACGCAACCCAACTGAGTAAGTGATATCATCCTCTTGGGTCAAATTCCACACATGAACATGGATCTAATCTTCGATGTGAAACATCACGACCCAATGAAGATACTACCCTGCTATTATCTCTTCCATCACATGAAGCCAACTCCTCCATGCTAAAGAACCTCTCGAGAAATCCCAACAATCCATGACACATCATTGGAAGACCATGATCAACAACCTACCACACAATAAATTGTTGTACATCAGGTTCTCCACCAATTCACTAGAACTCCCAACCCATCTTACCACCTAGTTAGTCAAGACCATAATTTCATGTCTTCAACCGAACCTTCTATTCCATGATCTAGACAATTTCTTAGCTCCCTCTAAGTTGCTTCGTTGTGTACACTCTGAGTCACTAGATTTTCAAAGTATCTCTGATCCCATGTCTATTTTTCCACGACATTGAAGAATCAGGTTTGAGTCTAAGATTAGGATCACAAACACACTCAAATTCCATCACTTCTACTTTGCACAATGAAATAACAAATAGTAATGAATCAACTAGTACAGAAGACAAATTTTAATGTGAAACTTGTTATATTACAAAATTTAATACAACAATATTAGGGCTCTCATACCAAGGATCATGACACTTACATACAACCCTAATACAAGGAAACAACTAGGGTTTGGCATCTACAACTTTGATCACCAATATTCCTCGAACAAATTACACTTAACCTACTTGTTGAAGGTGCACATGACAGTCCTTTTAGTCCACACACCTTAAACACATTTGGTGGGTACTTACCCTCCCTCAATCTGCCATTGTCAACTCTCCCAGCTATTGTAAGAGTGACTAAAGATAGGCTCATGAAACTTCCCACTAGAAATGAAAAGGTTTCTCCACTATCTCTGTTGTTAGGAATTTCAAGTATTCCCTCTTATTAATGATTTGCCAACCATGAAATCCTTGAACTAGGGCTCCACAAATCTTCCTCCTAATAGTCCCTTTATTGATCCAAGGATCATTGTACATGAGGTCTTCAACTTCTACCCACTAATTGTCCTTTTCTCCTTAAAGACACCAACACATAGGGTCTTCACTTCTACTCTCTTATCAACCATATCCCAACTCACATTTGATGAACTAGGGATTCATAGAAAAACCCTCTTAACACTAATTTGGCTCACACCTAATCACTAAACTAGGGCTTGATCAAAATTCCCACTAACAACGCTTTTTCTCCACCAAAGGATTGGACTTAGGCCATCCAAACAAGAAACCATGTAAAGAGAGATATGCACCAACAAACACTATACTAGGTGTTGGTGTCGGTATCTTCATCCCTCCATCAATGATCAAATTCTCTTTTTGCATGCATTTTAGGTGTCCCGTCCAGTCAGATGCATTTCATTAGGTCATGGATCATCTGATGGTAGTGGTTCATTATCAAATTTCCCTGATGGCTTTACCTGCTAGCCTATTTTCACAAGTTCTTGTCATTTACAAGCATCTTTTCCCATTATATTTACAAAAGCGAGTTTTAGGGTTTTAGGTTTCCATTAGGTCTAGGGTTTGCCACCATAGTCATGTAAAAGCTCAATAATGGTTTGCCAAACAGAGTTTTTATTTTCTATGTATAAAAATTTCATGTAATTTTAATTTTCCTATATGTAATAAGCTCAGAGCTACTGGCCTTGGTCACCTTGCCAACTCCAGCCACCGCAAGCAAAAATACAAGCATCAATGCATCAGTTTGACAAATGATTAAAAAACAATCAATTTCAATGGAAAAACAGAGTTCAAAACCAAAAGTGACTTTAACATTAGAAAAGTGGGTTTAAGATGAGTGAAAAATTAAAGTCCTTCATATTTAAAGTGAAAAATGTCATGTTGGCCATTTGATTGTGCAAATTTCCTCTTGGAGAACAAAAATTGCGATTTTGGAGTCAAAGAGGCAAAAACCCTATTTTCAAGGCAACTTGGCCTAGCACTGTGCATCAAAAGCAATGGTCTGCGCATTAGGTAGGCGCTACGCATCAAAGGCAGAACTGCAGTGTAAATTTGAACTAGAAATGCGCATCAGGAGGGCGCTATGCATTGGGCAGGGTGCGCTGCGCATCAGTCCAGTTTGCTCTAGATCATCCCAAATCATGCCATAACAATCAAATTTGCCACATTTTCCTTCTACAAGTAATCATCCTCCTAGGGTTGAATTTGATGTCACATTGGTGTTTTTTATAAGTCTTGCATGTGAAAATTAAAACCCTAGTTTCTCTTCATTGTTTTCCATCCTACTATGCAATTTTCATCCCATCTTCACAAAAACATAATCAAACCCCTTGTCACTCTTTATTTACCCTAATACACTTCATTCATCCCACTTTCCCATACTCCACTCCCCTAAAGCAAAAATTTACCTCACCAAACCCTAAATCCCTCACTAAACCTTAATTTCCCAAAATCACTCTCTTCATTCCCCAACTTCATTTCCTAAGAGTAAAATCTCTTCATACTCATCATCATTGTCCTCTTTCATCACCATTTTTCATCATACCCTCATCTCATCATTTTCCTAAGACAAGCACTATGGCAAGAAACAGTGACTCAAGCTATGAGGAAGAAACACAAAGTGACAGTTCAGGAGACAGAAATGTACAACCTAGGAGACCTCACAAGGGTGGGAAGATCATTAGAGAGGAGCCTATTAGTATTGCTGAACTTCTTGCTTGCCCTCTTGCCATCACTTGTTTCAGATACCAATCTTGCTGTGAGTTTTGTGAGCTAGTTGAGAGGGTTAAGTATAATCGTGAATTAGCTTCACAATTTGTCATCAACATGGAGGACAATATGGTACAGCGTGGTGGCATCAACTTCACTCTTTCACCAGCCATTATTGTAGAAGCAACTAGGATTCCAAATGTGGGGGAAGATGTAATAAGAGACAAAATGTCAGAAAACAGAATTATGAACCCTACGTTAAAGCCAAATATCATAGTCAATTGGGCAGGGTGTTTCCTTTCAAGTTTTTGGAGGACTGGTATGTGCCACTAATGAAACTCACAATTAAATACTCCACATGTGAGGGAAGGTTCTCTAGACTCTATTCTTATCATATGAGGTTGCTTATGAATTTTACTAGGGTTAGAATGATGAGCCTACCATACTTCATTTGCAAAAACATAGAAAGGATGACTGTAATTGCAAAGAGGAAACCATACCCACAGCAACTCAATAGCATTTATCACTTTGCTGTCATCGAAATTGTTGTTATGCATCAGTTGAATTAATTGGGAGTGCCATGGGAGACTTTCATTGCCCATGAGATTTTCAAGGTGCCTCAAATGTTCATAGAACCTCAAGAGGAAGTTGGACCTTCCACGCAACAAAGAGAACATGAAAGAAAAATTGAAGAGGCTCACATTCTTGTGCTTATCACTTATGAAAATGGGACAAGGAGGCTATTTTCAACTACCAAATGAGTATTATCTCCACTAGGGGTGGAAGGGGTCTCGTTCTCTTCACCAGACAATAGGCAAATGCTATCTTCACCCGGGGTGAAAGGGGTTTTGCCTTCTTCTTCAGCAGAGCAGGTACAGGATACAAGAAAGAAACCATTACATGATGAAGGGCCTTCTGAAGGCCAAGACAGAGATTTCATTTTGGTTGGGGAAGAGGACACTGATTTGGGCTCCCAAAGCTCAAAGCTCAAGGATGAGATCATCAAGGAGAAAGAAGCTGAGATTGAAGCCTATCACTTGACCTTGAGAGGGCTAAATGGATTATTAATTAACCTGAGCAAGAGAACAAACAATTGGAGGATAAACAAACAATCATGGAGCTGCAAATCATCAGGGAAAACAGGTAAATGACAAAAAGGAGGAAAATCAAGCTGACTTCACTAGAGCAAGAAATAGAGGCTGATCGAAAATCATGGTTGGAAAGAGTGAATTCCCACCTTGAGAAGCTTCTGGACAAGGTTAATATGGAGAATAACATGTTGCGACACATGGCTTATCACTATTTGGCCCGAAACAAAATTTGTAAGACAAGAATAAGAAGCCTAAAAGCCAAGCTAGGGAGAGCCTTAAAGGCCAAAAAGGAGCAAGACAAACTTAGAATCTTGCCTGAAGCTTCCTTGGCCTAGAAAAGTAGTTGATAAGCCCACTTCTTGCCAATTTTGGAAGAATTTTGGAGAAATTTTTGTCATTTTAAAATTTTTAATTGCAATACACAGTAATTTTCCTCTGATGCACAGTGCCACTAGCGTTGTACATTGAGCTAGTAAGGAATTTTGAGGAATGGCTTACATTTTTGGATTCTTGATGAAAAAATATGAAAACCCAGAAAATTTCATGAATTTTGGAGGAGATCTGGGTCACCTAATGGGCAAAAAACACCTCAAAAATGTCCTTTCTGCCACTTTTTGGACCCATAGGAAGCAGTATTGGGAGAACTAATTTTTGGAGGGGAAACTGGACACCAAATTCAAAAATTCCACATTTCATAGAAACTAGAAAAACTTACCTTTCCAACAAGCCATATTGGAGAAACGTTTGTGAAGGGGAAGGCCTCCAAATTTAGTTGGGAAAAGGAACTACGCATCAGGTAGATGGCGCTGCACATCAGGCACAATTTGCTCAATTTTGCTCAAAATTCAAAATATTTTCCTAGTTTCTTCTTAGTTTGACTTTTTTTCTCTCATGGTAGAACTCATGATGTAAATTCATGTAAATTCATGTTATTTGATGTAAAAATGATAAAAATTGACTGAAAGAGGTAGATACATCATGTATAAGTGGTTTTGAACTGAATGAATCAGTTTCCATAGTTTTAGAGGCAAGCTGTTCCACTGCCTATTTTTCAGTTCCTAGTTTAGATCTTATTGAAACAGCTCCTAAACTCATGGATTCAACCCCTAATGGCTAGCATGGGTGGTTTATTTCCTATATCTTGTACTTTCTTAGTCATTTGTCAAGGTTGGACTCTTGTGGATGCATTGAGCACTATTGTACATCACTTCTGCAATTTGGCAAGGAAATAAAACAGGGTTTTGCAGCATTTTGTGGGATTCTCTTGGCAATGTGAGTTAGCATTGTTTTCTTCTCTTTAATTTAGTTTATCTTATTTTTATGTGTGCCATCATCTCTCTTATTCTGGAATAACTAAATGAATCAAGTGTAAAGGGTAGAATCCATTGGTGTTTCAGTGCTCTGCCTTGGGGTTTATTTAGTTGTACATGTTTTCGACTGTTTGAAGAGGACTCATGACATTTGCATGCCCTCTCCAACTCGTCATCAGTCTTTAGACTCACCATTACATTCATCTCAAAGTGATAAAACACTTTCCTACCTCACCCCACAGAAACCTCTGCAAATCTAAGTTGATTTCCCAGACCCAAAGTTGCCTTCCCCATTTGATCCAGCAACCAACCATTAAAATCAAACAATTTCCTCTGAGCAAACATACCTAGCCTAAAATTAGTTTTTTATATCAGTCATCTCAAGACTTCCTTGATATATTTTCATTGAAATTGACAAGGAGAGAGCCATCTCCTAACTTGGTAGGGCTAGCTACTAGGTTAAGCATGATTTGATGTTACCATAGACCTACCTTTCTCAGCCTGAGGTAGATTTAGGCCCTAACATAGTGGCGACTCCATTGGGGACATAGTTTTATGTTCATCAGCGAAATGTAATCAAGTTTAGATCTGATTGTTGATGGTGAAAAACGATCAGACACAGCAAGGTTGAAATCATTCACCTGGCTACTCCAGTGTTAAAGAATCCCAAGCTTCAGAATTTTTATGGCAACTCCAGTCTTCAAGAACTAGTAGCCTAAAGAATTTCTTGGTCAATTTATTGTTATCAGAATGGATTTGTTTGCTTGAAGGTATGCTCCCATGAGCCAAGATCACATTCCAGGGTTTCCAAATAAAATTCCTAAGGTAGATCGGCAAAGGAATTTTCCTATGTTTAAAGATGATGATAGCAATGATGTTGCTTTACATATGGTTAGATTTCACATACATATTCGCAAGTTGAAGGTTGATTTTCCTGAATATTGCTTGATGAAGATATTCATGGCCACTCTGGAAGGTGAAACCCGATCTTGGTATGAAAGTTTGCTGCCTGCTTGTATGTACTGTTTAAAGGATTTTCATACCATGTTCTTTGAAAGGTATAAAGAATCTTATCCATCCTTAAATTTAGTTCAGAACTGTTGTAGCCATGTTTATAGTTTTATTGAAATTCTTGAGAAAGTTTATCAAGATTATGACTTCATGGACGATGAGATCATGGAAGCCCTGTCTGAAAATCCATTTCAGTAGAATAAAGAGAGCTTAGAGGATATTTATCAAGTTGCACAAGAAAATTTGGAGCTGGATCAAGATCTTGGTACAATGGAAAATGATGAAAGAGAAGTTCTTACTTCTAATCTACTCATAGCAGATGACATTATGCAGGGGAATCAAGTTGCAATTTCAGGATGTGATAAAGTCAAGTCGGCTATTTCAGATCTAGATTCAGATCGTGATGATCAAGAGTACCTTTTTCTGAATCCCATGAAGGAGAGCTCTGCTGTTGAGATCATCTGGAATGAAGAAGACAGAGTTATTGACCCAAGTGTTCTCATTTCATTAGAACAAAGCCTTCATGAGGTGGTAATCCAGTCATTTTGTGAAAAACAAGATGAGATATTTGCTCAAGTAAGTGAAAAATCTTCTTTCGATAACTCAGTGGTAAATGATAATTTGATTTCCATGTCATATGAAGATGATCAACAATGTTTTCAAATTTCAGAATACCAGGGAATTGAGGACTGTTAGTCAAGTTGTTTTGAAATGTTATTTCAAGAAGACAATAATCGCTTGAGCAAAACAAAATAGAAAGTATTATCTCCTCTGTCTAAAGATGAGATAGATCAACTCCCGAAGGGTCATGTTACAGCCCAAGCTAATGTAGGTTTGCAGTGTGCACAAGGTCAAGAAGTTGTTGGTCAAGCTTCTTCCACTTTTGAAAATGATGATAATCTTGAAATTAGCTCTATAGATCAACAAACAGATAATGTTTTCCTTCATGAAGATGATAGGGCTATCATGCTTGATAATCTTGAATAATGTCTTCTGTGTAAGAAAGGCTTAGATTATGACATTGAGGAGTGTGAGCCTAAGAGACACAATATGCCAGAATTCAAGTCATAATTTCTCATGGTCAAGGAATTTACATCTAGCACTCAGATAGCAAAAGCTTACACTGCTCTATGCCTTCCTATCAATCAACAACCAATTGTTTTTCAGATCATAATGAAGGGAGTACTTGTATTTTTGTTGCTAGATCTCAAGACAAGCTAGTGCTTCAGGATTTTCAAGATCCCTTCGGCATTATTTTAAAAGCATTGGAAAAGATAAATGTTGCCTCGTTCGTTAGCATAAGCCTTGGTTTTAGTTGTTACTATGAGTTGCCTACATGTACATCGTTCTACCTTCTTGGGGAAAATGAGAGCAGAATTTCAGTATGTAGCCATCTGCTGGATTGGTTACATTGGAAGGCCCACTTCACATAATGGTACATATTTCATCAGTAGGCAAGTGGTTGTCATCATGATTTGAAGCCCTCAAATCTCGATGGTCTACTGCCATTAAAAAGCTTTGTAAGTACTTGTTTTAATTAAGTGAGTCTTGTGTCAGTTGTTTGAGTCATAGTTGAGTCCGTTTTGAGTCAAGATATTTGTTTTAGTTTTGTGTTTGCTGAAGTTATTGACTCCATTTAGCCCAATGGAAGAGGAACTGTCTACTTTCCAGAGATCTATAGTTCTTGGCACCTCCTAGGAGCTACCATCCCCATTGGAGCCAATGTTAGTGTCGATATCTTCATCCCTCCATCAGTGATCAAATTCTCTTTTTGCATGCATTTTAGGTGTCCCATCCACTCAGATGCATTCCATTAGGTCATGGATCATCTGATGGTAGTGGTTCATTATCAAAATTCCCTCATGGTCTTTACCTACTAGCCTATTTTCATAAGTTCTGGTCTTTTAAAAGCATCTTTTGCCATTATATTTACAAAAGCCATTTTTAGGGTTTTAGGTCTCCATTAGATCTAGGGTTTGCCACCAAAGTCATGTAAAAGCTCAATAATGGTCAGCAGGCACATGAGGAGGTCTAATAAGGTCTCAATATCAAAATTTCGATGATGATAGACTCAATAAGTGATTTTTTTCCTCAAAACCCTGTTTTGAGGGAAAACTGAGTTTTTATTTTCTATGTATAAAAATTTCATGTAATTTTAATTTTCCTATATGTAATAAGATCAGAGCTACTGCCCTTGGTCACCTTTCCAACTGCAGCCATTGCAAGAAAAAATACAAGCATCAATACATCAGTTTGACAAATGATTAAAAAAAATTCAATTTCAATGGAAAAACAGAGTTCAAAACCAAAAGTGACTTTAACATTAGAAAAGTCGGTTTGAGATGAGTGAAAAATTAAAGTCCTTCATATTTAAAGTGAAAAAGGTCCTCTTGGTCATTTCATTGTGCAAATTTCCTCTTGGAGAACAAAAATCATGATTTTGGAGTCAAAGAGGCAAAAACCCTGATTTCAAGGAAACTTGGCCCGACGCTACGCATCAGAGCCAGTGCACTGTGCATCAGGCAGGTGCTACGCATCAGAGGTAGAAATGCAGTGTAAGTTTGAACCAGCACTGCGCATCAGGAGGGCACTGCGCATTGGGCACGGTGCGTTGCGCATCAGTCCAGTTTGCTCTAAATCATCCCAAATCGTGCCATAACCCTTAAATTTGCCACATTTTCCTTCTACAAGTAAGTAATCATCCTCCTAAGGTTGAATTTGATGTCACATTGGTGTTTTTTATAAGTCTTGCATGTGAAAATTGAAACCCTATTTTCTCTTCAGTGTTTCCCATCCTACTGTGAAACTTTCATCCCATCTTCACAAAAACATCATCAAAACCCTTTTCACTCTTTATTTACCCTAATACACTTCATTCATCCCATTTTCCCATACTCCACTCCCCTAAAGAAAAAATTTCCCTCACCAAACCCTAAATCCCTCACTAAACCCTAATTTCCCAAAATCACTCTCTTCATTCCCAAACTTCATTTCCTAAGAGTAAAATCTCTTCATGCGCATCATCATTGTCCTCTTTCATCACCATATTTCATCATACCCTCATCTCATCATTTTCCTAAGACAAGCACTATGGCAAGAAACAGTGACTCAAGCTATGAGGAAGAAACACAAAGTGATAGTTCAGGAGACAGAAATGTACAACCTAGGAGACATCACAAGTGTGGGAAGATCATTAGAGAGGAGCCTATTAGTATTGCTGAACTTCTTGCTTGCCCTCTTGCCACCACTTGTTTCAGATACCAATCTTGCTTTGAGTTTTGTGAGCTAGTTGAGAGGGTTAAGTATCATCATGAATTGGCTAGACAATTTGTCATCAACATGGAGGACAATATGGTACAACTTGCTGGCATCAACTTCACTCTTTCACCAGCCATTATTGTAGAAGCAACTAGGATGCCAGATGTGGGGGAAAGATGGAATAAGAGACAAAATATCAGCAAACAGAATTATGAACCTGTTAGCTACCTATACCAATAGGTTTCATATTTCATGATTGGCTATAGAAGTTCCAAATATGCTCTGCTTTGATCATGCAAAGATCACATATTTCCAAAGAAGTACAAGGTGTGTAAATAGATTAATGCATCCCAATTTTGATGGATGGTCCAACAGCCTAATCTGGACCATGTCATGTTTTAAATTGCAGTTGTAGATTAGAGAAAGAAGTCTGTCCAAACTGTTTAATCTTGGCAGACAAGTAGTTCAGGTAGAGAAGAAAAGGCTCCCAACAGCTTAATCTGGGACCTTGGAAGAAATAAGGGTAGAAGTAGATAGAAAAAACAAAAGAAAAGCCAAAGAAAAGAAAAGGCAGGTAAGGGTCTGCAAGTCCAAGTGCACCCTCCAAGAAGAACAAAAAATGCTAGGCAAGTAGTTGGGTAAGTAGTTGGGGTTGCAGAAAGGTTATCCTTACCATTGCAGGTGTGTTGACTTTGTTTACCAAAGCAGAGCCAATGAATTAAAAAGGGGTTCTTCTTCATCAGGTTGCAGCAAGCGAAGGAGCCTGTCTAACCTCCCTTTTCCCTTTTTATGTCATTTACTAACATTCCCTCATCAGTTGAGATTCATGGAAGAATTATGGTTTCATGGTGGTTCTTAATCTTTTTAGAAGCCACATTTCTTGTCTAAATTCTTTTCATTTTGATCTACTCCCTAAACTAAGTAAGTTTCAAATAAACTTAGTGATTTTCCCCCCTCATTCACATCTTCCCCCATATTAACTCTAACTTTACTATGTAAATCCCCTATATTACCTTTCCCCTAATATTATTAACACCATGGTGTATAAACCCCAAATTTTGTATAAATATCCCTTCCCCTTGGCATTATAGCCAATAAGTCCTATGTTAGGGATCAAATGACACCTGGTCATCTTGATAAACCTAAGCAAAACCCTCTTCTCCATTTCCAAATCCATTTTTTAACTCATTACCCCCATTTGCACATAAACTTTGCAAAAACCTTGTTCTACCCTTACCCGCTACAAATTGCCAAATAATGCATCAAAACCTACCTTTCTCATTTATCCAAAGTCCAAGCAATGGGAGTGTTTTTACAAAAAAATCGCAAACAACCCACATTCTAATGTTTCTCCGCCGATGCACATATCCCGCTATACATCAAAGCAACCCCGCCCCCCCCATATCCGTCGATCACTTCGTTGATCCGACAGCCGTCTGATCGGAGCTTGAACATCCAACGGCTCTTATCACATCGGAGCGGCTCCGACGTCCGTTGTTTACCCGCCATATATGCCGATCACATCACTCCCCCGACAGCCGTTGGATCGGGCCCCTCACATCCGACGGTCATCGTTGATATCGGAGCGGGTCTCACATCCGACGGATATCTTCCGATGTCCGTAAAAGGGTTACGTCACTCGGCAGCCACGCGTCCCCACCACAGCTCATCGGAGGTACGCCTGACAGATACCCCCCCGTACCATGAGCGGTGCGATATGAAACCGCTGGCTGTTTCCGGTTTCGGTTATCCCGCCTATACTACGTCACCTCCACATCATCTCACGTCACTGCCACCATGCCGTCACGCCAACCGTTGCGCCCGACCGTCTGCCAATCTGTCCTGCCACTTCACCATCCCCGTGGACCAATCAGAGCCCGCCACTTCACCTATGACGTCAGCCGGCCCTGACCCCACCTATGACATCTTGCTGACGTCAGCAGAAAAACGCGCCAAAAGTCCAAAAACCAATATAATAGCCAAATGTCGCGTTTTTCTCACTTTTTTACAAAAACGCCCGTTGCTCCTGCATGCGATGTTTACGAACAAAAGTCTACCAACCTGCAGAACCTGACCAGGAGACCAGCGGCGCACCATTTCCACAGTCGTCCATGACCATTGCCTACTCCTCACCAGGTATTTTCCACTGTAAATCCTTCACGTACCTGCTTTGTCTGTTATTTCCCTCAAAAGAGCTTATAACAGAAAAAACTCTTGAATTCACCGACAGAAATCCTTGCACCTGGCCCTTTTACAGTTGTGAACTCGAACAACACTAGCCGAGCCTTGTTTACCTGCATTTTCATTGAAAAATCAAGCTCTGTTCGCGTAATCGCGGTAGACTCATTAAAACTGAATTTAACTACTGAGAGAGACAGAGTGAGGCCAAACATTTGTCCTATTTGCACTACAAATAGTATTTCAATTGCTATTTACAAGAACTACTCCCTGTTCCTTACAAATTCACCTCCCTGTTGAAGAGTCACTTCTTTATACAACTCTGCTCAATTGAAACCACTTTGCACTCAATTCAGAATCCTCTTTTGCAATGGAGACACCTGTAGTAGTAAATGTTCAGCCTCTGAATGCCCCTCAAAGGAACTTGGAATGGCAAGCCTTGGCAGATATGGATTACCAGATTACAGAAGAAATGTTTATGAGCAGCAAATTCCACATTCATCCGTTGAATGAGTTGAAAGCCAAGCATGAAAATGGGACAGATATATTGGGCATATGGGACTCTTTCCTCCCTATTTTTAAGCTCCCTCAGGTCAACCAGTTCCCTGAACTAATCCACCTCTGTGCTGAATATTATGATGCTTCTCAGAGGGCTGTTGTTGACCCATCTGGTTCAGTACTTTTCTATGTTACCCCTCAAGCCATCAGAGACATGCTTTGTTTCAACACTCAGAAGAAGTTGGTCCCTTTGTCACTAGTGAACCTGATAAAACAAGGGGCTAAACTGACAGATGCTCAAATTATCAAACTTAATCAATTATACGTTAACTCTGACATTGTGATGTACCCTCCAATTGGTCATGTATATCTCAATGGGCTGGGCAGAGACCTTGCAGATATGATTAGTCCCATCTTGGGATATAATTCAATTGAGCATATTGATACAACTGTGCTGGTAATGATGTTTATGTTTGCTCCTGGCAAGTCACCAATCTGCTATGACTATGCCACCTACATATCAGACAAGATTCATGAGAAATTGATGAATTTGGCGAGAGAAAGGGTATTCAGATATACCTCCTACATCTATCATTTGATCTTATACCATCAACATGAAAAATTTCATTTTTCTATCAAAAGGGTGGATGCCCAGGGCAATCCTAGATCAGTGGTCTATTGGTCCTCTGTCTTCCACACTACACCTGATTCTCCATACACTTACTGCGAATTTATTGATCAGTTCATCCATCCAGCTATGACAATGCTAATGAGCTCGCCTCCTCCAAGACTCACTGATGACATGCAGAGAATTCTTCAGCTGTCTAAATCTTACAGCATTGGGGATTGGTACTTCTACCAACACCACACCGTCATCAGGATATATGGGTGTGATTTGCCTCCATTCAGATTACCTAAGTATGTGCCTATGAGGCTATTTGCCCTAGAGTACTTTAGGCAATTTGGCCGGGTTGATGTGCTTCACTTTTCAGGAAAAGGCAAAAAAGCACAGTTGAAGGTGAAAAGCCAACTTGGCCATTTTATCTATAACGAGAGGGAGCAAGGATGGAAGGAAGCAGATAGAATGCTTGAGTCCCTTGGCCTTCAAACCAGTTTCCCATGGACACCCTATGACCCTAATCATTTTATAACAATGAGGAGGCTCAAATATAAGTTGTCTGCCTATGATCATCATAGTATCCCTCACATTGAAAAATATGCTAACCAAGACAAATGGAGGAGAGGGACCTTAGAAGAGCCTGTATCACAAGAAGAGCTAAATCAGAGGGCAGTAAGGAATCTAAGGAAGATGGCTGACCTTGAACTTTGTTCACAGGTATTCACACTTCCAAGAACACAAGTGGGAGTAGCTGCATCCTCCTCAACTACCAAACAGCAAACTACTAAGGCCACTGAAAGTGCATCTGGCAAAGGCAAAGAAAAGGAAATGGAGACAGAACAATCCCTCCATGGCAAGGAGCAGCCACCTCCAGTGACTCAAGAGCAGGCAGATAAAGAAAGGCAGCAGCAGGCAGAGCAACAACAGCAGGAAGAAGGGCAACACGATAGACAACAGCCCTTACAGCAGGAAAGAGTAGTTGATACTCCAACTTCCACTGAGCAACAGGCTCAGAACCTAGTGCCTCCTAGGCCAGAAGTCACCATTGACGCCTCGGTCCTCCAAACTCCACAGAAGGAGGACTTAAGCAGAAAAAGGGACAGAGAAACTCGTCTGACTTCATCTATCAACCAGGGAGAGAAAAGACAAAGATTGAATGACTTTTCGGAGGATGACACAGCAATAAGACAAGCATTGGGCATGGGCCCACCCACCAGAGAAGCCTCAGCCAGTTCCTTCCGGCAGGAATAGGACAGAACTATGGGAGGAGAGGTCAGCTCCTCCAGCCAGCAAAGAGAAGGAGAAAAGAGCATCAAGCAGCAATTTATAGACATCAAAAGGAGGAGTGACCCTATCAAGATACAGCTGTACAACCATTTATTGAAAATGGCTCCCACCAATCAACAAAGACTGATGTCTGCATTTGATGTACAGGAAGGCAAAATGATCATGAGCCATTTTATGCCAACAGCACTACAGCCCCAATCTGCCTCAGATTACCTCAGGACCAACCTGGAGGTCCTGGCCAAGGACATACAGCCAATGGATAAAATTGAACTGCACAAACAGACTGGTGAGATGGTGTATGCTGCCTTGGCAGACAAAACATTAGAAAATTACAAACTAGAGAGCAGCCTTAATGCTACAGCCTCTCAGCTGGAATTGGAGAGGGCATCATCCCAGGCGAAGGACAACAGAATAAGGTCCTTGGAAGACATAATCATTGAAATTGGGCAAGATCCCAAAGATATTAAAGGAATACAGGAAATCTTGAAGTTGAGGGATGCTGACATGGCTGCCTTGAGGAAGAAAATCAAACTCCCAGCTACCATTCACCCTCAGGCAGATGAGGTAGCCCAACAAAGGCATGAGCAGGATACCACAGCCTTGTTGATTTCCATTTATAAACAGCTTGTTCAAGCACAAGAGAAATTGGGAGAATCTGAGGCTACACAAGCGGCCCTGCAAGCAGCATTGAAACAAAGAGAAGAGGGTCAAACCTCTCAGCCTCCTCCTCAGATCATCAATCTTGAGGAAACTGCTCCTATCACTGCTCCTCCTCCTCAACAGACTGAACAAACAGCAACATCTACTTCAGCAGCGCCAACAACTACAGAGCAGGCCCAAAGCCTGGATATGCAAAAGCTGAAGAATGAAATCCAAATCCTGGAAGCTCAAATGACCGAGTTAAATGAGACCAGGGAAAAATTAGCCAAAGTTAATGACAGACATGATAAATCAAAGAGAGAAGTGGCAGAAAAGGGCAGGGAAATCAAAGCCCTTAAAGACAAGATCAAAGAGCTGGAAAATGAGCTTAAACTAGACAAAATTGTAGCTGAAATTAGAGCAATGCTATGGTCCAATATTGGCCAATCAATTACCAATCAATGGCAATATATTGAGACAATCCATGAGCAATTAGAGCTCATCCCAAAGGCACAAAAGGAGGTTCACAGATCAAGAGCTTTATTGAGCAATATGCCTGAAGTGGCCACCAGAATGATTAATGTACTCAACAATAGAACAAGTTCTCAGTTAGCTACCATGGGAATTACAAACAGAACTGAGACTATTCAAATGATCAGGAGGGTTCTTACTCTGAGAAATCTGGTGCAGACTCTGGAAAGAAGATCCCAGGATATGCAAACTGAGGTAAATAGGTTCATGGAGAGATTTTAGCTATTACAAAGCAGAGGACTCCCTAGCTTACTGAACAGCGGAGGGAAACTATTCACCCATGAACAGTATGCCAAAAGAGTGAACGTTTTTGCTTCAACCCAGATCAATGAGAAGGCCAACACTTCAGATGATACAGGGCCTATTACAGGACAGATTTTCTATAGTAAGATAGAAAATCTATTTTTTATAATGAATGAAATCACGCACTTGTTTGATGTGGCCCAAAATTTTTATATATATACAGAAGCAGAGGAGACAATGGATGCAATTCTCAGGCATCAACTCCCTACACAGGACTGGTGGACAAATGCAATACATAAAATTTTATAAACAGTGAGGCATTCACCAAATTTTGTTTTTAAAAAAAAATATGAATTGTTACGTAAAGCACAGTTCAACAAAATCAGCATGCATTAAAGGTTAGAGCTGAGCCAACTCAGCAAAGCTGTTCGGTCACCACAGCAGCAAGCGCAGTCACAGGTGGCAGGGCCGAGAAAATACAGCGCAGCAAAAATAAAGGCATATTTATCAGCATTAAAGCAAAGCGTTGCAACCGACTCAGTGACCCCCAAAGGTCAAAATATCCTCTGACAGACTTAAAGAGCATTTATGTTGCATTCAAAGCTGCAATAACTTCTTTTCTACTTTCTGAACAAAGTAATGAAGATATTTCTCTCTCAGATGACTCAATGCCTGAGATATTTTGTATAAGCATTCCTATAAAGTCCCCTTCGCATGAGTTTGCAAGGGTTGTTGTTGATTTCTCCTGAAGAAGTTCTTATTCTGTAATCCTCTCAGAAGTTTAATAAAGAAAGTGATGTAATTTCTCGGATTTCTGAATTGTTGAATGCGTTCTGGTGTCTGTTGGAAACTGCTGGATTCCTGTGTATTACACATTACAATAAGTCTCTGTAACTCTCTCTGTTATGTGTTTTCATTTATTAATATCCATATATGTTTCTAATGTTTGAATATTTAGCAACATGGAAAAAGAATAACCTTCAGGATTTATTCAAGAAATACCCTGAGTTCAATCTGTGTTGTTAATGAATGTTTTCCTCATCTGTAATCTTGATAAGTGTAATTCTTAATTGCTGCACTTTCAGAATACATTCTTCACAGTGGCCTTTGTCTCAGGAATTCAAGTTTGCTCCTCTGCAACGCGTTTCACTTTCACCTCACCAGCTTAATAGGGAATTCTTAATTGCTTTCTGTTGGCTGACATGCTTCACCATTCAAGTTAACGTTGTTTGTCTGAGATACTCAATAGGCCCTGCAGTTCGAACACCACCAATCCTGCATTTCCAAGCATTTCACAACTCCAGACTCCATTGCCCAATGATATATTACTCTCTAAACACTACATCTTAAGCCCTGAAAGAAATCCTTCAACCAAAACATCAAACAAAACCTGAGCATAATACCTAGCCTAAAACACCATCATAACAGAGACAAATCATAAAGAGAGAGCCCTCTCTGATTACAGTTTGGCTAGAAACTGTGATCCAAAGATTGGTTAGTGGTTACCCCGGCCGTATTCCCTTGGGAGTCATAGGGAACAACCTGGGTGTTAACATAATTGGCGACTCAACTGGGGAGCTGCTTGATATTTTCAATTACTATATATCTTCCATAGCTACTATCAAGCCTGAAATCAGTCAAGAGGCCTTTAATCTGTTTCTGTATTACATTAACAGTTTTAGGGAAGAGCTTTTTAGGGAATCTTCATCTTAGTTTTGAAATATATATAGCCATTCCAGAATCTTCATTCAGTCTTTACAGATATAAAAAATTTCCTATAAAAATCCTAAAAACCAGTTAGAAGCTGGCTCCTAAGAAAAATCCACGGCACACTAGGGCAAATCCTGACCCTAATCCACCAATCATTGTTGATAATCCAAATATCATCCCTAGAAACATTAGGAGGCAGCAAAGGCAGGAGCAGCCTGCTGATTTGATTTCAGAGTCAGATCATCCCAGCCTCATCCCTACTCCATGCAAGGTCCTTTTCAGGTCTACCCCTAGTGCCCCTAGTTCACCATCCACATCTCAAACTCCTCCTCTCACATCCTCATCCACTGTTCATATCCCCTTGACCAACACTCTAGGTTCACCCTTACCTGTCACCCCTGTGATACCCACTGTTCCTATTATCCCAGCTGCCCCTGTTAATCCTCTAAATCCTGTAAATATGGCTAACAGGTATGCACCTCTGCAGATACCAGCTAATGCTGCAGCTCTACCCCAAGACTACCAAACCAAAATCTCATATTTTGACTCCAATGGCCCTCTGACAGCTGTCCAGCATGCGAAGAAGATGCAAGACCATTTTGAGACCTATGAAATAGATGATGACAGTGTCAGAATGAGGATGTTTGTTCAAAGCCTAACTGGGGATGTAAGAACTTGGTTTAGATCCCTGAATGCAAACTCCATTACAACTCCTGATGAACTGTATCAAGCATTTACTAGTAGATGGGAAAAGAAGAAAGATCCTCTGCACATACTTGGGGAATATGACACTATCAAAAGAGGTCCCCAAGACACTGTTTTGGAATATTGTGCAAGATTTAACAATGTATATAACGGGATTCCACAAAATTTAAGACCTCCTCCTGATCTAGCTTTGTACAAATTCCCTGATGGTTTTGACCCTGACATGGCCTATCAGTTGAAAGAAAGAGATCCTCAATCCCTAGCAGAGGCCCAAAGGGTTGCAGTTACAGTAGAAGCCAACCTGATTGCCAAAAGAAACAGGGCAAGGTTGGAAAAGAGGACTGCTTTCAAAGAAGAACCCACTGCCTTTGATCAGAAGCTGGATGCAATACTCAATGGCATGAAAAGATTGGGTGATAGAGTGGAATCGATTGAGAGAAAATCATCATGGGAACCACCACAAAACAACCCTCCTAGGAATCCAAATTTTAGGAGAACTCAAAACCCGAATGTTGGCAAGGCCAGTGCTGACCAAGACATAAGACCCCCTTTCCAAGAAAATTATGCAGAAACTTCCACATCAACAGAACCCAATGAAGATCCTGAGATTAACTTGATGGGTCTAGATGGTGAAAGTCAAGTTTTCTTAACACAAAAAGATCATGAGGATGATGAAATCAAACTGTTCCAAACTAAATCAGGTGAATCCTTTGACTTTAAGCAAGGCTATGACACTGTTGTTTATGAGGTCCATAAACAATACAAGCTAAGGAGCAGAACTGTGAATGTTAACCAGCCCGAAAAGAAAAAGGATAATCAGCAGCCTGAAAAAGTTATAGTCACAGCACCTAATGACAAAACAAAGTTACCTGCAAAAGAAGTAATTGTTGAGGAGATCACTGAACCACTCTCCTCAAAACACCAGCCTATGGTTACTCCCCCTTCTCATCCTTATCCAACTATTCCTCCTCAAAAGATGAGTAAAAAGGATAAGTCCCAAAGTCAAGATAAAAATCAAGAAGAAGATTTAATGAACAAGGAAAGGAAAGTTATCTATAACCCCAAGACCCAATCTGAAAAATCCTTTGACCTAGAGACTGAAATGGGTAAATTAAAGATAGTTGTTCCTCTCTTGGAACTAGCCAAGCATGACATCTATAAGCTACAGATCAAGAAATCCCTTCAACTCACTAACAGCAAAGATGATGTCAATGTGTTGGATGACACTCCAGAATTATTGTTTGGCCCAGAAGTGGATGGAAAAACAATAGTCACAGGGGTACTACCTTTTTATGTCAGTCTACATATTCATGACAAAATGATACACAATGCAATGTTTGATTCAGGTGCTTCTCACAATCTCATGCCAAAAGCAGTCATGGAAAGATTGAATTTGGACATAACAAGACCATACAAAGACCTGTTTTCTTTTGACTCCAGCCAAGTCAAGTGTCTAGGTCTCATAAAAGACTTATGTGTGTCCCTGGTTCAATACCCAAACAAGACAATCCTGATGGATGTGGTAGTTGCTGATATCCCACCTAAGTATGGGATGCTGTTATCAAGATCATGGGGAGCTAAACTCCAAGGTTCCCTACAATTAGACATGTCATATGCCACCATCTCTATCTTTGGGCAACCAAAAAGACTGTACAGAGAAACACTAATGAAATACATGGTCAGCAGTGAAGAAAAGCCTCAAAACTTTCCCATATATGCTATCCATTCAGACATAGATTCATACATTCTCTTCAATGACACCATTACTCCCTCAAAAGGTGAGGTTGAAACCAAGATATTCATACAAGAGGAAGATTCAAATGAAAGTATTATCACCCATGAAACAACAGTCAATCAAACACTAGATGTTGTTGCTGCCCTGGTTGTCAAGAATAGCCAATCAAACGATGAGACTGTTCTAGAAGACAAGCTAGAGAAAAAACCACAACTGCTACTCACATTGCCAGCCCATGAGCACATCATAAAGTCTCCTTCCCAACAGGATATTCTATGGTTCCTTGAATTTGATGGCTCAGCCAACAAGTTAGGGGCAGGAGCTGGAGTTTGGGTACACAATAAAGAAAATAGTCATGCAGAGGGCAGAGCTTATAGATTGAATTTCAGATGTACTAACAACATGGCAGAATATGAAGCCCTTTTACTAGGCCTCAAGTTAGTAAAATTCTTACAAGCTGCCAGAGTTTCAATCATGGATGATTCAGATTTAGTTATTCAACAAGTGAAAGGAAACTTTGTCACCAATGACAAAAGACTAAGGACTTATAGGGCTGCTGTTGCTGAGGAACTAAACTTTTTCTCTGAATTCCAAATCACTAAGATTCCTATAACGCACAATCTACATGCTCACAGTTTAGCCACCTTTGCAAGTACCTGCAAGCTGCCTTTTGAGCCCCATCACTGTTTTACAGCTGAGGTGAAACACAGACCCTCCATTCCAAACAATGTTAATGATTGGCAAGTATTTGAGGATGACAAGCAAATAAACCATTTTCTAACTCTACAGCAAGAATTTGCAAGATTAAATATTGACATGGAGACAGCAAGTCAATCACAAATACTTGAGACAGCAAGTCAATCACAAATACTTGAGACAGCAAGTCAATCACAAATACTTGAAAGAGCAAGTCCATCACAAATACAGTTTCAAAAGATTACTCACCCAATATCACCCAGAACAGCAAAACAAATGCTAAATCCAACTATTTTCAACAAAGACAGCATTCAGCAAATTCAATCAATCAATTGTGAGGAAGTGGCCAATGCCGAAACTGAAATCATAGAGCTGAAAGACAATTTTCTACCAACAGGCCTAACTCCCCTAGAGGACATCTTTGATTCAAATGATATTCCCAGAAAACCAAAAATGCAGCCCCTGAACGCAGCCATTGAAGAATGCAACATAGGTACAATTGACAAACCCAAAATAATTAAATTGTCTGCATCTTTACCTCCTGATCAAAATCCAAAATACATTGACCTTTTTAAAGAGTTCCAGGATGTCTTTGCATGGAGTTATGAGGACCTAAAGTCCTATGATACCTCTGTTATCCAGCATACAATCCCTCTCAAACCTAATCAAAAGCCCTTTAAACAAAAATTGAGGAGAATCAATCCTATGCTTCTCCCAGCAATGGAACAAGAGGTACAGAAAATGTTTAAGGCAGGCATCATAGCACCAATCAGATTCTCTGAATGGATCTCCAACTTAGTCCCTACAAGTAAGAAGACTGGTGAAATTAGGCTGTGTGTGGACCTAAGGAATCTGAACCAAGTATCCCTCAAAGACAACTATCCCTTACCCAAAATGGATCACATTCTCCAAAGAGTGGTGGGGGCCTCAAGGATCTCACTACTTGATGGATTCTCAGGCTTTAATCAAATCTTGGTTCACCCTGATGACCAAGATAAAACTGCATTTACAACCCCATGTGGAACTTTCAAATATGTAAAGATGCCTTTTGGATTGAAAAATGCAGGGGTAACATTTCAAAGAGTAATGGATATTGCTTTTGCTAAGGAGATTCATGACTTCTTAGTCATTTACTTAGATGATCTCACACCTTTTTCAAAATCTGACCAAGAACATCTCAAACATTTAAGACAGATTTTCCTAACATGCAGGAAATATGGAATTTCCTTAAATCCCAAGAAGTCTCTATTTGGTTTGGAAGAAGGTAAACTGTTAGGACACATCATCTCAAAGGATGGCATAAGAATTGACCCAGATAGGATACAGGCTATCCTACAAATGCCCCACCCAAGGAATGTCAAAGAGTTGCAAGGATTCTTGGGAAAAATCAATTTCTTAAGAAGGTTTATCCCAAACTTGGCAGAACTAATCAGATTATTAAATAACATGTTGAAAAAGGATTCAAAAGTCAAATGGACTGTTGAAGCCAACCAAGCATTTGAAGGTATAAAATTGGCCCTTACCCAAACCCCAGTCTTGACCAATCCTCAGTTTGACAGAGAGTTTATTATTTTCTCTTTCGCCTCTCAGCATACTATTGCTGCTGTTTTATTGCAAAAAGATGACCAAGGTAATGAGAAGCCAATTGCTTTCTTTAGCAGAGCTCTTAGGGATGCACCTCTAAAATATCAAATCATGGAGAAACAAGCCTATGCTTTGGTCAAAGCAATCAAGGACTTTAGAATTTATATCCTTTATTCCCATGTCATAGCATATGTGCGAAGTCCAATTGTCAAAGACATTCTCACTCAAGAAAACTTAGAGGGCAGAAGAGGAAAATGGATTGCTAACATACTAGAATTTGACATTGAAATAAAACCTACAAAGCTAATAAAAGGGCAAGGTCTGGCCAAGTTAATGACAGAAGCAAATTTCCAAGCCCTAGATATCAATCAGCTGGACAGTGAAACAGAGCTGGCGACTCCAAAGATCAATGTAGCCTTTGAACAATCTCCTTGGTACTCTGATATCTGTTATGTCTTACAAAACCTGTGTGCTCCCCCAGGATTGTCCAAAACTAAGTGTAGGTTCTTAAAAATGAAAACATCAAGATTTTGTGTAATGGATGGCAATTTGCTTTGGAAAAACCATGAAGGCATATTGCTGCACTGTTTAATTGAAAATGAAACTAACAATATCATGCAAGAGTTTCATGCAGGAGACTGTGGTGGACATTTGTACTGGAAGTCCACTGTGGACAAAATACTGAGGGCTGGTTATTACTGGCCCACCATGTTCTCTGATGTCAAGAAATTCACAACCTCATGTCACAAATGCCAAGTGTTTGAGGGAAAAAGACAGTTGCTGCCACTCCCCTTAAGACCCATTGCAACAGAGAGACCTTTTCAACAATGGGGCTTGGATTTCATCGGGGAAATTCATCCCTCATCTTCAGGACAGCACATATGGATTTTAACAGCAACAGACTATTTCACTAAGTGGATTGAAGCTGCCCCATGTAGACAAGCAAATGATTCAATAATCATTCAGTTCTTGGAGAACAACATACTAGCTAGATTTGGCTGTCCTGACAAAATAATAACAGACAATGCTGCCGCTTTCAGATCCAAGAAAATGGTGAACTTTTGCCATAAATTTCATATTACTTTGGGCCATTCTACTGCATACTATCCCCAAGGAAATGGCCTTGCTGAATCATCAAACAAAAGCCTGGTGAACATCATAAAGAAGGTGTTGGAAGAAAATAAAAAGAATTGGCATAAGAAACTAGTCAATGCCTTATGGGCAGATAGACTAACAACCAAAAGATCAATTGGGACCAGCCCATATGAGTTGGTTTATGGACTAGAAGCCAAATTTCCCTCATCACTAGGAGTGCCTGTTATGAAACTTCTTCAAGAAAGCCAAGCTGAACCAAATGATATGCAAAGAAGGATTAATCAAATCATATGTCTGCAGCAAACCAGAGATCAAGTTTTCAGCAGAGTTCAGGTATTACAAGAAAAACTAAAGAAGGCCTTTGACAGAAGAACCAAAGCAGAAGATTTTAATGTTGGTGATAAAGTCCTCAAGTGGGATGCAAGGAGAGAAGACAAAGGAAAACATGGAAAATTTGATTCCTTATGGAGAGGACCATTTGCTATCCAAGCAGTGCAAGGTAACAACACTTACTTCCTAAAAAGTCTTAGTGAAACTGACTTGGATGAAGGTCCTGTGAATGGCAGGATGCTGAAGCACTATTTTGACTATTTCCCATGAGTGCAGCCTGAGGTTCCCTTGTATATATGCAGATGTATATATTATTTTCTGTTTAGATTGTAAAAATGCAGTTTTTGAAGATTATTGACTATCAGCAGAAGGCACATAGAATCAGAGATAGACCAAGGAGGAAAAGCACAATTTTGGCATCTCAAAGCAGCAAACTTTAAGATTGGCAAGAGTAGTCAAGAAGCAAGGCAATCTGACCTGTTGTTCTTGGTCTTTCAGATGAAACACCATCCCCATGTGGAGCCACTGTTAGCTACCTATACCAATAGGTTTCATATTTCATGATTGGCTATAGAAGTTCCAAATATGCTCTGCTTTGATCATGCAAAGATCACATATTTCCAAAGAAGTACAAGGTGTGTAAATAGATTAATGCATCCCAATTTTGATGGATGGTCCAACAGCCTAATCTGGACCATGTCATGTTTTAAATTGCAGTTGTAGATTAGAGAAAGAAGTCTGTCCAAACTGTTTAATCTTGGCAGACAAGTAGTTCAGGTAGAGAAGAAAAGGCTCCCAACAGCTTAATCTGGGACCTTGGAAGAAATAAGGGTAGAAGTAGATAGAAAAAACAAAAGAAAAGCCAAAGAAAAGAAAAGGCAGGTAAGGGTCTGCAAGTCCAAGTGCACCCTCCAAGAAGAACAAAAAATGCTAGGCAAGTAGTTGGGTAAGTAGTTGGGGTTGCAGAAAGGTTATCCTTACCATTGCAGGTGTGTTGACTTTGTTTACCAAAGCAGAGCCAATGAATTAAAAAGGGGTTCTTCTTCATCAGGTTGCAGCAAGCGAAGGAGCCTGTCTAACCTCCCTTTTCCCTTTTTATGTCATTTACTAACATTCCCTCATCAGTTGAGATTCATGGAAGAATTATGGTTTCATGGTGGTTCTTAATCTTTTTAGAAGCCACATTTCTTGTCTAAATTCTTTTCATTTTGATCTACTCCCTAAACTAAGTAAGTTTCAAATAAACTTAGTGATTTTCCCCCCTCATTCACATCTTCCCCCATATTAACTCTAACTTTACTATGTAAATCCCCTATATTACCTTTCCCCTAATATTATTAACACCATGGTGTATAAACCCCAAATTTTGTATAAATATCCCTTCCCCTTGGCATTATAGCCAATAAGTCCTATGTTAGGGATCAAATGACACCTGGTCATCTTGATAAACCTAAGCCAAACCCTCTTCCCCATTTCCAAATCCATTTTTTAACTCATTACCCCCATTTGCACATAAACTTTGCAAAAACCTTGTTCTACCCTTACCCGCTACAAATTGCCAAATAATGCATCAAAACCTACCTTTCTCATTTATCCAAAGTCCAAGCAACGGGAGTGTTTTTACCAAAAATTCGCAAACAACCCACATTCTAATGTTTCTCCGCCGATGCACATATCCCGCTATACATCAAAGCAACCCCGCCCCTGCCATATCCATCGATCACTTCGTTGATCCGACAGCCGTCCGATCGGAGCTTGAACATCCAACGGCTCTTATCACATCGGAGCGGCTCCGACGTTCGCTGTTTACCCGCCATATATGCCGATCACATCACTCCCCCGACAGCCGTTGGATCGGGCCCCTCACATCCGATGGTCATCGTTGATATCGGAGCGGGTCTCACATCCGACGGATATCTTCCGATGTCCGTAAAAGGGTTACGTCACTCGGCAGCCATGCGTCCCCACCACAGCTCATCAGAGGTACGCCTGACAGATACCCCCCCGTACTATGAGCGGTGCGATATGAAACCGCTGGCTGTTTCCGGTTTCGGTTATCCCGCCTATACTACGTCACCTCCACATCATCTCACGTCACTGTCACCATGCCGTCACGTCAACCGTTGCACCCGACCGTCTGCCGATCTGTCCTGCCACTTCACCATCCCCGTGGACCAATCAGAGCCCGCCACTTCACCTATGACATCAGCCGGCCCTGACCCCACCTATGACATCATGCTGACGTCAGCAGAAAAACACGCCAAAAGTCCAAAAACCAATATAATAGCCAAATGTCGCGTTTTTCTCACTTTTTTACAAAAACGCCCGTTGCTCCTGCATGCGATGTTTACGACCAAAAGTCTACCAACCTGCAGAACCTGACCAGGAGACCAGCGGCGCACCATTTCCACAGTCGTCCGCGACCATTGCCTACTCCTCACCAGGTATTTTCCACTGTAAATCCTTCACGTACCTTCTTTGTCTGTTATTTCCCTCAAAAGAGCTTATAACAGAAAAAACTCTTGAATTCACCGGCAGGAATCCTTGCACCTGGCCCTTTTACAGTTGTGAACTCGAACAACACTAGCCGAGACTTGTTTACCTGCATTTTCATTGAAAAATCAAGCTCTGTTCGCGCAATCGCGGCATACTCATTCAAACTGAATTTAACTACTGAGAGAGACAGAGTGAGGCCAAACATTTGTCCTATTTTCACTGCAAATAGTATTTCAATTGCTATTTACAAGAACTACTCCCTGTTCCTTACAAATTCACCTCCCTGTTGAAGAGTCACTTCTTTATACAGCTCTGCTCAATTGAAACCACTTTGCACTCAATTCAGAATCCTCTTTTGCAATGGAGACACCTGTAGTACTAAATGTTCAGCCTCTGAATGCCCCTCAAAGGAACTTGGAATGGCAAGCCTTGGCAGATATGGATTACCAGATTACAGAAGAAATGTTTATGAGCAGCAAATTCCACATTCATCTGTTGAATGAGTTGAAAGCCAAGCATGAAAATGGGACAGATATATTGGGCATATGGGACTCTTTCCTCCCTATTTTTAAGCTCCCTCAGGTCAACCAGTTCCCTGAACTAATCCACCTCTGTGCTGAATATTATGATGCTTCTCAGAGGGCTCTTGTTGACCCATCTGGTTCAGTACTTTTCTATGTTACCCCTCAAGCCATCAGAGACATGCTTTGTTTCAACACTCAGAAGAAGTTGGTCCCTTTGTCACTAGTGAACCTGATAAAACAAGGGGCTAAACTGACAGATGCTCAAATTATCAAACTTAATCAATTATACATTAACTCTGACATTGTGATGTACCCTCCAATTGGTCATGTATATCTCAATGGGCTGGGCAGAGACCTTGCAGATATGATTAGTCCCATCTTGGGATATAATTCAATTGAGCATATTGATACAACTGTGCTGGTAATGATGTTTATGTTTGCTCCTGGCAAGTCACCAATCTGCTATGACTATGCCACCTACATATCAGACAAGATTCATGAGCAATTGATGAATTTGGCGAGAGAAAGGGTATTCAGATATACCTCCTACATCTATCATTTGATCTTATACCATCAACATGAAAAATTTCATTTTTCTATCAAAAGGGTGGATGCCCAGGGCAATCCTAGATCAGTGGTCTATTGGTCCTTTGTCTTCCACACTACCCCTGATTCTCCATACACTTACTGTGAATTTATTGATCAGTTCATCCATCCAGCTATGACAATGCTAATGAGCTCGCCTCCTCCAAGACTCACTGATGACATGCAGAGAATTCTTCAGTTGTCTAAATCTTACAGCATTGGGGATTGTTACTTCTACCAACACCACACCGTCATCAGGATATATGGGTGTGATTTGCCTCCATTCAGATTACCTAAGTATGTGCCTATGAGGGTATTTGCCGTAGAGTACTTTAGGCAATTTGGCCGGGTTGATGTGCTTCACTTTTCAGGAAAAGGCAAAAAAGCACAGTTGAAGGTGAAAAGCCAACTTGGCCATTTTATCTATAACGAGAGGGAGCAAGGATGGAAGGAAGCAGATAGAATGCTTGAGTCCCTTGGCCTTCAAACCAGTTTCCCATGGACACCCTATGACCCTAATCATTTTATAACAATGAGGAGGCTCAAATATAAGTTGTCTGCCTATGATCATCATAGTATCCCTCACATTGAAAAATATGCTAACCAAGACAAATGGAGGAGAGGGACCTTAGAAGAGCCTGTATCACAAGAAGAGCTAAATCAGAGGGCAGTAAGGAATCTAAGGAAGATGGCTGACCTTGAACTTTGTTCACAGGTATTCACACTTCCAAGCACACAAGTGGGAGCAGCTGCATCCTCCTCAACTGCCAAACAACAAACTACTAAGGCCACTGAAAGTGCATCTGGCAAAGGCAAAGAAAAGGAAATGGAGACAGAACAATCCCTCCATGGCAAGGAGCAGCCACCTCCAGTGACTCAAGAGCATGCAGATAAAGAAAGGCAGCAGCAAGCAGAGCAACAACAGCAATAAGAATTGCAGCAGGAAGAAGGGCAACACGACAGACAGTAGCCCTTACAGCAGGAAAGAGTAGTTGATACTCCAACTTCCACTGAGCAACAGGCTCAGAACCTAGTGCCTGCTAGGCCAGAAGTCACCATTGACGCCTCCGTCCTCCAAACTCCACAGAAGGAGGACTTAAGCAGAAAAAGGGACAGAGAAACTCCTCTGACTTCATCTATCAAACAGGGAGAGAAAAGACAAAGATTGAATGACTTTTCAGAGGATGACACAGCAATAAGACAAGCATTGGGCATGGGCCCACCCAGCAGAGAAGCCTCAGCCAGTTCCTTCCAGTAGGAACAGGACAGAACTATGGGAGGAGAGGTCAGCTCCTCCAGCCAGCAAAGAGAAGGAGAAAAGAGCATCAAACAGCAATTTATAGACATCAAAAGGAGGAGTGACCCTATCAAGATACAGCTGTACAACCATTTATTGAAAATGGCTCCCACCAATCAACAAAGACTGATGTCTGCATTTGATGTACAGGAAGGCAAATGATCATGAGCCATTTTATGCCAACAACACTACAGCCCCAATCTGCCTCAGATTACCTCAGGACCAACCTGGAGGTCCTGGCCAAGGACATACACCCAATGGATAAAATTGAACTGCACAAACAGACTGGTGAGATGGTGTATGCTGCCTTGGCAGACAAAACATTAGAAAATTACAAACTAGAGAGCAGCCTTAATGCTACAACCTCTCAGCTGAAATTGGAGAGGGCATCATCCCAGGCGAAGGACAACAGAATAAGGTCCTTGGAAGACATAATCATTGAAATTGGGCATGATCCCAAAGATATTAAAGGAATATAGGAAATCTTGAAGTTGAGGGATGCTGACATGGCTTCCTTGAGGAAGAAAATCAAACTCCCAGCTACCATTCACCCTCAGGCAGATGAGGTAGCACAACAAAGGCATGAGCAGGATACCACAGCCTTGTTGATTTCCATTTATAAACAGCTTGTTCAAGCACAAGAGAAATTGGGAGAATCTGAGGCTACACAAGCGGCCCTGCAAGCAGCATTGAAACAAAGAGAAGAGGGTCAAACCTCTCAGCCTCCTCCTCAGATCATCAATCTTGAGGAAACTGCTCCTATCACTGCTCCTCCTCCTCAACAGACTGAACAAACAGCAACATCTACTTCAGCAGCGCCAACAACTACAGAGCAGGCCCAAAGCCTGGATATGCAAAAGCTGAAGAATGAAATCCAAATCCTGGAAGCTCAAATGACCGAGTTAAATGAGACCAGGGAAAAATTAGCCAAAGTCAATGACAGACATGATAAATCAAAGAGAGAAGTGGCAGAAAAGGGCAGGGAAATCAAAGCCCTTAAAGACAAGATCAAAGAGCTGGAAAATGAGCTTAAACTAGACAAAATTGTAGCTGAAATTAGAGAAATGCTATGGTCCAATATTGGCCAATCAATTACCAATCAATGGCAATATATTGAGACAATCCATGAGCAATTAGAGCTCATCCCAAAGGCACAGAAGGAGGTTCACAGATCAAGAGCTTTATTGAGCAATATGCCTGAAGTGGCCACCAGAATGATTAATGTACTCAACAATAGAACAAGTTCTCAGTTAGCTACCATGGGAATTACAAACAGAACTGAGACTATTCAAATGATCAGGAGGGTTCTTACTCTAAGAAATCTGGTGCAGACTCTGGAAAGAAGATCCCAGGATATGCAAACTGAGGTAAACAGGTTCATGGAGAGATTTCAGATATTACAAAGCAGAGGACTCCCTAGCTTACTGAACAGCGGAGGGAAACTATTCACCCATGAACAGTATGCCAAAAGAGTGAACGTTTTTGCTTCAACCTAGGTCAATGAGAAGGCCAGCAATTCAGATGATACAGGGCCTATTACAGGACAGATTTTCTATAGTAAGATAGAAAATCTATTTTTTATAATGAATGAAATCACGCACTTGTTTGATGTAGCCCCAAATTTTTATAAATATACAGAAGCAGAGGAGACAATGGATGAAATTCTCAGGCATCAACTCCCTACACAGGACTGGTGGACAAATGCAATACAGAAAATTTTATAAACAGTGAGGCATTCACCAAATTTTGTTTTTAAAAAAAAATATGAATTGTTACGTAAAGCACAGTTCAACAAAATCAGCATGCATTAAAGGTTAGAGCTGAGCCAACTCAACAAAGCTGTTCGGTCACCACAGCAGCAAGCGCAGTCACAGGTGGCAGGGCCGAGAAAATACAGTGCAGCAAAAATAAAGGCATATTTATCAGCATTAAAGCAAAGCGTTGCAACCGACTCAGTGACCCCCAAAGGTCAAAATATCCTCTGACAGACTTAAAGAGCATTTATGTTGCCTTCAAAGCTGCAATAACTTCTTTTCTACTTTCTGAACAAAGTAATGAAGATATTTCTCTCTCAGATGACTCAATGCCTGAGATATTTTGTATAAGCATTCCTATAAAGTCCCCTTCGCATGAGTTTGCAAGGGTTGTTGTTGATTTCTCCTGAAGAAGTTCTTATGCTGTAATCCTCTCAGAAGTTTAATAAAGAAAGTGATGGAATTTCTCGGATTTCTGAAGTGTTGAATGCGTTCTGGTGTCTTTTGGAAACTGCTGGATTCCTGTGTATTACACATTACAATAAGTCTCTGTAACTCTCTCTGTTATGTGTTTTCATTTATTAATATCCATATATGTTTCTAATGTTTGAATATTTAGCAACATGGAAAAAGAATAACCTTCAGGATTTATTCAAGAAATACCCTGAGTTCAATCTGTGTTGTTAATGAATGTTTTCCTCATCTGTAATCTTGATAAGTGTAATTCTTAATTGCTGCACTTTCAGAATACATTCTTCACAGTGGCCTTTGTCTCAGGAATTCAAGTTTGCTCCTGTGCAACACGTTTCACTTTCACCTCACCAGCTTAATAGGGAATTCTTAATTGCTTTCTGTTGGCTGACATGCTTCACCATTCAAGTTAATGTTGTTTGTCTGAGATACACAATAGGCCCTGCAGTTCGAACACCACCAATCCTGCATTTCCAAGCATTTCACAACTCCAGAATCCATTGCCCAATGATATATTACTCTCTAAACACTACATCTTAGGCCCTGAAAGAAATCCTTCAACCAAAACATCAAACAAAACCTGAGCATAATAGCTAGCCTAAAACACCATCATAAAGAGAGAGCCCTCTCTGATTACAGTTTGGCTAGAAACTGTGATCCAAAGATTGGTTAGTGGTTACCCCGGCCGTATTCCCTTGGGAGTCATAAGGAACAACCTGGGTGTTAACAGAACCCTACATTAAAGGCAAGTATCATAGTCAATTGGGCAGGGTGTTTCCTTTCAAGCTTTTGGAGGACCGGTATGTGCCACTAATGAAACTCATCATTAAATACTTCACATGTGAGGGAAGGTTCTCTAGACTCTATGCTTATCATATCAGGTTTCTTATGCATTTTACTAGGGTTAGAATGATGAGTCTACGATACTTCATTTGTAAAAACATAGAGAGGATGAATATATTTGCAAAGAGGAAACCATACCCCAGTAGCTCAATAGCATTTATCACTTTGTTGTCATCAAAATTTGTTATGCATCAGCTGAATCAGTTGGGAGTTCCATGGGAGACTTTCATTGCCCATGAGATTTTCAAGGGGCCTCAAATGTTTGCAGAACCTCAAGAGGAAGCTGGACCTTCCGGGCAACAAAGAGAACATGAAAGAAAAATTGAAGAGGCTCACATTCCTATGTTTATCACTTATGAAAAGGGGACAAGGAGGCTATTTGTAGCTGCCAAACGAGTATTATCTCCACCAGGGGTGGAAGGGGTCTCGTTCTCTTCACCAGACAACAGGCAAATGCTATCTTCACTCGGGGTGAAAGGGGATTTGCCTTCTTCTTCAGCAGAGTAGGTACAGGATAGAGGAAAGAAACCATTACATGATGAAGGGCCTTCTGAAGGCCAAGACAGAGATTTCATTTTGGTTGAGGAAGAGGACACTGATTTGGGCTCCCAAAGCTCAAAGCTCAAGGATGAGATCATCAAGGAGGAAGAAGCTGAGATCCAAAGCCTATCGCCTGACCTTAAGAGGGCTAAATGGATCATTAATTACCCTGAGGAAGAGAACAAACAATTGGAGGATAAACAAACAATCATGGAGCTGCAAACCATCAGGGAAAATAGGCAAATGGCAAAAAGGAAGAAAAACAAGCTGACTTCACTAGAGCAAGAAATAGAGGCTGATTCAGAATCATGGTTGGAAAGAGTGAATTTCCACCTCGAGAAGCTTCTTGACAAGGCTAATAAGGAGAAGAACATGTTGCGACACATGGCTTATCACTATTTGGCCCGAAACAAATTTGTAAGACAAGAATAAGAAGCCTAAAAGCCAAGCTAGGGAGAGCCTTAGAGGCCAAAAAGGAGCAAGAGAAACTTAGAATCTTGGCTAAAGCTTCCTTGTCCCAGCAAAGTAGCTAATAGGATTACTTCTTGCGAATTTTGAAGAAGTTTGGAGAACTTTTTATCATTTTCGAATTTTTAATTATAATACATAGGAATTTTCCTCTGATGTGCAGTGCCACTGGCGCTTCGCATTGAGCTGGTAAAGAACTTTGAGGAATGGCTTAAATTTTTGGATTCCTCACGAAAAAATATGAAAACCCAAAAAATTTCATGAATTTTGGAGGAGATATGTGTCACCTAAAGGGCAAAAAACACCTCAAAAATGTCTTTTCTGCCACTTTTTGGACCCACAGGAAGCAGTGTTGGGAGACCTGATTTTTGGATAGTCAAATAGACGCGAAAATAAAAAATTCCACTTGTCCTAGAAAGTAGACAGATGAAACTTTCCAACAAGCCATCTTGGAGAAAATTTGGTAAAGGTGAATGCCTCCAGATTTAGCTGGGAAAAGGCACTGTGCATCAGGCAGATGGCGCTACACTTGAGGCACAATTTGCTCAATTTTGCTCAAAATTCAAAATTTTTGCCTAGTTTTTTCTCAGCTTGACTTTTTCTCTCTCATGGTCAAAATCATAATGTAAATTCATGTAAATTCATGTTCTTTGATGTAAAAATGATAAAAATTGACTCAAGGAGGTAGATACATCATGTATAGGTGGTTTTGAACTGAATGAATCAGTTTCCATAGTTTTAGAGGCAAGTTGTTCCACTGCCTATTTTTCAGTTCCTAGTCTAGATCTTGTTGAAACAGCGCCTAGACTCATGGATTCGACCGCTAATGGCTAGCATGGGTGGTTTGTTGCCTATATCTTTTACTTTCTTAGTCATTTGTCAAAGTTGGACTCTTGTGGATGCATTGAGCACTATTGTACATCACTTCTGCAATTTGGCAAGGAAATAAAACAAGGTTTTGCAGCATTTTGTGGGATTCTTGTGGCAGTGTGAGTTAGCATTGTTTTCTTCTCTGTAATTCAGTTTATCTTATGTTTATGTGTGCTATCATCTCTCTTACTTTGCAATAACTAATGAAGCAAGTGTAAAGTGTAGAATCCATTGGTGTTTCATTGCTCTGCCTTGGGGTTTATTTAGCTTTACATGTTTTCAACTATTTGAGGAGGACTCATGACATTTGCATGCCCTCTCCAACTCCTCACCAATGTTTAGACTCACCATTACATTCATCTCAAAGTGCTAAAACACTTGCCTACCTCGCCCCACAGAAACCTCTGCAAATCTAAGTTGATTTCCTCGATGCAAAGTTGCCTTCCCCATCTGATCCAGCAACCAACCATTAAAAGCAAACAATTTCCTCTGAGAAAACATACCTAGCCTAAAATTAGTTTTTTATATTAGTCATCTCAAGCCTTCCTTGATATATTTTCATTGAGATTGACAAGGAGAGAGCCCTCTCCCGACCTGGTAGGGCTAGCTACTAGGGTAAGCATGGTTTGATGTTACCCTAGACCTGCCTTTCTTAGCCTAAGGTAGATTTAGGCCCTAACACTCAGGATACTCCAAACTGCTATTCAAAACTCCATGAATAGAACTCTTTCTTTCTTCACCAAGTCAACCCTTGTCACTGTCCATTCTTCTCAAGGTTCCACCCACAACAGAGAGTTTCTACTTGACCATAACATACAAATAAGAGCACGATTCGTAGGCTTTTTGTGCTCCTAAAATAGTGACATTAATCCATTTCTTAGGATCTCGACCCTCTTCATTAATCTTTGATTTGGGTTGCATTCACATAGGAATCTTGGACTTGCACCATAGGAACAAGCCCTAACTAAAGCATATTAAACTATTGTTAATAACCCTTATTCACAACCCTATCCACACCATCAAGCACAACACTTCTCCTAAAAGATGTAGCCACTAGGCCTCCTTACATATTTTGTTCCATGGGAAAACCTTAGTCCTTTACACAGTTCAGAACGGCCATTATTTATTTACCCTACCTCATGAAACTTCAGCCATCATACCTTCACTACTACAGTGCCAAGCCTCAGTGTATATGACCCTTTATCGTTTTCTCTATTCCACTTGGGCTCGACCTTTACTTTGCAGACAAAACAACTCTTAAAGGAGTCTTGGCCCTCTTGAGTAGAAGTAGAGAAACTCGACCCTAACAAAAACTTATAGCACAGTATTTTTGGACCCTTATTCATAGCTTTGAGGCACAAAAATAAACTACAAAATAATCTCTTGATATTGGCCAACCTCCCTCGTTCAACTTGCACAAGAACATGAGACAAAATAGAACAAAACACATCCTTCAGCTCCTATCTAGCTCGGTCCTAAGGTATGTGGCTTCTATGGCTTGTCTTTATTTGAGAATATGCATACGTGTGGATAATCCAATGAACCTCCTCACTTCCGTACTTATAGTGTTTTATGAGGGAAAGGACTAGCCCTCAAGGGACATCACTTAAGTCTAGCCAACTTGACTATTCTTCATGAAACCCTGACTAACTTAGGGAAATTAATTTATTTCATTTGATTAATACCCCACATGGTTACCTTAGGTCACCCTTGCTCTATTAAGGGTGCTTTGTGTTATCACTCAGGTTGTCCCTTTTGACTCCCAAAGGGATACGGCCGAGGTAACCACAAACCAATCTTTGGACTGCAGGTCCTAGCCTACCTTTAGTCAGAGAGGGCTCTCTCGTTAGAATTTAGCTTTGTTTAAGGGATGATTTTAGGCTAGATATGATGCACATGGGTTTTGTTTGAGTTTGGTGGGATGGTTGATCTATTCAAGCAGAGTTGGCATACAAAGTGTAAGAAGTTCAAACCATTGGGCATGGAGTCAATGAATGTGAACTGAAGGGTGCGTTTTCCTTGGCAGAAGAGGGGAATATGGAGCAGGATAGCTACGCATGGCATAATGATTAAATGCTATAACAAGGATGAAATGGAGGTTAGGGGATGAGAGGCAATTAAGGATCTCTCATCCAGCCAAAGAGGGAAAGTGGATGAAGACTATATAGGAGCAATGAAGGATTCCTAAACAGCATTCAGAAATGAGAAATAGCTTAAACATAATCAATTAAGTATGCATATTTATCACTAATTCAGAGGAAAACATAGAAAAGTTACAAGAATTGAGCACAGAGGGCATGAAAGCCAGTTCTGATCTATTCCTTTTTCCTGCAACTTAGATTATGATATATAGATGACACTTATACATATGAACTGGTAAAGAGAGGGAGGAAAGACTTATTGGACCATGAGCAAGCACGAGAATTCCATATCAAGCTCTTCAGCCATTGAAATCACAACCAGCCAGTTCAGATGCAAATATTCCAACGATCTTTGATTACAGAAGTTCTTAACTTTATAGCGCAAGTCTGGAATGAGAAATACAACCAACCAACCCTTTACACTATCCAGAGGGTGGTATAAATAGAGAAAATATCTACAAAATATCTACAACAGCAGATCTGATAGCAGATCTGGAGAAATGAATGCTTCTAACCTAACATTTATTGCAAATAAATGAAAGAATGCCTATCTACCAGCTGTGCAGGGACTGCAGCCATAAGAACGAATAAATTATTGGTCTTTTGAGCAATGCGCTGGCACTTCTGCAATAACTGTGCCTTGGGACTTGCTGCACTGCTCATATGTGTCTTTGTACACTGTCTCTGCAAAATCTGGGCTTTAGACACTTGAATTTCCCCTCTAGGCAGTTCTGCTGCTGTAGAGTGGCTTTAATGCTCATAACTGTGATCTGGTGGGCTTTGATGGCTCTGAGCTGCTTTATTGACTTTGATGGGGGACTCTTTAATGTTCTTCTGCTTCGGGCTGCTGATATTTTGATCTGATACTCTTTGCCGCTTCCTCTGATACACTTTGGCACTGAATCAGGCCACTTTCTCTCTCTGATACTCTTTAAGTGTCTAATTGCCCCTTTATCTGCCAATTTAATGCAAGAATAACTGCTGCAAATGCTTCCATGGCCCCTAGAATGCTATCGGCGCATGGCCGATTAAAAATGGTCCTTAAACTGATGAATTTGCAACACTGGGTTGAATAAAGGATCTCTGGCGGCATGCCGAGGGGAAATCCCTGCATTTGGAAGTATTTGGGCCCGGAGCGATCTCAAAATGGCCAAGGAAGGCATCGCTCTTTTGCAGTTGTGGCGGGCGAGAGCACTGTACACAAAACTTTAAAAATTGCCCTTTTATTATAATACAAAAATGCTTTCAAAATTGTGCAAATTCATGAAATTTGGGCGCAGGCGGCAACTGTTCATTTTATTAAATTCTGGCCGTTGGATCTGGTGCGGGCCGATCCAACGGCTGGCGCTAAATCGCAATATCGGCGTCGGGCGGTCCCAAAACACAATGCCTCCGAAATGCCGTGGACCCGAAATGCTATAGGCTCTTTCTTGATGGGTTTCGGGTCTGGCCCATCAGCGATGTCATATCGACGGATTTACAAAAATTTGGTTTGCGGACCCGAAATGCCTTTGTGCCCATTTTTAATGGAGATCGGGTCCGAACCATCGGAACCCATTATATCGGCGGATTTACATTTGAAACGGGTCCAACGGACCGGAAATCCCTTTCAAAACTGCCCTTTATAAATTATCGGCTCCGGAATATCGGAGACCTCCCTTTTCGTTGTGCTCGGGGACCTTACGGACCCGATAGCTTTTACAAAACCTGCCTTTATAATATTTCGGCTCCGGAATATCGGAGCCAAACATAAGGGGTGACCGCCGATTACATATCGGCCGTTGATTTGGTGAGGGCAATGGACGGCTGAGATTGAGTCGGCACTTCGCTATCGGTGGGGTCATGGGGGCTGCCACATAGAAACGCCAAAACCCATCGGACCCGAAATCCTTTATAAGCCACACTTTATATCTTTTTGGCTCCGACTGATATAGGAATGAAGCAATAAAACATTAGCCATTGATCTGGGGCCCAAATGGATGGCTGATATTTGGTCGGCGTTTCGCTGTCAGAGTAATCTGGGGGCGGGACATTATATACATATGACTGCCGATGCGATACGCCGATCGGCGAAATCGCAATCGGCCTTTATTGATCAGACATGCAAAAATTGTTGTTGTTTCAACACAAGACCTCCCTCCCGACTGCGATATTGCATCGGAGGGGGTCCAAAAGACTCTTTTTTACATCGGAGCAATTTATTATAAAAAAAGGCAAGGCAAATGAATTCGGAGGGGTGAGGTAAGTGCTTGGAATGGACTTCTAGGGCATCGGAAGGGGTCCGATGGCCAAAAAGGGAGGATTCATGCCTTGGAAGGATTCCAAAGGCACTTGGGAGGATTTCTATGTGTTTTGAGAGGGGTTTAATGGCCAAAAAAGGGGTTTATGCCTTAAAAAGGTAAAACAAGGCCAAAAGGATGATTTTTATACATATGAAGGGAAACTATGCAAAGGAATGAGTGCTTATGCATTTGGGAGATGGTTAGAGGGGGTATTGAGGGCTCTTGCTAAGTTTCAGATAAACTTAGCAATTCCCGAGGATGTATAAGGTTATTTTTCAACTAGGGGGAGGGATACGTATCTAGGGGAGTAATATACATAGTTTTAGTAGGGGAAAGGGAAATAAATATGGAGCTACATAGTAAAGTTAATAGTTAATATGACAATGATGAGAAAAAGCGCTAAGAATGATGTCTTAGGCTATCAATGGGGGAAAATGACTGATAGAAGAAGTGTGAACATTCCTTGAGTGAAGCAGATCTTCACCAAGGCAAATGATATGGAGAATGATGAAACTAAGAGGTATCAAGCAGATCTTGACCTCTTTTGGGGAAGTTAGTGAGTGATTTGGGGAAAGAGGAAGAAGGGGAGTTAGACATGCCTCGCTTGAAGTCCTCCAACTGAAAAATGCCTCAAACCAAAAATGAATTGCTTATCAAAATTGGAACACAGCAGTGGCACTTAGATTAGCACACTTTCAAGGACAGTTCTTTGGCCATCTGTAGCAAATATGGAGCATTGCAGCATGCATAGTACGACATATTTGGCATGTAAAAAAGTCGATCATGAAAGATGATTAACCTGCTGCAGCAGGAGGCTAACACTCTGTATGCAATAATGATTAAACAATTAATTCTTCACTTGGTTTTGTGCCCACAACTTTGGGTGCAAAACCCACTACTTGGATACTTTGCCCACAATGTCCTTTTATGGGACAACTTCTCACAAACCCAACTACACAAGCTACATAAATCAACACTCTTGTCTTTTGCAACAATCCTTCTTGGGATGCTCTCTTTTGTTGCAGAACTTGTATTTGGCTTTACACTTCTTGCCAATTAACTTTGATCTGGAAGATCTTCTTGATTTTTCTCATCTCTCCCTGGACCAACCTCTAGCAAACATAACATATAGCATGGAAGTTGCAATGTTAGACTTCCTCATACTTCTTTAGGTAACATAGCTCCTATAATAGAATCAAATTCTAGAAATTTGGTTATGATCAAACTAATAAAGTCACAAAATGGTCCAAGGATCGGGCAAGGAGAATAACAATGTAATGGCTTTATCTTCTTCTTCAAATTTGACAACCATATCAGACAACTAGAAAAATAAGGGTATTAAATACATTTTGGTGATCTATAATTTTGGTGCCCTCCATGCGGAGGTTATACATCTACCTCTTCAAGTAAATTCTATTTGTTAGAGACTTGGCCATGTGTAAAGTTTCAAATTTACCATGCTACTCAAGTTTCTTGAACAATGTTGAAGTGAACATCATTTTTGAAGCACAACTCGATGGTTGATCTAGGTGGATGTTGGTGGCCATCGACCTAGCCCACTTAGACCCCCACAACTGTCTCTTTCAATTTTCCAGTTTCCTTAATTGTAGCACAATTTACTATTTTTGCCAGTTTTTCAGGTCCTGAACTTCTGAATCCGTTTTGAGGCCCTTAACGATGTTTTTTGGGAAAACTAGGAGCAACATGGGTCCATGGTCTAATATTTCTCACTCAAAAGTTGTAGTCCTTGGATATGTCTTTCTAACGAGGTATTGTGCACATCAAATGAAGATCATATGCCAAAGTTACGACTCTGGGAAGTTGTTGTACCAATTTACCCAAAAAGGGGCCCATTGTTTGGCGCTTCATCTCCTAGGGTTAGGTTTTTGGATGTTTAGGGTTTTCCATTGTTTCTCAACAATAAATAGGCCTTCGTGCCTCATTGTAACACAGTTCAAAGGCATGTAGCCATCACATCTCTTCTCAGAGATAAGCTACCATCACCCGAGCTAATCTTATTTCCATTATGTTTGTAAGCATATTTCAGTATTTTACATTAATGAAATGAAGTATTATTTCTGTTGCATCTCTGTATTTATGGTTATATCTATAATTTGTTGCATTTCGGTTTAAATCCAGATCAGTGGTATCAGAGCGGTCTTCTCTATCTCTGTTTTTATTTTCATGTCCCCAACGAGGTCGGCATATAAAGAGTTAGGGCTTCAACTGGTTGAACCTTTGCAAGACCAACCTCGCAAATCTTGACAACCTCCCATGGTGGATGAAAAGAAAGACGAGGGGGAAGGAGATCCTATCAAAATATTGCTCAAAGAAGCCCTCGAGTGACAAAGGAACACGATGATGGAAAACTTTACCCAGATCCTTCAGCGGCTACCCAGGGGCGATCCATCGGCTTCCAATAGCTACTCTGGAAATGCCACACCCTTTAAGGTACATGTTAAATTTGACATTCCCATATTTGAGGTTCAGATAGATGCAGACACTGTAGATAAATGGTTATATCTGCTAGAATGGTATTTTTCTGTTTATGATTTCTCCAGTCGAGAAAATATTACTTTCGCTCTTCCCAAAGCCGCTCCCCACGTGAATGACTAGTGGGAAACCTACTGCGAGCAGAAGGATGAGAGTATGGCCACACTTTTTTCAACCCCACCCACTTGGAATTCATTTTGGATGCTATTAAGGAGAAATACTACCCTGGAAAAAGCTATGAGGATAAATACATAAAGTGGACCACGCTCCAGCAGGGAAGGGAGGAAGATGTGCTAGAGTTCACAATTATTTTTCATACCCTTCGTACAAAGTTGGGTATCAAGGATTCTGAGTTGCATTTGGTACTAAAATACCGTGGCTTCCTACACAGGTACATCCAAGATGAGATGGAGTTCCTAGACATCTCCTTGTTCGGCATGACATACCAATACGCTGTCAAAATCAAGCAAAAGTTTAAACAGAAGAAGCAAAACTTTGGCTTTGTGAATCTAAAGCAAGGGAAAGGCTTCCCCAAACTGTAGCACCAAGGAAAAATCCAAGACAGTGTGACCTAAGACAACTCATCGAATTCGTAAGAAAAGAACAACACCATGAAGTCAAAGAAGGACACAGGAAAATGGTGTGAGTTCCATAAGAGCCCCAATCACAACAAAAGTGAGCGTCAGACCAAGTAATCGCTAGTAGCTGAGTTGAAGGCTTCAGAATTAGATGCATGTTCTGACTCTGAGTTAGAACTCGATAAGAGGAATGACAAAGGGAAGAAGATCATTAACACATAGTCCAACGCCACTATTGCCACCGCCAAGATCCAAAAGAATGAGCCTGAAGATCCAGAGGAGGGGGAGCGTCTTTTCCACTCACAGATGTGGGTAATGGTTTACCGTTGCAATTCATTGTTAATAGTGGGAGCCAAAAGAACCTCATTTCAGTAGAGGTCATGAAGCGGTTGAGCCTACTAACTACACCACACCTGTAGCCATACAATATCAGGTGGCTTCACAAAGGACAAGATCTCTGTGTTAGACAGTAGTGCTACCTTCCCTACAGCATCAAGCCCTTCACAAATGAGGTATTGTGATGTTGCACCTCTCGATGTTTGTGATGTATTATTAGGCCAACCATACTTGTGGAAGCGCCATGTTGTGTATGAGTCAAGGCCTTGTGTTGTTATTATTTCTTTGTGTAATACATTATATATGATACCAGAGGTAGCCCCACCTATTGCCACTTCTTTGATCTCTACTACGAAAGGCAGTAAGATCATCTCCCAGACTAGGAAATTTATTTTCTGTCTGGTTCGCCCTCAAAGTAAGGGGAAGATCGTAGCCACATCCATGACCCCCGCAAAGGGTTCCTCCATGCAATAGAAGTAGGTGGATACAGTCATGAAAGAAGACAGGGACATCTTCTCCTCACCCACAGGAGTACCATTGCACTATCAGGTCAAGCATTCGTCTATTCTAACTTCTAGAGAACCTCTTTCCAACGGGTCAATCTATCGCCACTCCATTGTGGAAAATGCCATGTACAAGTAGTGACATGATCAACATCAGGTGCCACACAAGTTTCAAGTGGGTGACAAAGTCTCGTTGCACCTGTAGAAAGAACACCTTACAAGAGCCCATCGAAAGCTCATACCACTCTAATATGGTCCTTACATCATTACCAAGGTTGTGGGAAACAATGCTTTGGAGCAAATCATTCCCCCATTCCTTGATTTACACGGAGCTTTCAATGTGCACCGCTCTCAACCATGCTTCCCACCATTACTGGAAACATCAGAGATTGTAGAACAGCGCACCAGGGACCAAGTTCAACAGAATTTTCTGCATTTGATGGATGCACTCAATGCAATGGGGACCATTTCTTCCTAAGGGGGGAGGAATGATCCAAGTGGATGCTGGTGGCCACCCACCTAGCCCACTTGGACCCCCACAATTGTCTCTTTCTATTTTTCAATTTCCTTAACTCTATCACAATTTACTATTTTTGGCAGTTTTTCATGTCCTAAACTTCTGGAGCCATGTTGAAGCCCCAAACGACGTTTTTTGGGAAAACTGGGAGCAACATGGGGTTATGGACTGATGTTGCTCACTCAAAAGTTGTATTCCTCAGATAGATCTTTCTAACGAGGTATTGTACATGTCATATGGAGATCGTATGCCAAAGTTACGACCCCGAGAAGTTGATGTACCAATTTACTCGAAACAGGGCCCATAGTTTGGCGCTTCGTGTCCTAGGCTTAGGTTTTTGGATGTTTAGGGTTTTCCATTGTTTCTCAACAATAAATAGGCCTTCGAACCTTATTGTAACACAATTCAGAGGGATGTAGTTGCCACATCTCTTCTCAAAAATAAGCTACCATCACATGAGCTAGTCTTATTTCCATTCTGTTTGTATGCATATTTCAGTATCTTACATTAATGAAATGAAGTATTATTTTTGTTGCATCTCTGTATTTATGGTTATATCTGTACTTTGTTGCATTCATGTTTAAATCTTGATCAATGGTACTGATAGTTGAAGCATTCAAGTCCTTCCATTCCAAATATGTCATGCCTAGCCAATTTAAGGCTTTTTGCAACCCTTACTGCACTAACAAATCCCGTACCTTTAGTTTCCATAATGCAAAATTATTTTTACTGGTGAATTTCTCCACCTTAAACTTGTTATGAGTCATTTTTTCCATTTTCTTTCTTCATGGGCTCCCTGAAAAAATTAATTGGGTTATTTCAAAATTTTGATAAGAATACTTCAAATAGATTTTTTTTTTTTTTTAATAATATCCAATTTCCCTATGTTTTAAAAAAAATGTTTTTTCAATTCTACAAGCTGGACCTACTTTCTTCTTATCCAAAACTTCAATCTTTTCTTTAGAAAAAATTTCTTTCAAAATAAATTTTTGAAATATTCACATATTTTAAAAATTGAATTACAGCCTAGAAAAATGTACCGGCGACTAGGGTTTGATTGTTTCCCAAAAAAATTTCTGGCTTCTAGTTTCTCTTGATTTATCACAATCTGAAAAGAAATGTATGCCCGACAATTCCCAATTTAACATGATCTGAAGAATTATGGTTAGATTCATCCATTTTGCTAAATTCTTCATGCTAAAATCCTTTTGAATTCTTCTGTGCTGTCTATTCGTTATGTTGAAGAAGATAGTAGCACTTACTTCCTCGTTGTAGTATGGTACAATATAATGAACAATGATGGGGACATCGCACAAATATAAGGGAGAGCTTGAAATCTGGAGATACCCGTAACAATGCACATAGGTTTTAAATAGGAAGTAACATGGAGCATGGCAAATCCTAAAGAAAATTCGTGAGGAAAATAAAAGCGGTCTCTAGTTTTAAGGAAAATGAAGAATTCTCCTTTAGTAATTGAACTAGATAGCAAGGCTCAATTTTAAGAATTCTCCTCCGGTAATTGAACCAGATAGCAAGGCTCAATTTTAAGAATTCTCCTCCGGTAATTGAACTAGATAGGAAGGCACAACTTTAAATATATCAAATAGACTCTTGACTCGATATAATTTATTTTCCCAATGATAAATCGCAATTTTAAAATTCGAAGGAATAACTGTGTGTATTGATATGAAATAACGTAGGTAGGATAGTTTAATCTCAATCAGAGTTGAAATATGTCAACTTTTTTGTTTTTTTCTTCACACAAAAAAAACTTTCATTTTTCATTAATCAAATGGAAAATTACATATGGATTTATAGACAGTAGAAACCAAAGGGAAGTAGAGAAATCATTGAATCAGACCAACACCAGACCAAAGAAGCAGAGAGAAAATCATTAAGAACCAACACTAGTAGCACCAGAAAAAGACAAAGAAGGCCAAGACAGAGGAGAAAATATAGACTAGTCTAAGGAGCAAAGGCATCCCCAAAAGAAACAAAACAGAGGACCATAAATCGAAGGAGCCAAATTCCTATACAATGCCATCAACCCAGAGATAAAAAAACATAAAACCAGAATACGGAGTGATCCATCTCTTAGATAGAACATGATCGACCAAACTTTTCTCTCTGTACACATGCATGAAGGAGATATTAGAGAAGAAGGAATGAAGAGCCTTGATGTTGACCATCCAATGGTGAAGCAAAGTAACGTCCAAGGAGTTCCACGCCTGTAGCCAGTCTATGACCACCTTAGAGTCTCCAGTGACCCTAAAGGAATCAGTGGCAAGCCACACCGCATTCTGGAGAATTCCCCACAACGCCACTATCTCAGCTCGACTGTTAGTTCCTCTGCCACCATTCCATAAGAAATGATATTCTCTACTATGGCAGAGATGGATAAGAGCCCCACATCAACATGAACCATCACCAGAGGGCCCATTGAAGAAGCCCAAAGGAAAATAACCACCCAAATCTTTGAATAGAACAGAGTGTCGTGGAGATGAGGGGAACCACAGACCAATTTATGAAAAAATCCCGACAATTTTAACACTGGTAGATTGGAAATCATAGACAACATTCTCAAAAATAGAGGCATTTTTGGAATGCCAGATACCCCAAAAAACATATAATGCTAGAGCACATAATGGCCTTTGTTTCAATTTCCAATATAATAGGCAATCCAAGATGGAAGAAGAAATCCTATCAACCCTCATTTTCAGCAAACCTGCCACTTGATCCCAGATAGACTTGGCATGTTGGCATCCCAGAAACAGATGTGTGATATTCTTGAAAGGAGAGAAAAAAAAAATGGCATCGGCCTGACTCATTATAGCCCCTTTTCATCAAATTTTCCCAAGTCAAAATGTGATTGAAAAGAGCCAACCAAGAAAAGCACTTGATCTTCAAGGGAGCTTCCCATCTCCACATAGCCATAGTCCACTCATTGTTAAGGCAGGAACATGTGGAACCAGAGATGTATGTATACATTTCACTAGTAGCAAGATTATCATCAATGGCACATCCACCCCAGACAAGAGAATCATACCTCTCAAACAACACGATCCCTACCTCGATGAGTTTCAGCCTATAGGACTCCCATTCGACTTCAAAAGCCATGTTGAGACCCAAATCCCAAGAATGAGGCTAAGAAGAGGAGGGAAGCTGATTAGGGAACCAATACTTAATATCACCAAGATCATGAATACCCATACGGTGAAGGGAGACGATGATTTGTGGGGATAGAGTATGATCACCAAACATGCCTTTAATAGCATCCAGTCCAATAAGGATCTTGTCACCGTTACCTACAAGCCACCTAAGGTTTCCACAAAACCAAGATCTAGTAGCCATCAAGATGCTCCAAATATATGATTTCCTCCGCTTGAATGGGGCTCCCGCAACAACCCATTCTTCCAAATTTTGTTGCAGGAGGTGTTTATCGAGGATGATCTTACTCCAAATACCTTGCTCATTAAAGACCCTCCAAAGATTACGAGTGAGAAGATCCAGATTGAAACGTTTCATATCCCTCATACCCCACCCACCATCATCTGAAGGGAGAGTGATTGAATCTAGATTGACTAGGTGAATTTTTCTACAAGGTCCTGTTCCAGACCATAGAAACTTGGCCATAATAACATTAATTATGTTGATTATTTTCAAATCCACAAGAAAAAGGTGCATCCAAAACATGGAGATGCCTTGAAGGAATGATTTTATCATGATCACCCTTCCTCCAAGGGTCAACCACCTATGATCCCATTGAGACAACTTCTTCTAGATTTTAATAACCAACCACTCCCAGTCCAAAATCCTATAGTTGCCAGGCTTGAGGAAACAACCCAAATATTTGGAGAAATAGTTTTAATCCCAAATAGGGTTGCAATTTGTTGGTTGGCCACTACATCCTCCCCATCAACGATAAGCTCAGTCTTATCTTTATTAATAACAAGTCCAGAGGCCCTTCCAAATTGAGTTAAAATTTGATGTAAAGTTTCCCATTCAAAAAGCTTAGTAGCTCCAAAACCAAGGACATCGTCCACAAAAGGTAAGTGAGTAGTTGAGATAGTGGAAGAGGCCCTACATCCAGAGATATTACCCCTCAATTTAGCTGCACTTACACTTCTGCTAAACGAGTCCATTACCAAGATAAAGAGTAATGGGGAGAGAGCACATCCTTGTCTCAAACCCCTATATATTTTAAAGAAATCTGTAGGGAACTGGTGATTAAAATTGCCATTGATGTCGACGTCGCATAGGCCATTATCCATCTCACATGCCGGAAGGGAAATCCAATTTTATGAAGAATTAATTGCAGGAATTCCCAATCTATTTGATCATATGCCCACAGAAAATCTAATTTCATGAGGCATGGTTTTGGCTTGTATGATTTGATCAAGTGTATGCACTCTTGGGCAATTGCAACAACATCTTGAATTTTTCTGTTAGGAAAAAAATAAAATTTCTTTGGACATATATATGGAAAAATGATTTTTTTAGCTCGATTAGTTATAATTTTAGAAATCAATTTGTACAGAGTTGCATAGAGAAATAGGTCTAAAGTGTGAAAAGCAACCAGAGTTTGATTTCTTTGAGCTCTTAAAACAACTAAAATTACCTCTGTGGTAAGTAAATTCTACAGTTACCATACTTTTATGATGTGTTATATTTTTTATTCACCATTAATCACAGACATTCCCACTTAGACGTGGATATTTGTGCTAAAATAACTGTAATATCATATATGAATGTTTCTTTGTTCATGTAAATTTACTTGTCCTTATCAAGCTAATTAAGAAAGCCAATGTACCCAATTATATTAGATCAATGAGAATAATATATCATTTATGGTTTGGATAGAGGGTGATCGAGTGCTCTGTTAAAGCACTTCTTCATGTGAAATTATTGGTTCAATTTAAGAAAGCCAATGTACCCAATTATATTACTGATCAATGAGCATAATATATCGTCTACAGGTCTTGGATAGATGTGATGGGTGCTCTGTTAAAGCACTTCTTGATGTGAAGTCACTGGTTCAATTTAAGAAAACCAATCTACCCAATTATATTAGTGATCAATGGAAATAATATATCGTTTAGGGTCTTGAATAGACGTAATCGGGTGCTCTGTTAAAACACTTCTTGATGTGAAATCATTGATTCAATTCCCCTTCTCTCACTAATAAATCAGTACAATAGAAAAAAATCGCTGTATCCCATTATATTAATATTAGTGATTATTGAAAATACACTTATATTGCATATTCCATGAGAATTTAAATATTACGTATTCCATTGTAACGTGTGAATTTAAGCACACGATGCATTCAATTGTTTTTTTATATCGTTCAGGTGGACTCAGTTGTTGAAATGTTAATTAGAATCCAAATTGTTATATGGCATGAAAATAAATAAAACGGTTGATTGATTTGTCGTTGGCAATTTTGATGAATAAAGCTTATGCTAATTCATCCGACCGGCAGAAAATAGTAAAAATGATTTTTTTATTGCAATTATTGACGGCGGCTGAGACTTTTGAGTCATGCATCACCAGTTTATCGAAGTAATATAGACATGAAAACTATCATATAGAATATCTATGATCACAACTCAGCTGTTAAAAACCAGTCTATCTGTATTTCCCTTCACTTCCTTTGTTCCTTGCTTCGTTTTCTTTCCTCGACTTTGGTTTTCGGTTTTTAAATGTCTGCATCCTTTTTGCGGTTAAATTTAGATATATATAATTTTGCTCTGCTTTGTTTTGTCACTAGAGCGATTAAAAGAAAAATAAAAGCCTTTTACTATGACTAATATATCATCCAGAAAAAGTAAAATAATAGTTCATGACGATAGGGATGAATCGGAGGAAACCATCCCTATTGATGCATTGCCCATTTAGGAAAGCTGCTCTTGCCAATGTAGAAAAGCTGCTGTTATTAGGTGAGAGATTAAGTTGATCTTTGATCTGATTCATGGGCCAGTGCAAGGTTTTTATATACCCTTACAATTCAGGGAAAGTGAGGAGGCTTTTTTCCTTTTTACTAAATATATGTTTGGTATATTTCTTTTCATTGTTGAGTGGGATAACCCGTTGGTCAACCCATCAAAGTGATTACATATTCTTGAATATTTTTAAAAATATCAAAGAAATATAAATAAGTTTTTATCTTAAGAGTTCTAATTTTTGTTTAAGTTCCACTTAAACTATTATTATGTATAAATAAAATATCCAAATGTTTTTAAATAAAAATAATATATAGAAATTGTCCACATAGGGTAGCTCAAGTGACAGTGGCCATAGAAATGAAGTCTCACTGAACCAAAAGTCTTAAATTCAAATCTTAGGCTACCCTTCTCGGTAACAGAATATGTAATGGACAAAAAATCAAAATCCTACCAAACTTAAAAAATAAAAAATCAATAAAAATTATAAACTTGCACTTTATTAATAAAATACTCATGCAATATAAACACGTGGATTCTTCTTAGAAGAATATCTACGATCACCAATCCTCGGTGATTTTACCTTAATTCTTGTCCCTAATGTGAGGGTGCTTTTGCTAAATAGGCCTAATTTCGAGGAGCTTTCCTGTTTAGAGATTTGATGTGAAATGTCATTTTTATATTTCTTAAAATATTAAATTTATATAATTAAAAAAAATAGTTTTAAATTTTTACTGGTTATTTCATTAATATGCGATAATATATTTTTTATTAATTTTAGACTTTACGTACAATATATAAAAAATAATTATTATTTAGATTAATTTAAAAGTTTAATTAATAATATTAAAAATGTTTAAAGTTTATTTCATATTTTATTGGTTATTTTATTTAACATTATTTTTTTTCCATTAATCATGATTATGTTCGATTATTTGATATATCTAAATTTAAAGCTAAAATGAAATCAACTAATTTTAATAAAGATATATTAATATTAGATGGAAAACATGCATACAACCAAATATATTATTGTTCATTTATTTATTGATCCTAGAACAAACCAACCCCCTATTTAATAAAGAAGCATCCTTGAGTGGATTATTGTACATTCCTACAATGGAAAATCATTGAATCTCTCAGTGGTTTATAACATTTGATAAACCTCCTTTTAACATAAGATAAATTCTCTTGTAATTTCTTCATAATATGGGTTGAATTTAATATGGCTCATCATGTCAATTATTTTAACATTGATAATTTCCATGGGTATATTTTTGGCTTTGCTTAAGATTGAGAAATAACCAAGAATAACCTATTAAGAGGGTTGTTTGTACCTAAGCAAATTTGGAACAAACTCTTCCTCAACCACCTTAAATTTGAAATAGAATTCAAGCCATTAGAACTACAATATTATCCTTGACATGCAGTCTAGTTTAGTGTACTTTATTTGCAGTAGCTACCCATCTGGAGCCATTGTATGATTATGTCATACCACAAAGGGTAGGGCCTTCAATCCATATCAGTTCTATACAATGTGTTGTCTAAATTATGTGACAAGGGTTAGAAAAATCCACTAATGTAGAGTTTGTGCTAGAAGTAGACAAATATCAGTAATAAAACTAGGAGCCCTAACTTAAAAGGAAATGAGTAATTCTAAAAAATGTATTATTTAATAAGTAAGAAACAACTATATAAAATAAGCAACAATAGAACACCAATATGAATGAATGGATGTAATACTCTACACCTTAGTGGAAAAGACATTTTACAACATTGGGGAGAAAACCTTGGAGTAGATGGTTTCCTTAACCTCGTCATTGGGAGGGATTTTTATTTCCAAGTGTGTGATTGAAGCTTGTCTCCCCTCATTCTAGTCTTTGAAATCATTCTCCAGTGATACCACAAGAACAATGGTTAGATTGGTCGACTAGATAAATCCAATAACACTTTGTTACTCTCAATAATGATCTAGAAAATGGTGGAGTACTCTTGAATTTGTAAGCAAATAATTAATATATTTAATGAAGTCAAGAAAAATGGTTAGATTGTTTGGCTAGATCAATCCAATAACACTTTGTTACTCACAATAATGATCTAGAAAATGGGTAAGAACTCTTGAATGTGTAATAAAATAGTGGATATCTTTAACAAAGTCAAAGCTAGTAAAATATGATTTTCTGAGTAAATCAAATTTACTATTTATTTTATTTTTGATTTTCTTCTTCTCGAAAAATTTAATAAAGAAAGTCATAAAATCGCTTTATGATGTAGGAAAGAAAGAAACGGGTGGCTTTATGAGGTTAGTAAAGTGAAAATAATTTAGGAGCAATGAAATGAAGGTGTAAAAGTTGTTTTCGACAGATCAAAAACATGCTATAGTTGCATATTTTGGTAAACTTACTATTTTGGTATAGGTGATTAACTTTTGGGTGATAACTCATGTAAAACATTTGGGTAAGTTGGGTATTTGGTACCAACCTAGTCGTTCATGTAAATGCTTTCATTGTAGACATTTTTTATGGCCTAATAAATGATCGCATTTAAAATAGTTTCTTGAAAAAGATTAGAGTGACATGTATTTAATTTTGTAATTGAAAATTATTTAATTAACATAAATTTAAAGTTTTCGTAACTATAATTTAGTTTTGGATTTCATAGGTCCTATAAGATGTTACACCGATTCTAGGTGACAAGGCTCATATTTTCCTAGATTTTCTATAGTAGTTGTAGTACTACATTTGGTTGGGCACTTCACACATAAGTTTTGGATATCTTTATGCTTTTTTTATTTCTCCATAAAGTTGAATTAAAGTTAAAATTTAGTGATGTGTATAAATATAACCTTAAATAACTTACAAGAATTATGTTTTTCCTTTTAATTGACTATAATAAAGAGAAACACAGACACACATATCGGGGGATATAAGCTACTATCCTTTTCTTGAATGAATTTTAATCAGAATCACATTTGAGTGTGAACAACCAAACAAACTTTTGAATATTTCAATTCCAATTCACTACTAGCCTTTAAAAGTTCACACTAAGACTTTTGGATCAGTACATTTCCTTAGACAATGAAGCTTGTTTAGTGTTTAGCCTTCTTGGCTTATGTCTTTCCATGGTAACATCATTTTTCTGGTAGATGTTACCATGAAATTGACACACTGTGGGGACAAACTTGATCCATTATAATGAAAAATTTAAAATCTACTATCCAATTGACACATAATGAGATCAGGTTCCTAATCGAAAAATCAAACATTAAAAAAAATGAACTCATAAATGACAAAAATTTCAACAAAAGAAATAAGATAATTAAGAAATATAAATAAATAAATGAAAAAAAAAATTATTTCCCTAAAAATCCTAAATTAAGAAAAAAAATAATAAAAAAATTAACCAAAAAAACAAATAAAAAGAAAAACAAACTTCAAAGAAATATTAAAACATTAAAAAATCTAAAAATTAAATATGCCCTCCTAGCCTCTCTCCTCTGCCTTGGCCCATGATCCATTGAGGGCATATTTTTGTTTTTTAATATTTTTAATAATTTTATGTGGTTTTTTTAATTTATTTTTTTAGTATTTCGTTTTAAGGTTTTTCTCCTAATTTTTTATTTTATTTTTTCTAATGCTTTTTTGTTTAATTTTATTTTAGTGTTTTTTTTTTTAATATTTTCTCTTTTTAATATTTTTAGGTTTTGTTTTTTAATTATCCAATTTTTTTTATTTAATTGTTTTTTTCGAGAAATAATTTTTTTTCATATTTTTTTAATTTTGTTTTTTGTTTTTTTTTTTAAACTCTCTCTCTCTCTCTCTCTCTCTCTCTCTCTATATATATATATATATATATATATATGTATGAATTGTCTTTTGTCATTTTTTTTAATATATTTTTATTTACTTGTTATTATTTTTTCAAACTTTGCAAAAAAAAAAATTGTAAGGAAAAATAAAAAACACAAACTTGAAAAACCCTTAAAAAACAAACATCCTAGGAAAAAAGAAGAAGAAGACGACAACTTGAAAAATGGTTACATAACCAAGATTTAAAAAAATGTGCATACTTAAGACATAAAAAACAATGTACAAATATGCCCTCGAAAAAAAAAATAGGTATATGGTGCATCAACGCTTTTCAAAATTTGCATGAAAATCACCAACATTTAAAAAAAAAAAATTCATACTTAATATATCTAAAAATTTAAAATGTCAAAACTAAGCTTTCGAAATCAACATGAAAAGCACCAACATTTAAAAGAAATTGTTCATTAAGAAAATTTAAAGTGTCAAAAATATGCTCCAAAAAAGAGGTGTATTCTGAATCAACACTTTTCAAAATCAAATGATTTTTTGCTACTTCTAAAAAGTGAGAACTCGGTTCAGTACCTGTTTGATTGGTAACTATGTTATAGGGATCTTGGACAGTTCTTAGGGTGGCTCACATCATGCGAAGAAGCCATAACCAGGGCATATGAAAATAAGTTGAATAATCCTTATTGATAGCCCTAACCACACCATCTAACCCAACACTTCTTCTCCTAAAAGGCACAACCACTGGGCCTCCTTATAGCCTCGGTTCTTTGGGAAAACCTCTATCCTTTACAAAATCCAAATTGATCATTATTTCTATACCCTATCTTAAGAAACTTCGACCATCATAATTTCACTGCTACAAATCTAAACCTCAGTGTACAAGACCATTTCTCCTTCATTCTATTCCATTTGTGCTTAGCCTTTACTTAGAAGACAAAACAAGTCTTAAAGCAGTCTCGACCCTCTTGAATAGAAGTAGGGAAACTTGACCCCAACCAAACTTGTAGCACAGTAAGGTCATACCCGTATTCACAACTCTAAGGCACATGAATAAACCACAGAATCATCTCTTGATCTCAGCCAACATCCCTCCTCCAACCTACACTAGCACATTAGGAAAAATAGAACAAAACACGTCCTTCAACTCCTCTCTAGATCGGGCTTGAGGTATGTGTCTTCTATAGCTTGTCTTTACTTTAAAATATGCACACTTCTGGATAATCCAATGAACCTCATCACTTCCCTTCTTATACTGTTCTATGAGGGAAACAAATATCCCTCAAGGGACATCACTTAAGCCTAGGTGACTTGAATATTCTTCATGAAACCCCAACTAACATAAGGAAATTAATTTCTTTAATTTGATTAATACCCTTCATGGTTGCCTTAGGTCACCCTTTCTCTATTAAGGGTGCTCCATATGCAATAATGATTAAACAATTATTTTTTCACTTGGTTTCATGCCCACAACTTCAGGTGCAAAACCCACCGCCTGGGGTAATCTTCCCACAAAGCTCTTTTCTGGGACACATTTTCACAAACCCAACACCTAGGGTTGTGGAGTAACTCCCAAGCTACACAAATCAACACTCCAACTTAGTGAGGGAGATACTTCCATTGCGCTGAAGTGACCATCATCATCGATGAGATTATCCTAATCTCTGGAATTCACCAATGCCACATATCCTGTAGAATGAACCACACTATCTTGGTAGTGTGTCTACCTCAACTCGTCAGAACTTGAATATTCAAACTTACATAAAGCATCCCCCTCTAAAGTTACACTCCCTCTGAGTCTACACTATCAACATAAGATCATACTGCTACTAAACGCATGTCCTATAAGATCAATCCGAGTTGTAGTCAAATACGGGCCATATCGCCTCTGGAACCCAACACAATAAGCAATCACATCCTCTTGGGTCAAACAACACATATGAATATGGCTCTAATATTGGATGTACAACATCACGACCCAAAGAATATACTAGCCTATCATCATCTTGTCCATCACAAGAAGCCAACTCCTCCATGCCAAAGCAGCTCAAGAGAAACCCCAACAATCCACAACACGTCATTGGAAGTCCATGATCAACAACCTGCCATAGAAAAAACTATTTTTCACTAGGTTATCCACCAATCCACTAGAACTCCCAACCCATATCACCACCTAGCCATTCAAGACCACAATTTCATGTCTTCAGCCAAACCTTCTACTCCATGATCTAGAAAATTTCTCGGCTCCCTCTAAGCTGCTTTGCTATGCACACTCTGATTCGCTAGTCTTTCAAAGTAGCTTTGATCCCATGCTGATTTTTCCATGGCACTAAAGAATTAAGTATGAGTCTAAGATCACGATCACAAATACACTGAAATTCCACATACTTCTACTTTACACAATGAAATAACAAATAGTAGTGAATCAACTAGTACAAAAGACAAATTTTAACCTGCAACTGATTATATTAGAAGATTTAATACCACAATCTTAGGGCTCTTGTGTGAGGGATCATGGCCCTTACATACAACCTTGATACAAGGACACACCTAGGGCTTGGTGTCTACAACTATGACTACCAATCTACCCTGAGTAAAGTAAACTTAACCGAATTCCTAAAGGTGCACATGACAATCCTTTCAGTCCACATACCATGAACACATCTGGTGGGTACTTACCCTACCCTTTTGCTGATCATTGCAACTTTTGCAACTTCAAAACGTTTACATCTCTAGCCAATCAATTTGCCACTATGATCTCTCTTGGATACTGTAAGAGTGACTGAACATAGCCTCATCAAGCTATCCACTAGAAATGGCAAGGATGATCCACTATCTCTCATGTCAGTCATTTCAAGTCTGCCCTCTTATTCTTGATTTCCTAACCATGAAATCTATTGTACCTTAAGAAACCAATTTCCTGACTATGTAGAAATTGTGCTTAAGACATTAATGATTACAATGATTTTCACCTGTTTTTTACTTAATTATATGTTGTGTTCTGAAATGAAGGACCTGGGAAATCTGGTTCTTAACCCTCAATACTTAGGTGACAAGAAAATATAAAAATGCCATTTGATTGTTGAATATAAATGATAATGAAGAAAGCTTGAATAAGTCAAAGAAAATATGTTGTTTCACATGGGATCTACTATCTGTGACACTCAGAGAAGTTATAGATAATATGTTGTCTCACATAGAAACTACTATCTGTAACTTAGAAGAATTGCAAAGGTGAGAACTTCAAGTATAGGAGTCATAGACAATATGTTGTTTTACACAAGATCTACTATCTATGAAACTTGGAGAAGTTATAGATAATATGTTGCCTTACACAGAAAGTACTATCTGTAACTTAAGAGAATTGCAGAGGTGGGAAATTCAAGTATAGGAGTGCTCTTTTAAGGTATTTTAACTTTATTTACACAAGCAAATAAAGACTTGCAGCCTCATTACCATACTTAAAAGAAGAAAACATAAGATGACACATAACAAAGAAGACACAAAATAATACCCAACAATGTATGGAAAACTTTTGATTCTTTCATTGATCAATAGTTGTACTAGGAATTCAGTGGCCTAGTGTCTAAGTTCTCCAAAGTTTGAACCCCTTCTCTATAAATTTTCCTCTTTTTATACATTATAAGGTAATTGGTGATCGCCAAACTATCAAAATACTTAACTATTTTCCTAACTGTCTAGAGTAAAAATTATTACAAAACATTATGCAGAGGGTAAAAGACACCTCATTCTAAAAGGACATAGATTAACAGGAAGTAACGGAAGTTAGAAAATGATGATGACTGTTAGCTTCTTAGCTCTGTTGTTTGGTTGCTGATGAAGTCTCTTTGTAGATGCTTTAATAATGATTAAACTATTTTAATTGTAATAAGTTGTCTTTTTTAGAACCCCGTGTGTGGACCTGGGTCCACGTAAGTATCATGAGTGTTTTGATTGGCCAAAACACAAGGAAACCCGACCAATCACCTTTCTTTGGAGTTTAAGTCATTCGCAATGGAATTGGCTAATTTACACGGAACATTAGTTTACCACGGAACTAAAAGGAATTAACAATCTGATCCATAAACTTGTTGGGTCCGCTTTAGTTGTACGTGAACCGTCTGATCATTCATTCAATCAATGGTTCGATCCTTCGGAACTTACAAGACTTTAAATTTGTTTGAATTAAACCTTATCGAGTCCACCTTTTCAACGCTCCATTGACTTTGATGCCAATGTGATGGGAAATATAAACCGCCAATTAATAATCTATCGAGTCCAATTTTAGCAATAAAATCTGGTTATTTTTCCACCCGATATCTTCCAGATCCTGTCTCTTTGGATGGATGGCTGAGATTGGCCTAGACTTCAGAAATTTAAACTATGTTTGATATGCCATTGATTCCGATCATTTACCCACCCGATTGTCGTCAAATCTGTGGCCTGTTGATCGAATGACCCACATCTTCTCGCGGGTACACCGTCGCATTGGATCTCCGAAACAAACCCATTCTAGTTAACTTGTGTGATTATTGTTGGATCTATGGCTTGTTGATCAAGCGGCCTAGATCTTCTCGCGGGTTTACATTCAACAGTAGTCCCGTCAATCAAATAAAATAAGATATTTAAGTTATTTCTTTTAAACTTTATGGAGTTAAAGAATATAAGGGAGCTTCATTGAGGTTGAACCCCACAAGTGATTTTAGGCCACACATTGTGGTCAACCATGCTCATGTCATGGTCAACTGCGGGGGTTGAGCCTTAATTAACCTTCGTGCTTATTGTTTCCCCGCAGCACACCTCATTGTACTCATCAATCCATCACTTGATCACTCCTCTTGAACCTGCACAACCTTTAGCCAATGGTTTGATTTTCATTTCTTTTGATTTTTCTTTCATTTTGTTATAAAACTGAAAATAAGGTTTAAATCACAATGGAAGCTACAACATCTGGCTCCACTTGGGGATAGTGATTTTGCCATAGAAGCACTAAGAACTGCAGATCAATGCCTTCACCTTGGGCATGTAGTCATATATTGCTTAACCAATTCAATTTCTATGGCATCTGTACACTAAATTCACTCTGGTATCTACAATGATAGGAAGCTTGTGCTTTGATAGCAAAGTGCTGAGAATCATAGATCAGTAGCCTTAGTTGGGCATGGAGTTTGAAATTCTGAAAAACCTGAAATTTGAAAGACTAAAACCTGACATTGTTGAAATTTGAAACCTCTGCAAACTAGTTTCCAACTGGGACAGTCACCCTTATTTATTAGCTAAAATTAAACTAAATAACTAAAACTGGAAACCAAATGCTCAAAACTTGAGCTTATTTATGTACAATTTCCTACCTATGTGCATGACTGATCTCCTTCACGTGAAGTCAATCTTCCAATGGTACCAGGTTAGCATTTGAGTGTTTGATATAGAACCATTCTACCAGTGAATTTTGAAAATACCATTCATCCTGAACGGAAAATAAACTATGCATAAGGGCAGCTCACAACAAAAATTAGGAATATTTCCACAAAATGGTATGTGTGGGCTATTAATAAATTTCTACATGTAATCTTCCACAGGATCTTCAAAAGTATAAGAAAAAATATGGTCTTGATCAGCTCCAAAAAAGAAAGTCTCTATGCATGAAGGTTCTTGCTTGAATAAACCTTCTATTGGGATAATATGAACAACATCTTTAAGAAAATGATCTATGTCACTTTTATGTCTCCACTTTTCATCTCTGAGCTTTGATTGAAGATAATTTGTAATGATGATCTCAGGAAGAAAAAGAAATTTTTTCACATCACTATATGACATATGGCCAACTTCAAATAGATTGTTTACTTCTGATCCATGGGAATCATTGTTTTCTTCAATGCGATGATATACAATCTCTTTATCAGCTTTCTTTTTACATAAGATAGCCTCTTTTTCTATGATAAATGGCTCAACATATTGCTATCCAACATTTCTCACTTGCTGGTTTTCTTCTCTATGTCCAACACCAAACTGATGAACTTGAATAACTTCATCCTATTCCTCATCTAAAGCGTTTTTGTTATAAATAGGAGAACCATCAAATTTAACAAAATAAGATCTCTGGGGATTTATTTGCAACTTAATTATTTCTCCCTCTTCTCAACTGTTGGGAATAAATTCTTGACGCATGTTTGAACTTTTCTCCATTTGAATGCTCCCTTGATTTGCCTGGAACATGTTCAACCAATTCTCTGCTTATGAGGTTATTGAAGCAAAGTCTTTTAAAAGCTTTTCTGCATCATTTTGAGAAAATAATAGTTCATTGTTTTTAGAGACTTGCTCATAATTAATTTGGCTATAACCTCTATGAATGGTTGATATATTATCAACATGATCATTAGCTTCTTCAGCATGATTATCATGAGCTTTTAGAGTTTCTTTAGAACCATAATATTAACAACAACCTTCAAAAAGAAACTTGTGTCCATAAGAAGTTCTACAAAAAGAATTGAACACTGAATGGAAATATTTCAAACATGAAATTCTTGAACGAGGCAGAGACCTGTACCAAGCCCTAGCTTCTTAGTGTAGAGAAAACATAAACAACTTCATCTTCACATCTTCATGAATGATGCTCTGCTACTCCATGCATTCATGAAACTCTTGGAGGTGCTGAACTAGATCTTCATATTCATTTCCACTGAATCTTGCAAGATACTCATTCCACTCATGAAATCTAGGCATATGATGAGGATAACTAGTGATCCCAGTAAAATCTAGTGGGCTAAATTTATTGGCTAAGAATGCAGGGATGGCCATTAAATCCCAGAAAATAAAACTCCAAAGTGAATATGATAGGTGTGAATGTACAACCAACTGCTAAAACTTGACACCCTCAAGAATCAGCTTCAAACTTAATAAACACAGGGAAAAGTGTTCTTATTCAATTGTTTTGAAGGCTATGGTTCTTGTTATTGTGGAGTCACCTTTTGGAACTAGAATTATTGCTTTTATTCAAAACAACCAAATATTTCCTCCTCACTGAACAACCAGAGGAAAATATTGAAAACCTAGGGAAAAGTGTTCTTGCCTTCTTTCCCAGGCAACGGTGCCAATTAATGTTGTACCTTAAGAAACTAATTTCCTAGCTGTGTAGAAATTATGCTTAAGACATTAATGATTATAATGATTGTCACTTATTTGTCACTTGTTTTTCACTTAATTATATGTTGTGTTCTCAAATGAAGGACCTGGGAAATCTGGTTCTTAACCCTCAATACTTAGGTGACAAGAAAATATCAGAATATCATTTGATTGTTGAATATAAATGATGAATGAAGAAAGCATAAATAAGTCATAGACAATATGCTGTTTCACACAAGATCTACTATCTGTGACACTTAGAGAAGTTATAGATAATATGTTGTCTCACACAGAAAGTACTATCTGTAACTTAAGAGAATTGAAGAGGTGGGAACATCAAGTATAGGAGAGCTCTTTTAAGTGATTTTAACTTTATTTATACAAGAAAATAAAGACATGTAGCTTCATTACCATACTTGAAGGAAGGAAACATAAGATGACACATAACATAGAAGACACAAAATCATACCCAAAAATGTATGGAAAAGTTCTGATTCTTTCATTAATCGACAGTTGTATCAGAAATTTAGTAGCCTAGTGTCCAAGTTCTCCAAAGTTCGAACCCATTCTCTATAAATTTTCCTCTGTTTATACATTATAAGGTAGTTGGTGATCACCAAATTGTCAAACTACTTAACTATTTTCCTAACTATCTAGAGTAAAAATTATTACAGAACATTACACAGAGGGTAAAAGACACCTCATTCTAAAGGAACATAGAATAACAGGAAGTAACAAAAGTTAGAAAATGATGATGACTGTTAGCTTCTCGGCTCTGTTGTTTGGCTGCTGATGAAGTCTCTCTGGAGATGCTTTAATAATGATTAAATTGTTTTAATCATAACAAGCTATATTTGACAAAACCCTGTGCGTGGACCTAGGCCCACATATGTATCGGGAGTGTTTTGATTGGCCAAAACACAAGGAAGCCCGACAAATCACCTTTCTTAAGAGTTTAAGTCATTCACCTCTAATTTTGATTATTTTTCTTAAACAATGGAATTGGATAATTTAGACGGAACATTAGTTTACGACGGAACTAAAAAGAATTAACAATCTGATCCATAAATATGTCAAGTCCGCTTTAATTGTACATGAACCTTCTGATCACTCATTCAATCAACGGTTCGATCCTTCGGAACTCATGAGACTTTAAATTTGTTTGAATTAAGCCTTATCGAGTCCACCTTTTCAACGCTCCGTTGACTCCCATATGGACCCGATGGGAAACATAAACCACCAATTAATAATCTATCGGGTCCAATTTTAGCGATAAAATCCAATTATTTTTCCACCTGATATCCGTCGGATCCCGTCTCTTTAGATGGACGGCTGAGATTGGCTTGGACTTTAGCAAATTTAAACTGTGTTTGATATGCCATCGCGTCCGAGTAGTTACCCGCCCAATTGTATTCGGATCTGTCACCTCTTGATCGGACGACCCAGATCTTCTCGCAGGTACACTGTTGCATTGGATCTCCGAAACAAACCCATTCTAGTTAACTTGCGTGATTATTGTTGGATCTGTGGCTTGTTGATCAAATGGCCTAGATCTTCTCGTGGGTTTACATTCAATAGTCATCCTGTCAATCAAATAAAATAAGATATTTAGGTTATTTCTTTTAAACTTTACGGGGGTAAAGAATATAAGGGAGCTTCATTGAGGTTCAACCTCCGTAGTGATTTTAGGCCACACATTGTGGTCAACCATGCTCACGTCACAGTCAACTACGGGCGTTGAGCCTTAATTAACCTTCGTGGTTATTGTTTCCCCACAGCACACCTCATCGTTCTCATTAAGCCATCACTTGATCGTGCCTCTTGAACCTGCACAACCTTTAGCCAATGGTTTGATTTTCATTTCTTTTGATTTTTCTTTCATTTTGTGATAAAATTGAAAATAAGGCTTAAATCACAATGGAAGCTACAACAAAATCTATGAACTATGGCTACACCAATCTGCCTCCAAATAGTCCTTTCACTACTCCAAGGATCATTGTACATGAGGTTTTCAACTTCTACCCACTAGTTGTCCCTTTCTCCTCAAATACACTAACTCATAGGGTCTTCACTACTACTCTCTCATCAACCATATTCCAACTCACATTTGCAGAACTAGGGCTTCATCAAAAAAAGCTCTTAACACTAATTTGGCTCACCCCAAATCACTGAACTACGACTTGATCAAACTTCCCACTAAAAACCATTTTTCTCCAGCAAAGGATTGGACTTAAGGCATTCAAACAAGCAACCTTGTAAGTAGAGATATGCACCAACATTGTACTAGGGTTACTCCAAACTGTTATTCAAAACTCCATGAACAAACCTCTTTCTTCCTTCACCAAGTCAACCCTTCTCACTGTCCATTCTTCTCAACATTCTATCCATAATAAAGAGTTTCTTCTTGACCATATGATACAAATCAAAGCATGGTTCCTAGGGTTTTTGTGTTCCTAAAATAGTGGAAATAATTCATTTCTTAGGGTCTCAACCCTCTTCAATAATCTCTTATTTCGACTGCATTCACACAAGAATATTGGACTTGCATCATAGGAAGAAGCCTTAAAAGGGCATATTAAACTACTGTCAATAATCCTTATTGAAAACCCTATCCACACCATCTATCCCAACACTTCCCCTCCTAAAAGATGCAACCACTAGGCCTCCTTACAAACTTTGTTCTGTGGGAAAACCTCATTCCTTTACACAGTTCATAATGATCATTATTTATGTACCTTACCTCATGAAACTTCGACCATCATACCCTCACTACATCTAAAGATTCTACTACTAAATTCTCAAGATTCAATTGCGTTAAAATTGATAGAAGTCATAAAATGGTCCCAAAAATTGGGCAAGAAGAATAACAAAGTAATGGATTTATCTCCTTCTTCAAATTTGACCTCCATATTAGTAAACTAGAAAAATAAGGGTATTAAATACATTTAGGTGAGTTGTAATTTTAGTGCGCTCCTTCATGCAGAGGCTATACATCTGCCTCTTCAAGTAAATTATATTTGTTAGAGACTTGGTCATGTGTAAAGTCTCCAATTTACCCTTCTACAAGAGAATATCATCTGTTAAGCACAACTTGATGATAAAGATCAAGCATACAAGTCCTTCCATTCTGAATATAGCATGCTAACAAGTTTCTTTCTTACCCAATCTAATTCTTTGTGCAACCCTTATTGCAACAACAAATCCTGTACCTTTGGTGAATTTCTCCACCTTAAACTTGGAATGAGTTATTTTTTTCATTTTCGTTCTTAACAAACTTCCTTAAACAATTAATTGAGTTCTTTGGAAGTTTTGATATGAATACTTCAAATAGTTTTTTGGTTTTTTGTTTTTAAATGATATCCAATTTCCCTGTTTTCAAATCTTTTTAAATGTTTTTTCGATTCTACTAGCAAACCTACTTTCTTCTTCAAGAAATCTAGAACTTCAATTTTTCTTCAGAAAAATTTTCTTTCAAAAACTCATTTTGAAATATTCACATATTTAAAGATTTGATCGACTGTTAGGGTTTATTTTATAAAAAAAAATATTCTGTAGCTAGAGTTTGATTGTTACCCAAAAAAATTTGTGGCTCGTGGCAGGTCTTGATTCAACACGTTCTGAAGAAAATATACCCCCGACAATTCCCGATTTAACATGATATGAAGAATTGTGGCCAAATTTAGCACTTTCGCTAATCTCTTCATGCTAAAATCCTTTTGCATTCTTCTGTTCTCTCCATTTGTTTTGTTCCTTTTACTCAGGTTCATGGAAAAAAAGCCTTTTCATTGAAGTGGAAAGAGGCAGCTTTAGTAGACCCCCAAAAGAAATGGTGGATCTATTGTAGGAAAAGGCGGCTATGGCGACTCCACGTCTTTGCTGGTAGTTCCCACCTCTTTCTCTTGTTGTATCAACTTCAATCTTCACAACTCTGTCTCTAAATGGCAGTTCTTGCCTCACGACTTGCTTTGCAGTGTTACAATATTTATCTAATGACCCTTGAAATTATTGGCTCTAATACCATTTGCACAGGGGCTTCACTCAATGAACCTCTGACACGTCACGTGGATTCGTGGCATACTAAACAATACCACTAATTTGACTACATATTGGAAAATACCTCTAAAAATTACAATCTTTAACCCCCTAACAATACAAACCCAATACACCTTTCCAATTTAAAAAGCCCCTACTTTCACTAAATACTGTAGATATCCATTTTTTCGTTAACATTTTTTATACCCCTTTATATTTTTTCATTAACTTTGAGCTCCATTTTTTATACTCACCAATATAAAAACTCTTTACCCCATACATATCCTCCAATATATTATGTCATTTTTTCCTCAATATATATCCCCCAATATGGACTCACGTTTCCATGACGCCCCATGACCATGACCATTTGTCGGTATTTTAGCCTATAAAATTTTAATTGATAAGAAAAAGAATTTACAAAAAAAAATAGAAAAAAGTTTTACAAAATAAGCACATAATTTATGTGATAAAACCTTCACATTGTGTGAAAGAAACCTCCACTACGCAAGAGATTGGAATGCCTTATTATTCAAGATGAACCATAAGTCTTCAGCAGTATAATAAGACTCTATAAGAACAACATTTAAGTACAAGACACCCTTACAAAAACCTACCTCTGAACGGTTAAACTAAGGTAAATTACATTTAGAAAATCTTTTTATACTTGTCACTATTATAGTATTAATCATAGCAGAGATTCCATTGTTGAATAAGATAGTGGCACTTACTTCTGGTTGTATGGTACACTATAACAAACAATGGTGGGGACATCGCACAAATATAAGGGAGAGCTTGAAATCGGGAGAGGCAGTCACTAGTTTTAAGGAAAATGAAGAATTCTCCTTCGGTAATTGAACCACACAGCAAGACCCAGTTTTCATTATATCATATAGACTCTTGGCTCGATATATTTTATTGTCCCAACGATAAAATGGCGGTTTTAAAATTCGAAGCAATAACTGTGTGTATTGATATGAAATAACGTAGGTAGGACAGTTTGATCTAAGTCAGAGTCAAAATCTGTCGGGTTTGAGCTCTTAAAACAACTAAAAATTGGATCTGTTGCAAGTAAAGTCCAGGGTTAACATACTTTTATGATGTGTTATACTTTTATGTTCGCCATTAATGGATGACGTTCCCTACTTACACGTGGAGATTTGTGCTAAAATAACTGTAATGTCAGGTCTGATTGTTTCTTTGTTCATGTAAATTTACTTGTCCCCATCGAGATAATTAAGAAAGCCAATGTACCCAATTATATTAGTGATCGATGATAATAATATATCATATGTATGTGGGGATTTGTGTTAAAATCACTGTAGGAGAAGAGCTATATACTAACTATTTTTTGATTCTCGTGAATATATATATATATATGAAAAGATGAATACTTCTCGTAAATCAATACGATTGAAAAAGTCATTGAAAAAGTCGTATCCCATTATATTAATATTGATGATTATTGAAAATGCATATATATTACATATTCCTTCGAAACCTGAGAATTTAAATATTACATATTCCATTGAAACAGAGAATTTAAGCACACGATGCATTCAATTGGTTTTTTATATCGTTCACGTAGTTGAAAGGTTAATTAAAATCATAATTGTTATATGGCATCAAAATAAATAAAACGGTTGATTGATTTGTCGTTGGCAATTTTGATGCATAAAGCTTATGCTAATTCCTAAAAATGAATATTTTATAGCAATTATTGATGGCGTGAGAGACTTGTGAGTCATGCATCACCGGTTTCTTGAAGTGATCATAGACATGAAAAATATCATATAGAATATCTATGATCGCAACTCAGCTGTTAAAACCCAGTCATGTGTATTTCCCTTAGCTTAGTTTGTTCCTTGCTTCATTTCTCTCCCCCACTTAGGTTTACTTAGGTTTTCGGTTTTAAAGGTCTGCATCTTTTTTGGTTTAAATTTAGAATATAGATAATTTTGATCTGCTTTGTCTTTGTCACTAGAGAGATTAAAAGAAAAATAAAAGCCTATCTAATTAAACCACCCAGAAAAAAGTAAAATAATAGTTCATGATGATAGAGATGAATCGGACGAAACCATCTCTATTGATGCATTGTCAATTTAGGAAATTGCCTGAGATAGAAAATATGCTCGTATGAGGTGGAAGATTACATTGATCTTTGATTTGTTTAATGGGCCAAGGCTTTGCCTAGAGGCTCATTTTACAGTCTAGTAGACTGTTCCTCTTTCATCAAAGTTGAAATGATTAATTATTAATTTATTTTGTCTGGTTGGGATAGGCCAATCAAAGTTGAAATGACCAATGACCAATTTATTTTGTCTGTTTGGGGTGCACCAGGCTGGTTGAGTTGAGAGGGTTATTCTACAGCTAGTATGATGTGTAGGTGTTCGTTCATCATTGAGCAGAGAGACTGCGCTGTCTTTCCATCATTAAAGTTGAAATTTTGCTCATGTCGGACAAAATAACTTTTTTTTAAAATCTAAAAATTAAATAAATATACAAAACATTTAAATAATTTCTACTCAAACAAATTTGTATGTGAAGAAATTAGATCCTTTTCGGCTTATGCTAAATCAGTATTTAAGATAGATCTATCTTGATATATACTTGCAACTCAGGAACGGTAACGAGACTTTCTTCATTTTTACTAAATATCAATTTGAAAAATCTCTTTTCATTATTATTAAGTAACATAACCTATTTGTCAACCCACTTAAATAATTACATATTCTAGAATATTTTAGAAATTTGAAAGACCTGATTAAATATGTAATTTAAACATAGTCCATCCATCATATTACTTTCCATTCCATACCAAAAACATAAACATATTTATCCTTTTACATGCAACAAACCTTTTTAATATATTTTTATTTAAAATTTGGCTCATTTTAATTCTCAATCATAAAAAGACATGCAAAGTTCTTTTTCCCCTTTCCTTGGAATGAAATATATTTGCATCACAGTCATTTTTAAAATATTAAAGAAACATAAACAAGTTTTTATCTGAAGAGCCTTAACCTATGTCTAAGTCCAATGTAAACCATTGTTGTGCATAAATAAAATATCCACGTCGCTTTTAAATAAAAACAATGAGGTAATTTCATGCAAGACTGAATATTGTGCGAGGCGATCATGGACGACTAGGGTTTGAGTCAGACCTGCAAACGGCAAACCTGCATAGACCACAGTATTCTGTCATAGCTCAACAGTAACAAGACAAACACAACATGACAAAGGATCAGTACGTAAGCAATGGAACCCCCCAGGGGAAGGATATGGCGCCTCCCCCCAATGTCGCTGAAAACACTCCAATGCACACATAAGATGTCAGGAAGGAACACCAAGAAGATGCCGGAACAGAGCCCAAAACTTTGCCTGACAATACGAACAAGAATGAAGCTCCCAAGGCGACGTCGGCAACTTGTAAGCCTGTAGCAGCTGAAAGACCTAAGATTGAGCTCCCAAGCCACCGGATCAACACTCAAATCCAGTACATGAAGGATCATGCGTTGATTGGAAAGTTTATAGGCTTTTGGCCCACTGAGAAAGCTTTGCATGGCTAGATAGCAGCCAAGTGGAAACCAAAAGGGCACATTACCTTGAAATTGGGGCCTAAAGGCTTCTTTACAGCTATTTTCAACTGTATACAAGATCGACACAGAGTCCTTGATGGAGGACCTTACTTTTTCAATGCAGCAAGTTTATATCTGCGATATTGGATTAAAAGATTCAATCTGGAGAAAGAGGATTTAAGTTGGGCACTAGTGTGGATTCACCTTTATTACCTCCCTTTGGAGTACTGGAATGAAGACTCATTGCAAGATATCGGGAACGGTTTAGGGGAATTCATTAAAATCGCAAAGGAGATGAAACTCAGGTGATATACCTCCTATGCTCGAATATGTGTCTATATGCATCTTATCAAAGCTCTCCCGGATGCGGTAAGTCTATATCATGATGATTTTGAATGGATACAATCAATAGATTATGAGCATGTTCCATTCCGATGGAGGAAATGCCATGCCCTTGGCCATCTTTTTTGAGACTACCCTTCAAATCTGAAAATCTCGATCCCCTCCAATTCAGACAAATCTGACTTGGATGGGCTTACCAAAGTCACCAACCATAAAAAGAATCACAAAAAACCCTCTTCAAGCCTTAAAAAGCCTGTAGCCAATACCTTTATGCCATCCACAAGCAATAGCTTTGAGACCTTGAATCAATCGGAACTAAATAACTATGAAATCCCTGACCATTTGGAGGAAATCCCTAAGATGGCTCCTCATTCCACCCCCTCGAGCTCTAAGATTTCCAAAAAGTCTGTACAATATACAGATCTTAACTTTGCCTTTCCTAGTCATTCCCCAAAATGGAATATTCAGGGTATGGAGGTTGACAACTTGCAACAGGAACCCATGAATGTAGTGGAAATAACAACGGCACGAAGTGAGGCCTAGCACATGGAAGAGGAGTCGGAGAGCTTCAATATTGGAGATCTAGATATACTGGGATTGGAGCAAGCTTGCAAGAAAAAAGAATACAACAAAATCCCAGAGAGGTAACTGGAAAGCTTAGAAGTCATATTCTCTAGAGCACAACAATAAATATCTTTAGGCATCCAACTTGGGAGTCAATGGGATCGTAAAAATATTTCTAAATATAATAAAAAAAAGAGGTAGGAAAACCAATCTACAAAGAACCATCCACATTGGGGCAATGCTGGTGGAATTGGGAAGATATTCCAAGCTTACAAAGTATTACAATCCCCTACCTAACAGTGCATCATGAAGCTCATATCATGGAACATCAGAGGGCTCAACAGCCCCAGGAAATATAGACTGATAAAAAACATGATTCAACAGGAGAAACCCCAAATCTTATTTATGCAAGAAACCAAATGTAATTCTACAACACTGGACCAGAAAATTGCAAAAGCGTGGCCAAGAAGCTTACCGGTAGCGGTGGATGCCTCAAGTGCATCAGGAGGACTAGCAATAGTCTGGGATGAATGAGCTATCACACTTGATAATATTCATGCAAGTAAGCATTTTATTCAAGCAACCTTCCATATTACAGGGACAAATGTACATGGTCACCTAACCAATGTCTACTTCCCCCAGGAAGCAATGAATAAGATAGACATACTGAATACTTTAGCTTTGATCAACTCTGAAAGAACACATCCAATATGGATCACAGGAGCAGATTTTAATATCATAACAAGCCTGGAAGAAAAAAGAGGATGCAGGGCCAAACTAGACAATGAAAGCATTCACTTCAAAAACTTCGTCCAAGATAACTGGCTCATAGATATGATATCCCACGATGGAATATACACATTGAATAACAAATAAGTAGGTGCACATCAAATTGCCTCATGACTGGAAAGGTACCCGCTGTCAGACAATGCAATCCATCTAGGTGGGGTGATCTAAAATGGAATTTACTTGTTTAAGGGTGCAAGGTATCCATTTCCCATAATTTCAAATGTGAGCTATACACTCCAAGTGACCTCTGAAAATGTGAAAACTTCTTATTTCTTATACAAAGATAGACTGTAAGGGCATTCACCGACATGTCACCTCTAAAGAGAGGATGAGTTCCAGACACTACCTGGCCCTCTACAGGCTCTGCCTAAGGAAATAACGAAGTAAACACTTAGAAATCATTAACATACACATTGAAATTTGATGTCTTGCTGAATAAAACAAATAAATTTCTGTAGCTGTATAGGTGATTATGTGTGTATGCAAGTTATGTATATTTGATGTTTAACACTTTATATCAGTTCGTTTTAGCATACCATCTTCAGCAAATAAAGATATCAAAATGGTGAAGCAGTTCACCCCTCCTGGGCTACATCTGCTGGACCAAGCCTCTCAAACTAGGCTCGTCCTCTTGTATTAAAAATTCTACAAAGGCTAATACAAGAATATGAGTGTCTCGAAAGAAAGATCTGACTGTAAATATAGAATTAGAAGATAGGAATTAGCTAAACATTCTCTTTCCCAAGCGCTAAACAGTGGAATTGTACCTTATACAGTACTTTCCCCAATTGGCCCCAGTGGCCCTTTAAACTTGCATGGAGAATTTCAAGGTGAAGATGACCTCAATTGGTTCTGAAACCTTTTCCATTAGACGCAAAAGGTCAAAAATAGTAGACATATGCTTTTGAATCACCAAAAATGGATGAACACAGCCCCCAAACAGCTCAAGCATTGAAATGGCCCCAGTGGCCCTGAAAGCTTCCCTGAAGCTAAACAGTGAGAAGAATACCCCAACAGGCAAAACGAGCTATAGAAATAGACTCAAAATATTGAAAACCTTTAGGAATGACCTTAATTCCACATTCACTAGCTACACAATTCCCAAAGTAGCTCCCAAACTGATTTGGCCCTAGTGGCTCTTGGAACTTCCACGAAGCAAAAACACTTGCAAACGACCTCAAATTGCTATGAAACCTATGCCAATGGCTTCAAAAGGTCTAAGAGACCCAAAATAAAAATAAAATCGTGCAAAAAGGACTTTCCTAGCCAAATTTATGGCTCATTGAATATTTCCTCCAGTTTGGCCTAGAATCACTCCAGCTAATTGTAGTTAGAGTCCAGATAGGCCCGCCAATTTTGGCGCTCTACCAATTCCACCACTAACTGACCGCTGGTTATCCGTTTGTCATAACTGTGCATGTGAACGAGATTTCGGGCTCGGCGGTTCTGCATAGGATTGCATGCCCACCTTTAAGAACTAGTAGTTAAACTTATGTGTTAGCCCCCGACTTACAGGAATGTGACCACGTTTCAAAGGGCGTTGACCATTATAACAAAGTTGTGCAGTTTATGGAAGGAGCCCACAGTTCTGAGGGTAAGGGCATATGGAATGAGGGTTGGCCCCCTTCATTTCCTGCCCAAATAGAAGCTCAAACTCTTTGTTCATGTGATTCCGCGCACATTTCAAATGTGGCCATTGTGGCGCATTGGTAAGGCGCTGCATTCTCCCATGGGGGTCGTGGGTTCAAACCATGCGCCCCCCACAATTTTGATATATGCCATGATCCATGCTAATGTCATCAGGCCACGTGGCTGCCTCCAGGCCTGCCACGTGGCAACCTGCCATTCATTTTTCAAAACAAAGTATTCTAAAGAATATTCTATGGAATATTTTATTTTAAATTTTTTTGAAAAAATTCAAAATTTCAATGTTATTGGGCAATTCTTCTTTTTGGCATAACTTTCTCATACGGCGACCGTTTTTCGAACCGTTCATGATGCCGGAATTAGGAAGACGAGCTCTATCTATTCGTTCAGGTTCAAACCAGTTTTGAGAACTTTCATTTTTGTCCATTTTATAACACTTGGGTTTGAGCTCCTGATCATGGGGATTTCACAGTGTTGATCTTACCTATCTCAGAATCAGATCGTTGGCCTATTGCACTTCAATGGAAAAGGCTGGGTAACACCACTTGAATGCCTTTCCTCTTTGAGGCTTTCTGGATGACGCACCAAGATTTTAACAATCTGATTAATGCGGTTTGGAAAAGTTTCAAACCCCCGGATGGTACAAAAATGTATCAATTCTAGCAAAAACTCAAAAAACTCAAGAACAACATTAAACAATGGAATCAGAATGCCTCTGGAAACATCTTCCAAAAGCACAAAGAGTTCTAGATCAAGAAATGAAAAAACTACAATAGAGGATCATCATGGAAGGAAGATATGAAGTAAACTCAAAGATGGAAAAACACCTAAAAACACAACTATCGGAAAGAGAAAAGCAAGAAGAAATAATTTGGAAACAAAATTCAAGAATCATATGGCTTAAAGAGGGTGAAAGAAACACAAATTTCTTCCATCACACTATTATCCAAAGAAGAATTCATAACAACATCACCTATATCTAGAATCCACAGGGAGATTGGCTGGAAAAACATGAGGATATAGAATTTCAAGTAGGTACACCAAGAACCTCAGATAGATAGACTGTAGGCTATTGAGAAAATTACTAAGAATGTCCCAAATATCATAACAGAGGAATACAGTCAGCTCCTCCTTAGGCCAATATCTTTACAGGAAGTGGAGAACGCCATGCGACAACTCAAAGAAGGAAAAGCACTTGGCCCTGATGGATTCACATCCAATTTCTTCCACATCTTCTAGGATCTCATCAAAGAAGAGGTTTGGCAAGTCGTTGAGGAATCCACAACTAATATATGGATGCTTCCCTCTCTAAACGCAACCTTTATAGCTCTCATCCCCAAGGAAGATCATTCTCAGATTCCAGACAAATTCCTGCCTATTGCTCTATGTAATGTCATATACAAAATCATCTCCAAAGTTATTGCTTCCAGGCTAAACCTCTGCTTCCTTTACTCATATCACTCAAGCAATTAGGCTATGTTGAAGGACGGCAAATCACGGATGGCGTCATTCTCACTCACGAGATTATACACTCTTTAAAGCAATCCAAAAAAGCAGGTATGCTACTAAAAATCGACCTCTCAAAAGCTTTTGATAGTTTAAGCTGGAAGTATATTAACAAAATGTTGATATACTTTGGCTTCTCCCCCCCATAGGTAAGATGGGTCATGAATCTTATATCATCTTCCTTCTTTTCCATTTTGATCAATGGGATCCCTTCCACCCCCTTTCACCCCTCCAGAGGTATCCGACAAGGAGATCCCCTCTCCCATTTTCTGTTCATCATAATGGCGGAAGGACTGGGAAGATGCATCAAGGAAGCTCTTCAATCCCAGCATCTAAGAGGACTTTCTTTCCCCAACACCCCTACCTTCACACACCAACAATTCTTGGATGATAACATGTTATTTGGCCATTCATCAGTCCAGGAAGCCCTCAAATTAAAAACCATTTTGTCTGAATTTTTGGATGCCTCTGGAGTTTGCATTAACAAGACCAAATCCTAGATCTTTTTCTTTCATACCCCTACTATAACCCAAGCCTCAATTGCTTGGATCCTAGGTTTGACAATAGCTGCTTTTCCCTCCAAATACCTAGGCACTCCCATGATGGACTCTGCTTTAAAGCACTCATCTTGGCAATTGCTCTTGGAAAAATTGGAAGCCTGTCTCTCTTGGACTTACCGAGCTCTAAACATGGCAAGCCATCTAGTCTTAATCAAAGCCATGCTGCAATCCATGCCGCTTTACCTTTTTTCAGTTCTGGCAATGGCAAAATGGGTTCTCAAAGAAATTAAAAATCTTCAAATGGCCTTTTTGTGGGGAAGCATAGGCCAAAAGATAAAATGGGCTTTGGTAAAATGGGATATAGTGTGCCTCCTGAAAATCTCCAGAGGTACTGAGCTTTGTGATCCTCAACATAGTAATGCGGTCATGGGAGCTTGCCTCTAGTGGAAATGGATCTTAGAACCGCATACTCCCTGGGCTATCCTTTGGACAACAAAATATGCCAATAATCGACCAGTAGATGACTTAATCAGACTCACAGAAGTTGGCTCAGGCTCTCTCATCTGGAATGCAACTAAATAGCACAAGGATTTAATTCAATAGCACAGCTTCTGGGAAATTAGGAATGGTAATAATGCGTGGTTCTAGGAAGATTCTTAGAAGAAAAGACCCAAGTTGAAGGACCAGATCAAACCCCAACAACTACAGGACTTGGAAGGGAAACTAATGGCAAAGGTAAATCAATACTGGAAGCCTACCCACGCATAAGGATACAGGAAATGGATGAACTCGGACCACATCATCAGGCTAGGCACACAACTCATCAAGGACAATCTGGAAACAGAGCTTTCAAATAGGAAAATTTGCTACTCTGATAAGAGGGATAAAATCAGATGGGGTTATGAGGTGAAAGGAACCTTCACTACACAAGAGGCTTACAATTTAACTATAAGGAATCAAATAGTCAAAGACCCATTATGGAACAAAGTATGGGCTCCCACCATTTGGCCAAAAGTTTCCACTTTCCTCTGGCTGCTGGGCCAAAATAAAATTCTCACTTGGGACAACCTATGGAAAAGAAGCTTTCATGGGCCTTCTATGTGTCCCAACTACAAATAGGTGGAAGAAACCATTGAGCACCTAATAAATTCCTGCCCATTGGAAAATAAACTATGGGAAAAAGTTAGCTTCAGATGCCAAAAATATGGACAAGTTAAGGAGGATATCCCCAACACTATACGCACTTGGGCAAATAGTCCTTACAAAAGAAAACTGTTAAATTCTTTATGGAAAATTATCCTAGGTCTCCTCATGTGGACTATTTGGAAAGAAAGGAATTGATGCATCTTCAAGGACCAATCCTCCCCTTTAGAAGTCCTATGGAATAATATGTGTCAAAACCTTCGAGAAACCTTGATGCTTCAAACATGATCCGAAGAATATTTTCCCACCATTCCACAGGAACAGAATATATGGGAAAATTGGAACCTTCAGTGGAACCATATGCAAGCAAATAAGGGTAAAACTTCCTCACAAGGAAAGATAGCAGACAGATGGACTCCTCCACCCCAAAATATGATACAACTTAACTTCGACGGAGCATCTAAAGGTAATCCAGGCAAAGCAGGATATGGAAGAGTCTTTAGGGATCACAAGGGCATTCCTCTTCTAACCTACTTAGGCTCAATTGGTTGGGATACGAATAATTCGACGTAATTAGAAGGGATATGGCAGGGGCTTCTCCTTGCACAACTCCATGATTTCTTCCCACTTATAATTGAAGGGTATTCTCAAATGCTCATTAACATGGTTAATCAGATCCTATAGGGGATGCCTTCATACAAGGTTGGAAGCAGCTGGAGACTGGTAGATTGATTAGAGCTCATTGAACAACGACTCTAAACCCACAGAGCAGTAACGCTTAAACACATTCATCGGGATGGAAACAAAGTAGCAGATCTTCTAGCTAACATTGGAGTAGACAATGGAAGGACCTTTCATACTGACACACTTAATATTATGTCCACTACTCTTCAGTTACAGGAATACAATGAATTGGTCTAGATTGAAATGGTATAGGAAGAAGAAATGCACTTGGATGCCAGTGATTACCAAAGTCATTAAGATGATGAAATGGTCAGGTGGTGGAAGGGTTGGCCACATGCCCCCCTGCAACTTCCCCCATGCCAACCTGAATTGCATTCAAGGCACCTTGCAGGTGCCATTTAATGAATGCACAGCTGAGACAGAACCAAGTCACTCATAACTATGGAACCTGCAAATGTTTCTATAATTCCTCCCCCTTGTTTCATTGTGTTTGTCCTCTGCAGGTTGGAGAGCCATGTTTTCACACTGCAACAGGTAGACGATGCTGGTCGTTAAGTTGCATTGACCTAGGCAATGGATTCCATTATCCCCACACCAGTCTCTGCAACTTAGCTCAAGTCCACACTTCCTCTGTCCAATCTCTGTGCAGTTCCTCCATCATCCCCTCTACTATTATCCATGCATTCAACCCCACCATGGTCCACCATCGTATGCGAAGTAGGAGAGGTGGCACTCGAGGTGGGAGCACTCGCTCACCTGCAGCATCCAACGCTGACTTGGTCTCCCCTGCTTCCTCAGTTGACAACCCCAATCCACCTAGTCTCACTGGGCATTGCCCGGACACCTACAGTGAACGAGGAAGAGCATGGCTTCATGGCATGGGAAGAGGAGATGTGGTAGTTCACACTGCCAATTTCCCCCTACCTCTGCATCCATCTCCCCATACCACACAATTCCAATTTCGTAGCTCCTTGAATCACCCTGTAATCATAGCCACCGTTACAATCACTTTCACTGAAGAAACTGAACCGCCAGCTCCTCTGTTTGAGCACAATGATGAGCCGAACAGAGCAGACCCAAGCAATAGGAGCAGGTGCAACCCTAGTAAATAATGAGCAGATGAAGATAGAGCCACCCTACATGGTAAAGAGGTGGCTGGCAACCAGCAAGCTAAGGAAGGCAAGCTTGGTAACACACAGGCTTCAGGCAGTCATCATGGTGACATGTCAGGAACGTGTGTGGGTGCATGTAGCACTGAGGGAGTCCATTTAGCACATGGTCGTGGCACGTCGGACGAGGATGATGATTTGAACAAATATGTATGTCCGATTGTGGAAGAATCGACCCTGGACAACCTCTAAGACTAACAATTGGTAGCTAGGTGTCAAGTTTGCTAGGTGGATGTTTTGTCTTGTTGATTGGAAAATTATGGTTAAGTTTGTGTGTCTCCTGGTTAGGACTCTGCTATGTCTAAAACGTTTTTGTTCTTTTATGATCAAAGTTATAACCCCTACGTGGGCTATTTTTCTTCCTTGGACTGGTTCCCCTTTGTTGAGGCTCTTATGCTTTCTTGGACTGGTTTCCCTTCTATTGGGGAAGTCAACACTAGAAAGTCTTACTATGTGATGAATGATGCTCAGAACTTCTGAGGCCAGGCCTCATTGTAACTTCTTTTTCTATCATATTAATAGATTAAACTTACTTAGAAAAATCTAAAACAAAAACAATGTATAGAAATTATAAACATTCTTTTATTAATAAAGTGCTCATGCAATATAGACACATGTGGATTCTTCTTAGAAGAATATAAAACAAACACTACAATCACGAATCCTTGGTGATTTTACCCTAATTCCTGTCCCTAATGTGACGGTGCTTTTTCTAAATAAGGCTATTTTCGAGGAAATTTCTTTTTTATAGATTTAATGTGAAATGTCATTTTTATATTTATTAAATTAGTTAAATTTATACAATTAAAAAACATTAGCTTTAATTTTTTACTTACAATGGTTATTATATTATTATGCGGTAATTTTTTTTATTCAAATTTAGATTTTATGTGTAATATATGAAAAATAATTATTTTTTTAGATTAATTTAAAAATTTAATTAATAAGATTAAAAATGCTTAAGAATTATTTCATATTTTATTGGTTATTTTATTTGATATTATTTTTGTCTCCATTAATTATGATTATAGCTAATTATTTCACATATATAAATATAAAGGGAGCTCCCGATCGGGATGAAGAGTAGAGTAGGTAAGAACGACAAGAGTAATCATTACAAAGGGAGGGTAGCCGGATGTGACTCTAGGGAAGAGGCAACCCTTCCAACAAAAACAATGATTAATGGGACAACTCAAGCTTCAAGAAACCGCAGTGGAGGTGCTGGATTGCAGATGAGTAGCAGGAGTGGCGGCGGTAGTGGTAGAGCGAATAAGGCAATGAATAGCCATTATGTGAAGATAGCGGTAGGTAGAGGTAAGTTCATTCTAAACGTGGCGAAGGAGGAGCTGAACGAGCTACATCCAGGAGACAACAACAGGGAGATCAACATATTCGGGTATGTGAATTCTCTGAACTCTGTCCCCTTACTATATAGCTCAATAGACAGAATGGATATGTTTAGCCAATGTGAAGCCCGGGATGATGAAAAATATGATCGCCCCTCTATAATTCACAGAGAAGGTTATAAGGAATTGCATCGGGTGGGGAATCTGGATAAAAAGGGCAACTGTAGTAGTGAATACAGCTGGAGAAATTATGAGGAAAACCAAGAGAGGTACCCTCAAGAAGGAGAGGAGATGAATCCTGGTAAGAGAGACCCGAAAATTATGCCAATATCCCAGCATTTGGTCCGCATGACAGAGGGCATTATAGATCTTTTTTATCCGGAGAAGGGAGAGCAATGCTAGATTCAAAGAAATAAAGGGGATTGTAGCAGGATTAGAGGAATAACCAAAGCCAATCCTGCAAGTGAAGACGATGATGAGAATCTCAAAAAACTAACACTCGTGATTGATGAATGTCTACAGGTGAAGGCACAACAAGGGATGGTGAGTTCGGGCCAGGGAAGAGGTCGAGGAGGCCGGGGACGCCCAAGGTAGGGGAACCAGGATGGCAGGTCAGCAGAAGCAACTGACAGTCAGCGCAGAGGAAGAAGATGAACCGTGACAGCGATTCGGGAAGTGACTCATGCTTACCAGGAAGGCACAGATGAAGATATTCGATGCATCATCCAAAATATGGAATCCAACATTCTGGAGGAGGAGTCAGGTTCAGAGACAGAAGAATGGGCAGAAATGGTTACAGATCCTCGCAACACAAGGGGAAGGCTGACCCTGTGTTGGTATGATCCCAAGACCCCTTTTCCTCCCAAAAACATATCATTTATCCATTCATTTTCATCATATATCCCTTAGAATCCTTGAAAATTGATTATTAATGGTCTTATGGTTATTAAATTGCATAGAAATTGATTTAGGGGTTTTATGTGGAAGAATTAGAAGTTTTTGATGAAATGGTTACAGGAAGTACCCACATCCTGTAATGAGCTTATCGTTTGACATGTGGCGCAGCAGATGGGCTATAACGAAAGGCATGGACGAAAAGCAGAATGTCCAAGCATGGACAAACACCTATCTCCCAGCCGAATCGATCCTCCTATGTACGTGGTCAACTCAAGTCAAAGCATGGCACCTGGCAGACAAAAGCAGCAACATCAGCTCATTCTATTTTCATTTTAGTTTTTGTTCTTTTTGAAAACACTTAGCATGGAAACATTTTGAAAAGGCTTGATGTAATAAAAGCGGCAACAGCCGAATGTACATTCATTGTAGCAATGACATGGCTGTGGATATACATATGTAAATACAGTCCGGTTAATGGTTAATGTTTTTCTGTTGAATCGTTCTAGAACAGAGTTTTAAGTTTAATAGTAAGACCTATTCACAGTTACGACGTGTGTATCTCTTGCATTGATTTGGTAGCCAATCGATTATAGCCAGTGTACCCTTAGGACGCGGACGGGCCCTGCGTTCAATCGGTATACTGTCCATTTGTTTCATTTACATTTCAGTTATCATATGTTTGCACAGTGTTTATATTGGATTTCGATTTTAATAGATTTTATATGGTTTGCATAACAGTCACAGTTACATAGCCTTCAATTTCCGTAGCATATGGTTTGCACAACAGTTACATAGCTTTTGATTCCCATAGCTTTTGATTTCCATTGAATGTATATGGTGTGCGTTTATGAATGGTTTGCGTTCATGGTTATGTTGAACAGTCATCACTGAGATCTGGAAGTGAGTCCTGTAAGGGATTCGATCCCTGTGTGTCTTGTAAAAGCACTATCATAAACCTTGCTTTTATTTCACAATTCATTTATGATCTTTGCATAGTTTGATATAGTGTAAATATCATTGAATGCTGTGTGTCTATTGAACAAGGGTTTTCTGGGTAATGTCTTTGTAAGGAGATTAAAATCGTTGTTACAGTCATACACAGTGCTTAGGTTTTCATAGTCATACACAGCGTTTAGGTTCAGGGTTTAATTTGGTAAATGCATTTAATGTTAAGCATTGTAATCAAGTATATCAGTAGAGTGATCTGGGTGTTTGAATGATAGGCTACATATTCCAGTCTTCCGTAAAGAAGCTTTGTAACCTACATCATAATCACTTGGTCAGCGATCCTTTATGTCTATATATTTTAGACCACGCCTCTAAGCTTACGCACCTCGGTCGATATTAAATATAGAGTCTAGACTAGTACCCTAGCTGGAACACTACATTTTGGCGCCGTTGCCGGGGAGGCATACTTAAAGGATTCAAACAAAAAGAAAAAAAAAATTCAATACACAAAAATAAACAAAAACACAGTTAGAAATCATGTTCATTTATGCCTAGACTTAGAGACAATCAAGGGAGATTTGTAAAACCCCCCACCATCTAAAAACTAACCCATCATCATCAGGAGCAGACTCTCTAGGGAATATAACACCAGCTGAGGAGGATATCCAAACATTGGAAGAAAGATTTTATTCAGGACAGCAAATTACTCTTGCTGAGAGGGAAACTCTATTTGCACATAAATCACAGCAGAAGCCCTTTCCTAGATCTTCTACACAAGGGAAAAGTAGTACCATTACCAAGAAATCTTCCTTTCTCTCTTTTCCATCAAGTGACACTGACACGAAGAGACCAATTAGAATGGCTGAGGAAGGATCTGGATCAGTTCCCCACCAAGAGGAGGAGGAGTCAACTTTCAAGTTCCCTATACAAGAACCACATGAGGATGAGGAGATCAAAATGAAAAATATACCCCCATCCGTGCTACCCAATTTCTATTGGATGGCTTCAGAGGATCTGGACTCATTTTTATTCGAGTTTGAAATTGTATGTCGAACTTATGGCTATACAGATGATGCTCATAGGCTCAGATTGTTTCCAGCCACATTAAAGGCGGCAGCCTTGAAATGGTTTATGGGGCTAGGTGAGCATGCCATAGTAGATTGGGATGGCATGAGGAGAATATTTCTAAGGAAATATCAGCCTTATTGCAGATCCAAAGACTCTAAAGATGACATCTTTAGAATGAGTCAGCAGGAGGATGAAACCTTAGAAGAATATTTAGAACGGTTTGTCTATAACTTGCAAAAATCTAAACACCGAACAATGCCTCCTGATCTAGTCCGCACAATATTCTTGAAAGGTATCCGGGAAGAATACATGGATGATCTCAACTTAATGGGAAAAGGTGACATTTCTGCCTTACCCTTTGAAGAAATAGCTGAACTGTGTGAAAAATATTCAAGGAGTAAAGCCAAAATGGGAAAGAGAACCTTGTCATCTAGGGTCACAAAAACTGCCTCTGCTAGTGTCACCCGGGCTGAAATTGGTAATCTTTTAGAAGAGTTCAAAACAGATTTGTTGAGCACTCTAGGGAACCAAATTGATACCTTAAAAGCCAAAAAGAAACAGGAAGAAGAAGATAATATTATGGCTATTTTCTGCCCCAAATGCCGCAAGAAACATGCATTAAAAGACTGCCCTCTAGAGAATATCCAAGTTTGTGCTTTCTGTACTGAGCATCATGATATGTTTAACTGTCCTAAAGTTAAAATTTTGCAGAACTGTAACATGGCAGCCAGTACAGAGATGGAAAACGTGTATTACATGGGCGCAAAGCGACCATGGCAGCCAAGGCAAGCACCCCAAGGTATGTTTCCTAATCAAAATCTGCAATTTCCTATGAATGATCAGATGTATGCACAAAACTCATTGAATGTACCCATGCCATGGCAGCATGGAAACCAATCACAAAATCAATGGAGACCGTCTCAACAGTATTCCCAATCCTATCATCCATATCCTCAATCATACCCACCTTACTCACAGCCATATCAACAGTACCAACAGCCATATCTATCACATTCTCAAACATATCAACAACACACTCAACAAGTTGTTTATCAGCCCCAACTTTCTCAACAAACACTGCCTGCTCCTCCACTAATAAATGTGCCACAAATGCAATTTCCAACTAACCCACAACCTCCCAGACCCACTCAAATTCCTTCTCAAACCGTCCCAAATCCGAACAATAGAGCAGAGAGGCCAGCCTATAATGTAGAGGAAGGAACCTCATACTCCACACTGCCTTTGCAAAACATTAATCTTAGGTCTGGTAGGGTGCTCCAAAAGGATTCTCCAATAACAGATCAGCAAGAAGAAAACTCAGAAAAAGACAATGAAATGACAACTCAAACAAAACCAAGCAGTGATACCAAAGATAAACAGATGCAATCACTGCATCCACCTTTTCCAGACCGATTGGTCCAAGTAAAACCACCACTGCCTCCACCACAATTTGATGTCTTGGATGAACTTAAAAATGTATACATAAAAATCCCACTGCTGCAAGCTATAAAGGACATTCCTATCTATACCAAGGCCATCAAAGACATGTGTCTCAAGAAGCCTACTAGGAAAAGGATTGATCCTCAGACCAGTCATGTTTTAGGAAATTTAGCAGGCCTTATGACCAATACCATCTCCATGGAGAAGTATGTTGATCCTGGTATTCCCAAAGTGACCACCATCATTAACAACATACGGATTCCAAACACTTTGATAGATCTTGGAGCCGCAATCAATGTCATGACCCTTGAAACCATGAGAACACTCGAGCTCATGAATTTGCAACATACCACGATTGTTCTTGAACTAGCTGATAGGTCCAAAGTCATTCCTGAAGGGATTTTGGAAGATATCATTGTCTCACTGGACTCTTGTGAGTATCCAGTGGATTTCCTAGTCCTTCAACCCAAATCCAATTTAGGAGGACACCCTATCATCCTAGGTAGACCATGGTTAGCGACTACTGATGCATTTATCGGATGCCGATCAGGCAACATGATTATTTCCAGAGGGACCGAAAGAAAACAACTCACCCTCTATCCATCGGCACAATCACCAGCAGTAACACATAACTTGTGGCTTGATGATAAATTTAATGATAAAGAAGAAGTACAATCTGTTTTTAGCATTGACCAGATCTATGATTTCCATGAAGACAATAATGATTTGGTAGAATTATTTCTTTCTCAACCGGATGTATCTGAAAATTTGAGAAATGAACAATATAATGCTGCAGATGTACTTTTGGCTCAAAACTTTCAAGAAACATGCGCTATCCACTCTTTGCAATCTACATTTCACGACATCTTTCCAGTTCAATCCATCACCAATACATAGAGTCAAGTCATAGAGATCAGTCCAGGGAAAACTTTGAACATAGGCAACCACCTAGACTCATCTCAGCAAGAGAAATTGATTAGACTCTTGAAGAAGTACCAAAAGGCCTTTGCTTGGGATTACACTGACATGCATGGGATTCACCCCGACACATGCACTCACCACATCTACACAGATAGCACCATTAAACCAGTGAGGCAACCACAAAGAAGAATGAATCCCATGCTCCAAGACATTGTCAGAGAGGAATTGCAAAAACTTTTGAGAGTCAACTTTATATATCCTATTTCCGACAGTCAATGGGTATCCCCATTGGTTATCGTGCCCAAGAAAAATGGCAAGTGGCGCATCTGTGTTGATTACAGACAGCTGAACAAAGCAACGCTCAAAGACTACTTCCCACTGCCATTTATTGACCAAGTGTTAGACACCCTAGCTGGCAAATCATCATTTTCTTTTCTTGATGGTTTAAGTGGCTACAACCAGATCTGGATTGCCTCTGAAGACCAGGAAAAAACCACATTCACCTGTCCTTGGGGCACCTATGCCTACAATGTTTTTCCATTTGGACTTTGTAACGCTCCAGCTACATTTCAGCGAGCTGTGTTAGCTATTTTCGCTGATTTGATTCATGATTGTGTTGAAGTGTATATGGATGATTTTTCAATATATGGCAATTCATTTTATCATGCATTAGAAAATCTTGAGAGAGTTTTGAAAAGGTGTATTGAAGCTAACCTGTCCCTCAGCAACGAAAAGTGCTTCATGATGTTAAATGAAGGGATAGTGTTGGGACATTATATCTCTTTTCAAGGCATCCAGGTTGACCCAGCCAAGATCCAAATTATTGCCGATTTGCCTATTCCATAGAATCAGAGAGAGGTAAGAAGTTTTCTTGGGTATGCTAGCTATTACCGCAGATTCATTGAACATTTTAGCAAGATAGCCTCACCTTTGTTTAAACTTCTAACCAAAGATGTACTTTTCAACTGGACTGAGAACTATCAACATGCATTCGAACAACTCAAAAAGAAACTATCTACCGCACCAGTCTTGAGAGGGCCTAATTGGAGTTTACCATTTCATATTTTTACCGATGCATCTGACACTGCAGTATGTGCATCATTAGGCCAAAAAGAGGAATCTTGTACTTATGCAATTTATTTCATTAGTAAAAATCTAACACCTGCAAAGTTAAACTATACAGTTACAGAAAAGGAAACACTTGCCATCATTTATGCTGTGAATAAATTCCGACATTACATAACTAGTTATGAAGTCTTTGTACATACTGATCATTTTGCCATTAGACATCTCATGAATAAACCAATAACTAGTGGCAGAGTTACCAGATGGTTACTATTGTTACAGGAATTTAACATCACAGTGTTAGATAGACCAGGCAAAGAGAACCAGGTGGCAGATTTTCTCTCTAGACTGCAAAATCCAGGTGAGGTTGTTCCAGTTGAAGATTCTTTTCCGGATGAGCACTTATTTGCAATTTCCATAGTAACTCCTTGGTATGCTGATTTGGCTAATTACTTGTCTACAGGAAGGACACCTCCACATTTCACTGCAAAGGAAAGGAAAAGACTGATCAAACAAAGTGCTAGATATTCATGGCTTAATGGCGATTTATTTTACACTGGTTTTGATATGATCATTAGGATATGTGTAAGAAATGATGAGGTAATTGACATTTTAAAATCTTGCCATGATGAACCGTGTGGTGGGCATTTTGCAGCGAAGCGGACAGCCTTCAAAGTTCTTACTCTTGGATACTACTGGCCATCCATTTTCAAGGATGCCAAGAAGTATGTAAAGAGTTGTGACAGCTGCCAAAGAATGGGCAGACCAACAGCTACCGATGAGATGCCCCTTCAGCCCCAAGTTCACTTAGAACCATTTGATAAGTGGGCTCTGGACTTTATAGGACCTATTAACCCAGCCTCCAATGGTAAGAAGTACATCTTAGTATGTACTGATTACGTCACAAAGTGGGCAGAAGCAAAAGCACTGGTGAGAGCAACCGAACACACAGTAGTCAATTTCCTTTTTGAGGAGTTCTTTGTGAGGTATGGAGTACCAAGGGAAATTGTAACTGATCAAGGTACTAAATTCAACTCAAAGCTCATGAAGGACATCACAGACAAGTACCAAATAAAGCATAGGAAAAGTACCCCATATCATCCACAGGCCAATGGGCAGGTGGAATCAACAAACAAAACTTTGGAGGGGATCATTACCAAAACTGTTACAATGAACAGGAAAAACTGGGAAGAAAAGCTCAAAGAGGCACTCTGGGCTTACAGGATTACTTGGAAAGATACCACAAGATTTACACCATACCAATTGGTGTACGGTAAGGAGGTCATGCTTCCTATTGAATTCCAGATTCACACTTTTAAACTGGCTGCAGATTTACAAATTGATTTGGACCAAGCACAAAAAGAAAGAATCCAGCAGTTGAACCAGCTGGATGAGATGAGGCAGCAAGCAGAACAAACCACCATCCTCATGCAAAAACACAGGAAGCAATGGCATGATTCACACATTAAGAAGAAGCACTTCAAGGAAGGTGACTGGGCTTTGCTTTTCGATTCAAAATTCAAGGATCATAAAGCCAAGTTCACCACCCATTGGATGGGCCCCTATGAAATTATTCAGGCTTATGACAATGGTTCAGTCTAGCTCACAACTATTGATGGCGAAGGTCACTCCTTCACAGTCAATGGTCATCGCCTGAAATTGTACACCAAGCCCATCAGCAAGCAAGATTTTCTCCATACACTATCTCAGCAAAGTGAGGTTGAGATACTGCAGCCCTCAGCTGCAGTATCACTGCCTTAGTTTAATTTCCTTTCAATTTCAAAGTCAAAAAGAAAAAAAAAAAAAAAAAAAAAAAAAATTATAAAACAAAAACTAAAAAAAATAAAAATAAATAAATAATGGGTTAGATGTGAAAACCAGTATCTGGCACAATCGAACCCCGAATTCCTACTTGAAAACCAATTCGTTGGCGGGTACGAATTCTCTTTCTTTTGTTTACTGTTTAATTTCTCAGCTGAATCATGACTTGAGGACAAGTCAAACTTTAAGTCGGGGAGAGAGGCATCAGCATTTTGCTACTTTTATCTCTCCCTTGTAAATTCTTCAGATTTCTTATTCTATATCTTCACTGTAAATTTCCAACAGCAGCTTGTTACCAGCATTCCAAACTTCAATAAATAAGCTGTTTTGTCATGATTTTATTTCAGAGGGACCTGGTTATAAACATTTTGCAGGGGGACCTGTTCTGTTCAGACATCTATGCTACCAACACCAGCAATTGACACCTGTTTAAGACACTCAAACCAGCAGTAATGGGACCTGTTTAAGACATTCAGAAGGGACCTGTTAAAGAAATTGACACCAAGGGATACTTCAACATAATTTCATCAAGCTTCTACAAGGATTTGGGCACCAACACTCCAGCAAATGGCAAGCTCAGTGAACCTGTAACAATATAAGGAGCTGCATGAACATTTTCAAAACTTTCTAAGGGACCTGTACATTCAAATTTTCTTAAAGGGACCTGTTACATCTTCAAAAATTTTCTCAAAGGACCTGTGCATTCAACCTTCCTCAGAGGACCTGTTACAACAAGCAAAAGAACAGTCAAAAAGGGACTAGCTACTCAGCATGTCAATACAATAATGATCAACAAAAGAGTAATGTATTTCTGTTCTTAAACATTTAAATTCCTAGATTGGTTTTTAATGTAACTTTGATGACTGTGAGCTGTTATAATTGATTTCAAGGACACCTACATCCATCTCCTATCACCCCTTATCCCACCGATTCTCATCATTCCCATACATCAACCTATTCATATCCCTAAAACCCATTACCAACACATCCACCTTGTCATATATCCTACAGTCATACCAACATCCTCTATACGACCGAATACCAATTGAAAAGGGCACGTGGTGAGTTGTGTTTTTAAATACAAAGGAAGAGACAGATGTAAAGCGGCCTATATATATACTACTCCACACAGCCAAATCATAATAAGCGGCCTATATATATATTTCAATCCACACAGCCAAATCATAACTTCGCCACCCAACGTACCCAATGATCAAAAGGGACTCCCCGAAATCATACCCAGCACTATAGCCCAGCATTATAGATACGCTACCAGCGCTCTTGTGGTGACATCCATGCAAGTGTACAACACTCTGTTTTTTAAATGAATAGTTACATTGTGAAGTGAGTACAGGGTTATCTCACCATCATTTCCACATTCGATTCCCATAACTTTCAAAGTGAGAATCAGAAGCAAGGAGCGCCGAGGAGAGTATTATCATTTGGGTCGATTTACACAGTGAGAATCAGAAACAAGGAGCGCCGAGGAGAGTATTACCGTTTGGGTCGAGTTACACAGTGAAGATTGAAACCCGTGAGCGCCGAAAGGGGAAGGTATCACCATTCTATTTTTGACTTCCATCACAGTCATATCAACCGGCCGAGCATCATATTGAAGACTAAGGAAGCGATACACCAGGTAACCAACTTGAAATTTCTGTGTTAAAATTGTAAGAATATAGACAGAGAAGGGTTAGAGGCACAACCCTCTGCCATCACCATGACTAATAGGGTCGAACCGAGTGTGTTCAACAGCTCACAATACCATGATGATTGTATTGAGATTCTCAGAGAAATACAGTGGTTACCATTTCTAGAAAAATTCCATGGAAGTAATGAGGAAGTCACCAAGCAATTTTCCTTCACCTTTAATGGAGAAAAGGCCCTAATAGGTAACTTCTCCTTCAGAATTTCAGAGGATACTATAGCTCAGGCAATAGGAATTAGTCCAGAGGGGGAGAAGTACTTTAAAACCAAGCAATTTAAAGAGAAATCATGGACACAGTTCATGTCTAGATCTAGAGTTTCCTCAGTAAACTGGAAGAAGGGTGTTCCAAGAAGCTGGTTAGTGCATCCTTGGGATGAAATTGTTTACATCCTTCAAAAATTCATAACCTGTGAGGGTAGGTACAGTATTGTTTATCTATACCACATCAAACTACTCCTCCACTTGAAGAAACAATGTGTCATCAGTATACCATATTTTCTGCTACAAAGTTTAACAAAGATGGCCAAGACTATCCAGAAGCAGAAGGGGAATGAAGACAAAAGCCTGTATCATTTTGGCTTAATTAAAATCCTCATTGAACATGAATTGCAGAAAAGAGGTAAACCATGGAAAGAATTCCTAGCTGTCAATCAAATTAGAGATGAGGAAGAAAAAGAAGAAGTGCCAGAGGACTCAGGGTTTATGAAGGACATTGATGAGGAAATTCCAGTATCCAAAGCCAGCAAAGCACCTTTACCTGTGGGCAGCATAAGGACCAGGAACATGCAAAAAGAAGATGCTAAGAGGGCCGAGAAACACAAAATTTTTACCACTTACTCAAGAAGAACAAGGAGGACACCAAAAGCCCAGTTGCAAGAAGACCAGTTTGAATCTCATGCACCTGCACAAATGGATGTTGAGAGTAGTGACCATTCACTACCAGCACCAGAAGTTGACATGGAGGTAGAAAGCAATAACAAACAGGAAAAATGTTCACCACCTCCTATTAAAAGACAGAGGAAATTAGAAAAACAAATTGAAGAATTGAAGGAAGAACTCATGGAAGCTAACATGTTGGAAAAAGTTATTAAAAGAGAAAATGAAATGCTCAGGGCGCAAAGCAAAGAAACACAGAAGACAAATGAAAAGTTAAAGGAAAGAATCAGTGAATTGGAGACTGAGCAAACTGAGATTTCTAACTGGGCCACTAAGTGGTACAATCAGAAGAAGGCTCTTAAAGAAAAATATAAAAAGTTAAAGCAGGAGCTCAAGGGACAGAAAGATAACCAGGTGAAGAAGAATGTAGACACCTTGCTCAAGGCAGCAGAGATCCAGGCAGGGACAGAGTTCAAGGGAAGCACTTCTGGGATAGCATGAGGACATGCTAAGTCCTTAAGTCGGGGAGAGATGTTGGTATCATCCCAAGACCCCTTTTCCTCCCAAAAACATATCATTTATCCATTCATTTTCATCATATATCCCTTAGAATCCTTGAAAATTGATTGTTAATGGTCTTATGGTTATTAAATTGCATAGAAATTGATTTAGGGGTTTTATGTTGAAGAATTAGAAGTTTTTGATGAAATGGTTACAGGAAGTACCCACATCCTGTAATGAGCTTATCGTTTGACATGTGGCGCAGCAGATGGGCTAGAACGAAAGGCATGGACGAAAAGCAGAATGTCCAAGCATGGACAAACACCTATCTCCCAGCCGAATCGATCCTCCTATGTACGCGGTCAACTCAAGTCAAAGCATGGCACCTGGCAGACAAAAGCAGCAACAGCAGCTCGTTCTATTTTCATTTTAGTTTTTGTTCTTTTTGAAAACACTTAGCATGGAAACATTTTGAAAATGCTTGATGTAATAAAAGCGGCAACAGCCGAATGTACATTCATTGTAGCAATGACATGGCTGTGGATATACATATGTAAATAAAGTCCGGTTAATGGTTAATGTTTTTCCATTGAATCGTTCCAGAACAGAGTTTTAAGTTTAATACTAAGACCTATTCACAGTTACGATGTGTGTATCTCTTGCATTGATTTGGTAGCCGGTCGATTATAGCCAGTGTACCCTTAGGACGCGGACGGGCCCTGCGTTCAATCGGTATACTATCCATTTGTTTCATTTACATTTCAGTTATCATATGTTTGCACAGTGTTTATATTGGATTTCGATTTTAATAGATTTTATATGGTTTGCATAACAGTCACAGTTACATAGCCTTCGATTTCCGTAGCATATGGTTTGCACAACATTTACATAGCTTTCGATTCCCATAGCTTTTGATTTCCATTGAATGTATATGGTGTGCGTTTATGAATGGTTTGCGTTCATGGTTATGTTGAACAGTCATCACTGAGATCTGGAAGTGAGTCCTGTAAGGGATTCGATCCCTGTGTGTCTTGTAAAAGCACTATCATAAACCTTGCTTTTATTTCACAATTCATTTATGATCTCTGCATAGTTTGATATAGTGTAAATATCATTGAATGTTGTGTGTCTACTGAACAAGGGTTTTCTGGGTAATGTCTTTGTAAGGAGATTAAAATCGTTGTTACAGTCATACACAGTGCTTAGGTTTGCATAGTCATACACAACGTTTAGGTTCAGGGTTTAATTTGGTAAATGCATTTAATGTTAAGCATTGTAATCAAGTATATCAGTAGAGTGATCTGGGTGTTTGAATGATAGGCTACATATTCCAGTCTTCCGTAAAGAAGCTTTGTAACCTACATCATAATCACTTGGTCAGCGATCCTTTATGTCTATATATTTTAGACCACGCCTCTAAGCTTACGCACCTCGGTCGATATTAAATATAGAGTCTAGACTAGTACCCTAGCTGGAACAATACACCTTGTATAGATAGTTTCTGCATATTTACTAGGTCCTAAGACGCATGTTGGCAAAATCTCTTGAACAAGTTGCAAAGGAAATGGTGGAGCTTGCCAATGGGGTGCCAAACTTGCAGAAGGAAATGAAGAATTTCCAAGTCATGATGATTAATCAGACTAACAAGTTAGAGGAGATGTCTCAATTATTTTCCAGGATGGTTGGAAGTGGCCCTAGCCAGGTATATCAGATGAATATTCCCATGGATACGGATCAACACATATGAATCAGGAAGGAATGAGCTTCTAAAGGATCTGCGGGAGCTGTTTTGAGTTTCTCCTTTTACAGTTACATTCGAACTAGTATTTTAATAAGTATTTTCAGTTGTATAATGCATATAGCCAATATGGAAAGACTTGTCAAGTTTTGTTTTTGGAACGCTTATAGAAAATTAATGTGGCCAACAGATCTGGTTTCCCTTTGAGGAAGGTTGAGGCCACCAGAACGATGTATATGGTTTCCCTGTTTAGCATAAATAGAAAAGAGTGGTACTACCTTTACTTACAAAAAAAACAAATATAAAGGGAGAACGGAATCAACTAATATTAATAAGGATTAGATGGAAAACATGCAAATAACCAAATATATAATTGTTCATTTAGTTATTGTTCCTAGAACAAGACAACCACTTATTTAAGAAATAAGCATCCTTGAGTGGATCATTGTACATTCCTACCATGGAAAATCATTAAATTGCTTCGTGGTTTATATCATTTGATAAACCTCCTTTTAACATAAGATAAATTCCCTTGCAATTTCTTCATAAAGTACGGGTTGAATTTAATATGGTTCATCATGTCAATTATTTTAACATTGATAATTTCCATGGGGATACTCTTTTCTTTTCTTAGGAATGAGAAATAGCCAAGAATAACCTATTAAGAGGGTTGTTTCTACCTATGAAAATTCCTAACAAACTCTTCCTCAACCACCTTAAATTCAAAATAGGATTCAGGCCATTAGAACTACAATACTATCCTTGACATGAGTCTACTTTAGTGTAGTTCATTTGTCGTAGCTACCCATATGGAGTCATTGTATGAAAGGGTAGGGCCTTCAAGCCACACCAATTCTATACCAAGTGTTGTCTAAATTATGTGACAAGGGTTAGAAAAATCCACCAATGTAGAGTTTGTGCTAGAAATAGACAAATATTAGGAATAAAACTAGGAGTCGTAATTTTAAAGGAAATGGGTAATTCTAAAAAATATATTATTTAATAAATAAGAAGCAACTATGTAAAATAAGCAATAATAGAACACCAATATGAATGAATTGATGTAATACTCTACACCTTAGTGGAAAAGTGTTTTTACAACATCAGGGATAAAAATTTGGAGAAGATGATTTCCTTGACCTCGACCTTGGGAGGGATTTTTTTATTTCTAAGTGTGTGATTGAAGCTTGTTTCCCCTCATTCTAGTATTTGAAAGCATTATCCAATGATACCAAATGGTCCCCACAAGAACAATGGTTAGATTGGTTGGCTAGATAAATCCAATAACACTTTGTTACTGTCAATAACGATCTAGAAAATGTGGGAGAACTCTTGAATTTGTAAGCAAATAGTGGATATATTTAACAATGTCAAGAAAAATGGAAAATGGGGGAGAACCCTTGAATTTGTAAGAAAATAGTGGATATCTTTAACAAAGTCAAGAAAAATGGTTAGATTGGTTGGCTAGATAAATCCAATAACACCTTGTTACTCGCAATAATGATCTACAGAATGGAGAAGAACTCTTGAATTCGTAAGAGAATAGTGGATATATTTAACAAGGTCAAAGCTAGTAAACGATGATTATCTCACTAAATCAAATTTACTATTTCTTTTATTATTTATTTTGTTCTTCTAAAAAATTTTAAGAAATAAAAGTCATAAAATTTCTTTATGACGTAGGAAAGAAAGAAAAGGGCAGCTTTATGAGGTTAGTAAAGTGAAAATAATTTAGGAGTAGTGAAATGAAGGTGTAAAAGTTGTTTTTGACACATCAAAAACATGTTATAGTTGCATATTTTGGTAAGTTTACTAGTTTGGTATAGGTGATCAACTTTTGGGTGATAACCCATGTACAACATTTGGCTAAGTTGGGTATTTGGTACCAACCTAGTTTTTCATGTAAACTCTTTCATTATAGACATGTTTTTAATAGCCTAATAAATGATCATATTTAAAATAGTTTCGTGAAAAAGATTGATATGACATGTATTTAATTTTGGAATTGAAAAATATTTAGTTAAAATAACTTTAAATTATTTGTAATATCATTTAGTTTTTTGATTTCATAGCTCCTATAAGGTGTTACACCGATGTCTAGGTCATAAGGCTCATATTTTCCTAGATTTTTTGTTGTAGTTGTAGTACTATATTTGGTTGGGCAGTTCACACACAAGTTTTGGATGTCTTTATGTTTTTTTTATTTCTCCATAAAGTTGAATTAAAGTTAAAATTTAGTGATGTGTATAACTATAACCTTAAATAACTTAAAAGAATTATATTTTTCCTTTTAATTAACTATAATAAAGAGAAACACAGACACACACACACACACACACACACACACACACACACACACACACACACACACACACACACACACACACACATATATATATATCTGTATGTATGTATAGATGGGGATGCAAGCTACTATCCTTTTCTTGAATGAATTTTAATCAGAATCACATTTGATTGTGAACAACCAAACAAACTTTTGAATATTTCAATTCCAATTCACTACTAGCCATTAAAAGTTCACACTAAGACTTTTGGGTCAGTACATTTCCTTAGACAATGAAGCTTGTTTAGTGTTTAGCCTTCTTGGCTTATGTCTTTCCATGGTAACATCATTTTTCAGGTAGATGTGAGGATGGTGGCTCATATATATTTTTTGATAATCATCTCAATGAAGTGGGAGGCCCCAAATTCATTTAGTCCCTTAACTTATTTCTTGTGTGTTTACTAGCTTTTCATGTCATGTCAAAAAATTAATCGGTGACCAAGAGATCTCCTTATTGGAATTTTTTTTTTAATTTTTACTAAGTGCTCCCTTGTGATTTTTCTCTCTCAACCTGATTGTTCAAATTCATCTTCCTCTTTCATCTTGCATGGTGTTTTCATTTTTTTTACTGCTTTTTTCTTACCTTTGAATTGTCCTAGAAACCCAATATTTTTGGTATTTGTAACAATGGTAGTTCATTTATTCCTTTCCACTCACATTAAGGAAGTGCGAAAACCCATATTTCTAAAAAAAACTTATATTATGTAATGAAAGCACTAAACACATTATGAAAAAGCTAAAATAACTAACCTCAAAGTCTAATGCCTTAAGAAAAATCAAGTAGATTATTCTAGAGCTAAATTCATTCCTCTTTAGATTTGATCCAAAGAGCCATAGAGTGTTTCTAAAGTGAATTTCAAGATTGTGAAAAATAGTTCATAGTTATACATTCATTACACAAAATTCACTTGCATATCAACCATATCCATTCTAGTAGATATATGTTAAAATAAGACTCTAATATTAGGCCAAAATCAAGATAAATAAACAACATATCACTAATAAAAGATATAAGCAATTCTATAGTAGAAAAAACCTCATTAGATAGAAAACTTATTCCAACCAATTCGTATATTCCATGACTTTACAAGCTATTACATTAACCGTATATTGGTAATCATGGTCACTCATTGACATTTTACATTACTCATGCAAGGATTTAACACTGTAGTATTAGAATAGCGATTCTAGCTCTAACATTACTAATGCATTAATTATAAACCATTCAACAACCTTCTAACTACCATATTAAATATTAACTTCTATAGAGTTTCATGAATGCCACTAAATATCTTCTTAGAAAACAACTCAAAAGTCACAAGTCTAGGTTAGGAAAATAACATTAGCATAAATAACAAAAGGCATAAATGGTGACCTCCTAAATTTTCCATGATGTTATACTTCATTTTCCATGAAAATGCATGTAACGTAATAAAGATTGAGAAGGGATTACACAACGAAAAATATCCTGAACATACAATGCTTAGAGTTTTAATTGTACATATGGTAGGTAAGATATTCTTATTTCACATTATGGTGACGACTTTCCACCCTTACATTATGACACATAAAACCCATATGTTGCACCAATAAGTGGTTAATTACTTTGTTTCTAAAAAGATATATGAAAAGAGCGAATGTAAATAATTTTCCTTGTTGTGGTATAGTGCCCATAAATCAATAAATGGAAAACTAATAAATACACATACACATCTATGTAATCATGAATGCAACTTGGTGTAAAGGATCTCAAACAATTAACATGTAAGATCCTCTTCTGTCCTCCAACATTTAAACATGAATATTAAAAGCATTATCGGCTGGCAATTATATATTAAGATGTACCAACACTATAAATAGGGGATAATTTGAGTTTCAACATTAGATCCGCTGTTCTTACTTGAAAGCCACACGGATTGAATCAAAACGAGGGAAGCTGTGAGGCAGCAAGTCCATATACTGAGTGGAGATTTATGCTTCAGTCTCAGAACCTCAGAAATCAAGAAGATTGCAAAAGGTCAAAATACTATAAGGTCAGATATCACCTTAGGAGATTTGTTATACAAGTTTTATCTATGACTTAAGTCTTAAAGCTTCGAGCCACAAAACCTCTACAATGATTGAGTAGCATGAGGAGATTCAAAGAGCTTGAGACCATATCCAAAAATTCTGCCTTGAATTCTTGTTTTGGTCACTGTTTTTAAAGGCAATTTTGAGGACATAAAATATGTGGAAGCCTCTGGCTAGAATCGAAAATCTTAGAAATGTTATACTTCAGATTGACCTTTGTACAAGGGACCAAGATATCCATAGACAACTCGATTTGATTGTTGTGGTTATTAAAAGGATAGCATCATTAAAGAACACCTATTGGTAAGTCCTGAACATAGAAAGTGTTTTTTCCAAGGAAGAATGATATTGAAGTGACCGAGGTTGTGCATCTAGAGACTCTCTTATCTTTAGAAGATGCTAATACTCATTACTTGGTCTACTAGAAGAATGAAAAAGTCTTAAGTGGAAAGGAATCAATTGTTTAAGTCATAAACAAAGCCAGGGAAGTTTGATTGCACTCCTAAATCTCTAAGTTTGAAAAATCTACAAGTCATCTTGAGACATGTGATTCAGCTTCAATAAGCAAGGTTGATGATGTAAAGGAAGCAAAATTACTTGATGATCCTGAATATTCCTTTACTAGGGTGTGTAAATATTTTGGGCTTACATTGAAGAAAAGGGTCGAAGGCCTAATCCAAGATCGAAGATTCTCTCCTCCTTTCATTTATGAGAAGGATAAAAAATTGGTATTGAAGATGGACTTTGAACAAACCACAAAACATGTGATCCAAATATTAATATATTTCAGATCTGATAGGCCGAAAATCTCAGAATTTAGAGGCCAAAATACCTCAGGAAGACACTCGATGAAATAAATTGAGAAACCTCAATCTTATGACAAAGGTCGAGCATCATTTTTCCTGTGGTATATCTCTGAAATGAAAGCCAAGACTTCTGAGGCATATTCCTATGACAAGTTCTGAGTTCCCTTGTGATGAAAAGTATAGTGATCTAACACAAATTCTAGATGAAAGGAGTTTGTCTTCAAGTTAGAGACACATTTTGATCTTGCAGACCCTAACCAATATGTTACAAGTGGACTTATTGTGGACAAGTGAAAGGAACCCTGATGAGGAGCTTAAGAAGTGATTTTTCTTCCTCAACTGAAGAATTTGAATCATACCTCGAAGAAAAATGATATAGCTGAAGTCTTTTGACCCAAGATGAAATTGGGGTCAAGAGAATTCCAATGACCTAGTGCACAACCAAACAAGCCAGAGGAGATATGGCCTTGGATATTCTAAGACTATGAGTACTGTTAGGAGATGGGATACTGTGATGACTGTTAGGGTCTACCTTTGCCCCTCTTAAATCCTATCATCCTCCACTACAATTTCTTTGATCTCACCTTCATCATGTTCTTTCATCAAATCTCACAAAGGAAGCGAATTCAAATGTTGAATTTCATCTCCCAGTCTTATCCCATTGCGTTCTCCCATTCTGCCTAAAAAACAAGAACAAATAATCATGTCCTTGCATAAATTGAGCAAAATAACTAAATTTCCAACCTGCATTCTCTCAAATTATATATAGATACTGACAACGGAGTCATGCTTAAATATTCACAAGAAATCAATTCAGCCGAAATTCTAGCAATAAAGAATCGCTCGCCGACGGCAAATCTTGGGAAGAAAATAAAGCACAACACAAGAAAATCAAATCTTCACAAACTTTAGCAAAATGACTAAATTTTCGAGCTCTGTTCCCTCAATTTATTTCTAAAAATCGATCATCTGAATCATGCTTCATGCTTCAAATGTTCATTGAACACCAAAATTCTTGTAATATAGAATATTTGAGCCTGACTGTGAATCAAAGAAGGGAATAAAACCAAAAAGAGCTCAAAAAAATGAGAAGACTCGGTACCAATAATTGAGAATAGAGAAACAAAACTTGTAGACAAAAGCAAGAAAAATAATAATAACTTACACAACAAAATTTGTCCTGTATGATCTTAATCGAACAGTGCATTGTCTTTAAACATTAGTTTATAGAGGCCATGAGAAATCTGTCTTAAACCACATGAGAAAAGTTCATGGTCTGATTTCAAAGGTGTTGATTTCAAAGGTGTTTCATCTTTTTTAGTGGCATTTACCGTCATTGCTAAATATAGAAGGGCTCGTTTAACGTGGAACCCAACCCAATGGTAGGTCGTTTCATGAATATTGAGCTAAATTCAACAATGATTTGACTTCAGTCATTATTTTTAAATATATGAAATCAAAATATCAATTAAAATTCTTTAAAGTTTTGTAATTGAAGCATGTCATATGATGTGACACCTTGGAAGTAATGAATAATACATATTATTATATGAAACGAAGGAAGGAAAGAACTTGTTAGTAGGAGTTTGCATGCATTTCATGTGTCAGTAGCAGTGCATGCATTTCACGTGTCCAGGCGATGCAACAGTGATTGTGTTGTTTTTCTATTTCTTAAACAAAACTTCCATTGCATTCCCTCTTTTCCTAACCTGGAATTCATCAAAAGCCTTGCATTCGTGGAATTCAAAAGCTTCTAGTGACTCAATCTTCAGTGGTTTTCATACTCTCAAGAATTTTGAAAATGTCGAATTATGCTAGATTAGTCTTCACTCTCAAAAATTCTGAAAATGTTTTAGACGCACGCTATCATCTGCCAAAAATTCCCCTGGAAGTTGGTCGTATTCTTGCTGCAAGTCGTTCAGAAGTAAAACATGATAACCTCGGCCAGTGCAGTTGTGGAGTATATAGAGTTCTTCTACTGTGCATGTCAAGGATGGGAAATTATGGGAAATTATCAAGTACACAGTGTTGGTTGTGTGGCTTGTGGAATTGCTTACACCCCTCCGCAGTGTCATGCCCCCTACTCCTCAGGAAGAGGAGATGAGTACCTCTCAGCTGTATAAATATGCAGCTCTCGATGTCTGAATGATGAATCAGGAGGTTGTCATGCCTTCTTCACCGTGAATCCTAGTCCGCTCCTTCTCGCCGCCTTATGGTTAGGGTTTGCAACAGTAAGCTTTGTACAGTAAAATAACATGATTCATTATTCTGTTAAACCGTAAGCTCAACTTCGATTCTTTCTTTAATCTGGTTACTTGAATAATCTTCTTTATATTCTGCTTGCAAAATACCGATGTGAAACTTCACCTTTGAAGGTTTCAAAGTTTTAGAAAGGTGACCAAACACCTGCCAGTCAGACCTGCGATGGAGCAATTTGCAGGCAAACAAACCAACGAAGCGTGACTCCTAATTATTCCTCTGCAAGGTTCAGTTATTGCTTTATTTTTCCTTGAAATTATAACTTTGCAAAATTTCTCTTTAAACTACTACTTTTGTTTTGAAATATTTTGGATCAATTTGCGAGGTCAGGACTTATAGTTTATTGATACATCTTTTCCAGAAAATGTTTCTCAGACTGCGCATTGCCTGCTGTTAATTTTTTAATCCATATTTACCTAAAAATGCTAGAAGATTTTGTATCGTTAACAGAAAAGACACAACATTGTCAACTACAGAGAACATCCATGCCCTCTCTCATAAACTTATCACATGCTAACTGTCCTTACTATTAGGGAATATTATATGCCTATTTGATAAATTTCTTTGTTCTACTTGTTCATCTCGGATTAAAATTTGAAATTATTGCTACAAAAATCTACACACACACAAGAGCGCTAGGCTGTGCGGATGATATTATAACATATAACAGCCTTCGACATATTATATTGTTTCCAATATTATTGTCGAGATGTATTTATTCTCTGGCTAGTAATTGTCACAAAATGATTTACAATGCGAGAATCTAATGACCTTTATATAACTTCAAAGAAATTTGTTCTCACTGTTAAATTTTGTTTGCAGGTTTTAATGTAAACCTGAAGAATCCGTTCAGCACCCCTATTACCTCATATCTGCTCGAGCAGCATTGAAATTTTCTATCTTTTTTGGAAATAATGATATATCTAGAGAGTTACCTGCTTATCTCTGCTGAAAGCAGTAAGCTTGTGAATCTTGACTTCCTAAATCTTAGTCACAACAAAATAGTAGAGGAAATCTTCCTTTCGCTCTTCGAATCTTCTAATCTGACTCGCTTAGCATACTTGGACCTCTGCAGTGACCAATTCTCAAGAACATATCAAGAACATGTCAAGTCAAGAACAATCTAGAAAAAAATTGATTTGTTCAACCTAGCATTAAGATCTAGCCATGCCCTGAACGAGCTCTGGAGATATGAGATTGTTATGGTATGAAGACAGAGGCCTGGGATTCTCAGCAATAAGGTATTAAACCCAACTCTGGAGGTCCCAACACCACATAAGTGTTACAAAGGCCCAAATGGAAGTGTCAGAAAGATCCAGACGTCAAAAAGATCTAGATGTCAAAAAGGGAAAGCTAGGAAAGGAAACATATTAAACTTGCCATGTATGCCGGTGAAACAGAACTGGCATTTAATGTGCTCCGCTAATGCTAGCATTTTTTTTTTCTGCGTAAAGACTATTTCTATTAAAAAAGAGAAATAATATGTACAAAGAGGTCAAGACCTCAGAGGGGGCAGAAGCCAGCCCTCAACCAGAGATTCTGATACATACAAATCCTTCTATCTGCCCTTCCAGGATTGAGAGACCTTGAAACATGATTTGTAAGTCCCTGACAGACAAGAAAGTGAACCAGTTCTATGTCTAGCACAACAGTACTATCGCGGACCATGGCTTTGCTGATAAGAATTCTGTCATAACCGCCATATACAAAATTAAAGCAAAAACAAGGCTTGCTGAGCCATGATTTGTTACTGCTCATCAGATTATATTGGCTCGCACCGATACAAAAACAAGAACTAAAACAAGAACAGTATCCAGAGACGCATAACATAAAATGAAACAGAGCAGAGGCAAGAATGACAACAGTAGGCATTGAATTAGAATCATTAAACATGTTTAGGAGAGTCGGGAGCATCGTTGTCCACCTGGCTGGAAGAGGCAATCCACGTGACGAACTCATTATCTGCATCTTCGGCGATACCGCCATCTGGAGGAATTACCAAATTCAAAATGCTGCCTAGAGGATGAACCGGCTCACGTGCAAGCACCTCGCCCTGATTGGAGTCTACCGGAGGCTGAGGAGCCTCAGGTGCAATGCCATCTTCCTGCATGTTGTCGTCATTGAACACGACCTCATCCATCTTGTTATAGACATTTTTGTTCCCTACAACCCTAAGCATGAAATGTCCATAAACCAAGGGCTCCTAAGTCCCTAAAAGTGTTGTTCTAACCCCTAAAGGAACAAGGTCAACAGATTACAGCTTCTCCCAGAAGTTCTCCATGAGAAACTGCTCAGAATTGGTCAAAACAGGATCATTGTAGCTGCTCCACTGGCTAAGTGCGTTGCATCTCACCTAAATACACTGTGAGGGTGCGTTGCATTTCAAAAGTCCCTTCTGTGGGGTGCGATGGGCGAGAAATGACAAATGGCAGTGTCATTCCGCAAGGTGGAGAGGCAATGGAAGCTTCCAGAATCTTCTCCTGTGACACTTGCCTCACTGAATTCGACCAAGGATGAGTAAGAGACCTTCAGTCTCCAAGTGGAAGCAAGAACTATCAGAGAGAAGACACTAATCAAATCACAAGCTGACTCATCCCCCTTACAGATATCTATATATGGATCCCTCATCCCAGAGATCTAGAGGCTGGAATTTTGCATATTGTAAGGAATTGCTGTTGGTTTCTAGAGACAAACATCAGATTGTTGGGTGATCTAAGCTTTGTTTGAGGTGAAGAGGGGCTTCTTTGCTGGGAGGTTGATGATGGGTTGGAACAACTGGTTGTAACTCCTCCTGGATCTTTTCTTGTTTATCAATAAAAACTATTTGAGTTTTCCTCCATGCTATTGTATCATTGATGCTTGTTACATTTGTATGGTCAATTTACATCTGATCCTAGATTGTTTATGAATATAGATCCATGTCTTTGTATAGTGCTATGCTTCTGTGATCTTATAGGTACTTTGTGAAGCTGGGCGTGCAAGGGAGTAGGTAGCTGAGGACTATCAAAGAAGAGAGGGATTGAATCAAAGGATTAGCGCAAGACAGAGGTTGGTATTTCTGTTCCTCTCTATCTATAATTCATAAAGGAAAAACAAAAGTACTTTTTCTCTGTTTGTTTCTAAGGCAGCTGTCACACCTTAGTGGGATAGAGCAGTTCTATATAGACACTTTTCCCTGTAACAAAATGGTGACTCCGCTAGGGATCTAATTAGTTTGTTTGTTTATCATTCTTTGTTGTTTGTTTCATAAACTTACAAGTAGCATTCAAACTGCATTTGCCATAACAAATGCAAAGTAGATAACTGCTACTTCAGTCCATCTACTGGATCTATTTATGATTTAAACAACTGATTCACAAACTATCTGATTGCCCTTGTGATAGCTCTTAGATCCTCCTTAGATCTACCCCTGATTGTTGCATTACTGATTGCTTTTTACTCGGCCAAAAACCAAGAACTGAACTGCAAACTGTGACCCGGAACCCGAACAGAGTCTCGTTTCTGGCCCAGCGCAGGTACTGTTCAGCGATTCTGAATTTCAGCGCACTTCCCTAGTGGACAACCTGCGCTACATTTCAGATTCTCTGTGTTACAGGTGCACTGATCAGACTAGCTCTGTGCAGTTGTGGCTTCTGTGCTTCATTCTTTCCAGTTCTATTCCTGAATTTTGCTGCCTGTGATCAGTATATGTCTGTTTGAAACTCCTTTTCCTTGCTGTTATTCCGCCTCCTTTGTACAAAAGAAATGTAGATGTTTTTGTGTGTTTGTTGAGTCATTTACAGTTCTCCTTTGCAAAAGTAGCATAGTCGTATTGTCGTCCTTTGATTTGAATCTGTCGCAAGTGTCGATTTCAATCGTAGGAAAAGAGTTTTATTGTTGTTGATGGTCGATTATCCTGTTACTATTGCTTTTGGTCTCAATTTGTAATTTTCTAGTGTCAAGAACAAGTATTCATTTCAAAATCGTAAGGTGTTGTAATCATCTCTATTTTTTATTTCGAAAAGAAGCTTGTTTATATTTGTCGCTTGAAAAGAAATTCAGATTTGTGCATCAACTTTCTTTTTAGCATCCATATACTAAGAAAGTCGAAAAACAAATACATGCATGTGCATTTGCATATAGACAGTCTGTTTGGCTTGATTTAGGAAAGTGCATTTACAGTGTGCTCTTTGCTCTTTGTGAAAAGGTTCTGTCCTTCTTTTCCCTAGTAGCTAGGATTTTCATTGCACAAAAGAGATAAAAAGCTTGTTTATCATCTTTAGATTGCATTTTAGGAATTACATATACATCTCGTGGTGGACCCGAAAGGAAAACTTCATAAGCAAGATCAACTTAAAATAAATTCAATGAATCTAACAATGCTTTGGAACTTAACGCACAACATTTAGAGGTCTAGGCTAGAGACGTATTCCGGCGTCGTAAAGCCTTGTAACTGTTGTTCTCACTAATGGTTGGGTGATTCCTCCACTTTGAGACGATAAGTGCCAATACGGACTTGTGCTCCCACGTACCATCGAGTATATTTTGGGAGACCCATATAGGCTTAAATCCTTTATCCATAGGAAGCCGTGTCTGCCGCCCTATCGATCGCAATGCACTGAACACAGCATTCGGGAAGATTGACTGCCGTACCGTAAAAAGTATTCTACAGTTTTACGATTGGTTTGGTAATCCTTCTACCTAGACTTCCAGAGCAGTCCCTTTCGTTCCTTTTCAGACTCCTTAACGGAAAAGGTCCATCTGAGCACTTGTCACTTCAGGCTCATTAAAAATCGAAGGAGACTAGAGTCATCTTTTGTTTTTTCTCGACTCTTAAAAACTGAAAAAGCAAGTTGTGTCAAAGTGTCTAAAATTTATTTTAAACGGAATATTCATTACACCTTTCCTACGTTGATCTTGGGTTGAGAAAATGGAGTCCACCAACCAAGGAATTCCCCTTGGAGGAAATCCTAGTCCCTTCTCCTCTTGGGGAGATGTTGGTGCACCCCATATGGCCACATTGTCGCTTCCAGAACTGACAATTGGTTTGCCTGTATGGCTCTTCTCAACCTCTGTTGTTTAGAACACCACTATTCCTGAACAATCAAATTATAAAATAGACGAGTCCAGAGTTACCCACCAACCTTCTACTTCCTCTAATTCTTCCTCTCCCCCTTCCTCTTCGCTTGATGGGGATGGTAAAGCCAAAAGTCAAGTACCTAAGGAGAAGAAGGAAAAGAAGAAGAAAGAGAAGAAGAAGAAGGAGCCGAAAGCGAATGGGGGCAAACGAGTGTCATCTAACTAAAATCCACACATTGCACCGACCAGGCCTAAATCACCATGTGTCATTTGCAAGGGAGACCACTATCACACAGATTGTGCTTGCATCCCTCAGATCTTAAGGGACTGGTCTCCCCATTTGCACAACCTGGTGTCGTCAACCTCTGATGATCATCTTGAAAACACACCGTCAACTAGTGAAAGTGAAGCCCCAGGACAAAAAGGAAAATATAGATTTCCTTGTAAACCTTGCGAAGGCGATCATGCCATCCACCGTTGTCCCTTCTTAGACGAAGCTAAAAGAGTTTTGGATGATCGTCTGGTTTCACCGTTACGACTTCCTCCTGGATATAAAAAACTCTTGCCGAGTCCATCACCAGTTGAAAATCCGGCTGGCCTGCTCAGGTGGTCGGCTGAAGCATCTATCATTGAAGATAAACCATCTGAATCCATACCAGATGAAAGTCAAAAGGTCGAGGCGGCAGTTGACCCGGTCTTGCTGTTGTAGGGAAAAGTATCTGACTCGGATGACCCTATCCCACTCTAAGGGTGATAGTACCTCAGCAACAACTGTAAAGAAAACTACTTAAGGTTTACTTCTTTACGAAAGCAAAAGAGAGTGGATAAATGCACTAACCGTTGCCTTGCGCTTAATGTCGAATCCAAACTCTTCTCTATGGCCGCTTGCTCCCAGCTCTTTGCTCTTTTGCCGGCCCAGCTACAATGAGATCCTGCAAAATGACAAAGAAGGAGACTACAAGAGGCATGCAATCATAACTGATTCACGTATTAGCATAAACCAAATATACAATTATCACAAAACATCATTGGAACAAATGCATATAGAAGAACCTCAATAGCTTTTATTAATGAAGAAGTAAAGGTTCTGAGAGTGTTACAACCATTGAAGGTCCTAATCCAGCAACACCTCCCAGCAGAAAGAATTTCTCCTCTTCACCTCCCTCAAGCAATCACCCAATAGCTCTATAGTGAAACCAACAGCATAGCATTACTTTGCACAAAATTCCAGCCTCTCGAGCTCATAGGAGAGAGCTCAATATATAGATGAATTGAGAAAGGATGAGTCAGCTTGCAACGGATGTGTAGCTGCCTTGTGTCCTCTCTCTCTTCAGTTAATCTTTAGTTGATCTTCAGTTCTTGAGTCCACTTGGAGAACCTTGCTTCCACTTGGAGAAACAGAGCCTCTGACTCATCACAAGGCGAAATCCCTGATCCAAGTGTCATTTTTGGAGCAATGACTCAGTGTGCCACTTGTCCCATCTCGCTCAGCGCAGGTGGCCTTTGTTCCACTTGCTTTGCAACGCAGGTACACCATGGAGGATCTGAGTTTCAGCGCAGAAGCCTAGTGGAGCACCTGCTTTGATTTCAGGATTGCTTGTTTTTGAGTGTTTTCAGGTGGAGAACTGATCTGAGAGCTGTTGGTTTGCTGACCTTGTTCCTCTAGGGGTAGGAACATCATGTTTAGGGAACTTTGGATCCCTTGGATTATTGACAATTCATGCCTGTTGCTGTAAGGCACAAAATTGTCTATAACAGATGCCCCCCAAAGTATGAGGTCGTTTATCGGGTGAAATGCTTTATTCAGAGGATCCGAAGTTCATTCAATCTGCTGAGAAGTGTCCTGTAATAAGATACAATACAATACATTATTTTTCATACATTTTCATGATCTAGCTGAGGCGGGCATTCCCATGCTCAGCTTTATAAATACATTTTCGTACATAGAACAGACGATCGTCTGATTGTAGACCGATAATTCTCTGCTGAAATTATCATCCTTTGAGAAGAATGATCATCTGCTGTAATGATGTACATATCAAATGTCTTTATGTCCTGAATATATATCGCAGCCCGGATGGATGAAACTAGATCCGGGGTCTTCAATCTCTTCCGATCTTCACTCGACGTACAAGTCGATCCATGTGAGAATTTCTTGAAGTCGAACATGGAAAGACATCGCTTGATTACCGGTCAATGATGTGAACCGTTAACAAGCGCGAGAGGAATCACTGATAAGGATGATGACCCTCAAGGTACGGCAGTCGACCACCATGCAAAATCTTCTGGTCGAAGGTCATTGATGTATACCTGTCGCCGGAAGTGAGAAACTTGCCATTGAGGCATGCAAGCTTCAAAGTACTGAAGGGGTTGTTCCTAGATCAACTCCTTGGATAATGAGCTGATGTCGACAAGGAGCGATCCGTCAAAGGAGGGCCTTAATGAATCCCACATCAGTGACACGGAACGGAGCTAGTGATTGTGATGAGGTGAAAACAAACTGTGATGTATGATTCAGGGTGGCGGCCATGAAGTGGATGAAGGATAATGTATGGCAGTGGATGGGACACGGTTGACTCTTTGCAGAACCACATCTCTTGAACATATAACGACACTGATGTGATGGATTGGTAGCATTACCCCAATTGTGGATGGTGTGGCGAGGACCATGGTTATGAGACCGGTGAATGAAACAACCCAACCCGATGTGATACGGAGGACAAAGTGTCATGTTCAAGAGCGACTTGCTACCATTAATGCTGTGAGGTTCTCCCAATTTTTCCCCAGTCATTGCTGACCAGTACCTCTTTATTTTTGTCAAGCTTGAGGAGGATAACATATGCTTGTTCTATAACCTGCCCTTCGGGCAAGCCCATCGCTATGTTTTAACGAGCCTAGCGATAGGGAAACTCGTTCTCGTCTAAAGACAAGTTTGTCGCTATTTAATCATTTTAACGAGTCTAACGACAAGGAAAACTCGGTCCTTTTCATTTTTAGAGAGTCTGAAAAGGTACGGAAAGTTAACTCCAAAATTCCTTTTTCGTCATCTAATCCCTTAAGTCCGAAAAAGTATAAAACAATACAAAAGGGATGAATTTTCGATTTCTTTAACGAGCCGAACAAAACAAGCGCTCGATCTTTTTGTGCAATAATCCCTCAGGTCCAAAAAGATTAAAATATAGAGGAGGGATAGCTCTTCCGGTCCTTTTAACGAGCTGGAAGGCCAAAACTCGGCAAACTTTTCATATTTTACGAGTCAGTGAAAAGAGCTCAAAGAAGACTCGTCTTTTGAGGAACGAGTGATAAACAGGGATAGCAGCAGATTCCAGGTACAGGTTGGAATTTTCCAATCACGGCAGTGTCACAAGGATGGCTAAGTGAAATCACTCTTCGCAGCTGTTCCTCAAAATGGGTAAACAAACATATGGAGATGAACGATTGGCCAAATGAACGGATGGAGGTGATGGCATATAAACACGACCAAGGGCTTTTAACATGGCTATCAAAGGTTACATTTCTCAAGGTTATTTACCGGTTCATTTTTTCTGGATGAGCTTGAACTGTAGGGAAAGATTGCTCACAATTTATGTTTATTTTTTAACGAGCATGAACTCTGTACAAAAACTGCTCGAATTCTTGCGTTTATTTTTTAACGAGCATGAACATTGCTAAAACTGCTCGATTTACCAGTCTTAATACAAGGAATGCCTTAGGTGAGGTAATCTTATTTAAGGAGTGATACCTCACTAATTACTCCAATTTGGCAGGTTTTAACTTTTTCCCTTCATCCTTTCTTTATGCAAGCTGGAAACGGCTAATCCTACGAGTTTAACGGGTTAGACCTACAGGTTTAAAGGGAGGACCTAAAAATTTAAAAAATAAATAGTCGTCCCGTGCTTGCACTCCAAAAGGTTTGCATGCCCCCAGGTATAAAGTATAATTTCGAGATTCTGTCCTCTTACTTATTATCCGAAAAATGGTTTTGTTCGCTGCCGCAAACTAAACTCTCTTTTCGGCGATGTCTATCATTAGGTTGCTAAGGATGGTGACTACTTGTTTCAGCAATTTCATCTCTTTCTTTGGAGACTGCCCCTACTTATCCTTCAAAACATATTGTTTTAATGGGTGAGGCTTGACATTCAAAGATGGTGGCTACTTGCTGCCACAAATGGATCTCCTCCTTAGGAGAGCCTACTTTTTTAGACAAAGGGAGACGATCTTTTCGCTCACATAACTTTGACAAAAGAATTTTATCCTAGAACAACCCTCTCTTCCTTTTTCGGACGGGGTACGGACTAGTCCATTCTTCTGCGGAAATTAACTTTATACCCAAGGTTTTCTCTGCCCAAGGCAGGCCAGGGTGCATGCCCCCTGGGTCCCAGTTCTTTCTTTCCGAATTACTCGCATTCATCGGGAAGTAGAACCGGGGGTGGTGGCATTCCTTGAGTGAATAAACCGTTAAGGGATGGTATTTGACTATTTGCGATGCGTGATCCTGGAAATGAAAGTTGGTCTACGAGCTTGACCATTCTTCCTTCGTGCGGAAAACACATGACTCTAAAGAGCGAGGACACTATTGCCTCCATGCAATATATATAGTCTCGTCCAAGGAGTAAGTTATAAACCAAGGGTCCCTGGACGACCATGATGTTCATATGAACTGTCTTCCCTTTCAATGTAATTGGAACATTGGGGAGAATCCCTAACGGGTGACTGGTTCCTTTATCAAAACCTGATAGATTTCTTATCTCAGGTAAAAGCGTCGGGCAACCCAGTGCTTTCCAAGCAATAGAGGAAAGGATACTCACAGATGCCCCTTCATCAATGATAGTTCCAGCCATCACCATTCTGTAGATTTGGACTATGATTCTGAATGGGATACTGGCTGGTAACCGGGGTCTGCCTAGTTGATTCCAATCAAAGGATACAACTAGGTTGCTTGGTGGTGGGACCGAATACACGGCCGGATACGACCCTGACGATGTTCCTTCCTGCGATAAAGGAATGGGCGCATTGCCCTGATGCTCATCAGAGTCTGTGTTGATGAAAAGAATATGGACGGTGTCATCCTTATCCTCTTCAGTGAGGGTGTCATTTGAAGATGGGTCTTCAATGACGGAGTCATTTGAGGATGAAACCTCTGAAGGAAGAACCGGGTCAATTGCCGTTTCGACCTTTAGACTTTCGTCTGGTCTGGATTCAGCAGGTTCATTCTCAATGACCGACACTTCAGCTGACCACTTGAGCGGGCCAGCTGGATTTTCAACTATCGAGGGATTAGGCACGAGTTTTTGGTATCCAGGAGGAAGTCGTAACGGTGATACCGGACGATCTTCCAAAACTCTCTTCGCCTCATCTAAGAATGGACATCGGTGGATGGCGTGATCGCCTTCACACAGCATACAGGGTGATCTTGGTTTCCCTCTTCGTCCTTCACTCTCGCTAGTTGACGGACTGCAATCAACATGACTACCAGAGGTTGATGCTACCGGATTGTGCAACCTTGGGGACCAGTCCCTTAGTATCCGGGGAATACAAGGACAATCACGATGGAAGTGGGTCCCTTTGCAAATGACACATGGCGATTTAGGCCCGGTCGGTGCAGTGTGTGGATTTTTGTCAGATGTCTTTTGCTTGCCCCCAGTCGCCTTCGCCATAGGCCCCTTCTGCTTCTTTTCTCTCTTCTTCTTTTCTTTCTTCTCCATGGGAGGCTGACTTTTGCCGGCTCTACCTTGCGAAGATGAAGGATCAGAGGAAGTATTGTAAGAAGTGGAAGGCTGGTGGGTAGTTCTAGACTGGTCTGACTGTTGATTCGACTGCTCAGGATTAGTGGCGATCTGCACTACATTAGTTGAAAAGAGCCATACGGGTAGGCCAATTGTCAATCCTGGAAGTGACAATGTGGCCATATGAGGCGCACCAACATCTCCCCAAGAGGAGAAGGGATTGGGACTTCCGCCAAGGTTACTTCCTTGGTTGGTGGGCTCCATACTTTTCAACTGAAAGATCAACGTGGGAATAACAGGTGATTATGTTCCGATTTAAAATAAATTTTATTAACGACGCTTTAGACACAACTTTGCTTTTTCATGTTTTAAGAGTCGAGAAAAAGCTAAAGATGACTCTAGTCTCCTTCGATGTTTTAACGAGCCCGAAGTGACAAATGCTCGGATGGACTTTTTCAGTTATAGAGTTTGAAAAAGGCCAAAAGAAACTTCTCTGGAGTTCTAGGCAGAGGGTGTGCCAAACTTTTCGCGAAACCACAGAATATGTTTTACGGTACGGGTGGTCGATCTTCGTGAATGCTGTGTTCACTGCATCGCGATCAGTAGGGCGGCCGACACGGCTTCCTATGGATAAAGGATAATTTCCTATAGGGGTCTCCCAATATATACGCGACGGTACGTGGGAGCACAAGTCCGTATTAGTGCCACCGACTCTCAGGAGGAATCACCCACCTTCGTAGAGATCGACAGTCACTATGTTTAACGACGCCGGAACACGTCTCTACCTAGACCTCTATGTGTTTGCGTTATGTTTCAAAGCGTTGTTATGTAAATTGAATTTATTTTAATGTTGATCTTGCTTAGCAGTTTTCCTTTAAGGATCACCACGAGATGTATGTAACAAATTCCTGAATGCAGTCTAAGATGAGAAGCAAACTTTTCAATCTTTCAACTTTGAAAACCTTAACTACTGAGGGAAAAGAAAGGCAAATCTTTTCACACAGATCATAGAGCACACACTAAATGCAAATTTTTCCTAAATCGTCAAGCAAACAGTCAAATGCAAAATGCACAATGCATGTATTTTCTTTTCCCTTTCTTAATGTAGATGGGTTACAAAAAGAAAGTTGTTATATAACTTTGATTTCGATTTAAAGTGAAAACAAACAAGCTTGTCCAAAATCAAAAGACACCTTAAGATTTACTTGCTTAATCACTGGAAATGCATGAAATCAAACCATAATGACGAAAGTAAAATGACTAATCAGCTATGGACAGCAAACAAGCTAACTCTTTAGACCAGCAAAATGCCTAACACAGGTTCAGATCTAAGAGGCCAAAAGCAAGACTAGTTTACTCTTCGTTATGGGAAATTGTAAATGAGTAAGAAATACAAAAGAACAAGTACAATTTCGTTATATAACAGAGGCAAAATGATGGCAAGTAATGTTGGTTTCAGAACAGGTGCAAGACTGGTAACTGGCAGCCAAAATCTATAGTGAAAACAGGCAAGAGAAAAGGAGGAAACCCCAACAGCACTAGGCAAAATTGGGCCAACGCAGGTGCTGCACAGCCAGTCTGGCTCTCAGCGCAGGTAGCCCCTTTGGGACCTGCGTTGCAAAGCAGGTAGCCTGTGTACTACCTGCTTTGGAAAACGAAAGTTGCGTTTTCACAGTTTCCGGGTCACAATTTTCTCAAAAATGCACAGTTTTTGCTCAAATCAGAAGCAATCAGTCAAGCACACTCAAAGGGATGATTAGGAGGATGAAAAGATATCACTAAGAGCTTACAAGGATCCTTGTAGATCAGCTCTTCAAATCATGAACATGCTCAAAAATGAGCTAGAGTAGCTGCCCTCTACTTCGCTTTTGATATAGTCAAAAGCTTTTCGATTTGGTACTCTTTCGTTCAGGAAATGAATAGCAAAATACTACAAACAATCAAACAGATACGATCCCCAGCGGAGTCGCCAGTTTGTTGTAGGGAAAAGTATCCGACTCGGATGACCCTATCCCACTCTAAGGGTGATAGTACCTCAGCAACAACTGTAAAGAAAACTACTTAAGGTTTACTTCTTTACGAAAGCAAAAGAGAGTGGATAAATGCACTAACCGTTGCCTTGCGCTTAATGTCGAATCCAAACTCTTCTCTATGGCCGCTTGCTCCCAGCTCTTTGCTCTTTTACCGGCCCAGCTACAATGAGATCCTGCAAAATGACAAAGAAGGAGACTACAAGAGGCATGCAATCATAACTGATTCACGGATTAGCATAAACCAAATATACAATTATCACAAAACATCATTGGAACAAATGCATATAGAAGAACCTCAATAGCTTTTATTAATGAAGAAGTAAAGGTTCTGAGAGTGTTACAACCATTGAAGGTCCTAATCCAGCAATACCTCCCAGCAGAAAGAATTTCTCCTCTTCACCTCCCTCAAGCAATCACCCAATAGCTCTATAGTGAAACCAACAGCATAGCATTACTTTGCACAAAATTCCAGCCTCTCGAGCTCATAGGAGAGAGCTCAATATATAGATGAATTGAGAAAGGATGAGTCAGCTTGCAACTGATGTGTAGCTGCCTTGTGTCCTCTCTCTCTTCAGTTAATCTTTAGTTGATCTTCAGTTCTTGAGTCCACTTGGAGAACCTTGCTTCCACTTGGAGAAACAGAGCCTCTGACTCATCACAAGGCGAAATCCCTGATCCAAGTGTCATTTTTGGAGCAATGACTCAGTGTGCCACTTGTCCCATCTCGCTCAGCGCAGGTGGCCTTTGTTCCACTTGCTTTGCAACGCAGGTACACCATGGAGGATCTGAGTTTCAGCGCAGAAGCCTAGTGGAGCACCTGCTTTGATTTCAGGATTGCTTGTTTTTGAGTGTTTTCAGGTGGATAACTGATCTGAGAGCTGTTGGTTTGCTGACCTTGTTCCTCTAGGGGTAGGAACATCATGCTTAGGGAACTTTGGATCCCTTGGATTATTGACAATTCATGCCTGTTGCTGTAAGGCACAAAATTGTCTATAACACTTGCCTTCAGAGGTTCCATCTTCAGATGATACAGTCACTGAAGAGAACAAGGATGACACCATCCAAATTCTCTTCATAAGCACAGACTCCAACGAACATGGGGGCAATTTACCCGTTCCTTTATCGCAGGAAGGAAGTTCGTCAGAGTCATACCCGGCCGTCTATTCGGTCCCACCTCCAAGCAACCTAGTTGTCTCCTTCGACTAGAATCAGCTAGGCAGACCCCGTTTACCAGCTAGTATACCATTCTGAATTATTGTTCAAATATATAGAATGGTTATGGCTGGTACCATCATAGATGAAGGGGCTTCTGTGAGTATCCTTTCCTCAACTGCTTGGAAAGCGCTTGGTTCGCCATCGCTTTTGCCTGAGATGAGAAATCTGACAGGCTTCAATAAAGGAACCAGTCGACCGTTAGGGATCCTTCCCAATGTGCCCATAACATTGAGAGGGAAAACCGTTCACATGAATGTGATGGTAGTTGAAGGACCCCTGGATTACAATCTACTCCTTGGACGAGACTATATTTATTGCATGAGAGCCATTGCCTCATCACTCTTTAGAGTGATGTGTTTTCCGCACGAAGGAACAGTGGTCAAGCTCGTGGACCAGCTTTCATTTCCCGGATCACGCATAGCAAATAGTCATATACCATCCCTAAATGGTCTTTTCACGCAAGAAATGTCTCAATCTCCAGTCCGTCCACCCGATGAGCGCGAGTGATTCAGGGGGACATGACTGAAACCCAGGGGGCATGCACCCTGGTCTGCTTCGGCAGGAAAACTTCGGGTATAGGGTAGGTTTCCGCGAGAGAATATGACTAGTCTGTACCCCCATTCGTGATTGGAAGAGGGGGTTATTCTAGAACAAGATCCTCTTGTCAAAGTTATGTGGGTTGGCGGGCATCGCCGCTCACCTTTGTTTATCTCGGTAGACACCACCGAAGAAGTGTTTTGTTTGCGCTGTGAATAGAACAATCTTTGGATAAACCATAAGAGGTAGGCCTCTCTCGGTAAAACAAATGTTTTAAGGGACTAAAGAAGGGGTAACCTTGAAATTCTGTTTTATACCTGGGGGCATGCAAACCTTTTGGAGTGCAAGCGAAGAGCAACTATTTATTTTTTAAATTTGTAGGTCCTCTAACCCTTTAAACTCGTAGGATTGGTCATTTCCTAACTTGCTTAAAGAAAGGATGTGGGGCAAAAATCTAAAAATTGCACTTTATATGAGACATTCTTATCACACGACTGGATTAATCGAGCAGTTTTAGCACATAGTTCAAGCTCGTTAAAAAATAAACATAAGACATGAGCAAATGTTTCCACTCATGTTTAAGCTCGTTAAGAAATGAACTATTCCTCGGTAAATAACCATCGTGAATGTAGTACTTCAGCCATTAAAGCCTTGGTCGTGTTTGCATCGTCACCTCCACTTTTTCATTGGCCGATCATTCACCTCCATTCGATTGTTTACCCATTTTGAGGAACAGCTGCAAAGAATGATTTCACTAGCCATCCTTGTGACACTGTTGTGATTGGAAAATTCCAAACCTTACCTGGAATCAGCTGCTACCCGTTTTATCACTCGTTCCTCAAAAGACGAGTCTCCTTTAAGCTCTTTTCAACTGACTTGTAAAATATGAAAAGATTGCCGAGCCATTGGCCTCTCCAGCTCGTTAAAGGGACAGGAAGTGCTATCCCTCCTCTAGATTTTAATCTTTTTGGACCTGAGGGATTATTACACAAAAAGATCGAGCGCTTGTTTTGTTTGGCTCGTTAAAAGTATCGAAAATTCATCCCTTCTGTATTGTTTTATACTTTTTCAGACTTAAGGGATTAGATGACGAAAAAGGAATTTTGGAGTTACCTTTACGTTCCTTTTCAGACTCTCTAAAATTGAAAAGGACCGAGTTATCTTTGTTGTTAAACTCGTTAAAAAGATTAATAGCGACAAACTTGTCTATAGACGAGAACGAGTTTCACTATCGCTAGGCTCGTTAAAACATAGCGATGGGTTTGCCCGAAGGGCAAATTATAGAACAAGCATATGTTATCCTCCTCAAGCTTGACAAAAATAAAGAGGTACTGGTAAGCAATGACTGGGGAAAATTGGGAAGAAAACTCAAAGAAACTTTATTGGTAGCAAGTCGCTCTTGAACATGACACTTCCACTCCATGTCCGAGTCGGGTTGGGTTGTTCCATTCACCAGTCACATCACCATGGTCACGCCATACCATCCACATTTGGGGTTAATGCTACCAATCCATCACATCAGTGTCGCCGATATGTGCAAGAGAAGTCATTCAGAGAATTCACCTATGTCTCACCCACTACCATACATTATACTCCATTCGTTCATGACCGCCACCCTGAACCTTATATCACCAGATCGTTTTCACCTCCATTAAAATCATTTGCTCCGTTCCGTGTCATTGATGTGGGATTCATTAAGGCCCTCCTGTGATGGATCACTTCTTGTCGACATCAGCTCATTATCCAAGAATTTGATCTAGGAACACCCCATTCAGTACTTTGAAGCTTGCATGCCTCAATGGCAAGTTTCTCACTTTCGGTGACAGGTTTACATCAATGGCCTTCGACCGAAAGATTTTGCGTGGTGTTCGACGCTAAGTCCTTTATCCACACCACGTGAATTGTACTGCAGTACCTTGAGGGTCATTATCATTATCGGTGATTCCTCTCGTGCTTGTTAACAGTTTACATCATTGACTGGTAATCAAGCGATGTCTTTCCATGTTCGACTTCAGAACATTTTTCACATGGATCGATTTGTACTTTGCGTGAAGATCAGACGCGATTGAAGACCCCAGATCTAGTTTCATCCATCCGGGCTGCGATATATATTCAGGGAAAATAAAGACATTAAATTTACATCATTGCTGCATAGATAACCATCCACTCAAAAGGATGATGGCTCTATCAGAATCATCAGTCTACACTCAGACGATTGTCTGTCCTATGTACATGAAAATGAATTTATAAAGCTGAGCATGGGAATGCCCGCCTCAGCTAGATCATGAAAATAGTATGAAGATAATGTATTGTATTGTATCTTATTACAGGTCTCCTCCGAGCATTGAAAGAACTTCGGATCCTCATAATAAAGAATTTCACCCAACACCAAAAGGTTAACGGCCTCATACTTTAGGGGGCAACTGTTATAGACTTTTTTGTACCCTACAACCCTAAGCATGAAATGTCCATAAACCAAGGGCTGCTAAGTCCCTAAAAGTGTTGTTCTAACCCCTAAAGGAACAAGCTCAACAGATTACAGCTTCTCCCAGAATTTCTCCATGAGAAACTGCTTAGAATTGGTCAAAACAGGATCATTGCAGCTGCTCCACTGGCTAAGTGCGTTGCATCTCACCTAAATACACTATGAGGGTGTGTTTCATTTCAAAAGTCCCTTCTGTGGGGTGCGATGGGTGAGAAATGACAAATGGCAGTGTCATTCCACGAGGTGGAGAGGCAATGGAAGCTTCCAGAATCTTCTCCTGTGACACTTGCCTCACTGAATTCGACCAAGGATGAGTAAGAGGCATTCAGTCTCCAAGTGGAAGCAAGAACTATCAGAAAGAAGACACTAATCAAATCACAAGCTAACTCATCCCCCTTACAGATATCTATATATGGATCCCTCATCTCAGAGATCCAAAGGCTGGAATTTTGCATATTGTAAGGAATTGCTGTTGGTTTCTAGAGACAAACATCAGATTGTTGGGTGATCTAAGCTTTGTTTGAGGTGAAGAGGGTTTTCTTTGCTGGGAGGTTGATGCTGGGTCAGAACAACTGGTTGTAACTCCTCCTGATCTTTTCTTGTTTATCAATAAAAACTATTTGAGTTTTCCTCCATGCTTTTGTATCATTGATGCTTGTTACATTTGTATGGTCTATTTACATCTGATCCTAGATTTTTTATGAATATAGATCCATGTCTTTGTATGGTGCTATGCTTCTGTGATCTTACAGGTACTGTGTGAAGCTGGGCATGCAAGGGAGCAGGTAGCTGAGGACTATCAAAGAAGAGAGGGATCGAATTGAAGGATTAACGCAAGACAGAGGTTGGTCTTTCTGTTCCTCTCTATCTATAATTCATAAAGGAAAAACAAAAGTAGTTTTTCTCTGTTTGTTCCTAAGGCAACTGTCACACCTTAGTGGGATAGAGCAGTTCTATATAGACACTTTTCCCTGTAACACATCTCCCCCTGAAGGACACTATCATCCTGAGACTGAGAGGTGGTGGTGTGGGCTGAGCTGCTAGGCTTATCCTCGTCCTCAGCAAGGATTACAGTGATGCTGGCTGACAGCACGGGCCTATTGAGCCTACTATGGAAGGTGAAGCGGGTTGTTTGAAAGGAGTTGTGCAGGAGAGGCCTAGCATGGCCAGAAGGTGGAGAGGACGGGGAGGCAGAAGCAATAGGGACAATGTTCTAGGGAGCAGAATGAGAGGCCTGGCCTCGATTACCAGTGGTGCCTCCACGACAAGAGACTCCACGAAGACGAGCCATTTTCGAATTATCAGAGAGACCAGGTAAGGGAAATTGGCAGAGCCGAAGGGGAAAGGGCTGAGCGCAGGCAGACCAGGCTAGACTTAGAATCCAGGTGAGCTTCCAATCTGCCTGAATGAAACAGGGGTGCGGGAAGAATAGTGGGCAGAGGTAGAAAGAGCCGAGGGAAATTGCATAAACCAGACACCAGGCCATGGATAAATCACCGCGCATAGTCTCTCGAGCCGAGCGCGCATTGAATACTAACTGTGCAACCATTATTCTGTACCCTGTCGAATTGATATCACATGCCATGGGATTGTGGCATCCATGTCCGCGAGCCAGGTGCAGGGACAGTTGCCTGCGAGGAGTAAATCCTCATAAATTATCAGCCGTGACACCCGCATCCGGGTGTGTATCATCCTCCTGATTCATATCATTCTTCACGATGTTATGGAAATCTGAGAGTTGATCCTCTGAGGCTATGCTGGAGATTGAACCTACAAAGAAATCTACCCCAATTTCCACTCCTATATTAGCAAGAAAATCAGCCAGCTTATTTCCTTCCCGCTTAGTGTGTTTGAAAGAAATTGCTTGGTGTTGAGAAAGCCATTTGTCTATTAGCTCGAGTCTTTGAGCCATTCTCCAACTACTACTGACCTTATGTATGGGGGAACCCTGCATGAGTTTTGTAACCATGTTTATGATGATTTTCGAATCCCCTTCGATGATAAGCGGAAAAAAACTTTTGTCCTGAGAAAGGGTGAGACCTCGCCATAATCCTTCCAGTTCCGCTGAGTTGTTGGAGTCCCAGCATTTTGAGCCAGGAAAGATTAGTAAAGGAATACCATGATGATCCCTGAAGACTCCCCCATAACCTGCTTTTCCTGGATTACCGTTTGAAGCTCCGTCGAAGTTGAGTTGAAACATGTTGCTGGGCGGCGGAGTCCATTTTGTTGGGCTTTAGTTACTCTTAGTAGGATTGTCTTTAAGAGTAGGCTTTTGGTTTAAATGTATTTTCCAGTTGGCCCAGACAGATTGTTCCTGCGGCAGTGATGGAAAATCTTCTTGGGACCAAGCCTTAATAGACAGAGTTTCTTTAATGTTCTGGTGTAACCTAGTCCAGATCTGCTCTATAGACATTGATTGATCCTTGAAAACTCTTCGATTCCGCTCCTTCCAGATGTTCCACATCAGTAGACCAGGAATAAGATGCCAAAGTGTGTTTAGGAGTTTGCTTTGAAATGGCTCTTGACTCCAATTACGAATAGTAGCTTTAATATCCCCATGCACTCTGCCTTCCTTTTGGCATCGGAAGGTAACCTTTTCCCACAGCTTCCGTCCTATTTGACAAGTTTGCATTAGATGTAAAGCTGATTCCTCTGCTTGCTTGCAGTTAAGACATATAGATGGGCCAGAGAAGCTCCTTTTTCTGAGGTTATCCCATGTGAGAATTTTATTGTGACATAGGAGCCACAGAAATGTAGACACCTTCGGCCAGTTAGAGGAATTCCAGATTTTATCCCATAAGGTATCTTTGATTATCCTTTCCTTGATAATTACCTTATACGCTTCCCTTGTGGTGAAAGTGCCTTTCTCTTCATATCCCCATCTGAGAATGCCCGTTCCTTCTGAGGAGAGGATTTGCTGCTTTTGTCATTCTGAGGAGAGAGAGAGCTGAGTTTGCTCAGAGCCATGCAACATAATTTGTTTGGCCTCCATCCAACGTCTGTATCCTTGTGTTGAAGAAGGGTCCCAGAACTGACTAACCTTATCTAGCTGATTCATATCTTCCTCTGGTAGGGGAAGGTCAGAGAGAGTGTCCTTGATCTTTGGGAGTTGCTGCCAAGAGTCTTCCCAGAACCTTGTTGTGTTGCCATTCTTAACTTCCCAGAAGCTATGTTGTTGTATTAGATCCCTATGTTGAATGGCCGAATTCCAAATTACAGAGCCTGTGCTTACTTCTGACATTCGAATTCTTTCTTCAATAAGGCTATTGTTCGCATATTTTGTTGTCCATAGGGAGGCCCAGAGGGGTGTTAGGATTTGAGAGCCATCTCCACCAAATTTTAGCTCCCATTACCTTATTACTGTGCCCTGGATCTCTTAGCCCAATACCACCAGCCTTCTTTGGAAGACAAACATTGTCCCATTTGACCAGAGCCCACTTTCGATTAGGGCCTGAACTGCCCCATAAGAATTTGCATTGAAGATTATTTATATCCTTGAGAACCCATTTAGGAGCTGCTAGAATTGAGAAAAGATACAGGGGCATGGAGTGAAGAACAACTTTAATGAGAACAAGTCTGCTGGCCATGTTAAGAGCTCTGTGAGTCGAGAGGAAGAGCCTTGCTTCTAGCTTTTCTAACAGGTCTTTCCAAGAGTAATGTTTGAGGGCCAAGGCTATTAAGGGAGCTCCTAGGTATTTAGAGGGAAGAGACGCTATGGTAAAACCAAGAATACAGGCTATGGCTCTTTGGGTGGGGGCAGGGGTATTAAAGAAAAAAAATTGAGATTTGACTCGATTAATAAGGGCTCCTGAAGCTTCAGAGAAGTTCGTTAGGAGGGCTTTGAGAAGGCGAGCTTCTTGAATAGAGGGGTGACCAAAAAGCATGTTATCGTCCATGAATTGCTAGTGGGAATAGGTAGGAGAATTGCAAAAAGATAGGCCTTTGAGATGCTGGGAGAGCAGAGCAGATTTAATGCTTCGACCTAGTCCTTTTGCCATAATAACAAAAAGAAAAGGCGAAAGGGGATCTCCCTGCCTGATACCCCTGGAAGGACAGAACGTGGGTGAAGGGATACCATTGATAAGCACAGAAAGGAATGAGGAAGACAAAAGATTTACAATCCATCTAACCCAGGAAGGGGCAAAGCCAAAGGCAATTAAGATTTTTTGAATGTAAACCCAGCTTAAGCTATCAAAAGCTTTAGAGAAATCAATTTTAAGCAACATACGTGGTTTTTTTGATTGCTTCAAAGAGTGGATTATTTCATGAGTTAAAATAATACCATCCATTATCTGCCAACCTTCTACATAACCAGATTGCTCAGGCGAAATAATGAGAGGGAGCAGAGGTTTCAGTATGGTAGCTATAACTTTTGATACAATCTTGTAAATGATGTTGCAGAGAGCAATCGGTCTGTACTTGTCTGGAGTATTGGATTCCTCTGCCTTGGGATTAAAGCAACGAAGGTTGCATTCAGCCCTGGGTACATCCATCTTAAAGTGCGTGATTCTTCAACAACTTGCCAGACTTCCAATTTGATTAGGTCCCAGAAGTTATGAAAAACGTTGGAGGTGAATCCATCCGGACCGGTGCTTTCCCTGCTTTCAACTGATGCACAACATTTTCGACATCTTGCAGGCTTGTGGGCTTAAGGAGGAGAAGATTATGCTCTTCTGTATTTAGTTTGGGAATGTTCCTTAGAACTTTGTTAATAGCAGACATTCTGTCTATGTTGGGTTCTTGATGAGCTTGTTTGAAGTATCTTAGAAACTAATCTTCAATGCCTTCGTGCATCTCAATTCTGTCTCCCTGCTCGTTTTTGATGTGGGAAATGTAATTATTCATTCTGCGCTGCATTGTGGTCTTGTGAAAGAATTTTGTATTCTTTTATCCATCCTTTAGCCATTTGACCCTCGATTTCTGCCTCCAAAGAGTTTCCTCCTATTGTGCTCTATCTAGGATTTGGGTTTCAAGAGTTTGTTCCTGCTTTACTAGTTCCTCAGAGCGTCCTTCTATAATGATCCTTTGCTAAACATTCTTCATTTCTTGATTGAGGGTTGCCTGTGCTTTGAAAATGTTGCCAAAAGTGGTATGATTCCAGTGTTTAATTTCTCCTTTAAGGTGCTTTAGTTTCCGATGGAATATAGACATCTTAGTACCATTAGAGGGATTAAACTTGAGCCAGGTTGATCTAACAAATTCATTGAAATCCGGATGAGTTAACCAAAAAGCCTCAAACCGGAAGGGACGCCTGATACTGTTGCCTGGACGGTTCCATTGGAGAGCTATTGGCCAGTGATCAGAGCCTGATACTGGAAGGATGGAAGCAATGAATTCCCCACCCAGGTGAGTTGCATTGTCTGATATTAGAAATCTATCGAGACGTGAAGCTATTTGTTGTGGTCCATCTCTTTTGTTGTTCCATGTGAACATGCCATTATTTGAAGGTAGATCTATCAGCTAGTTGTTTTGAATAAAGTCCTTTAGTATGTTCCCATCTCTGTTGCTCCTGCTTCTGCCTCCCTGCTTTTCCTCCATTCTTGCTATCATATTAAAATCACCTCCAAATATCCAAAGCGGGTACAACCTATTTGAGTTAAGCTCCGATAAGGTATCCGAGATTTCAGCTTTGTGTATGGTTTCCTGAGGGAAATACACATTAGTCATGTGGCCGTGGGTATTGGTGCCGATTATATGAAATATTGCTTGGATGAAGTTCTTGTTTGCATGTATATTGTCGAGTTGAATTACACGTGCATCCTAGAGAACTGCCAGTCCTCCCGATGCCCCTTGAGCATCAATAGCTATTACTAGCCCTCCTGGCCAAGGTTCTGCTGCTATTTTTTCCAAGACTGTCGAGTTACATTTTGTTTCTTGCAAAAAGAGTATATTTGGTTTTTCCTGCATGAGCATGTTTTTTAGAAGTCTGCCTTTCCTTGGGCTATTGAGCCCCCTAATATTCCATGATATTAGCTTCATTGAGAAGGGTTGGGATTAACATTGAAGTACTTGGTCAGCTTGGCATATCTGCCTGACTCAACTAGCACTTCGCCTATCTTGATAGTTCTTTCGAGGGTGGTTTTTCTTCCTCTTTTCTTGCTGTCTTTGGTGATGAACTTTCCATCCCATTGACTGCCGATCTGGACTCCTAGAGAGTACTTCTTTTGTGCGCGATTGAGGACCTCCACCAGGTTGTCCACTTGCCGATATGGTATTTTGTCAAAGTTTCTTGTCTTGCATGCTTGCTCGAGTCCTAGAATATCCAATTCACCAATATGAATATTTTCAGGGTCTTCCTCCATGATATGTGGTTCTTGATAATCTTCCTCTCTTTCCTTCACTGCCTTTGTACTGGGTTCAGGATTATCGACTTCCATTCCTTGAAAACTCCAGGCCTGGGTTTTGGTTTGGGAGTGATGGGTTGATTTGTTGAATAATTTTTCCCTTGGCTGTGGTGAAATCCAATCCGCCTGCTCTTTGCTAGTTTCCTTGTCATTTAGAGGTATGTTATCAGAATCTTGCACATCATCACTAGCAAGAGCAGCAAAGCTATTGCTCGTTGAGGGTTTTGACAATTTAACTTGATTGGTTTTGGTGTTGGCTGTCGATTTCTTATGCCCTCTTCTACGATTCACCACTTTGGTAAATACGTCAGACGCTGGATTGTCTGAGTCCATTTGAGGAGGGGGTTTCCTGTTCAAAGGACAATCTTTGTAGAGGTGTCCTAGGTCATGGCATTTCCTGCATCTAAACGGTACATGCTCATAATCTATCAGCTGTATCCATTCAACATCTTCGTGGAAGAGACTTACCGTATCTGGCAGGGCTTGCTTGAGGTCCATGTAGACGCAGATCCGAGCATATGATGTGTATCTACATAATTTTGTTTCCTCTGCTACCTTGATGAATTCCCCCAGAGCATTTCCAATCTCCTGGAGGGAGTTCTCTTCCCAGTATTCCCAAGGGAGCGAATACAGCCTTATCCAGATAGGAGCACAGCTAAGGTCTTCCTTATCTGGATTGAAGCGTTCAACCCACCCTTTGAGATATAGACCTGCGGAATTGAAGAAGTAAGGACCCCCATCCAGAATCCTGTTGCGATCTTCCAAGCAGTTAAAAACAGTCGTAAAAAACCCCTTCGGCCCTAGATGCAGAGTGATGTGGCCCTTTGGATTCCATTTGGAATTTATCCAGCCCCTTAGCGCTTTTTCAGTTGGCCATATTCCAATAAGCTTGCCAATCAATGCATGATCCCTCATAAACTGTATTCTGGCATTGATTCGGTGACTGGTAAATTCCACTTTTGGCCTGTGAGTGGCCACTAGTCTACATGTGGATGAACTTGCTTTGATTTTGTCTTTCTGAGCTTGTTCACTGTTCTGTTGCTTGCTGCTATTCGTATTGTCCTCATTCTGCATGTCCTCCTTGTCAGTGTCTTCAGTCCGCTGCTTTTGGCTATCATTTTTTGGGGGAGGCGTATCGCCCTCCCCCTGAGGGGGCTGCATGGTTCCTTCGCACTATGGAAGGACACCGAGACCTCAGATCCGCCCAGGTTCTGCCAAGGCTGAGCTATGTCAGGGGAGCCTACCGTAGCAGGGGCGGCAGAAACCCTAGGACGAGTTGCAGAAACCTTAGTTGCTCCGTTCTTCGTCCTCTATCATTAAAATCTTGCATCCTTCACTAATGCCAGCATTAATTCAGCTAGTATTTACTAGTTTCAAAATACAAAACAAATTACTAATTATAACATATGGTTTTGCTCTTCAGCCTCAGGAAGAGGCCAAATAAAAAGGAAAATAAATCTGTATTGAAAAAATTTGGATGGCGAATCTGTCTTTGTCGAGAAACTTTGGTTATATTGTAATCAACGGGATTAACAAACAGGTGAACTAACACTAAGATGGGCATAATCGATTACTGTAGTCCTTGGCCATTGCTAGATGGTAGGGACTAATAAACACAATTTCAAAACTCCATCGTGATTACTTCCATAGCTACATGCACCTCAAGGTGCATGGAACTTATTAGGGTTAAATAAGAGTTTTTTCTATTTCTATTTTTTTGTTATTTACATGGACAATTAGGTGATTGCAATGTTCATTTTCTTTTTAGTATTGGTAAAGACAAAATGATAATTATGGGTTGATCACCTCCTTATAATACTTTAGATTTGACTACCTTAGATTTTACGGGTTTGAGCTCTTAAAACAACTAAAATTCCAGATCTGGTTAGTATTGATAATTAGGTAATTCCAATGTTCATTTTCTTTTTAGTATTGGTAAAGACAAAAAGATAATTATGGGTTGATCACCTCCTTATAATACCTTAAATTTGACTACCTTAAATTGAGGAGTTTGACCTCATAAAGAACTAAAATTCCAGATCTAATCACTAAATTCTACGGTAGTTTGATGTGATATATTTTATATTGGCCATTAATGGAAGACGTTCCCACTCACACGTGGAGATATGTGCTAAAATAATTGTAATATCAGATTTGATTGTTTATTTGTTCATGTAAATTTACTTGTCTCCATCAAGATAATGGAAAGCCATTGAGAATAATAATATAATATTAATATATCATGTGTGGAGATTGTTAAAATCAGTGTAATATTAGGTATGATTGGTTTCTTCGTTCATGTAAATTGAATTACTTGTCTCACTCGTAAAAAAGCTGATCTATCTGATTATAATAATAGTAGTGATTATATATATATTCCATCGACACCTTAGAATTTAAATATTACATATTCCATTGAAACGTGAGAATTTAAGCACACGATGTGTTCAATTGTTTTTTGCATATCGTTCAGGTGGACTCAGTTGTTCAAATATTAGGTAAGATCATATTTGTTATATATGAAATGAAAATAAATAAAACGGTTTATTCATTTGTGGTTGGCAATTTTGATGCATGAAGTAAAGGTTATGCTCATTCATCCCAATCGGCCGAAAAATAATAAAAATGATTAATAAAAATAACTAAATGACTGATATAAGAAAAGGTAAAATAATAGTTTTTTACTATCTAATTAAATGACTCATATATCATCCAGAAAAAATAAAATAATAGGTCATGATGATAGAGATGAAAGGGACGAAACGACCTCTATTGATGGATTGCCAATGTAGGAAAGCTGCTCTTATTAGGTGGGAGATTAAGTTGATCTTTGATCTGCTTCATGGGAAAAGTGAGAGTCTTTTTCCCTTGTTTGGTATCTCTCTTTTATATATTTTAGAGATTTGATTATATATTTTAGAGATTTGAAAAACTTGATTATGAATTAAATGGGCTGATATCCCAAATATTTTAAAATCTATAATTTTAACCTAATTTGTAAATTTACATCTATCATATTACTTTACATTCCATACCAAAAACATAAACATATCTATCCTTTTTACATACTACAAACCTTTTTAATATATTTTTATTTAAAACTTTGTTTATTTTAATTTTCAATTATTGAAAGATATACTAAGTTCTTTTCTCCTTTCCTTGCAATGAAAAAATTTGCATTATTGTTTTTTTTTTTTTCAAAATATTAAAGAGACATGAAAGAAATTTTATCTTAAAAACTCTAACCTTTATCTTAAATTTTATCTTATTGTGCATGAATAAAATATCCACATCGCTTTTAAACAAAAATAATTTATAAAAATTATAAACAGGCACTTTATTAATAAAGTATAAAGTGCTTATGCAATAGAAACACGTTAACTTTTCTTACAAGAGTATAAAAGAAACACTACAATCACCAATCCTCGGTGATTTTACCCTAATTCTTGTCCCTATTGTGAGGGTGCTTTTGCTAAATAAGTCTAATGTGAAATATTATTTTTATAGATTTAATGTGAAATATTATTTTTATATTTATTAAATTATTTGTATTTATATAATTTTAAAAATTAGCTTTTAAATTTTTATTTATAAGGGTTATTATATTATTATGTGATAATTTTTTTATTCAACTTTAGATTTTACATGTAATATATAAAAAATAATTATTATCTAGATGAATTTAAAAGTTTAATTAATAAGATTAAAGATGTTTACTAGTCATTTGTATCCCTTAATCATGACTATGGCAAATTATCTCACATATCTAAATGTAAGGCTAGAATGGAGTGAATTAATATTAATAAGGATGAGGTGAAAAACATGCATATAACCAAATATATGATTGCTCAATTATTTATTGGCACTAGAACAAACCAACCCTTTATTTAAGAAATAACTATCTTTGCATGGATCATTGTACATTCCTATGATGGAAAATCATTGAACCACTTAGTGGTTTATAGTATTTGATAAACCTCTTTTTTAAGATAAGATAAATTCTCTTGTAATTTTTTCATAAATTATGGGTTGAATTTAATATGGGTCATCACGTGAATTATTTTAATATTGATAATTTCCATGGGGATAGTCTTGGATTTTCTTAGGATTTAGAAATAGCCAAGACTAACTTATTAACAAGGTTGTTTGTGCCTAAGAAAATTCTTAGCAAACCCTCCCTCAACCACCTTAGATTGGAGATATGATTCAAGCAATTAGAATTGCAATACTATCGTTGACATGTAGTCTAGTTTAGTGTAGTTCATTTGTGGTGGCTACCCATATGGAGTCAGTGTATGATTATGTCATATTACAAAGGGTAGGACCTTCAAGCCACATCAATTCTATACCATGTGTTGTCTAATTTATGTGACAAGGGTTAGAAAAAGCCACGAATGTAAAGTTTGTGCTAGAAATAGACAAATATTAGGAATAAAACTAGAAGCCCTAACTTTAAAGGAATTGAGTCATTCTAAAAAATATATTATTCAATAAATAATAAACAATTATATAAGATAAGAAACAATTGAACAACAATATGAATGGATGGATGTAATACTCTACAACATAGTGGAAAATACTTTTTACAACATGAGAGAAAACCTTGGAGTAGATGGTTTCCTTGACCTCATCCTAGGGAGTATTTTTTTATTTCAAAGTGTGTAATTGAAGCTTCGCTCCCTTGATTCTAGTCTTTGAAACTATTCTCTAGTGATACCAAATGGTATCCACAAGCACAATGGTTATATTGGTTGGCTAGAGAAAATGATAACACTTTGTTACTCTGAATAATGATCTAGAAAATGGGGGAGAACTCTTGAATTTGTAAGAAAATTGTGGATATATTTAATAAAGTCAAAGCTAGTAAATGATGATTATTTGACCAAATCAAGTTTAGTATTTTTATTATTTATTTTCTTCTTCTAGATAATTTTAAGAAACAAAAGTCATTAAATTGCTTTATGATATAGAAAGGAAAGAAAAGGGTGGCTTTATGAGGTTAGGAAAGTGAAAATAATTTAGGAGTTGTGAAATGAAGGTGTAAAAGTTGTTTTTGACACATCAAAAACATGTTGTAGTTGCATATTTTGGTAAACTTACCATTTTGTTCTAGGTGATCAACTTTTAGGTGATACCCCATGTGCAAAATTTCTCTAAGTTGGGTATTTGGTGCCAACCAAGTTATTCATGTAAATGCTTTCTTTATAGACATGTTTTTAATGGCCTAATAAATGATCATATTTAAAATAGTTTCTTGAAGAAGGTTAGTATGACATGTATTTAATTTTGTAATTAACAAATATTTAGTTAACACAAATTTAAAGTATTTGTAACTATCATTTAGTTTTTGGATTTCATAGCTATTATAAGGTTGTACATCCATGTCTAGGTGACAAGGCTCATACTCTCCTAGACTTAATGAAGCAATTGTAGTACTAGGTTTGGTTGGGCACTTCACACACAAGTTTTCGATGTCTTTATGATTTTTTTATTTCTCCACAAAGTTAAATTAAAGTTAAAAGTTAGTAGCATGAATAACTATACCCCTAAATAACTTACAAGAATTATATTTTTCCTTTTAATTAGACTATAATTAAGAGAAACACTCTTATATATATATATGAAAACCACTATCCTTTTCATGAATGAATTTTAATTAGAATCACATTTGAGTGTGAAAAACCAAACAAACTCTTGAATATTTGAATTCTAATTAAGTACTAACTATTAAAAGTTCACACTAAGACTTTTGGGCCAACACATTTCCTTAGACAATAATGCTTGTTTAGTGTTTGACCTTCTTGGAATATATCTTTCCATAGTAACATCATTTTTCTGGTAGATGTGAAGGTGGTGGCTTATATATATTTTGTGCTAATCATATCAAGGAAGTGGGAAGCTCCAAATTCATTTAGTCTCTTCACTTATTTCTTTGTTTATGCTATCTTTTCATGTCATCTCAAAAAATTAATTGGTGATCAAGAGATCTTCTTATTGGAAAATTTTGTTATCTTTTTACAAAGTGCTCTAATATTAGGCAAAAATCAAGATAAATAAGAAAAATATCACTAATAAAAGATATACACCAATTTTATGGTAGAGAAAACCATATGAGATATAAATTTATTCCAACCAATTCTCATATTCCACGATTTTACAAGCTATTACATTAAACATACATTGTTGATCATGGTCACTCATTGGCATTGTACATTACTCATGCAAGGATTTAAAAATGTAGTATTAGACCCCTTTAGATAGTGATTCTAGCTCTGACATTAGTAATTCATTAATTATAGACCAACCAACCACCTTCTAATTGCAATTTCATGAACGACACTAAATATCTTCGTAGCCAACAACTCAAAAGTTACAAGTCTAGGTTAGACATATAACATTAACATGAAGAACAAGAGACATAAATGGTGACATCCTACATTTACCATGATGTTATACTTTACTTCATTTTACATGAAGATGCATGTAGCATAATAAATATGGAGAAGGGATTACAAAATGGAAAATACCTTGAAGACACAATGTTTGGAGTGTTAACTATAGATATCGTAGGTAAGATATGTTTGTTTCACATTATGGTGACAAATTTCCAACCTTAAATTTATGATATCCACGTAGAAACCATGTGCTGCACCAATAAGGGGTTCATTACTTTGTTTCTAAAGATATATATAAAAAGAGAACAATTTCATATTTTATCATCTTCTTAATGTAAATAATTTTCCATGTTGTGGCTATAGTGCCCATAAATAAATAAATGGAAAAATAATAAATACACATACCCATTTTTCTACCTTGGAAAACAACCTCTGGTTGTGGAGAGGTCAACGCCCAAGACATTTGTTTAAAACTATGATGAAATACGTTTGTTGTCCCATTGTTTTAAAACCGTAAAAATTATGATTATAAAGACAATGCGTCTAATATTCTATGGGAAAAATAATTAATAAAAGTGGCCCTCTGATGCTGAATACAATTTTAATGAAAGAGTAGTGAGAAAGGATAGTGGAAACTCTTCAACAACATGTTGCTTAATGTAGAAACTTTGTTTTCAAATTTAGAGGAAATATGTAATTAGCATGGAATGACATATAGAAAAAAGGAGCACATAATTAAGGTACTTTTAACTTTAACTTATGGGAATTTGATTTTGCGGAACTTTAAAATTAAAGGCCCTAAATTTCATTACTCTCTTTTATGAAGACAAACATAAAATGAAAATAACAGGAAACACATTTTGTACTCAACATGTGTCTGGAATCACTTTGAAATATTTATTCCATTCTAGATGAAGATTGAGAATACAAGTAGTTTCTGCTTCTGAGGTCTGAAGCTCAAAACTCTCACTTCTCTTTCTGAATTGATTTTATACATAATTTTGAAAATGACATTTAAGAAACTGTCCACTGCCAAAACTACTATCTTCCTAAACTACTTTGGAATTAATTCTTATTTCGACCATTACATTTTTTAAAAGAGAAAGCATAAATACATCATTTCAAAAACATTTAAAAAGAAACTGGTGTATGACAGGTGGCACTGCTTCATTTGGTAATGTGAGACTCTGGTGCAGATGAAGGTCGAGCATCTGCACTTGCTGTTGTCAGTGACATCCATTCTCTACATTTTTTCCAAATGGATTTATCTGAACTGGGACTCTTGAAAAACCTAGTGTGTGCTATTCTGAAGTTGGTAATTCTATTGTATGTTGGTTTGTCAATGGTGAAAACATGGATGAGGTGATGGATGTTGTGGATGATGTTGTTGCAAAGGGGTATAATGACATACGATGATAGAGTAGTGGCAAAACAGATACATGGCACATGTGCTCGCTTACTGATGTAATATAGGGGTGGACTCTTGTACAGAGGAAATACGATGGAGTCCCCTCATAACCATTATGAACCGTTTATTTGTAGTGAAAGTAGATCTTGAAAATTCTCTGCGAAGGCACATAGAGAGCTAACCATTGGGCATGTAGTTCCATCGGGTTTGTTGCATTTGATGGGTCCCACTCAGATTATCCATTGCACCTAGAAACATAAACGATATTTACCATTGAGGATTTTGGTGTTGTTGGCTTTGGTGTATGGGGACCCACCTACTTTAATCTTAAGTCTGCATTAAGATTTAATTAGTGCAACTTAATCCACCATTATAAATTAATCAAAATTATTTTCCTTTTGATTTTCTTTTTCTTTTGATTTTTTTATATATATACATTTTCTTTTAAACACATAGAAAAGTAAAACGAGCTACAAAATCTAGCTCCACCTACGGATATTGTTAAAAAAAAAACCACTAAGAACTGCAGATCAGTGCCTTCACCTCGGCATGGAGTCAAAATTATAGCTTGAAACATTACAATGAAGAGATGATTGAATATTCACAATGGTCAAACCAATATACACAATGAAGAGAAAAATGAAGTCAGTGCTAAAAGTAGTGTTTCAAATACTGCCCATTGATTGGCAGCTCTAACAGTTCACCATCCAAATTTTCTAGATTGAAAGTGTTATTGGTTCTGAATTCTACTATTCTAAAGGTACCAAACTAGAAAGAATCGAACATGCCATGTTTGACTTTATCTTCTCTCCTTACATCCCATCGAAGAACCAAATATCTAGGTTGAAAAAAAATATCTCTGGCCTTTTTGTCAAATATTAGCTTCATTTTTCGTGGGAATTGACCATATTCTCCATTACCTTCTCCCTATTTTCATTCAATTCCACCAATTAATTCATTCTCCTTGTGAATGCTTTTGATTCTTGCTGAGCATCTTGGATAAGTTCCACAAAATGTTTTTTCTAAATAGCTCAAAAATAAAGTACGTTCTCCATATACTAACTCAAAAGGTGATTTTCCGTTCGACCACCTAGTAGTAACTTTGCTTGCCCTAAGGAAAACTTCAGTTTTGAATCCTAGTTTTTCTGATTCTCTGCAATAATTTTCTTAAGTATATTCATAAGGGCTTTATTTGAAGATTATGTCATCCCATTCCCTTGGGGATGATAGATGGTAGAATGAGAGAGTATCACATTATATTTATGGAAAAAATCAAATAGCCTTGCAAATTAGAAAACCTAAGCATTATTTGCTACTAACTTTTTTGGACAACCAAACTCGGTGAAAATATTTTTTTCGAAAATTTTAATTGCCACTGAATCATTAGCCTTCCTTGTTGGAACAACTTCTACTCATTTAGTGAAATAATATGTTCTTGTCAAAATTCATTTATGTTGTCCACTAGAGGGTGGATTTATCTCCCCTAAAAATCTAGACCCCATTATCTAAAGGGTTCCTCCACAAACACAAGAATAAATGATAATGGTGCTAATTTCTTCTTTTAATCAAACATTTGGCACTTTTGAAAACTTCTCACAAGTCTATAAACATTAGAAAACAAAGAGGGCCAGAAGAAACCAGCCTTCAATATCTTATGTCTTGTAACCTTCCAAATGTAATGACCACTACAAAGGCATCCATGATATTCATTTACAACTTCTATAGTTTTGCCTTTTGTTAAATAGAGCAATAGCACACTAGTTAGATATCTCCAATACAACTTTCCATCTGCTATCACATACTTTTGAGCTTTGACTATGAGAGTTTTATATTTTGTTCTATTTAGAGGAGAAGGACAACTAAGGATTCAACAAAGATAATGAACAATGTCTTTATACCATTGAGAACAAAGATACTTATATTGAATTTTGTTATCATGCTCTTTATTTTTACCTTTTTCTTCTTATGTCTTGGATTCAACAACTTCAGCCAACAAATTAATTAACATAGCTTGATGATTAGCTTATGTTAAGATTTTTTCTAATCCTTGTCCTTTCACCATCTTAGTTGGATTGATGTCCATATCATATTCCTAAATTTTTGCAATCCACTTTCCTCTTTTTCCATCACTATCACTATGAGACAACAAATCTTCAACAATAGCATTAGGAACATAAGCAGTAATATGAGATTGAAGAATATAAACTCTAAAAGCCTTTCATTCTTTTACTAAAGCATAGGCTTATTTCTCCATAATAGTATACTTCATCTCTGCATCCCTTAACAATTCGATGAAGAATGCTACAGGCTTCTCCCTATTTTCCTAATTTATTTGGAAAAGTACTCCTGTGTGGCTTCTTGAAAGGCTTCCTTCATCCTGATAAAAGATTCCCTAGAAGTTTTCATCCACTTGACTTCTTTATCGTTTTTCAACATGCCAGTGATTTCCTTAACAATTTATGCATAATTTGGGACAAGCCTTCTTGAAAATTTTATCTTTCCCAAAAAACTTTGAATCTCCTTTTTTCTCCTTGGCAGAGGTATGTTTTTAATTGATTCTACTATGTTTGGATTTATCCTAGCCCCTTCTTTATATACAATATGGCTAAGTAATTTTCCTTCTTTCAAAGCAAAATGAGATTTCTTGGGGTTCAAGGATAAGCCATGCCTTTTGCATTTTTCAAACGTCTGCTGAAAATGCTTCAAATGCTCTTCATCTGATCTGGAGAAAATTGTAATGTCATCCTAATAAATTACAACGAATTTCTCTTTTTCACCCACAAAGCCTATATCCATAGCCCTCAAGAAAGTATCACCAACGTTCATTAAGCCGAAAGGCATCTTAGGATACATGAAAGTACCCCATGGAGTGACATACACTGTTTTTTTTTTATATTCTGGCTACACTAAGATTTGACTATAACTTGAAAAACCATGATCAATCATTGATAATCTAGAAGATCTTATTACTTTTTGCAAGATGTGATCCATTTTAGGGAGAGGATAGTTATCCTTCAGTGATGCTCTGTTTAAATTCTGGAAGTCAATACATAATCAATCTCCCCATTCTTCTTCCTCATAGGTACTAAATTAGCGAGCCACTCAAAATATCTCAGACCTGAACAATTTTTTTAGCTTGTAATATTTTCTTAATGTCCTTCTCAATTGATGGAAACAATAAAGGATTAATCTACCTTAATTTTTGTTTATGGCTTAATCCCGCGTTTTAAAGGAATTTTATGCTAAATGATGCTAGTATCATAAGTCTTCAGATATTTGTAAGACCATGCAAATATATCAACATATTTCTTGAAAAGATTGACATACCTCTGTTTGAATTCTTTTGGAACATATTTTTCCAATCTCAGCACCTTTGGCTGCTACTCTATTCTAAGATTGCAGTCTTCAAGATCATCTTCTTATTTTTTCCTTTATATTGATAGCAACATCATTAGCTTTAAACAATCTCTCCAAGGGTACCAAATGTTTAGGTATAACAATATTTTTCAACTACATTATCTTCTAATCTCCTATAAAATCCTTTAAAGGAAATTTTCTGCTTGATTCATCTTCTTGAACTCCTTTAGTTTCATCCTCTTGGTCGATCTCCAAGTTCAAGAATTCACCTACCATTTCTAGAAATATTTTAATTTGTTCTTCATCTTCGAACACCTGCCAATACTTTACATTATCTAGAATAGAAGGTTTGTTCCTAATTTCCACTTCATACCTGAGCCTGGGATTCAATGGAGGCTTAAAAGTGCTAGCTTCAACTACCAATGAATCAGATAGTCGATTATCTTCCCTAGGTAAAAATTGCATATTGAAAGCAGGAAAGAAGTTATCCACCAAAATCCACACTTCATTCTTATATGTCTTAATGCTTGGATGTTTGGCTTGACATTGATTCTTGATTTATTGAACTACCAATTCTGAATCAAAGCTTGATATTCAATAATATTATTTGTAGAGTCAATTTATAATTTATAAGGGAAGGGAATCATATGACCTTTTGGAGAAAGCAAAAGAACTCTAGCTCGATTCCCTTCTTTTAGATAGGAACCATCAAAATACAGCTTTTGGACTCCACTGATTACTAGCTCCTTTCTTTTAATTGTTGAAGGGAGCTATACTTCTATATCTTCAACAATTTCTTGTGATTATTGTAACATAAAACAAGAAAAATCATCATTTTCCTAACTATACATAGGAGAATTACTTGAACCCTCCTTTGTGATATTCTGTACGAACCTCGTCTCTCATTACAACCTCCTTTCTTCTCCACCAAAAATTGAAATAATAGCATAAGTGAAATCTAGTTTGAGTACTCATCCTAGTTTGGCTCCCCTGATCGAAAACTTCCGTGGATATTCCACTAGACAGTTCGTCACAATAGATATGATAATATTATATTAAAAATATGAGTTTCTACACTATTACAGTTTTATTTAATTTCTAGATCTGTAAAATTAACTGTAATTAGTGCATGCATGTAAAATTAAATCAAGAAGAAAAATAGAGAATGAAAAAATAATCTCACACAGACATAATACAAAATAAATGCTCTATGGGAAACCCTTTCGGGAGAAAACCCAACTAGAAGGTGAGGCCACTTTGCTCTCTTTCTTTGTCTCGAAATATGGCTCCAGATACAAAGAAGTAATGTATGTGGCCCATGGGATGCTCTAGTACATAGATCCTCTCTGTGTGCTCTATATCCTATCTCTCCTAGCTATCTTTCCTCAAATAAGGAACAAATTTCTCTCGAAAGAATGGAATGCCTCTTCCTCCTAGAGGCTCGATTATAACACAACCTGATAGCTTACTAGTGGTTAAGTTTAACTAAATCAAATCTTAACTAGAGTTACAAAAAAGACTCTTCCAGAGTCTTTTTCATCATAATCATGTGGCTAACCCCTTTTCCGTGAATAATGGGGGAAGACACGGCATCCTACTGAACGATAGGTGTGAAAACAAGAAGGTCAAATTCAGAGTGGCATAACTTTTGGAAAATGACTCCAATTAATGTGATTTTTGTGTTGTTGGAAATATTTATGTGTATAGAATAGCATGAAAAGTTTCTACGTGAAAGAGAAAAAAAATTACCCCCAGAAGACATCTTTTGATGACTCAAACCACTCTTGGAAGGTTTTACACTGCATTTCGCCAAACTGGGTTCCACTGGTAAAAATGGTCTCATGATTCCTCCACCTTTTCCACTCCAAATGGATCAAGATGGATTAAAAAAAAGATAATGATGCAATTCAGATCATCCCTAGGATCTAGAGAGAAACATTCCAAAGTGGGCTTGAATATCTGCAATAACCACATCCATTATAATACTCTTGGCAAGAATTTGATCCAGTGACACCACCAAATCCTTAATCAATCCCACACATTTGACCTTTTCTGAATCAAAAGAATACAGGTCTTTATAAGGCTTTGTAATTTGCAAGTTTAATTGCTTCATAACTAAAAGTGGCATTAGATTATGAGAGGCTCCTGAATCTAACATACAATTATGAAGTATGAAAGTATGCATGAGCAGAGAAATATAAAAAGGTGGTGTAGAAGTATCTTGTTCCTCCACATGAGGACCAAACATCACCATTGGTCTTTCCTCCTACTAAATTAACTGCATCTGCTGAATGATTATCTTGTGAAATATTTATAAATTCAGAGACTTTCTTTTTATAAGTAGGAGTCTTCACTAGCTCAGTTAAAGGAATTGGAACTTTAAGTTTTTCTAATTCTTTTAATAAATTAAAAGAATGAATTTACTTCACTGTTTTCTCTTCATTTAAGTTCTAACTTGGAACCTTCCATGAATTGACAACAAGTTTTTGAATAGATTCATGCAACACCCTTAAATCCTAATTGTTGTTAGAACTTTCTCCTTGCTGAGTTGTAACAATTGGGACTGTATTGATTTGTTGCTTTCCTTTATCAACTTGTCTTGGAAATTGTTATTGAAATATCCAATACGTTTTCTCCTCTACACTATCTTGGAGTATTGATCTCTTTCTAGATATAAGATCATATATTGTATGCAACTCTTCTTGCATAAAATATGTAAATGTATTACAATATTCTTCAATGTCTTCATCATCCAGAGAGACTTGATAACCTAAATTTGAATCTTTCCTTATGACTCCTTCTCACTATTCATCATAGAATGTAGAAATCTGATTTTCCTATTCTTTAAGAGTTTCTTCCACTACTTCCTCTGGTTAATCTTCGATATACAGAGGTGGTTGTATTTTATCTTGGTCCTTTTTATCCCTTTGCATAATTTGCAGTGGTTGCCTCCTAAATTGAGGATTAAAACTTCTGTTTTGGCCTTGTTGAATCTGTCTTGGTGGATTTTTTCCTTCTAATTCCATCTTCACCAATTTATTGGACAAATTCCTAATGAATTTATTCATTTCATCAAGCTTTTGTTCATGAGAATATTTAGGCTGACTAACAGCCTTCACTTCTTCTTTTCCTTTGCTCTTATCTTCAACTTGTTCCTTTGTTTTAATTTTCCCAGTCGTAGATAGATTTGCTTCAATTTCTAGTGCATTAGTTTGGCTTTTATCTAAAGTAGGGGATCTCCTCTCTCTCAAGGTAAAACCAAAATCATATTCAAATGCCCTTGCAAACACTACCTTTTCTTCTGCAGGTGGTGGTGTTATTTTTGCTGGAAAACTATTATAAAAATTATTAAATTTCATGAATTCATTTACATCTTCTTTTTGTTTTCTTTTAATTGCATTGAATTAATTCAAGAAATTATGATGATCCTTCTTTTCACCCAATCTTTGTGTGAAAACATTCTCTAATTCCTCCCAAGTATTTATAGAATTAGCAGAAAGTGTTTTAAACCACTTCCTTCCTTCCACATTGAGTGACTAGACAAATAATCTCATCACTACATCTAGATATTCAACATTTAAATTCTCAGAAAATGCACAAAAGGAAGCAATATGTTTTTCTGTTATTACTTCATCTTCCCCTGTAAACTTGGGTAACAATTTTAGATAATCTTGAGGCATAGAATTCATTGGATGATGAATATTTGAAGGTGAATATATGTTCAAAATAAAAGATGGGATAGCCATATTTGAATTTGAGAGGGGAACATAAGAATTTCTTTCCTGAAATACAAAATGTTGAGGTGGGATAACTGAAATAGGAATTGGTTGACTTAGAGTAGAAATAGTTTGATGTGAAACTGAAAAATCAATTGTTTTAATCTCTTTGATTTCTGGAAAAGAGAAAGACACTGACTCAAATGATTCTCCTTCCAATGTGGATTTTGAAAAAAATATTTTGAGGGGAAGACCAACTTTCTTGAGAAAAGTCAAGATTTTTTACAACTTCCTCTGAATGAAAAGTCTTAAGAAATTATAGAACAGAGTGGTACGAGGAGTAGACAAAGTAGGGTTTGGAGTTACTCAGGATTTTTCCTTCTAAACTCTTCGAGAAAATAATTTCTCTTGATAAAAAATGGTTGGAGCTTTTCGCTGTGAGGTATCAGACCTCATGTGGGGATTTTTTGGAGCCAGGACTATTTCTTAGTGAGAGACTCAGCCTAAGAACTTTCTTTGATCACTAGACAAAGAAACAACTACAAAGGAAAACCCAGGGAAAAATGAATCTGTGTCTCTATTCCCCGACAACGGTGCGAAAAAATGTTGTACCTTGGAAGACAGCCTTTGGCTGAGGAGAGGTCAGTGCTCAAGACATTTGTTTAAAATTGTGATGAAATAAGTTTGTTGTCACAATGTTGTGAAACCACAAAAATTATAATTATAAGATAGTTCCTCTTAATATTCTATTGGAAAAACAATTATTCAAAGTAACCTTTTGATGTTGAATACCATTTTAATGAAAGAGTAATGAGAAAGGATAGTGCAAAGACTTCAACAACAGGTTGCTTAATGCAAAATCTTTGTTTTCAACTTTAGAGGAAATATGTAATTACCAAGGAATGACATATAGAAAATGGGAGTGCATAATTAAGGTACTCTTAACATTAACTCACAGGAATATAATTTTTCATAACTGTAAAATTAAAGGCCAGAAGCTTCATTATTCTCTTTTATGAAGAAAAACATTAAATGAAAATAATAGGAAACACATTTTGTACTCAACAGGTGTTTGGAATCACTTCAAAATATTTATTCAAATCCACATGAAGATTGAGAATACAAGTAGTTTCTACTTCTGAGGTCCAAAACTCGGAACCCTCACTTCTCTTTCTAAATTGATTTTATACAAAATTTCAAAAAGGACAGTTAAGAAACTGTCAACTGCCAAAACTATTAACTTCCTAAACTACTTTGGAATTAATTGTTCTTTCAAACATTACATATTTAAAAAGAGAAAACATAAATACATCATTTCAAAAACATCTAAAAAGAAACTGTTGTATGATAGTTGGCACTACATTTAGTAATTTGAGACTTTGGTGCAGATGAAGGTCAGGTTTCCGCATTGCTGATGTTAGTGACATCCATTCTTTGCATTTTTTCCAGATGGTTGTATCTGAACTGGGACTCTTGACAAACCTAGTGTGTTCTGTTATCACTCAGGTTGTCCCTAAGCTCCTTGAGGGATACGGCCGAGGTAACCACAAACCAATCTTTGGACTGCAGGTCCTAGCCTACCTGCAATCGAAGAGGGCTCTCTCTTTCTGCTTTAACTTTGTTTAAGGGTGATTTTAGGCTAGTTATGATGTTCCTGGGTTTTGTTTTGATTTTGGTGGGAAGGAGGATTCTTTGAAGCAGAGTTGGGATGCATAGTGTGAGAAGTTCAAACCATTGGGCATGGAGTCATGGATTAGGGCTTGCTGTTGCATTTTCTTGGTCACAAGAGGAATAAAGGGCAGGATAGCTACACATAGAAAATATCAAGCTGGAATAAGGGTGAAATGGTGGTCAGTGAATGAAAGGCAACAAAGTAGCTCTCATTATGCTAACAGAGGGAAGGTGAATGAACATTTATATAGGAGAAATCAAGGATTCCTAAACAACATTCATATATGAAGGAACTAGCGTAAATATGAGCAAATCAATATTCATATTCAGGACTAATTCAGAGGAAAACATAGATAAATCACAGAAATTGAGAACAGAATACAACTATGTAAGCTCTGAAATATTCTTTCTTCCTGTTATTTAGATGGTGATACAATGGTGGCATAAACACATATAAACTGAAAACAGAGGTAAGAAACACTTATTGGACCATGTAGAAGCATTAGAATCCCATAGTCACTCTTCAGCCTTTAAAACACAATAGACAGTTCATCTCCCAAGCATTCCAGTGATCTTTGATTATAGAGGCTCTCAAAAAATACAGCGCAAGTCTGGAGAGGAAGTTATCAACCAACCAACCCTTTTTTCATAACAGAGGGTGGTTTAAATAGAGAAAATATCTACAAACAACAGATCTGAGACAGATCTCATGAAATAAATGTCTTTAACCTAATTTGTACAAAAGTAAATGCTAGAAATATATATCTAACAGCTGCGTTGGGGTAGCTAGTATCTCAAAATATCTATTACAGAAGATCTTAAGAAATTCTGATGGAAATGAGTGCTTTAATCTAACTTATCTTGAAGTAAATGCATAAAATGTTTATCTAAGTGCTGCGCTGGGGTAGCTGCATCAAAAATGAGTTTAAATCTGGTCCTTTGGAGCTCTGCGCTGGCCATTTAGCCATAACTGCGCCTTGGGCTCTGCAGCGCTGCTCATATGTGGCTTGGTGCAGTGTTCTGCAATAACTGAGCCTTTAAACTCTTGAGCTACTTCCCTTAGGCGGTTCTGTTGGCCTTAGGTGGCACTGATTCTCTTAAAATCTGATATGAGTCGTCTTTAATGGCTTTAATTCTGTTCTGGTGATACTTTTTGACCTTTTGGGGCTTTTTAAAGTTCATCTGCCTTGCGCCATAACTGCTGCATTGATATTTCTTTTATCTGATACTCTTTTCGGCGCTCTGATACTCTTTAAACTGAATCGGGCCGCTTTTCTCCCACTGATACACTTTGCTGCTGCAAAATCACCCCTGCCTGCCACATTTGGCATAAAAGAAATGTTGTTGGGCATTCCGCTATCTTTGGAAAGCTATCGGCGCTTGGCCGATCAAAACACTGCTAAAAAGTGATGAATCAATGCAAAAATGGCGGAGATTGGGCATTGATGGCTTGCCGAGGCAAAAACCTACTATTGGGGCAATTTGGGCCGAGAGCGATCCAAGAATGGCTAAGAAATGATCATGATCCTTTGGAGAAAGAGCGTGCTCCACCGTCGAATTGAAAACATGAAGAATGGCCCTTTTCCCTTTAAAAGGGAAAATAACACTTTATACATGAATTTTGACCCAAAACGGGCGGAAAGCGAACACTGTAGCTTGGATTAGATTTAGGCTGTTGGATCTAGCGCGGGCAGATCCAATGGCCACGATTAAATTGGCATATCGCTGTCGGGAGGACCATCGGGCATAACATATATGGGCGGAGCGAAATGGCATAACGCGACATGATCAGGGCCGTCGATCTGAGGGTCCAATCCGACGGCTCAGATCTAGTCGGCATGTCGCTCATCGGCGGGACGGAGCAACACATACATATGAGATTGCGATGGGCCGATTGCCGAAATAGGGAGCGATGGATTGTGGACCGTCGATGCGGTTGCGCGATCGGACGGCCACGATTAACTCGGCGCATCAGCGGGGGCATTGTTATAATATATGATATGCGATACACCGACTGCCAATGCGATATCGCAATCGGCGATCGGCGACCCACCATGGCATATGTATTATTCCACAGCCTTTGCGATACACCGACAGGCGAAATCGCATCGGCGCTTATGACTCGGGCTTGCATATATGTGCTGCGTTAACGCATGACTCCCCTCCCGACTGCGATATCGCATCAGAGGGGGTCCCAAAAGAGCCCTTTACCAATCGGACCAGGATTTTTATAAAGAGGCAAAGGTTTATGAAGTCGGAGGAGCATTCTTTGATATTTTGGATGGATTATAAGGCATCGGAGGGGGTCTGATAGCCCAAAAAGGAGGAATTTCATGCCTTGAGGGTTTTTTAATGGTTTTTTGCATGATTTTTTGGGTTTTTCATGCCTTGGAAGGAGTTCAAAGGCACTTAAGAGGAATTTTATGCAGTTTGAGAAGGGTTTTAAGGCCAAACAAGGGGTTTATGCCTTGAGAAGGTGAAAAGAAGTCAAAAAAGATGGTTTTTATACATATGGAGGGGACTTTATGCATAGGAATGAGTCCTAGATGCATTGGAAGATGTTTTGAGGGGGGAAATGAGGGTTCTTGCTGAGTTTCAGATAAACTTAGCAATTACCAAGTGTACTTATGGTTATTCTTCAACCAGGGGGAGGGGATAAGTATATAGGGGAGCTATTAACATTGTTATAGTAAGGGGAGGGGAGATAGATAGGGAGTTACATAGTAAAGTTAGTAGTTAACATGATAATGATAAGAAAAAGTGCTAAGTATGAGATCTTAGGCTATTAAGGGGGAGAATGAGTCATGGAGGAAGCATGGACATTCCTTGAGTAAAGCAGATCTTTACCAAGGCAACTGATATGAAAATGATGAGACTAAGAGATATCAAGCATATCTTGACCTCTTTAGGGGAAATTAGTGAGTGATTTGGGGAAGAGGAAGAAGGGGAAGTTAGACATGCCTCGCTTGAGCTCCTTCAAATGGAAAATTTCCTCATGCTTGAGATGTGAATAGATATGACACTTGAAAATATGAAATGGATCACAAGCCATGATTCTGCAACCACAAAGCTACCTACCCAGCCTACTCACCTAGCATTTTCTCTTCTTTTTGGTTTGGGTGCACTTGAACTAGCATACCCAGCTTTTCATTCTTTTCTTCTCCATGTCCTCTTATCTAAATCTACACTTATTACATCCAGGGGCTCAGATTAAGCTGTTGAGCACCCTTGTTTCTCTACCTATCTACAAATCCACCAAGATTAAGCTGTTTGGATAGATATTCATTCTCTATATTCTACAACAAGAAATTGAAACCTAGGGAAGCCAAGATTAAGCTGTTTGGACTTCCCTAACTGAAAACTCATCAACATGGATTAACTCATCAAAGTTTGGAATACAGCAGTGGAATTTATACTAGCACACTCTCATGGCCTCTTCTTTGGCCTCTTAAGGAAATATGGAACATTGCAGCATGCAAAGTATGACATATTTGGCATGTAAAAATGTTGATCATGAAAGATGAATACTTGTTGCAACAGGAGGCTAACATGTTCCATTATCAAGTTGGTAATTATGTTGTATGTTGGTTTTTCAATGGTGACAATATGGATGAGGTGATGGATGACATGGTCGATGAGGTGGTGGAGGGGTGCAATGATAGATGATGACAGAGTAGTAGCTAAATGGATACATGGCACCCACACTTGCTTGTTAGTGTAATATGGGGGAAGACTCTTGTATGGATGAAATCTGATGGAGTACCCCCATAACCATTATGAACCGCTGATTCATAGTCAAAGTAGATCTCAAAAAAGCTTTTTGGAGGGACTCGGAGAGCTACCGTTTGGCATGTAGTGTCGTTGGGTTTCCTCCATCCGATGGGTCTAGCTCAGATTGTCCATTACACCCAAAAATGTAAATGACATTTAACGTTGCTGACTTTGGTATTTCTGACTTTGGTGTATGGGGACCCATCTGCTTTAGTCTTAAGTCTACATTAAGATTTAATTAGTGTATCTTAAATCCACCATTATAAATTAATAAAAAATTATGATCAAAATTCTGTGCCTTTTGATTTTCTTTTCCTTTTATTTTATATATGTATATATAATTTTTCTTTTAAACACATAGAAAATTAAAACGAGATACAACACGCATATCTGTAACCATGAATGCAACTTGGTGTAAAGGATCTTAAACAATTAATATGTAAGAGCGTCTTCTCTCCTCCAGCCTTTAAAAATGAATATTAAAAACATTATTAGTGGAAAATTCTATATTAAGATATATCGAATCTATTAATAGGGAAGAATTAGAGTGTCAACATTGAATCTGCCAAGCTTACTTTAAATCCACATGGATTGAATCAAAATAAACACTAGTTTCAAAACTCCATCGTAATTAATTCAGTAGCTACATGCACCTAAAGGTGGAACTTATTTACACTACCACATATTCCATATTGTAGCTACCTTGTAGCCTAATAAATTTTATTGTGTATGCATCTATAAGAATCAAAGAAATCAATTAGGTTTGCTTTCATCGTAGGGAGGAATGATGTTTGTTGAGAAATGGCAACAAGAATTTCCAGTTTAAAATTTTCCTTGAATTTAAACTATGAATTAAAATCAAATTAATTATCATAACAACTTGTAAATAGTTAATTAAGTTTAATTAACTTAATTAGCTTATGAATTTAGAGTTGGAAGTCTTTTTGAAGTCATGTATATGTTCTCCCTAAGTTTTAGGGGTCCAGTATGAGTTTAATTGTGAGTTGTAATTAGATCACTTAGTTTACTGAGTTATCTCTAGTTAAATTAGTTCCAAAATATTTGTGGAACTAATAGAGAGTTAACAGTGAGTTGGTGCACTAGTGGATCCACAAGTGTCAGTCTATTTAACTAAATATTCCCTCATCAAAAACTCATCCATGTTGATTCTGAGAAATACCCAGTTGATACTAGAGTGTAGGGATAGTGTACTATTAGTTGTGTGATTTACGCAGTTGTAAATATCATGCATGAAATCAGAGAAGGACCTATGTTTGGATTGCGAATTTTTGGAAGAATGAATTCCATTTAGATATGGGTTATTCACCTAGGAATTATGAAAGGAAATAGGGTCTTCGAGAGCTGAATAAGTGGCTAAGTGTTGGCCAAGAGCTTGCTTGTGAGTTGAGAGAGTTGAGAATGCTTGTGTGGAATTTTTCTAGTGAGAACAAGCTTTGTATCTTCACTCATATTTCTTATATATGAAATACATATAGTGGGGTTTTGAGCAGTGGGTTTCCCTAGATACATATTGTGTTATGTGCCATTGGTTTATCTTCTTCTTGTTCATATTGTTTTCATTGATCTATTGGCATCTGTTGGTTGAAAGTAGAAGTAGATTCTTGTCATGTGCTTTAGTAAATTGCATGAGCTTGTAAATCTATGGGATTTTCAACACGGTATCAAAGCTGAAGACAATATACTAAGAGGTGATTTTGTATTTTTGATTTTTGGGTTACAGGTGAAATTCAAATTCGCAATACATACTTTAGGGTCGGCAAATGGAATTCTACGGATTGCGGATCAATTATGCCCTGGAAGGCATATTGAATTTTATATTGTGGAGGGACAGAATGGAGGTTGTGCTAGAGTATAATGGCTTGAAGGAATTTTTTGATTAAGAAATTCCTAAGCCAACAGCATCGGATGCACAAAATTTGGCCAAATGGAAGAAGTGTGTGACAAAGGCAAGGCAGATAATCCTTGAGGGAGTTTGAGACCGCATTGTCTCTAGTCTCCACGGCAAGGAAACTCCATATGCTATGTGGAAAACATTGACAGACTTGTATTAGAACAACAGTGACCAAATGAAATTGGCACTAAAGGACAAACTTCGAAAAATCAAAATGGAGAAAGATGAGACAATTCCAAAATACTTGACCAAGTTCACTCAATGTCGTGATGAAATTGAAAGTGTTGGAATCATAGTTTCCAAGGATGATATGGTGAGTATTTCTCTTCTAGGACTCCTAAAGAGTTGGCATAGTTATCAAGACTCTATCAATGGTCTTGAGAAGTTGTTGGGTTGGGAATGACTTTGGTCAGATTTGATGTAGGAGGAAATCACAAGGAACATCGAGGATGGCTCTTCATTAAAGACTGATGATGAAGAGAACTGTTCCATAGTGATTAAGGTGAAGAATGGGAAAGGGAAAGCTTCCCATTCCAAATTGGATTCTTATCATGAAGGTAAGAAGAAATACATGACGAAAGTTAAGTACTTTCATTGTCTTGAGCTAGACCATTTTGCTACAAAATTTCCACTCAAGAAGTCCAAGAATTCCTGAAGAGGAGAGGCAGGTAAGGCTTTGGCCTCTCAATTCGAATTCAAATTTTCCCTCATTGCATGCATGATGTTATCAGTTATGGGAAGTGAATGGTACTTAGAAATTGGAGCTTCATTCCACATGACTGGCGCCAAAGAGTTATTTAGTGACCTGGAGAAGAAAGATCTCAAGATGCATATCAAGATGGGCGACGATGGGAAGTATAGTCTTACTCGATTGTGCATGATTAATTTTCAGAGGGAGTATGGGGCTCCAATCACCTTGAAGAATTTTATGTATGCTCCTAGGATGAGGAAGAACTTGGTATTCATTTCCATGCTTGAGGATAGAGGCTATGATGTTATCTTCTCAAAGGGAAAGGCATTCCTTCAGCACATAGCCATAGGAGTGTGTTTCTTTGAGCACAAAAGAAGAAAGGGTGCAGAGATGAGACATTGGTGAGTTGTGGTATAGGCTATTGGGCCAATTTCATCATGGGGCTTTGAAGATATCGCAGCAGATCTCTACCAGCCTTCCCAAAGGTACACTTGAGCAAGTCAATATATGAAAGGGGTGTACTTTGGGAAAATACACCAAGTATTCCTTTCACAACAGAGACAGTTGAGAAGAGGCTATTCTAGAGTGAGTCCATTCAGATGTGTGTGGACCATTCTCGACAACATCCACTCCCAAACACAGGTATTATGTTATATTTGTTTATGACTATTAAGACTTAGGGTGGAAGGTAAGTTGTTGATAATTGTGCTTTATATTGATGATCTCATACTGACACGTGATGATTAGTTGATCAAGTCTTGCAAGGAGGACCTTCAAAAAGAGTTTGAGATGAAGGACATGGGGCTCATGCATTACTTTCTTGGCATGGAGGTATGGTAGGGAAATGGGGAGTTTTTTGTGTCTCAGGGTAGGTATGCCAACGAGATACTCAGGAGATTCTACATGGACAACCACAAAACCATGGAGACTCCTCTAGTAGGTAACTAGAGGAAGGAGGATTCTACTTTAGGGGAAGTAGTGGAAGCTACTATTTACAAACAACTTGTGGTTTCACTCATGTACTTCGTGAACACATGATCAAATATGTGCTATGCAATTAACCAACTTAGCCAAGCCGTGGTTAGGCCTACCAAGATGTATTGGATGGAAGAAAAGAATGTGTTGAGATACCTCAGGGGCACTTCTCAGTATGGATTATTGTAAAGACAAAAAGAGGGAGTGAAGATTCAAGACTTCACCAATGCATATTGGGCAAGGAGTCCATCTGACCAAAAGAGCACATCAAGAGGGATCTTCAGTATTGGGTTAGTGGTAGTTTCTTGGTACAGTAGGAAACATAGATCAGTTGCACTCAGTTCGAAAGAGGTAGAGTACATGGTTGTGAGTCAAGCATCATGTGAGGCCATCTAGATGAGCAAGATCCTAGTTGGGCTTTTTGGTCAGCAAATGGATCCAACTGTGATTTATTGCGATAATGAGAGTTGTATCAAACTCTTTGAAGACCAAGTTTTTCATGATCGGTCCAAGCATATTGATATCCGATATCATCATCTCAGAGATTGTGTATTAAGGTAGATTATGTTGTTAGAGTACATTCCCATGGAGGAGAAAGATGCTAACATTTTGACAAAGGCATTGTCAAGATCTAAATTCGAGTTTCACAGAGATAGGATCATGGTAGCTAATAATCCCTTTTTTGTTGAGAGGGAGTGTTGAGAAATGGCAACAAGAAATTCAAGTTTAAGTTTGTCCTTGAATTTAAACTATGAATTAAAATCGAATTCTATTCTCATAACATTTTGTAAATAGTTAATTAAGTTTAATTAACTTAATTAGCTTAGGAATTTCGAGTTGGAAGTCCTTCTGAAATCATGTATATTTTCTCCCTAAGTTTTAGGGGTCCAATATGATTTTAGTTGTGATTTGTAATTAGATCACTCAATTTACTGAGTTATGTTAAGTTAAATTAGTTTGAAACTGCTTCTGGAACTAATAGAGATTTAACAGTCACTTAGTGCACTAGTTCATCCACAAGTGTCACTCTAGTTAACTGAAGATTCCCTCATCAAAAACTCATGCATGTCAATTCTGAGAAAGACCCAGTTGAGACTAGAGTGCAGGGATAGTGTACTGTCAGTTGTGTGATTTACTAAGTTGTAAATATCATGCATGAAATCAGACAAGGACCTATGTTTGGATTGCACAGTTTTGGAAGAATGAATTCCCTTTAAATACGTATATTCATCATAGGAATCACACAAGACAATAGGAGCTTGGAGAGCTACAAAATTGGCTACATGTTGGCTAACAGCTTTCTTTTGAACTGACATAGTTGAGCATACTTGTGTGGAATTGTTCTAGTGAGAAAAAGCTTTGTATATTCACTCATTGTTGGGTGCAATAGTTGCACTTAAGCAAACTCCTCAACACTTAACTGTCAACCTAACGGTTTTGTACACTTAGAGACGAAGAACATACAATGCCAAAAGTGGTATGAAATTTTCCTATTCTTAATCCTACTTATTAAAGGAAATGTTGCAAAATCATACATAAAACAATTTTAAAGGAAATTTACACCAAAACAATTGTAGTGTTGGAATGTAAAAGAATAATTTGCAAGGAAATCAAGTAAAGGAACTTTCACACAATTGAAAGAAATATTAAATGCTGAAATGAAATAATATGTTTATCTCTAGTATAGATGTCTCACAACTTGACAAGTGGGCCCTTGCAGAGATCTGTTCCCAATTGATTTTCCTTCTACACAAACAAAGTGTTCTTGCACTATTGCAATTTTTTTGCACTAGTGTAGGTACAATACTTTTGTACAAAAGTATATTTTACCTTCCTTACTAAAGATTTATGTTTTTGTGGAGGTGCTCTAAGCCTTAGGGCTTAGAGCACTCTGTTCCTGTGATAAAATAGCATCTCTTACCTAGAGACAAAACTTCCTTCACCAAAGTTTCCAATTTACTTTCGAAAGAATTAAAATATGTGTTGAAAAGAATTGCAATTGAAAACTATATTCTGAGATAAATTATCTATGGAAAAGAAATGTTTCAATTAACTAAACCTGGCAATGAAAGTCAACTTCATAAAGTGAAAACAATTCGGAATAACAAAAGTAGCAGTCAAAGTAATTTGCATGCATCAGCTAGCTTCAACAACTCACTTTTTAATGCAAGTATAAAGCATTTATAATAATGTCCTTTATTAATTCATATAAATGTCCTCAGATCCTTCAGAAGTATGCTCTTAATGTTAAGAACGATTACTAGATTTATCAATACTTTTGCTTGCAGGAATAACTAAAATGATAAGAAAAAATGTAACATTTTTTGTGAAGTAAATGAATAAATCGGAGTACAAGAAACTACATGCATTGGTACAGGAAGAGTCTTCTTGCACGACTTGAGCGGAACTAAACCAAGAAAAGTATTGCAAGAAAGGAATTTCAGGAAAGAAATAATATCAATCAACTTCGAAACTATGGATCCGTTCACACTTAACCACGAAATAAATTTAGCTAAGAACTTCTGAAATAAATACAAGAATCATTCAAACCACGCAACTCCAAATAAAATGTTTACACATACCTTTTAAATGGCGAAAGAACAAGGGTAAACGAGCTGGGTTGGCTAGGCCCTAGCCAACCATCTCATTTCCGGTTTAGGAAATGAAACAAATTAGCACCCGAGTACGCATAAAATATAAGTTAGACATAATGTGTGAATAACATGGTGAGTTCCTTGTATTACATGATCAACAAATATACATGATGGTGCAATTCCAACCCAGAGCCAAGGGCAATACAAAATAACATAGCGAATTAAATTACAACTTAGATCGCCCCCTCATTCTTCCTACAGTCTACATTTTATACAGTCTTTCGGCCTTAGCCCCATTCTGCTAATTATAGTATTTCCTTATTCGAGCCTTTCGGTTGAACAGACTAACAACCAATATTACAAAATTGAGTAATAGTTATAATGCAATGCGAGCTTTGTTGGCTGTAGACCATCCTTGGCATGTATTCCTGACTATATGTCGTAGATATCCAACCTCCTTAGCCCACAACCAAACTAGGAGTCATGGATCAAAACGCCTGTGTGGAAGGACTTGAACTGTTATGGAGATCTCAGAGCAACATCGTTGGCAGTGCAGGAATCTGCATGCACTAATCATGCTAACTCTAATTAACACTTAGTTCCTCAATTACTTTTAGGAAATTAAACATAAGTTACAATAGATACTAATAGGCATGGAATCTATATTAAATAATTAATAAAGCACTTAATAAGTCTTAATTATAAAGTACGAAGCATATGTAGGAATAGATGATTATCTTGGACTAGAGTAGGAATGAGAGGGTTAAGTAGAGATAAAATAGAGGTTAAAGTTCATGGAAATGGGGTATAAATAGAGCAATCTTGGACACCAAAATCCTCCCATCCCTAAGTTTCTGTGTGTCCTCCACAACATTTTACCTTTGCAAAAATATTCAAAAATGGGTGGCCAACTCTCAATCTTGTACTTCAATACTTATTCCTGCTTTTACTACCTTTGGCTTTTTACCTTTGGATCTTTTTAGTTGATTAGTCACATTCTTGAGGTGTTTCTATCATTTGGAAGCCCAATACTAGCGGGCAGATCCAATGGCCACGATTAAATTGGCATATCGCTGTCGGGAGGACCATCGGGCATAACATATATGGGCGGAGCGAAATGGCACAACGCGACATGATCAGGGCCGTCGATCTGAGGGTCCAATCCGATGGCTCAGATCTAGTCGGCATGTCGCTCATCGGCGGGACGGAGCAACACATACATATGAGATTGCGATGGGCCAATTGCCGAAATAGGGAGCGATGGATTATGGACCGTCGATGCAGTTGCATGATCGGATGGCCACGATTAACTCGGCGCATCAGCGGGGGCATTGTTATAATATATGATATGTGATACACCGACTACCAATGCGATATCACAATCGGCGATCGGCGACCCACCATGGCATATGTATTATTCCACAGCCTTTGCGATACACCGACAGGCGAAATCGCATCGGCGCTTATGACTCGGGCTTGCATATATGTGTTGCGTTAACGCATGACTCCCCTCCCGACTGCGATATCGCATCAGAGGGGGTCCCAAAAGAGCCCTTTACCAATCGGACCAGGATTTTTATAAAGAGGCAAAGGTTTATGAAGTTGGAGGAGCATTCTTTGATATTTTGGATGGATTATAAGGCATCGGAGGGGGTCTGATAGCCCAAAAAGGAGGAATTTCATGCCTTGAGGGTTTTTTAATGGTTTTTTGCATGATTTTTTGGGTTTTTCATGCCTTGGAAGGAGTTCAAAGGCACTTAAGAGGAATTTTATGCGGTTTGAGAAGGGTTTTAAGGCCAAACAAGGGGTTTATGCCTTGAGAAGGTGAAAAGAAGTCAAAAAAGATGGTTTTTATACATATGGAGGGGACTTTATGCATAGGAATGAGTCCTAGATGCATTGGAAGATGGTATGAGGGGGGAAATGAGGGTTCTTGCTGAGTTTCAGATAAACTTAGCAATTCCCAAGTGTACTTATGGTTATTTTTCAACCAGGGGGAGGGGATAAGTATATAGGGGAGCTATTAACATAGTTTTAGTAGGGGAAGGGGAGATAGATAGGGAGTTACATAATAAAGTTAGTAGTTAACATGATAATGATAAGAAAAAGTGCTAAGTATGAGATCTTAGGCTATTAAGGGGGAGAATGAGTCATGGAGGAAGCATGGACATTCCTTGAGTAAAGCAGATCTTTACCAAGGCAACTGATATGAAAATGATGAGACTAAGAGATATCAAGCAGATCTTGACCTCTTTAGGGGAAGTTAGTGAGTGATTTGGGGAAGAGGAAGAAGGGGAAGTTAGACATGCCTCGCTTGAGCTCCTTCAAATGGAAAATTTCCTCATGCTTGAGATGTGAATAGATATGACACTTGAAAATATGAAATGGATCACAAGCCATGATTCTGCAACCACAAAGCTACCTACCCAGCCTACTCACCTAGCATTTTCTCTTCTTTTTGGTTTGGGTGCACTTGAACTAGCATACCCAGCTTTTCATTCTTTTCTTCTCCATGTCCTCTTATCTAAATCTACACTTATTACATCCAGGGGCTCAGATTAAGCTGTTGAGCACCCTTGTTTCTCTACCTATCTACAAATCCACCAAGATTAAGCTGTTTGGATAGATATTCATTCTCTATATTCTACAACAAGAAATTGAAACCTAGGGAAGCCAAGATTAAGCTGTTTGGACTTCCCTTAACTGAAAACTCATCAACATGGATTAACTCATCAAAGTTTGGAATACAGCAGTGGAATTTATACTAGCACACTCTCATGGCCTCTTCTTTGGCCTCTTAAGGAAATATGGAACATTGCAGCATGCAAAGTATGACATATTTGGCATGTAAAAATGTTGATCATGAAAGATGAATACTTGTTGCAACAGGAGGCTAACATGTTCCATTATCAAGTTGGTAATTATGTTGTATGTTGGTTTTTCAATGGTGACAATATGGATGAGGTGATGGATGACATGGTCGATGAGGTGGTGGAGGGGTGCAATGATAGATGATGACAGAGTAGTAGCTAAATGGATACATGGCACCCACACTTGCTTGTTAGTGTAATATGGGGGAAGACTCTTGTATGGATGAAATCTGATGGAGTACCCCCATAACCATTATGAACCGCTGATTCATAGTCAAAGTAGATCTCAAAAAAGCTTTTTGGAGGGACTCGGAGAGCTACCGTTTGGCATGTAGTGTCGTTGGGTTTCCTCCATCCGATGGGTCTAGCTCAGATTGTCCATTACACCCAAAAATGTAAATGACATTTAACGTTGCTGACTTTGGTATTTCTGACTTTGGTGTATGGGGACCCATCTGCTTTAGTCTTAAGTCTACATTAAGATTTAATTAGTGTATCTTAAATCCACCATTATAAATTAATAAAAAATTATGATCAAAATTCTGTGCCTTTTGATTTTCTTTTCCTTTTATTTTATATATGTATATATAATTTTTCTTTTAAACACATAGAAAATTAAAACGAGATACAACACGCATATCTGTAACCATGAATGCAACTTGGTGTAAAGGATCTTAAACAATTAATATGTAAGAGCGTCTTCTCTCCTCCAGCCTTTAAAAATGAATATTAAAAACATTATTAGTGGAAAATTCTATATTAAGATATATCGAATCTATTAATAGGGAAGAATTAGAGTGTCAACATTGAATCTGCCAAGCTTACTTTAAATCCACATGGATTGAATCAAAATAAACACTAGTTTCAAAACTCCATCGTAATTAATTCAGTAGCTACATGCACCTAAAGGTGGAACTTATTTACACTACCACATATTCCATATTGTAGCTACCTTGTAGCCTAATAAATTTTATTGTGTATGCATCTATAAGAATCAAAGAAATCAATTAGGTTTGCTTTCATCGTAGGGAGGAATGATGTTTGTTGAGAAATGGCAACAAGAATTTCCAGTTTAAAATTTTCCTTGAATTTAAACTATGAATTAAAATCAAATTAATTATCATAACAACTTGTAAATAGTTAATTAAGTTTAATTAACTTAATTAGCTTATGAATTTAGAGTTGGAAGTCTTTTTGAAGTCATGTATATGTTCTCCCTAAGTTTTAGGGGTCCAGTATGAGTTTAATTGTGAGTTGTAATTAGATCACTTAGTTTACTGAGTTATCTCTAGTTAAATTAGTTCCAAAATATTTGTGGAACTAATAGAGAGTTAACAGTGAGTTGGTGCACTAGTGGATCCACAAGTGTCAGTCTATTTAACTAAATATTCCCTCATCAAAAACTCATCCATGTTGATTCTGAGAAATACCCAGTTGATACTAGAGTGTAGGGATAGTGTACTATTAGTTGTGTGATTTACGCAGTTGTAAATATCATGCATGAAATCAGAGAAGGACCTATGTTTGGATTGCGAATTTTTGGAAGAATGAATTCCATTTAGATATGGGTTATTCACCTAGGAATTATGAAAGGAAATAGGGTCTTCGAGAGCTGAATAAGTGGCTAAGTGTTGGCCAAGAGCTTGCTTGTGAGTTGAGAGAGTTGAGAATGCTTGTGTGGAATTTTTCTAGTGAGAACAAGCTTTGTATCTTCACTCATATTTCTTATATATGAAATACATATAGTGGGGTTTTGAGCAGTGGGTTTCCCTAGATACATATTGTGTTATGTGCCATTGGTTTATCTTCTTCTTGTTCATATTGTTTTCATTGATCTATTGGCATCTGTTGGTTGAAAGTAGAAGTAGATTCTTGTCATGTGCTTTAGTAAATTGCATGAGCTTGTAAATCTATGGGATTTTCAACACGGTATCAAAGCTGAAGACAATATACTAAGAGGTGATTTTGTATTTTTGATTTTTGGGTTACAGGTGAAATTCAAATTCGCAATACATACTTTAGGGTCGGCAAATGGAATTCTACGGATTGCGGATCAATTATGCCCTGGAAGGCATATTGAATTTTATATTGTGGAGGGACAGAATGGAGGTTGTGCTAGAGTATAATGGCTTGAAGGAATTTTTTGATTAAGAAATTCCTAAGCCAACAGCATCGGATGCACAAAATTTGGCCAAATGGAAGAAGTGTGTGACAAAGGCAAGGCAGATAATCCTTGAGGGAGTTTGAGACCGCATTGTCTCTAGTCTCCACGGCAAGGAAACTCCATATGCTATGTGGAAAACATTGACAGACTTGTATTAGAACAACAGTGACCAAATGAAATTGGCACTAAAGGACAAACTTCGAAAAATCAAAATGGAGAAAGATGAGACAATTCCAAAATACTTGACCAAGTTCACTCAATGTCGTGATGAAATTGAAAGTGTTGGAATCATAGTTTCCAAGGATGATATGGTGAGTATTTCTCTTCTAGGACTCCTAAAGAGTTGGCATAGTTATCAAGACTCTATCAATGGTCTTGAGAAGTTGTTGGGTTGGGAATGACTTTGGTCAGATTTGATGTAGGAGGAAATCACAAGGAACATCGAGGATGGCTCTTCATTAAAGACTGATGATGAAGAGAACTGTTCCATAGTGATTAAGGTGAAGAATGGGAAAGGGAAAGCTTCCCATTCCAAATTGGATTCTTATCATGAAGGTAAGAAGAAATACATGACGAAAGTTAAGTACTTTCATTGTCTTGAGCTAGACCATTTTGCTACAAAATTTCCACTCAAGAAGTCCAAGAATTCCTGAAGAGGAGAGGCAGGTAAGGCTTTGGCCTCTCAATTCGAATTCAAATTTTCCCTCATTGCATGCATGATGTTATCAGTTATGGGAAGTGAATGGTACTTAGAAATTGGAGCTTCATTCCACATGACTGGCGCCAAAGAGTTATTTAGTGACCTGGAGAAGAAAGATCTCAAGATGCATATCAAGATGGGCGACGATGGGAAGTATAGTCTTACTCGATTGTGCATGATTAATTTTCAGAGGGAGTATGGGGCTCCAATCACCTTGAAGAATTTTATGTATGCTCCTAGGATGAGGAAGAACTTGGTATTCATTTCCATGCTTGAGGATAGAGGCTATGATGTTATCTTCTCAAAGGGAAAGGCATTCCTTCAGCACATAGCCATAGGAGTGTGTTTCTTTGAGCACAAAAGAAGAAAGGGTGCAGAGATGAGACATTGGTGAGTTGTGGTATAGGCTATTGGGCCAATTTCATCATGGGGCTTTGAAGATATCGCAGCAGATCTCTACCAGCCTTCCCAAAGGTACACTTGAGCAAGTCAATATATGAAAGGGGTGTACTTTGGGAAAATACACCAAGTATTCCTTTCACAACAGAGACAGTTGAGAAGAGGCTATTCTAGAGTGAGTCCATTCAGATGTGTGTGGACCATTCTCGACAACATCCACTCCCAAACACAGGTATTATGTTATATTTGTTTATGACTATTAAGACTTAGGGTGGAAGGTAAGTTGTTGATAATTGTGCTTTATATTGATGATCTCATACTGACACGTGATGATTAGTTGATCAAGTCTTGCAAGGAGGACCTTCAAAAAGAGTTTGAGATGAAGGACATGGGGCTCATGCATTACTTTCTTGGCATGGAGGTATGGTAGGGAAATGGGGAGTTTTTTGTGTCTCAGGGTAGGTATGCCAACGAGATACTCAGGAGATTCTACATGGACAACCACAAAACCATGGAGACTCCTCTAGTAGGTAACTAGAGGAAGGAGGATTCTACTTTAGGGGAAGTAGTGGAAGCTACTATTTACAAACAACTTGTGGTTTCACTCATGTACTTCGTGAACACATGATCAAATATGTGCTATGCAATTAACCAACTTAGCCAAGCCGTGGTTAGGCCTACCAAGATGTATTGGATGGAAGAAAAGAATGTGTTGAGATACCTCAGGGGCACTTCTCAGTATGGATTATTGTAAAGACAAAAAGAGGGAGTGAAGATTCAAGACTTCACCAATGCATATTGGGCAAGGAGTCCATCTGACCAAAAGAGCACATCAAGAGGGATCTTCAGTATTGGGTTAGTGGTAGTTTCTTGGTACAGTAGGAAACATAGATCAGTTGCACTCAGTTCGAAAGAGGTAGAGTACATGGTTGTGAGTCAAGCATCATGTGAGGCCATCTAGATGAGCAAGATCCTAGTTGGGCTTTTTGGTCAGCAAATGGATCCAACTGTGATTTATTGCGATAATGAGAGTTGTATCAAACTCTTTGAAGACCAAGTTTTTCATGATCGGTCCAAGCATATTGATATCCGATATCATCATCTCAGAGATTGTGTATTAAGGTAGATTATGTTGTTAGAGTACATTCCCATGGAGGAGAAAGATGCTAACATTTTGACAAAGGCATTGTCAAGATCTAAATTCGAGTTTCACAGAGATAGGATCATGGTAGCTAATAATCCCTTTTTTGTTGAGAGGGAGTGTTGAGAAATGGCAACAAGAAATTCAAGTTTAAGTTTGTCCTTGAATTTAAACTATGAATTAAAATCGAATTCTATTCTCATAACATTTTGTAAATAGTTAATTAAGTTTAATTAACTTAATTAGCTTAGGAATTTCGAGTTGGAAGTCCTTCTGAAATCATGTATATTTTCTCCCTAAGTTTTAGGGGTCCAATATGATTTTAGTTGTGATTTGTAATTAGATCACTCAATTTACTGAGTTATGTTAAGTTAAATTAGTTTGAAACTGCTTCTGGAACTAATAGAGATTTAACAGTCACTTAGTGCACTAGTTCATCCACAAGTGTCACTCTAGTTAACTGAAGATTCCCTCATCAAAAACTCATGCATGTCAATTCTGAGAAAGACCCAGTTGAGACTAGAGTGCAGGGATAGTGTACTGTCAGTTGTGTGATTTACTAAGTTGTAAATATCATGCATGAAATCAGACAAGGACCTATGTTTGGATTGCACAGTTTTGGAAGAATGAATTCCCTTTAAATACGTATATTCATCATAGGAATCACACAAGACAATAGGAGCTTGGAGAGCTACAAAATTGGCTACATGTTGGCTAACAGCTTTCTTTTGAACTGACATAGTTGAGCATACTTGTGTGGAATTGTTCTAGTGAGAAAAAGCTTTGTATATTCACTCATTGTTGGGTGCAATAGTTGCACTTAAGCAAACTCCTCAACACTTAACTGTCAACCTAACGGTTTTGTACACTTAGAGACGAAGAACATACAATGCCAAAAGTGGTATGAAATTTTCCTATTCTTAATCCTACTTATTAAAGGAAATGTTGCAAAATCATACATAAAACAATTTTAAAGGAAATTTACACCAAAACAATTGTAGTGTTGGAATGTAAAAGAATAATTTGCAAGGAAATCAAGTAAAGGAACTTTCACACAATTGAAAGAAATATTAAATGCTGAAATGAAATAATATGTTTATCTCTAGTATAGATGTCTCACAACTTGACAAGTGGGCCCTTGCAGAGATCTGTTCCCAATTGATTTTCCTTCTACACAAACAAAGTGTTCTTGCACTATTGCAATTTTTTTGCACTAGTGTAGGTACAATACTTTTGTACAAAAGTATATTTTACCTTCCTTACTAAAGATTTATGTTTTTGTGGAGGTGCTCTAAGCCTTAGGGCTTAGAGCACTCTGTTCCTGTGATAAAATAGCATCTCTTACCTAGAGACAAAACTTCCTTCACCAAAGTTTCCAATTTACTTTCGAAAGAATTAAAATATGTGTTGAAAAGAATTGCAATTGAAAACTATATTCTGAGATAAATTATCTATGGAAAAGAAATGTTTCAATTAACTAAACCTGGCAATGAAAGTCAACTTCATAAAGTGAAAACAATTCGGAATAACAAAAGTAGCAGTCAAAGTAATTTGCATGCATCAGCTAGCTTCAACAACTCACTTTTTAATGCAAGTATAAAGCATTTATAATAATGTCCTTTATTAATTCATATAAATGTCCTCAGATCCTTCAGAAGTATGCTCTTAATGTTAAGAACGATTACTAGATTTATCAATACTTTTGCTTGCAGGAATAACTAAAATGATAAGAAAAAATGTAACATTTTTTGTGAAGTAAATGAATAAATCGGAGTACAAGAAACTACATGCATTGGTACAGGAAGAGTCTTCTTGCACGACTTGAGCGGAACTAAACCAAGAAAAGTATTGCAAGAAAGGAATTTCAGGAAAGAAATAATATCAATCAACTTCGAAACTATGGATCCGTTCACACTTAACCACGAAATAAATTTAGCTAAGAACTTCTGAAATAAATACAAGAATCATTCAAACCACGCAACTCCAAATAAAATGTTTACACATACCTTTTAAATGGCGAAAGAACAAGGGTAAACGAGCTGGGTTGGCTAGGCCCTAGCCAACCATCTCATTTCCGGTTTAGGAAATGAAACAAATTAGCACCCGAGTACGCATAAAATATAAGTTAGACATAATGTGTGAATAACATGGTGAGTTCCTTGTATTACATGATCAACAAATATACATGATGGTGCAATTCCAACCCAGAGCCAAGGGCAATACAAAATAACATAGCGAATTAAATTACAACTTAGATCGCCCCCTCATTCTTCCTACAGTCTACATTTTATACAGTCTTTCGGCCTTAGCCCCATTCTGCTAATTATAGTATTTCCTTATTCGAGCCTTTCGGTTGAACAGACTAACAACCAATATTACAAAATTGAGTAATAGTTATAATGCAATGCGAGCTTTGTTGGCTGTAGACCATCCTTGGCATGTATTCCTGACTATATGTCGTAGATATCCAACCTCCTTAGCCCACAACCAAACTAGGAGTCATGGATCAAAACGCCTGTGTGGAAGGACTTGAACTGTTATGGAGATCTCAGAGCAACATCGTTGGCAGTGCAGGAATCTGCATGCACTAATCATGCTAACTCTAATTAACACTTAGTTCCTCAATTACTTTTAGGAAATTAAACATAAGTTACAATAGATACTAATAGGCATGGAATCTATATTAAATAATTAATAAAGCACTTAATAAGTCTTAATTATAAAGTACGAAGCATATGTAGGAATAGATGATTATCTTGGACTAGAGTAGGAATGAGAGGGTTAAGTAGAGATAAAATAGAGGTTAAAGTTCATGGAAATGGGGTATAAATAGAGCAATCTTGGACACCAAAATCCTCCCATCCCTAAGTTTCTGTGTGTCCTCCACAACATTTTACCTTTGCAAAAATATTCAAAAATGGGTGGCCAACTCTCAATCTTGTACTTCAATACTTATTCCTGCTTTTACTACCTTTGGCTTTTTACCTTTGGATCTTTTTAGTTGATTAGTCACATTCTTGAGGTGTTTCTATCATTTGGAAGCCCAATACTTCCATGATTTTACTTGCTATTTCTGCTTCTTGACGTTTGCGAGTAGCTTTACCTCACTTTGCTTTTGCCAATTTTGCTCCTTCATGACCTAGTTAAAAGCCTCCAGGTCATCAAAATTTCTTCTCCAATTCTACTACTTGGTTATTGAGGTAGAGAGTAGAGGGTTCCATGCTCAGATATTTTGGCGTGAATACCTTATTTGCAACTTAATCAAAACAAGTCCCGTCATTGTACCTGAGGTTTCCTTATCACTGAGGGTTTTGGTGCCCTCCATAGCCTTCATGCCAAGGTTTTCAGTACCTTGTGCACTTAACTCCACGGGGTTTTTAATGCCTTGTTCTTCCAATTCTTCAAGGGATTCGGTACCCTGTTTGTTTAAACCAGTAGGGATTTCAGTACCCTATTCCTCAAAAATAGTAGGGGCTTGAGTACCCTATTCCTTAAGCACATTGATGGTTTGGATGTCCTGTTCATCGAAATTATCGAGGGTATCCATGTACTGTGCCTCATCATCCTCGTGACCCTCTTCTTGAGCTTCACCTACACTTGGTGTTGTTTTCCTCTTTCTTAATTTGTGAACAAAGGTAGACAACAATATGTCGTCTTCCATGTTTTCCTTGTTTAGCATGGTGTGGGCCATTGCATCTGCAAGCACTAAAAGGTTATGATCTTTAGGTGAAACTTGGGGTGATTCGCCAATCACAATCAGAGAGGTTAACTAATTTGTCCCTGGAGAGACAGTCTTCTTCCTCATTGAGGTTCTAACTTCTGACTTTTCGTTTCTTTGCTAAGGGTGGCGTGCTTTCGACAACCCTATTTTTTGCTTGCACCAACATGCTTTTACCTTTTCTCTGGGCAGGGAATGATGTCTCGACCTTCCTTTCTTGCTTGTACTCTTGCTAGTATACTTCCCTGCACTCCTTGCTCAAAACTCCTTCAGGAATGCTTCCCAGGTCACTCCCTTTTCTTCCAACACTTTCTTGACGAGGATTGTGATAAACCCATGATGATATAGCTTATTCGTGACTTGGATTACGCTCCCACTTTGAACACCCTTCGCCATTTTCTCGATACTTTTGAGTAGGTAGTAAGGGAAATTAACAAGTTTTCTCGACTTAAAGTGCAGCAACAGCCAAAGGTGATACACGAATGCTAATGTATAATGTCCCTTGCAGGTCACAAATCTCTGCAATATGAATAAGAGGTCTAACCATTTCCCAATCATGGCACTTTGCGGAAGTCCCTTCTTCCAATAAACCTTAAGCTTTCTATCAACCACAAACTGATGCCATCATTTCCTCCCGGGCCGCTCCTTTTTTAACCACTGATCCCCTATTGTCGGCAAGCCTGTAGCTTGTGCAATGGACTCTTCTGTGACTTTGAATTCTAATGAGCCGACACTGACTCAACCTCCTTTAAATGTCTTCGCGAACTCTAGTACCACAGCCATGTCGAAACCGTCGAACTTCTGTAAAAATGGAAGGAGCTTGAATTCTTTCAATAGTGCAAGACTATTCTGGTATTTCACAGTCTGCTGGATCTCCTTCAAGGATGATGGCTCATTTCTTACGGGTGCCATGTTCAAATTACACTTCACAATTCTTGGTCACAATCGCAAAAGGATTTTGGTGAGTGATACTAACAATTTCTGAGAGCTTTATGCCAGAGGTTCATCCATCCTCCTTCTTTTTAGTCCCACCCAATCAATCATGATGAAAAAAGCTCCTCAAATTAGATGCAGATACGTATCAGCCTGCTACCAGTGAGCAATAATGAATGGATGTGGCGGAGGTTTATGCGGAGATGGTGCAATAGTCATAATGATCGGGTTACGAGGTAAGATAATAATGAACAGGTAATGTGACATTGTTTCAAGGGAGGTGAATACAGGTTATCGGACAATCAATACTATCCCACAGTCTACCAAGACATATTTTAGTACTCATTAAAGAAATTAGATTTCAGAACGCAATATATCTTGCACTTTAAAAATTTCCCTAAGTCAGTAAATGATAAAATAGAGTATTAATTAAAAAATATATAATGCTATGATCTATCATTATTCATGTGCAGGGTAATAAAGTTCCAAAAGCATCCTTAATAAGACACTCGTAGACAATGTGAATTTTATTTTACACTTGCTCCCACAGTTAGCTGTGTTCCTGCACTAATCTTGCTTGCACTACACCAAGTTTGCACTGCACATCTTGCACCAGGGATTTTTCCAAAACAAAAATTCTGATAGAACACAATTCTGTAGCTGGAATTCTTTTTCGCCTCAATATACAAGAAAAGTTTTATTCACCATTCTCTGGTGTTTCATGAGCATGTCTTCTGGATTGACTACATCAAATTTTGCAATCAATTTATGAGGGAATAAAAAAGTGGGAAAAGGGTAATTTTCAAAATGGGAAGGAACATTACTGCAGGGATTTCCAGGAATAATATCACCAAGGGGGCTAGGTGAAACGGGATGTGTAAAAAGATTAAGGGGAAAAAAGGGATTTTACGAAATTGGGTAGGGTAGTTTTCTTAGAAGAAAGAGGAAGGTAATTTGTTGGGGATTTGAGAAAAGAAAATAGTGGGAATTTTTGAAACGGGAAATAGAAGAATGGCAGAGTTTTTTTTCTACCTTGAAAATCTACCTGCATTGGTGCTAGAAAAAGTAATTGCAGCGGGAATTAAGCATTTACTTGGATAAAAGCATTTACTTGGGTAAGGGCTCGGTTTCTCAAACCTGCTTCTTTTTGCTGGTAGCGAGCATATCTAAAAATCATGTAACATTCCCCTTTTATTAAAATTTTGATCTTCTTGCTAGCATGCTAGTTTCGAGGTTGATCCTTCTACAATCATGTCAGTCAATTGATTTTCATAATTACAGGAAATTTTGTTTTTCTTTTTATTTTTGTCATTTTTTTATTTTTCTTTTTCTTTTATTATTTTTAATAAGGACAAGAAGGAATAAAATATTCAACATTTTGGTGTTACCACCTACCAACTCCTTTTCAAATTGTTGTTGGACTTGCTGCATAAAATCTCCTTTAATAAGGGGCTAAAAATATACCTTCAATCTATGCCCATTTACCAGGAACACAAAATTTCATCGATCAATAGTTTTAATTTCTACCACTCCATTTTCAAACACTTTGATCACCTCATATGGTGCCATCCAACATGTGTGGAATTTCCCTTTAAAATATTTCAATCTAGAATCGTAAAGGAGTACCCAATTACCTAGTTGGAATTTCTTTTTCTGAATGGACTTGTCATTTGCGCTGTTGTTGAACCAAGATGTTCTATTGAACAACGTCCCATCGGAATTCATCTAACTCGTTCAATTGTAGAAGACGTTGTTGTTGTGCTTCAGAGAGATGTAGCCCCAATTGGACTACAATCCTAAAAGTCTTAATATGGAATTCTATTGGAAAGAGGATTTGTTTTCCCTACACCATTTCATATGGTGTCTGTCCTGTGTTGTTTCTCCAAGTGGTTAGGTATGCCCATAATGATTCCCGTAATTTGTCATCTTAATCCTTTCTATGAATATTTACCTTATTTATGAGGATGGACTCAGTCACCTTATTTTTGGACCCGACCTGACCATTTTCTTGCAGGTGATATGGTGTGGATTTCTGGTGCTGTATCTTGTACTGTTTCACCACACCCTAGACCAGATTAGAAATAAACTACGATCCATTGTCAGAAAAAATTTCTCCAGGCACACCAAATCTAGTAAAGATTTCAGTAAAAAGAAAATCAATAACAACTCTTTTAGTAGCAAAAGAAACAACTTTAGCTTCTACCCATTTTGTAATGAAATCTATACAAACAAAAAGATACTTTTTATTTAATGATGTTGTATTTATTGGTCCTACGAAATTAATGGTCTTTTTTTCAAAAGGCTCAATCATAACCTAAGGACATAAAGTCATTTCATTGGTTTGAGTAGGCTGGCTAACTCGCTAACATCTATCACACCGCTTGCCATATTGTTTGGCATCCTTAAACAAGGAAGGCCAAAAATAGCTAGCACGTAACACTTTGTATGCGGTCTGCTTATTGGCGAAGTGACCCCCGCAAGGTTCATCATGGGAAGATTTTAAGTTATCAAACACTTCCTCGTCTATTACAAATCTACAGATAATGAGATCGGCTCTGGTGTAAAATAGGCCTCCTTGAATCCAGGAATAAGAAGCACTTTTATGTATGATATTCTGCTTTTCACGAGCAGATAAGTGAGGTGGTAATTTTCTAGTCACTATGAGAGTGGCTTTGTTCAGTTCTCTGTAGTCAATAGAAATTCACCATCTCCCATCTTTTTTCGGGACTAATACCAATGGAGATACCCACTGGCTGTCAGAAATAGGATAGATAAAATCAGCATCTAAGAGTTTTTGCAATTATTCCTTTACAACATCTCTTAGAGTTGGATTCATTCGCATTTGGGGTTGTCAAGTAGGTTGGGATCCATCCTAAATATAGATATGGTGTGTACAAGTTTCAAGAGGGATGCATTTCATATCTTCATAGCCCCATGCAAAAGCATCAAGATGGTTTCACAACAAATTCACACGCTGCTCTTCCTGGGAAGGATCCAAGTCCGAACTGATATGCAAGGATTTACCTGGACTAATCTCAACAAGAGTGGTATCAAGCTCAAGAGTACATAGAGGTGTCACTAGAGATGGTGGCGAGGGAGGTAGAGAATCATATATTTCTTGAAAATCTAGTCTAAAATTATGACTCAATGACTCAAAATTAGGCACGGTGTCTAGATTATTCAGGAAGTCTTGAATTTCACCCTCCCATGAGAAGTCAACATTATGATGTATCAAGGAAACAAGATGAGTCTTCTCATCACTACTGTAGCATAACCCTAAAGTGTCTCGGAGCTCTTGAATGGATCTAGCAAGTGGATACAAGGTGACCTTCTTCCTGGAATCTCCATGGGAAATGTACATGTCACTAGAACGACATCCAATATAAGCATTGGCCATGGCAAGCCATGGTCATCCCAAGATCAAGGGATGTCCTCCCATAGGATTCTTTGGCTGAAGCACAATGAAATCTACGGGATATTCCCAAGAGTCTAGGGAAACGACCACATCATCCAACACCCCTTCTGGCTTGATTTTAGATCTATTGGCTAGTTCGAGAACAATGGGAGTAGGATGAATATGGACCAATCCAAGTTTATCCATGGTTTGATTGGTCATAATGTTAATGGCTGCCCCTGGGTCTATAAGTGCATTGGAGACAAGGAAATCACCTATCTAGATAGAGACAACAGGGTTTCTGGGGTCGATATATTTCTCCATGTGTATACACCCCGTTATTAACTCTACTACTCTACCAATAAATTGAATTGTTTGAGGTTCTAATCTTCTCCTTCCTTGCTTCTTGAGATAGAGTTCCCTAATGATTTTTTTGCAGATGGAAATCTCTTTAATAACTTGGAGAAAAGGTACCCTTATGAAAAGGTTCCTAAGCTCAGAAGCTAGGCTAGACTTAGGAATGGGGTCTTTCTTCTCCACAACTAACCTCTCTGGATGGGGGGGTCGGTTATAAGAAGATGACAAGGGCTCAGAAGGTACAGAGATAGGTTGAATGGTGTCATCTTTTTCAGAATGGTTAGGAGTTTCCTCCTCTCCTTTTTCATTGATAATCACCATGGGCTTCTTTTGATTTTCTGAGGTTACTATCTTCCCTGGTCTTAATTGAAGATCATTGACTCGAACTAGCATATACTAATATCTGGATGAAGAAAGCAGGTTCATAGAATGGATCATTTGTACCTCTTTGTTATTGGGGTTGGGTAAAAGTTGAGCATGAAGCTTAGAAGGTCGAAATGGTGGAGGTAAAGGTAATGATGTCATTGGTTGACTTAGTTGAGGTAATGATGCTTGTGGCATTGGGTAATGTGCATATGTAGGAGAGTATGATTGCATAGGTGTAGGATAGGAATGATGTGAATTGTGTCAATGGTTTGGCCCTCTCCATCCTTGTTTCCAAGATTGGGAGGGTTGTCCATACTAATATTGGTTCCCATGCTGCCAATGTTGAGAGTGACTATTGTTAGGTTAGGAATATGAATGTGCATTATAACCAAAAAAATGTGGTGGAGGTTCAATAGCCAGACCTGCACTTACCTTAGGCCAGTTTCTTTGTGCTCCCATAACATGTAGTGATTCGGCTTCATGTTGTCCTCCATCAAGTACAACTTTCAGCCCCAGTATGGTGGGACATTTTTTTGTGGCATGGTTCACTACACAAATTGCACATTTATTAGTTTCTTATCGAGAGGACATTCTCTTAAAAGATGCTTTCTTCTACGTTTTGGACAAAAAATAGACAATGACTTTTGTTCCACTACCTGTTTTTGTTGAAACTTCAAAGAGTCTATTTGTTTACTAACAATGTACATTATTTCAATTTTCATATTGTCCATTTTTTTTTCTAATCCAATAATCATAGCATCAGTAGATTCTTTTTTCTTGGTTCTATTTTGAATTCCTTTATTGGATCTATATAGGTTCCTTGAGAATTTCCTGCACAAGTCACAGATTTGATCAAAATATTTTTGAGCAATATGCCCTTGTCCTAACATATTTAAATTATTCCTAGCATCATCAATAATCACACGTAAGAATAAGGTTCTAATGGTACTTGGATCAAATTTTTTATTTGACCTTTGAAGGATATACAGGAATCTCTCCAAGTAGTCCTCTAGAGTCTCATCATCATTTTGCACAATAGTAAAGATTTCATCTTGAATATCTCTAGTTTTACAATATTCATAATATTTTGACAAGAGCACTCTCTTCATTTTCTCCCAAGAAGATATAGTGTTTCCTTCTAGTCCCATGAACCAGCGAAGTGCTGCATCCTTGAGAGTTGCAGGAAACAACTTTAACTTTTGGGCATCAGATGAATAATCATAACTTCTACACAAAATATCAAACTCAAATGAGAAAGAGTCTAGGTATTCATGTACCTTACCATAGAAATGAGGAAGATCTGATGGTTAAATATTTTTCATTTGTACTTGTGTATCAGGATCCACAATTGGGAATCCAAAACTGGACTTTTCGTCATTTACCTAATTTTCACCAGTTCCTTCTACATGGTCTTCCTGACCTACCATTATTGTTTTTCCATGTGAACCACTCTCAACAGGATGAGAAGGCTGACTCTGGGTTCTAATGGCCTCCTTATTCCCCTTTGTGGGTTGTGTCACACCTGCACTACTGCTACCAGAGCCCAAATGAATTGTTCTTGCATGATGAGTCTGAGTTCGTTTGGACTTTCTTTCTGCAAAAGAAGGCCCAATATGAGATTTGATTTCAGATTTATTAGTATTTCTTTGGCCCTTAGTGGGCTTCGGACCCCTACCTCTTTTAGGAATTCATTTCAAAAAATGACAAAACGAAATTCAAATAAAAGCTGCAATTTCGAAGATAACTCAACACCTATAAATTCCTCCAAGAAATACAAGAACACTGCAAGGAAAAAATAATAGCAGACTTACCCCTATTGCAAAAAAAATAAAATTCTTAGCAATTCAAATCGCCTCCCCGGCAACGACGCCAAAATCTTGGGTTTAGGAATTGCACTTAAGCAAATTGCTCAACACTTAATTATCAACTTGAGGGTTTCATAAACTTAGAGAAGAAGCACATGCAATGCCATAAGTGGTATGAAATTTTCCTATTCCTAATCCTACTTCTTAAAGGAAATGTTGCAGAATCATACATAAAACAATTTTAAAGGCAATTGACACCAAATCAACTCTAGTGCTGGAATGTAAAAAAATAATTTGCAAGGAAATCAATTAAAGGAACTTTCACACAACTGAAAGCAATCTTAAACGCTGAAATGAAATACTATGTTTATCTCCAATATAGATGTCTCATAGCTTGACAAGTGGGCCCTTGCAGAGATTTGTTCCCAATTGATTTTCCTTCTACACAAACAACCTGTTCTTGTACTATTGCAATCTGCTTGCACTAGTGCAGGTACAGTACTTTTGTACAAAAGTATATTTTACCTTCTTTATTGAAGATTTATGTTTTTGTGGAGGTGCTCTAAGCCTACTTAGAGCACTCTGTTCCTATGACAAAAGACCAACTATTTCACCGAGACAAAGCTTCCTTCACCAAACTTTCCAATTTACATTCGAAAGAATTAAAAGACGTGTTGAAAATAACTGCAATTGCAAACTAAATTCTGAGATAAATTATCTATGCAAAAGAAATACTTCAATTAACTGAACCTGGCAATGAAAGTCAACTTCACAGAGAGAAAAAAAATTCAGAATAATCAAAGTAGCAGTCAAAGTAATGTGCATGGATCAACTTGCTTTGGAAACTCACTTGTAATGCAAGTATAAAATGTTTATAATAATGTCCTTTCTTAATTCATATAAACATCCTCAGATCCTTCAGAAGTATGCTCTTAATGTTAAGAACGATTATTGGATTTATCAATACTTTTGCTTGCAGGAATAATTGAAATGATAAGCAGAAATGTAACATTTTTTGTGAACTAAATGAATATATCGGTGTGCAAGAAACTGCATGCGCTGTTACAAGAATAATCTTCTTGAACGACTCGAGTGGAAGTAAACCAAGACAAGAATTGTAGTAAAGGAATTACATGAAATAAATAAGCTCAATCAACTTCCAAACTACGTATCTGCTCACACTTAACTATAAAATAAATTTAGCTCAGAACTTCTAAAATAAATACAAGAATCATTCAAACCACGCAAATGCAAATAAAACGTTTACACAGACCTTTTAAATGGAAAAATCACAAGGGTAAATGAGTTGGGTTGGCTGGGCCCTAGCCAGCCATCTCGTTTCCCATTTAGGAAACAAAACAAATCAACACTCTAGTACACATAAAATATAAGTTAGACACAGCGTGTGAATAACATGGTGAGTTCCTTTTATTACTTGATCAAAAAATATACATGATGGTGTAATTCCAGCCTAGAGCCAAGGGCAATACAAAATTACACAGCGAACGAAATTACAACTTAGATCGCCCCCTGGTTCTTCCTACACTCTACATTTTATACAGTCTTTCGGCGTTAGCCCCATTCTCATAATTACAGTATTTCCTTATTCGATCCTTTTAGGCAAACGAACTAACAACCAATATTACAAAACTAGCTAATAGTTATCATCGAACGTGAACTTCGCTAGCCGTAGACCATCCTTGGCATGTATCCTTGACTATATGCTGCCAATATCCAACCTCAGTTAGCGCGCAACCGAACTAGGAGTCGTGGATCAAAATACCCACATGGAAGGGTTTGAACTATTACGGAGATCTTGGAGCAACATCATTGGTGGTGCAGGAATCTGGCTGCACTGATGATGCTATCTCATAATTAAGACTTAGTTCCTCAATTACATTTAGGAAATTAAACATAAGTTACAAGAGATACTAACAGGCATGAAATCTATATAAAATAATTAATAAAGAACCTAACAAATCTTAATTATAAAATACGAAGCATATGTAGAAATATATGATTATCTTGGACTAGTACAGGAATGAGAGGGTTAATTAGAGATAAAACAAAGGTTAAAGTTGATGGAAATGGGGTAAAAATAGAGTAATTTGGGACACCAACACTCATATTTCTGATATATGCAATATTGATAGTGGGTTTTTAAACAATTTCTTTCCCCAAATACATGTTGTGCTATGTGCCATTGATTTATCTTCTTCATGTTCATATTTTTTTTACCGATCTATTAGCTTCCGCTGGTTGAAAGTAGAAGTAGATTCGTGTCCTGTGCTTTAGTAAATTGCATGAGCTTGTGAATCTACAATATTTTCAACACTGTTATCCTCTCCACCTAATTTTTGTTCTTGCAATTGACATGTTAAGATATAATGAGTATATTAATATAATGGATTAAATCCTAATTGTTGATCAACCTTGTTCCCTGATCATTCTAGGGTCATAGGAGTACCATATTCAAAATGAGAACTACTCAACCATTTTCTGGAAGCTTGTAACCTAAAAATAATATGACTATAATTAATATAACATAATTTAAGAATATAATATAATATAACATATGGAATTGAGTTTTTCACAACATGAACATGATTATTTAATGGGCATTGAATTTTACATAACATGAAACACCTAATGACTTGGTAGAAAAATGAAGCTCTAAAGAGGGAATTGAATTTTGCAAAACATGACTCGTTGGTGTATACACATTAATGGGGTTGAATTTTCCACAACCTAAATAACGTGATGACATGGTGGATGCACACAAACATATTTTTGACATGATGATTTTGTGGATGCACAATAATGAGGTTGAATTTTCTACAATATGAACATGATGACTTCATGGATGCACAAGATTAGGGCTCTTAAGAATGAACCTATAAATAGGGCAATGAATGTTGCATAGCATGATGACTTGGTGGATGAACAAGGATGGTGTTAAATTATGGAAAACATGAATAACATGATGACTTCGTGGATGCCAAAGAACAAGGATATAACATGATGACTTAGTGGATGCATATAATGCTCCGTCCCAACCCCTTGGACTTCCCAAGTAATTTTGGTAGGTGTCACCATTAATTAACCCAACCTATATGGTCTCACTATGAAGACAGGGTTACAAAATTACTTCTCACCTAAAGTGTGCGAGACTCACTTTGGATAACACCATCATGTGTTAGGCCCCTATAATACTAATGTATTCCATTATTATTATTGTCATTGTAGCCCCTTATTGTTATTGTGGTGCCCATATTGTCCCCATATTGTTATTATTGTGCCCCATAGAAGCCCACTATTGTTATTGTTGTTCCCTTACATTATTATTTTTATGTCGACTTTAACTATATTGTGACCCATTACACTCTTATATATAGAAAGGAGGTCTTGTCATTTGTATCATCCAAGAATTGTTCATTTGTGTAATGTAAAGGAGGTTTCCCCCTCGAAGAGGCTAATTTTAAAGTCGTTTCTCTATCTTTTCTTCTATTTTGTGAGCTGATTGTGTAACTTTTCCTCAATCCAACCAATGGATTGGAAGTTATGCCCAAATGCAGTTTGGGCCCCATCACCCTTGCTACATTAGGAAGGATTCCTCGTGTGCACCCATGTGGCACTAAATACTCACATGAATTCCAATTTGGCACCTGCCATGTCATAACGCCTTAACACCATTGTGCCCCACACCATTTCTTTATAATGGCATCCCATTCAAACCTCCACTGCATTCCATTATTGTTCATGTCAACTGATAGGGACAATCATCATTCCATGACTTTTGTATACTCTACGCCCCATAGTAGACTTGCACTACAAGAACCCCTCCAATCCTAAGCTTTTCATTGATGTGTCTCCTAACCACGTGTGCTACATCGTCAACACCAAATAAAACTTCCATATCATGTGGCACCATAAACCAACTCCACTTGTCATTTAATGCCACGTTAGGTTTACCTCTAAATTTCATTTAATGCCAGATCAACTTAACCTCCACATAATCCAACTCTACAAAATCCTACTGATATCATTCTAATGTCATCTTGCCATGTGGCATCCTTTAGTGGTTCGATGTGTAATTTAAAAACTTGTCACTTTGCTAGTCACAAGGGTCATATCTTCTTGCCATGTGTCATGTTGACAACATGCCACATCAACAACATTTCCACATCACAGGTACATGTCATTTGTGTCCTACATGGAATTTTCCACCTCAACTTAAACCACGGGTCCCACCAAGTCCCATACCTCTATTTAAAAAAACACTTTCCCATTCATGATGGGGAGAAAATTCTAGCCTACCCTCCTTCAACAATGTTGGGACAATGTCCCCTAGGGTCAGGTTTGGGGCAAAAAGCCCAAGTTTTGGCACAAAAAGCCCAATTGTTGTTGTAAATAATGTAAAGTCTCCACAAGTTGTAGTCACAGAGTGCATAGATAGTAAATTGTAATCAAAGGTTTTCCCCTTCTTTTATGTAAGTTGTGTCGGCTTGTATATACCCACCCATGGTCTACGGATCATGGGATTGTATAAGTAAGAGAGTCTAAGAAAAGGAAGCGATGATGAAGATGAATGTAATGGGTCAGTAGCAAGAAAAGTGAAGAAGTCTTAAAGTAGAAGAGAGGCTCTGTAGCTATGTGCACAAAGGCCTAGAATAGAGTCTGCAACTGAGTGTGATGACCCCTGTAGTTGAGTGCGTGGGAATGTCATGAGTCTATAAGCAGAACTAAAGTATTAATAATGAAATTATTCCAGAAATTGTTGCGTTTACCTATTTCCTTTTGTTATGAATGAATGTGCTATTATGTTATGATGAATGGTGGGTTTATGAATTAATATTGTATTGATGCACAATTTTAAATGATTTATATTGTTATATGAATGCACTTAATATTAACTGTTTACGCGAAGGATATCTTATTGCTTATTAAAGTTCTTGACGCTTAGGCTGATTGGGGTAAATACGGGATTAAGAGTAATCACAGAGGTGCAAAAATAGTTGATTCACCTACTTAGGGTCCACGAAAGACATTCGTGAACATTCGCGAAGGTATATAAGCTGATTAACGGAAGTTATATCAATAAGACCTAAAGGATTATCGATCTGCATCAAGGAAGATTTAGGGCATGAAATGACATTACACTAATCTCTAGGTGTGGAAACTTGGTTCCAGCATCCCCCCATACTACTTTGAGTGAGACTTCAGTTCGCACTCAATGGATTGATGCCGAAAGGGCCAATAATGTAGGTATTTGTTTGGAAAAACTAACTCTAAACCTAGGTTAGGACCCACTAAGCCAACAATTGGTTCCGTTGCCAGGACCAAGATCTGCATAAAGAGATGTGTGGTGTCGTATCACGGGAATCCAACTAAGAAGGAAATTGAGGAGTGGTTGGATAGAAATATCCACGAATTCGTGGCACAAGAAAGTAGAAATACATGACTGATGAAAGAACAGTGGTTGGACAGGTATCTGTACACAGAGATACAGGAAATTTTCTTTTGTTCCTTCCCGATCGAACTACACGAGTGGATTGCTGAATTCGTAGATGACCAAGGAAGGTGGGGGCTTGACGGTCCAATAGTGTGGACCCCGGAGCTAGTCCAGATATTGGAAGCCTTTGAAGATAAGATTGTGCGTGTTTTCGAGCAATGGATTGATCATGTCATAGGAAGATTTGTGACAAAATTCGCGGTCGATACCTCAGTTAGCTATAGTGAAGCAGAGTGACACTTCTTTAAGGGGCCGCGAGGTAAGTATTTAAGATATTTGAATACTTGGATTAAGATACTCTTGTTTGCAAAGTGGCTTATGCCATTACCTTGATGTTTGGAGCTATGAAAAGTGGAAAGTTCTTTAGGGATAGAGGGAGAACTGATCTTGAATAGAGCTCGCTAATTAAGCTTCCTCTGAGTGACAATGAAGGAGCAACATAGGCTTCACTACAGAGTGTTGTCCAGTTAATAAGGCAAGGGTTTCTGCGAATACCTCACCCACCCACACCACCTCCACCTTCACTTCCCCAACATACACCTTCTCCCACACCACCACCACCTCTGCTATCGTTCAATATGTTGAATACAATGAATTTGTCTGCCTTCAAGGGCTTGGGAAATGAGGACCCAGACCAGTTTTGGTTAGTTGCGAAGGCCGTATGGACAACCCAAAATATTACAAAGGATCATATGAAGAAAGTGCAGTTGGTTACTTCTCTACAGGATCACATGCTAACATGGTATATTAAGTACTACACTGATAACATGATGGCATCATTAACGGGCACTCAAACCACATTGAATAAGGAATTCATTAGGCTCAAGTCTGAGTTTCAATTAATCGTTGGATTCAAGGAAATTGTGATGAGGCCTAGAAAAACACCTTGGGAGCTAGATCAAAGATTAAAATGCCAGATCCATGAAGCTAACATGCATCTTACGGATGGACAGCACCGCAAATGGTTTGTAGCTTTTCTCCTGCCCCACCTAAGGGTTTCTTTATCATAGCAGAAGATAGTGACCCAGGCGCAAGCCCTGGAAATTGCGATGAGATTGCATGAGACATAGATTCAAGATGCTACTTTGGGGGTTCAAAAGATTCACGTGAATTGGTAGAATCTTTACCTAGAGTTCCAAAGTCTAAAGAGAGATAGAGCGGCTCGGCCAGAAGTCTAAAATGTAAGAGTTAGAGGCATGATAAAGATCATTGCCCTGTCTTCGCGAATTATGTTGCAGGAGGAGGTCCAATGCCTCTGAGGCCAGAAGCTCAAAGTACAGGGCCCACGCTGTGTTGTTCTTTCTGTCAAGTTGCTGGAAAACCTATAACAGAGAACTATCACTTGCTACATAAATTTGTGCAGACATTGCAACAACTCTTCTGAAACTTCTACAAAATAGTGGGCCACGATGAGAATAATTGTCATATCTATGAACCGATGATGGAAAGAATGTCCGCGTATCAAATGCAGACAGAGACTTAGCCTTTCGATCAAGGCACTGGGGGACCAGGAAGAGGATATCAGGGGCAGGGACGAGGCCGAGGCTAGGGAGGACCTAGTATAGGTCAAGGACAAGTCATTTACTACAATTGTGGAGTACCAAGACACTATGTACAAGAGTGTACGAGAACTACATGCCTGTCATGCTGATACTATACTCAGTTTGATCACACGATAGAAGACTATCCTCTATTGATAGGTAAGATGTAGCAGAAGAGGGCACAACCTCAACATCCTACCTAGAACTTGCAGATGATGAGGGCTGAACCCCATGAAGAAGATCCTAATGTGAATATTGTGTTGCAAAGTGGAAGGATGACTCGTGAGGATAAAGGAAAACAACCTACGGAAAGTGAATGGGTTTACAAGGCTCCGAAAAAAGAGGTTGGGTTTGATTTGGAGCAAGTGAAAGAAACGTTCATGGAAGTGAGGAAAGGCTTTGTTGAGGCCTCTACCTCAGGAAGTGAGGATAAGTTGTCTGAAGAAATGAACCTCTCCATGCTTACTACGTTCTTGGAGACCTATATGAAGTTGGTACATGATAGCAAGGCCGTGAAAGTATTACAAGAGTTGATAAATAAATGTGTCAGTAAATAAAATGCTCTTGAAGGACCTTGTGTAGTCAAAAATGTTGGTAATCATAAGGCAAGAACTGGGCATGAGATGAGGCTCACTGCGCAAATAGGAGAATATTAAATGGACCAAGTTATTCTGGATCTTGGGTTGGATGTGAATGTTTTGCCTAAACAGACATGGGAGACAATGGGGAGACTAGCATTGTAGTGGTCTCCGATTCAATTGAGGATGGCAAATCAACAGAAGATTGTCCCCGTGGGAAGATTGTAGGGAGTGATGGTAAACATTGAAGGCATGAGCGCATTGGTCAATTTTGAAGTGATAGAGATCATGGATGAAAACAACCCATGCCCCGCACTCCTTGGGATTGATTAGGCTATTGACATGAATGGGGTAATCAATTTGAAGAAGTAGAAGATGCGATTTGAAAGGAAATCGCTCTGCGTAGTAGTACCTTTGGACCCTATAGAAGGACCGTGCTATAATGAACTGGTCTCAATTATTAGGAAAGCAATGATGATTTGGACGAGATCTAAAAAATAATAGTGCATGATTAATATTGAGTTAATCCGACAGTTGATGGACGAATTGCATGGGATTGCGAAAGGCAAAAGTTCCTATACATCAGATTCAGATGAAGAGATGGAGCACTAGTAGAATAGGTTGCATCAAGTATCTACACTGCGCTGTAACATGATGACTAAATCACTACGCTGTGTATCATGGGATGTAAGAATTTTTCCTTATTATGATGGTCTAACTAATCTAGATAAATTTTTGGATGCATTTGAAAGGGAAGTGCCTAAGAAGCATCACTTGCAAGCACTGGATTTGGCGCTACACGCTATGCCCACAAGATGGTGGGGTACACATAAAGGCAGTTTTGATGGATGGCGCGAATACAGAAAAATGAAGAGGTTGCAGTTTGGTCACCCAAAATTTCGGCTAATGATGGAAGGAATGATCCACAAAATCACTTATGAAAATGGACTGACATTTATGGAGCAAAGCCACAACCTGAGTGGGTACATTTATTCTGTCACACTTTGGATGTAATACCAATGAATTGGTACCTAGAAAGAGAGCTACGCCACGACACTGATGAGTGGTATGTTTTGAGACAAGGATTCTTGATGACATTCAACTTTGAGGATGGATTCAAATGCATTTATGAGGCATTGAAGGAGGTCAAGGCAACGATCTTCTATATAACATAGGACCCTCTCGATCTGATTCAACCATATTGGACCACCCAGTTGCGCCACGTGCTAGAGTGCTACAATTTGATTGTTGAAGAAGAAGATGAGGATCCAAGGAACATTGATATGCCAGAGGAAGGAGGTCACCGCGAAGTTCATGGACCAAAAATAGGGAATCCAGATATCACCGTGCCACTGAAGACTAGACAGCTGAATATTGGCACAAAAGCGGAGCCGAAGTTTGTGAAGATTGGGGACTATTGGGATGATGCCACATTGGAAAAGGTCGGTGAGTTTCTTTGCGCATATTAGGATTTGTCCCACAAAGTTTTCAGACTTAAAAGGCATCATAGGCAATTTGGGAGTGATGAAAATAACTTTGAAACTAGACACAAAGCCTATGAAGTAGAGGCCAGATCACCTTAATCCTAAGTAGAAGGAAAAGGTCCGCTTGGAGTTATACAAGATGCTGGTAGCAAGTATTATTGAACGACTGGAAGAGTTTGATTGGGTGAGTCCAATGGTAGTCCAAGAAAAGAAGCAAAAGGACGAAATCAGAATTTGTGTAGATCTCAGCAAGCTCAATGATGTCTGTGTTCATGATCCTTTCCCAACTCTATTCACAAATGAGGTATTGGACAATGTTGGAGGATAGGAAGCATATTCGTTCACTGATGGGTTCTCTGGGTACCATCAGATCAAGATTGTGCCAAAAGACAGGAGTAAGATGACCTTCGTGACTAAGTGGGGATGCTTTCAGTATATGATAATGCCTTTTGGGATCAAAAATGCGTTGGCGATCTTCTCACATGTAGTCATCGTGGCGTTCAAAGAGTTCCATCAAAAATATTTGGAGGTATACTTTGATGATTGGACAATGTTTGGACTAGTGAAGCACCATGTAGCTTGTTTGTGCTTGATGTTGGATACATTTCGAAGGTATCAAATCACGCTAAACTTGAAGAAATGCTTATTCTGCATCCCTTTCGAAATCTTGTTGGGTCATGTACTCTACAGAGAAGGATTAATGGTGGACCCTACTAAGATCGTGGTTATAATTAATTTGGAGGCACGAAGAAGTGTTAAGCAGCTATGCACAACACTAGGTCATAATGGATACTATCAGAAGTTCATCAAGAGTTATGCCCAAATTACTGTGCCCATGGAAAAGCTATTAAAGAAGAATGCTACATTTTGTTGGGATGAAAAATGTCAGTGGAATTAGAATGTATTGAAGGAGAAAATGGTCACCGCACCGATCCTAGTCTTCTCATATTGGAAGAAGGAATTTCATGTGCATGTGGATGCTTCATATATTGCACTCAGAGTAGTGTTGACACAGGCCGGTGAAGGAGAATTGGATCACCCTATAGCGTTTGCAAGCAAGAAGTTGTCTAAGGCTAAAAATAATTATTCAATGACAGAGCACGAAGGGTTGGCTATGGTGTACACACTCCAAAATTTTAGACATTACCTATTAGGCGGACACTTTAAGATGCATACATACTATTTTGCATTAAAGTACCTAGTCAACAAGCCTGCGTTGGGGGGGGGGGGGGAATATGCAGATGGCTCCTGTTGTTTCAGGGGTATGATTTCAATGTAATTGTGAAGCCAGGACGATTGAATGTAGGGCCAGACCATCTGTCACGCATTGAAACCGAAGAGGAGCCCACCAATTTGGAGGAGGGGTTGCTTGACGCATAAATCTTTGCTGTGCACATAGCCAACAATCACTTTGTAGATATTATCCACTTCCTGACTACGAGAGTGGCTCCAGAAGGATACACGAGTTAATAGAAGAAGGAATTGGTGGTGCATGCAGTAAATGTTTCTGTTATTGCAGGGTACTTGTATAAGATGGGATCAAATGAGATAATACGATGCTATGTGCCTGATTTTGAATGAAACAGTATCCTAGTTGAAGCTCATGGAGGGGCCGCGAGAGGCCATTATGTAGGAAAAGAAATAGCGCAAAATATTTTATGTGCTGGGTTATGGTGGCCAATATTGCATAAGGATTCTAAAGCATATTGTAGGGCATGCAATGCATGTCAAAGAACCAGCAGGGCATCGCGAAGTGACAAGCTACCTATGAATCCACAGGTATCATTGCAGCCATTTGAGAAATGGGCAACTGATTTTGTATGATCGATTCAACCTCTAGGCAAGAAGACAGTTGTGCGTTATATCATCACTGCGACTGAGTATTTGACCAGATGGGTAGAGGCACAGCCCGTGAAGGACTATGTAGGGGCAGCAACAGCCAAGTTCTTATTTGAATATGTGTTGATCAGGTTTGGTTGCCTAAGTATTTTGATGAGTGATCGCGGTACACATTTCCTTAATGAAACGATTGACGCACTGACAGAAGAATTCCAAGTTTATCACCAAAAGAGTATGCCATATCATCCTCAGGTCAATGGGATGGTTGAAGCATTTATAAGATATTGAAGAATGCGCTAACAAAGGTTTGCAATGCATAGAGGAATGATTGGGATGTGCGCGTACCAACAGTATTATGGGCTTACATAACTACTTGTAAGAAGATTATTAGTCAGAAACCAGGCTAGTCTATGGCATAGAGGCTATGATTCCTATGGTGTACATTGTCGCTAGTATATGCATAGTGGCATTCACAGGAATGGTAGACTGTGAAGCCTTAGAAGAGTCGCTCATGCAGATAGTAGAGCTTGAGGAAGATAGATTCTTGGCAGGATTCCATTAGCAGGTTCAGAAGGAACACGAAAAGGCATGGCACGATCAACACGTTAAACTTTTCACCTTCAAGGTAAATGATTTAGTCTTATTATATGACAACAAGTTCAATAATATTCCATGAAAATTTCAGAGGCATTGGCTGGGGCCATATGTTATCAAAGAGATTACTGATGGTGGAGTAGTTTAGCTTGTGAAATTGAATGGATATCCATTTCCAGGAAAAGTAAATGGAAGTCGATTGAAGCCATACACTAGGGATCCAGTCCAATGACTACATGATGATAGCACAGTATTAGCGCTCCAGGCAACTGCAAGGAGGCGCGAGACTATAAAATACACTGCATGGGTTGTAGAGCTGTGCAACAAGGGGTCTACGCAAAACAGGAGGGTGTCATAGTACCAGAAGCAGTGAAGGGAGTTGTGTTATAGGAGGAGAGATGATGTAGTACAACTAGAAAGTAAATGTTACCATCATTGTTCATGATTTGAATGCTAGGAGATAGTTAAGAGGAGCAGGGGGCTAACATTTAAGGCTGAATTTAAGGGTGAAATATTTGAAAATCTGCTGCCACTCTAGCATTTATGAATGGATTTTGGGGGGAACGGTCGAATTTGAATTCAAATTCGCCTATAAATTACATGTCGCCGTCCAACGAGAAACACTTTGCATTTTGAGAATTTATCAGTTGAGTTGTAAAGTGTTTATGAATCCTCAGTTCTAAGTAGATTTGGTCGTAGCTTCTATATTTGAGAAGTTACCTGCAGACACCAAGCAGTTTATCCACAACATAATGTCCTCACTAGGAGAGACTGCTAGTACTAGGGGAGCTATCGCCTCTGAGGGAGCTGCTCCAAAAGTGATGAGTATGAATGTTCTAGCTGCAGTGCCTACGATGCCAAGGCTGCCTAGGCCGAAGCCCACACTAGTTAAGGAGGTCCCCAAACTTAATAAGGACAATTAAATAAGTCGGTGCCAGTGCATGAGTCACTAAGGAAACATGCAACTACCCAGGCCTAGAGGAATGAAAATCTGAGCGCGAAGGAGGAGGGGAAGGCGGTAGATCTAGAGGCTCAAGAGGGCTTGGAAAATATTGACATTGAAGGGGTGGACACTATTTCTAAGCTACCAGAGTATATCGCTTCGTGCAAGGGCAAGGTGAAGGTCTTGAAGGACATAGATGCAGGACAGTTCCTCCTCAACAAACCCCTATTACTGGAGAGCATCACCTTCGAAGGACTGCACTTAGCGTTGATACCACACTTAAGACTCGAAGACTGGGATTTAGAGGACCATGAGCAGTTCACCCACCTGGCTACCGACACCTTCATGTAGAGGGTCTTCTACAAAGAGTTTGGTGTCACTGCATTGGAGCCCGTGGAATGGATTCACGGAGTCAACAAGTCAGGGTTGATGAACTTGTTATGGGTGTCGCACTACCATCGGTCAAATATAAACTTGACTATCATTAAGTAGTTGTTGTGCCTAGTGCATGACGGATCCTTATGGTTAAATGTGTCGATCCCCATCACTGATATGTTGATCCATTATGTTATTGTCAGCATTTGTATATTTCCATCAGTGTTCAAAAATCCTCTTTCCATATCATATTAGTGTCCCATTTTAAATTTTTTATCAATCCACTAGGTCATCATGCAAAAATTTGGTCACTGAAGGTTAAATTAGGGTTTCCTTTACTCCTTTTAGAAATTTACCCCTTGCTAGCTCATTTCTACCTTGTTGAGTATCCATTGTCCATAAAGTTAATGACATCATTCCATCACATCAGTCATGTCATCTTGAAATTCAATCGTTTAAGGCCTCATTAGGTCTTTTAGGGTTTTTCAAGGTTTCATTAGGTAATTAGGGTTTCCAAGGTTCCAATAAAACTCCATTCCATTGCATAAGACCAGAAAGTAAAGGGTGATCAAATAACAACTTTTCACCATGTGAAGATGATTTGTAAAGATAAATTCTTATTTCATCATGTAATTTTATGTTCACTATATGTAATAAGTATTGTTCCTAAGCTGCCAACTCAATCTCTATATGCCAACTTCATTAAAGAAAATTCAAATTCAAAGAGTTCTCAAAGACCATCAAAAGATTAATTTGTCAAAGGAAATAGTCAACTGAAAGGGTAAAGTTTCAAAGGGTTAAGTGAATGCCAATGGGAGTTGTCTTTTCCCTAGGTTGTCCAAATCATCATTTTCCACAAGCATTAAACTGTAATTTCCTCTCCCATAGAGCTAGGGTTGGCTATAGAACCAGAGAAATCTGAGTAGAGGAGGCACAAGGCAGGTCCTCTCAGTAAGTATGAGGCCATTCCAAATCATAAACATCATGTCTCCATCATTTTTCAAGAAGTCATTCCAAGGGACAAATCATTTTCCACACATAAGGCTAGTTTTGATTCAAAGTACAATTCCAACCAAACAGAGATGAATTTCACAAAAATTAGAGAGGGTTTTTTTTCCATCACAGGCAAATAATGGAAAATCTCCTTCCGTTTTTACACAGGTATCATGGTTTTGAAGAAATGTCAAACATACAGTTACTACAAGAGAGTTCTACACCTCTGGAGTGACCTTGGGAAAATCAAGTTTCCTCCTAGCTAAAGTGTCCAAATGACTTGTTGAATGAGTCAAATGTTAACTAGACAAAAATCAATTTCCAATGAGCTATCACGAACTCAATGTGGAGTTATGTAAGACCTCCAAATGTTTCCTTCAAGAGCACACTTCATATTTTCACCCTCATTCTACACTTTTTGACCAGTCTTGGGAGAATGAGGTTTTGGAGGGTCAAATCAAGCCCATTTGGAAAACTAAAAGAATATGTAGAAACTAGATTGGATAATATTTCCAATGAGCTATCCTAGGCTAAATTTGGACTTCGTGAAGGCAGTCAAAATGAGACTGCAAGATGGAGGGTGTGTTTGATATAGCGAGGACGTGTTTGACCAGTTTCCTGTCAAGCGCGCAACACCTAGGGTGTTGTGCTCTTTTCTAGGGCATATGATGAGCAAAAGGTTAACATATTTGGATTTAGAGTGATGAGGACATACACCTGTGCATTTTCTTAGCATTTGGATACAAGCAATTCAACCAAAAAGGTAATAAACCACCAAAAAACCACCTTTCTACCTCATTTCTGGTTTGGGCACTGCGCGTTTACCAGTCTTGGGAGATTGGGATTTTTATAGGGAAAATGAGCTCCAAATAGAAAAATTAAGACATATCTGGAAATGAAAATTGAAGGCCTTTCCAACAAGCTATCTTGGAGCAAATTTGGACATGGGGAAGGAACTCAAACACAATCCTAAACTTCAAGGGTGCGTTTGACACTGAAAGGATGTGTTTGACAAAGAGAGGGTGCATTTGACAGTCTTCTCCAATTTTCACTATTTCTCTCCAAATTGATTTTCACCTATGGGAAATTGATGTTGTACTGATGTAATTGATAAGGATGACGTAACTATTATGTTTTTTACTATTATCTAGGATAAATACATTAGTTAAATGGCCTACATGACTTGTAATTAATCAGTTTGCTTAAGTTAGGGATGAGTCACTTTGACCACCCTATACTCTAGCTATCAGTTCAGTCTTGCTTGTAGTTGCTCCTCCTCTCATGGATTCGACCCCTAAGACTAGGATGAGTTGGCTTGAGGCCTATATTATGTATTTTCTTAGTCATTTTACAGGTTGGACTCTCTTGGATGTTGAAATAGCTTTCAAACTTTGCCATGAAATATTTTGGATGAAGTTGCAACTATTTTGGTGGAATTCTTGTGGCATGGTATTTTGATCTTGTTTCTTCTTTAATTTCATATGTGTAAATGTTTTTTTCCATTTCACTCTAATTATGTTTGATTTTCAAGGTGTGATAATTAGAATTCATCACTGTATGCTATGTTTTGGGAAAATCATCATAGATTGTTTCATTTCTTCAGTTTAAAAAGAATTCATGACCCTCATGTTATTTTTAGCATCTCACTAATCTAAACCATCTCGTCACTATACTACTAATTTTAAATCACCTTTCCTACCTTGCCCCATCACATGTTTGCAATTATAATTCACTTTGCCCTGACCTAGTTCATTCTCTGACCTAATTCACTCATCCTTGTGACTACCCAAGGAAATCAAATCGAACAACCCTCTGAACTTTATATCTAGCCTAAAACCCTAATCTATCTAGCCCTCTTGGCTATGATACTTTGGATAGAGCCCTCTCTGGCTTCGTAAGGCTAGCTACCAAGTCAAAAGATTGGTTTGTGGTTACCTCAACTGGACTCTTCATTAGCCTTGGAGAACTAGAGGAGTGATAACATCCTGGCACCATTGTCGGGGACGAAAGATTCATTTTCCCTGGGTGTACGACAATGTTTAGATCTAATTGTTGATGGTGAACAATAGTTGGACACATAGGAAGGTTGTACCATTCACCTGGCAACTCCATTGACTGAAATATCTAGAAAATCAACACTTCATGGCAACTCCACTACATTAAGGTCATTATCTTGAAGAACTTTCAAGATGAGATCTGTTGCAAGAAGGTATGCTCCATTGAAAAGAGATCACATTCCAGTTTCCCAAATAAAATGCATAAGGTAAATTGGAAAAGAAATTTTCCTATGTTCAAAGATGTGAAAGGTTATGATGTTTCTCTTAATCTGGTAAGATTTCACATGTGTGTGAGTAGATTAAATATTGATTTTCCTGAAGACTGCTTAATGAATATATTCATGGCTACTCTGGAAGGTGAAGCCCAATCTTGGTATGAAATTTATTCACCTGTTAGTATTTATTGTTTAAATGATTTTCATACCATGTTCTTTGAAAGGTATAAAGAATCTTGTCATCCTTAATATTAGCTCAAAACTGATGTAAGCATGTTGATAGTTTTATTGAAAATCTTGAGAATATTTATGGAGATGATGAATTCATGGACGATGAGATCATAGAAGCCCTGTATGAAAATCCATTTCAGCAGCATAAAGAAATCTTAGAGGATACTTCTCAAGATGCTCAGGAAAGTTTGCAGTAGGCTGAAGATCTTTGTATAGTTGAAAATGATGGAAGACAAGGTCTTATTTCAAATTTTCTTGCAGCAGAAGATGGTATGAAGGAAAATCAAGTTCCAGTTTCAAATTGTAATAAGCTCAAGTTGGCTATCATAGATCTAGATTCAGATTGTGATCATGAACAGTATGTTGTTCCAAATGCCATGAAGGAGAGCTCTATTGTTGAGATCACCTTGAATGAAGAAAATGAAGTTATCAACTAAAGTGTGCTCACCCCATCAAAACAAAGTCTTCAAAAGAAGGTAATCCAGTCACTTTATGAAAAACGAGATGAGATATTTGCTCAAGTAAGTGAAAATTCTTCTTTGAATGACTCTGTGGTAAATCATATAAATTTCAGTTTTTAGTTCCAAGGAAAATCTAAAGAAGTTAATCACTTTGATACAGTAGCTTCATCTTTACTTGAAGATGAAGGAATTGTGCATCTTGATAGTCAAAAGGAATCACATGAAATGAATCAATAGTCTGATGAAAATTTATATACTCCTTTGCTTGAAATTAATGAAGATATTTGATATCCTTGTCAAACTTTCAGAGGGAAAGAAGACAATTAATGTTTTAGCAAAAGAAAACAAAAAGTACTATCTCCTCTGTCTGAAGATGTGATAGATCAACTACTAAAAAAGTCATGTTACAACCCAAGCTAATGAAAGTTTGTTGTGTTCACATAGTTAAGAAGGTGTTAGTGAAACTTCTTACAGTTTTGAAAATGAGGATAGTCGTGAAATTAGATTTATAGATGAGCTAACAAATATTGCTTTCTTTCATGAAGATGATAGGGCTGTCATGTTTGATAATCTTGAAGAATGTTTTCTATTCAAGAATGACTTAGTCTATAAATTTAAGAGTATGAACCTAAGAGAGACAGTATGCCAGAAATCAAGTTAGAATTTCTCATGCTCGAGGAATTTACAACCAACACTCGGATAAAAGAAGGTTATACTTCCATATGCCTTCCTATCAATCAACAACCAACTATTCTTTCATATCATAATGAAGGGAGTACTTGTATTTTTGCTGTTGGATCTCAAGACAAGGTAATACTTCTGGATTTTCATGATCCCTTCAAAAGTATTTTGCAAGCATTGGAGAGGATCAATGTTGTATAGTTTGTTAGCATAAGCCTCGGTTTCAGTTGTTGTTGTGAGTTGCCTACATGTACGTCATTTTTCCTGCTCGGGGAAAGTGAGAGCATAATTTCAATAAGTAGGCATCTACTGGATTGGTTACATTGGAAGGATCACTTCACATGATTGTACATATTTCTTTAGTAGGAAGGTGGTTGTCATTAGTATTTGAAGCCTTTAAATATTGATGGTCTGCTACCATTAATAAGCTATGTAAGTACTTATTTTAGTTAATTAAGTCTTGAGTCATTTTTTTAGTCAATTTCAAGTCAGTTTTGAGTTATTTTGTGTCATTTGAGTTGCCAGCATTTAGTCATGCATTTCAGTTAATTTTTTACTGTAATTGCCCACTTTGTTAAGCACTTGGTCTACGGTGCTCTTGACACCTCCAACGAGCTGCCATCCCCAATATGGCCGATGTTAGTGTCAGTATTTTCATACTACCATTAGTGATAAAAAAAATCCTCTTTTCATATCATATTAGGGTCCCATTCTGAAATTTTTGTCATTCCACTAGGTCATCATGCAAAAATTTGGTCACTGAAGGTTGAATTAGGGTTTCCTTTACTCCTTTTAGAAATTTACCCTTTGTTGGCTCATTTCAACCTTGCTAAGTATCCATTTTCCATAAATTTAATGACATCATGCCATCACATCAGTCATGTCATCTTGAAATTCAGTCCTTCAAGTTCTCATTAAGTCTTTTAGGGTTTTTCAAGGTTTCATTAGGTCATTAGGGTTTCCAAGATTCCAATAAAACTCCATTCCATTGCATAAGACCAATAAGTAAAGGGTGATCAAATAACATCTCTTCACCATGTGAAGATGATTTACAGAGAGAAATTCTTATTTCATCATGTAATTTTATGTTCACTATAGGTAATAAGTATTGTTCCTAAGCTGCCAACTCAATATCTATATGCCAACTTCATTAAAGAAAAGTCAAATTCAAAGAGTTATTAAATACCATCAAAAGATCAATTTATCAAAGGAAATAGTCAAGTGAAAGGGTAAAGTTTCAAAGGGTTAAGTGAATGCCAAAGGAAGTTGTCTTTTCCCAAGGGTGTCCAAATCATCATTTTCCACAAGCACTAAACCCTAATTTCTTCTCCCACAGAGCTAGGGTTAGCTATAGAATCAGAGAAATATGAGGAGAGGAGGCCTAAGGGAGATTATTTCAGCAAGTATGAAGCCATTCCAACTCATAAAAATCATGTCTCCATCATTTTTCAAGAAGTCATTCGAAGGGACAAATCATTTGCCACACATAGGGCAAGTTTTCCTTCAAAGTACATTTCCAACTAAACAGAGATGAATTTTACAAAAGTGAGAGACATTTTTGTCCATCATAGGCGAATCATGAAACACCTCCTTCCGTTTTTACACATGTGTCATGGTTTTGGAGAAACATGAAACATACAATTGCTACAAGAGAGTTGTTGCACTTCTCGCGTGACCTTGGGAAAATCAATGTTTCGCCTCATTGGAGTGTCAGAATGACTTTTGTGATAAGTCAAATGATAACTAAAGAGAAAGAGCTTTCCAATGAGCTACCATGAACTCAATTTGGAGTTGTGTAAGACCTCCAGAAGTGTCTTTCAAGAGAACATGTCATTTTTTCACCCTTATTCTGCACTTTTTTACTAGCCTTGGGAGAATGAAGTTTTGGAGGGTCAAATCAAGCCCATTTTGAAAAATAAAGCATTTTGGAAACTAGACTTGACAATCTTTCAAATGAGATATCCTAGGTTAAATTCAAACTTTGAGAAGGAAGCCAAAATCAGAGTGAAATATGGAGGCCGTGTTTGACAAAGAGAGGGCACGTTTGACTAGTTGCCTGTCAAATGCGCAACACCTAGGGTGCTGCGCTATTTTTTGGGGCATATGATGAGAAACATGTCAGCATATTTGGATTTAGAGTGATGAGGACATGCACCCTATTGTTATAGACATATTTGGGCACTGCAACCCCAATCACATATGTCGATAAACCAAGGGCTCTTAAACCCCTAAAAGTGTTGTTTCACACCATAAAGAATCATGATCAACTAGTTACATCATTTCCCAGAAGTTCCACTTGAAAAACCATCTAGAACTAGCCAAAACTGGACCATACAGACTGCTCCTTGGTCAAGGTGTGATGCATCTCACCTGATACACATGGGAGGTGCGATGCATACTGAAAAGGCCTTCTGTAGGGTGCAATGAGCGAGAGTAGACAAATGGCAGAGACAATTTGCTAAGTGGATGCCTAAGGAATCTTATAGAAACTTCTCATATGACACTTGTATCTCAGAATTCGCCCAGGGATGAGTAAGAGATCAATGAAATCTCCAAGTGGAACCAAAAACTATCAGCGAAATGACACTAATAAAAAACCCAGAAGTTAACTCATCCCTTTACAAATATCTATAAATGGATTCCTCATCTAAGAGATCTAAAGGCTAGAATTTTGTAATTTGTAAGGAAGTACTGTTGGTTTCTCTTTGAGAAGAAACATTGTATTGTTTGGTGATCTTGCTTTTCATGAGGTGAGGAGGGCTTTCATGCTGGGAGGATGATGCTAGATTAGACAGCTGGGTTGTAATCCTCTCTTCTATTTCTACTATCAATAAAGTTCTTTGAGTTTTCCTCCATATAATCGTGTATTTGTGAATCTTGTTATTTGTAGATGTAATTGTATGGTTAATGTATTTCTGACTCTACATTGTTTATGATATCATAGGTCAAGATGCTTTGATAGTGTTTTGTTGCTTTGCTTCTACAAGTATTCTCTAAAGATGGACAAGTAGGAGAAGAGTGGCGAGCTCTATGAAGGGAGAGAGGAAACAAGCAAGGAGCCAAGCAGAAGATACAGGTTGGTCTTCTTTGCTTCTCTCTTATCTATCATACATAAAAGAAATCTTGAAGCACTTTGAATTGCTTATTTCTAAGATAGCTACCCATCTTAGTGGGACTAGAAGATTGAAAAGACACTAGTTTTCCAGGAAACAAAATGGCGACTCCGCTGGGGAGTGAATAGTTTGTTTGTTTGTTACTATTGTTTACTTTATAAACTATAGACGGAGCCTGAAGTTAAGCCAGCTAGCCTGCAAACTGCTCTTGTTACGCAAGTGCAAAGTAGATCAACGCTGCTTCAGTCAATCTCCAGGTTGGTTTATGAACTGAACATCTGACTTGAAAACATCCTAAGTGCCCTTGTGGTAGCTCAATAACCTCATAAGATCATACCCCTATACTTTGTTTTCACTGTCTATCATAGCTCAGCCTAAATCACTAAAATTAGCTGTAAATTTTGAGCAAAAACCAAGCTCAGTTTCTTTCCCTGGTCCATCGCACTGTCTATAACTAGCAACCTGGATGCACCGCACTTCCCATGTGTTCCAGGTGATATGCATCCCTATTTCCCTTAAGGACAAGTGCGATGACTAAATGATACTGTTTCCCTCTCTGGAATTTGGTTTTTTCTTCCTTGTTTTCAGCTCTATTCAGAAGTTTTGCTGCTTATGATCAGTATATCATTGCTGAATCCATCTCCGTTCACATTATTCAGCCTCCATTGATCAGGATTTGTGAATTTTTTTAATGTATTTTTCATCATTTACAGTCCTCCTTTGTCAAATGTAGCCTAATCGAACTGTTGTTTTTAATGAAAAGAAGTGTCGTAACTATCATTTTGAGTCGAAAAGAAGCATGTTGTAAAGTCTTCCTCTTCTATATAGTCGATTGTGCTTTTTCCATTGTATTTCATTCGAGTTATCATTATTTGAAGTGTTGAAAGTAGTTTTCCATTCGAAATTGAAAGTGTCATCTTAGTCTTCCTTTCATTTTGAAAAGAAATCATTAAAGTGTCGCTTGGAAGAAAATAGTTTAGATCTATACTTAGTTTTATTTTTGGCATTCTCACATTAAAGAAACAAAAAAAATACATGCATGTGCATTTGCATTTAGACTGCATGCGGAAAATGATTTAGGAAAGGTGCATTTAGTGTGTGCTTTCTACTCTATGTTGAAAGAATCGTACTTGTCTTTCCTTAGTAGCTAGGATTTTCATTGCTAAAAGAAAACAAACGACTATTTATCATTTTAGATTTCATATTTAGGAATTTTACATCTACATCACTCAGTGAACCTCGAAAGAAAAACTTATAAAAAAGATCAACTCTAAAATAAACCTCAATGAACATAAAAATGCTTTGGAACCGAACACAACACATCTAGAGGTCTAGGCTAGAGATGTATTCTGGCATTGTAAAACCTAGTAACTATCATTTTCATCAAAGGTTGGGTGATTCCTCCTCTTTGATACGACAAGTGTCAGTATGGACTTTTGCTCCCATACCATCAAGTATATATTGGAAGACCACAATAGGCTGATATCCTTTATCCTTAGGAAACCATGTCTGTAGACCTATCGATCGCAATGCACTGAACACAGCAGTTAGGAAGATTGACTGTCATACGTAAAATCCTTGGTAATTTCTCTTTAATTTACCACCAAGGTGTATATTGCAGTTTTGCAATTGGTTTGGTAATCCCTCTGTCTAGACTTCCAGGTTAATCACTTTCGTTCCTTTTCGACTCCTTAAAAGAAAAGGTCCATCTGAGCACTTGTCACTTCAGGCTCATTAAAAATCGAAGGAGACTAGAGTCATCTTTAGCTTTTTCTCGACTCTTAAAAATTGAAAAAGCAAAGTTGTGTCAAAGCATCATAAAATTTATTTAATTTTGAATAACATCCATGTTCCTTCGTTGATCTTAGTTTGAGGTAATGGAGTCCACCAATCAAGGATTTCCCCTTGAGGGGAATCCTAGTCCTTTCTCTTCTTGGGGAGATATTGGTGCTCCATATATGGCTACATTGTCCCTTCCCGAAATCATAATTAGCCTACCGGTATGGCTATTGTCAACCTCTATCATTCAAAACATCATGATTTCTCAGCAATCGAATCAGCAACCAGATGATACTAGAGTTGTTCCCTCACCTTCTACTTTGTTTGGTTCTCCCTTTCCTTCTTCCTCTTCGCTTAGTGAAACTAGTGATACTAAAAACCAAGTAATTGAGAAAAAGAAGAAAGGGAAGGAGGAGAAGAAGAAGAAGTCAATCAAGCAAGGGGGCAACCATACATCATCCAACGAAAATCCACACATTGAACCTTCCAAACCCAAATATCCATGCATAATTTGCAGAGGAAACCACTTTCATCGAGATTGTCCTTACATTCCATGGATCTTGAGAGACTAGTCTCCCCGCTTGCACCATCTAGTGTCATCAACCTCTGTCAATCATGTTGAGAGCACACCATCGACTAGTGAAAATCAAGTCAATGGAAAAAAAGGAAAGTTTATATTTCCTTGTAGGTTGTGTGAAGGTGATCATGCCCTTCACCATTGTCCTTTTTTGGATGAAGCCAAAAGTGTCTTAGATAACCGTCCTGCTTCATAGCAGCAACTTCCACCTAGATACAAGAAACTCTTGCCAAGTCCATCACTAGTTGAAAATCTGACTAAAAAACCTCAGTTGTCAGTCGAAACACCTATCATTAAATATAAACCCTCTGAGTCCATACCAGACCAAAGACAACAAGTCGAGATGGCAGCCGACCTAGTCTTGCCTTCAGAAGGTCCACCTTTAGATGATACAATTTCCAAAGAGAATGAGAATGACACCATTCAAATTCTCTTTGTTAACACAAATTCTGATGAACATGGGGGAAATCTACCTGTTCATTTACAATAGGAGGGAAGTTCCCCATTTCGAGAGATTCATCCAGCCATTTATTCAGTCCCCGCTCCAAGAAATCTAGTCATTTCCTTCAATTGGAATCTACTAGCAGGACCTCCCCTTCCATCTAATGTACCATTCAAAATCATAGTACAAGTTTACAAAATGATCATGTCTGGCACTATCATAGATGGAGGAGCTTCCATGAGTATCCTTTCCTCAATTGCTTAGAAAGCACTTGGTTCATCATCGCTTCTGCCTGAGAATCGAAATTTGTCAGGCTTCAACAAAGGAACTAGTCGACCGTTAGGGATCCTTCCAAAGTTGCCTATAACTTTGAGAAGGAAAACCATTCACTTGAACTTGATCGTAGTCCAAGGGCCACTAGATTACAATCTACTCCTTGGGTGTGACTATGTTTACAACTTGGGAGCTATTGTTTCCACACTATTTTGAGTGATGTGTTTCCCGCATAAAGGCAGAATGGTGCAACTCATCGACCAGCTTTCATTTCCCTGTTCAAACATAGCTATGAGTCAAACATCATCCCTAAATGGTCTCTTTGCACCAAGAATTTCTCTTCAACCTCCTGTTCATCGACCTAATTACCGCGAGTAGTCCGGTGAATGTAATGAAGTTTATGAGGCATGCACCCTGGTCTACCTCGACAGGCGATCCCAGATGAAAAAATAGATTTCCTTGTAGGTCATATGACTAGTCTGAAATTCCATTTCCATGTAGGATATGGGATCAGTTAGAAACATTTATCTCCTCGCACGTTATGTGATTGGAAGTCCACACATTCACATTTGTCTATTTCGATGGACAGAGCCAAGGAAGTTTTTTGTCTGCTCCCCAGACGAAACAACCTTGCTTAAATGCAGGAACTTCCATAAGGTAACTTGGAAATTCTCATTTTCTCAACACCTGGGGGCATGCAAACCTTTTTATGCAAGTGAAAAGTGACCAATTTCATTCTAGCCTTATAAGTGTTTTAGCTTAGCTCTTAGTAACAACTTCTTAGGTTAGGTGATTGGTCTGATCCACCATTCACCTTTGTCAGTGGCGTGCAGGCAAAGCAAAGGAAATGTTTTATCTAGGTGAAAGACAAAACTATCCTACCTAACCTCAGTGGTTCATTAGCTCTTAGTGTAGTTAGCTCTGTAGTTTGGTCATTTCTAGCCTACATAAAAAGGCAATGAGCAAAGTTTCGTATGGTGCAAGCTCACTAAAAAATGAACCTACTAATGAGAGACATCATTAAAACGACTGGCATGAGCAATGTTTATGCAAGGTTTAAGCTTGTTAAAAAATAAACCTGCCACTGAGCATAGTTTCTTCCGATTCAAGCTCATTAAAAAATGAATCCACCTTTGTTAAATAACCTTTGTAATTGCCTTGCTATCAGTCTTTTGAGCCTTGGTTGTACTCTTACCTTCACCTCCATTCCTTTGGCTGATCATATGCTTCCACTTGATTGTTTACCCTTTTGAGGAACAACTGTGACGAGTGATTCTGTTAGCCACCCTCTTTACATTGCCGTGTTTGAAAAGTTCCAAACTTACCTAGAACCAGTTGCTACCCGAAAACATCACTCGTTCCTCAAAAGCAACTCTCTTTTAAGCTCCTTTTAGACTCATAAAATATGAAAAGATTTCCGAGATACTGGACTTTCTAGCTCATTAAAGTAATGGGAAGTTCCATCCCTCCTCTACATTTTAATATTTTTGGACCTAGCAGAGCATTCCACAAAAAGATCGAGCGCTTGTCTTTTTCAGCTCGCTAAAGCAATCGAAAAGTCATCCCTTTCATATTATTTTATACTTTTTCGGACTTAAAGGATTATGCCACGAAAAAGGACTACTGGAGTTTCCTTTCCATCCCTTTTCAAACTCTCTAAACATGAAAAGGACTGAGTTATATTTGTCATTAAACTCGTTAAAATAATAGTGACAAACTTGTCCATCCAGACAAGAGTGAGTTTCACTATCACTAGGCTCGCTAAAACATAGCCACAGGTTTGCCTGAAGGGAAAATTATAGAATAAGCATATATTATCCTCCTCAAGCTTGACAAAAATAAAGAGGTACTAGTCAGTAATGACTAGGGAAAAAGGGAAGAAAACTTGAAGAACTTCATTGGTAGCAGGTCGCTCTTGAACATGACACTTTCACTCCACCATAATTGAGTCTGGTTGGGTTATTCCGTTCACCGGTCACATCACCATTGGTCCTCTGTACCATCCATTTTTGGGGTTAACACTACCAATCCATCTCAGTGTCACCGATATGTTCAAGAGAAGTCATTCAGAGAATTTACCACCTAGCTAACACCTAATCCACTGCAATACCTTAACCCTCCATTTTTCATGACTGCCATTCCTAAACCTTGTATCATCAGATCATTTTCACCTCCAGAAAATCATTTGCTTCGTTTCGTGTCGTAGATGTGGGATTCATTAAGGCCCTCCTACGGTAGGTCACCTCTTGTCGACATCAGCTCATTATCCAAGAAGTTAACTTAGGAACAACCCTTTCAGTACTTTGAAGCTTGCATGCCTCAATGGCAAGTTTGTCACTTCCGGCGACAGGTTTACATCAATGGCCTTCGACTGAAAGATTTTGCGTGGTGTTTGACATCAGATCCTATATTCACACCATGTGAATTGTACGGTAGTACCTTGAGGGTCATTATCATTATCGGTGATTCTTCTCGTACCTGTTAACAGCTTACATCATTGGCTAGTAATCAAGCGATGTCATTCCATGTTCGACTTCAAAACATCTTTTCACATCGATGGACTTGTACATCGGGCGAAGATTGAATGAGTTTGAAGACCCCAGATTTATTTTCATCCTGGACTGTGATATAGTCAAGAAGATAGAGACATCAAATGTTCATAGTAGCTGCACAGATGATCATCCAAGCTAAGGGATGATGACTCTAAAAGAATCACTAGTCTGCAACAGCGGATGATTATCTGTCCTATCTACATGAAAATGAATTTGTAAAGCTGAGGATGGGAATGCCCGCCTTAGATAGATCATGAAAATACATGTGTTGAAAATAATATTGAGAGGGGGGGGTCAATCAGTATTATTAAGTCAAATTCTTTTTCAATTATACAAAGACTTGTATACGCTACTTCAGTTAATTAAAACAGCGTGTATACGCAACTTTGACCAATGAAACTCGCATATAACTTCCAGACATAGAATTTAATTTATTCTTTAGATGTTGACCATTAATATGTCTGTCAGAACCATATAACAGTGAGCAGGAATAGAAAAGTAGAGCAGACAGTCACACAAAAGAACACAAGATATAAGGTGGAAACCCAATGTGGGTGAAAACCACCTACTGGAATATGTCTCTATTCTCTTTCAATTAGAAACTTCTTTTTACAATGATTGGTGCAGTCTTATACCAGCACGTAGGCTTCAACTTGCAAAAGGCTACAACCTTCTCTCGTTCTCCAGCTTCTCTTGGAAGGGAGTTACAACCCCCTTAGCTCTTGTACTAGCTGAGGAACTTGTACGTAGGTGCTGACCTACAGAAGGCTTCAACCTTCTCTTTTCTTCCAAGGACCACATTTCATAAATTTTCAAACTAGATCCATGAATATCAATCAAACATCAAGTAGATCTGCAACAACCAATCTCCTTTGTACAAATATTGAATCAACCAATAACTTTTCATAATGCTATAACCAGAAAACAGTACCAGTAACCAGACACCAATTCTAAACCTAGAACACTACAACAATAAACAGAAGTAGCTAAAACATATTTCAAGAGACGTACGCTACTTCACCAATAGAAACCTGCATACGTACGCAGCTATGCCAAAGCCAACCAGCGTATATGTAGTCTTCACTTGCTTAACCTGCGTGTATATACGCCTCCACTATGTCGAACCTGCATATGGATCTATAAAAGAGAATTTATTCTTTTACTTAATCAGACATCAGTTATACCTAGATTATCAGATTTATAGATCTAATCATGCGCCAAATATAATAGATCAAAATCACACAATGATACTACTATTCAAGCCTTGAGATCTCAACCCATCAATAGATCTTAACCATTGTGTAATGCTCAGGTTCCTCCTTGATTTAGATCCAGCTGTAACTCACCAACCAATCACCAGTATTCCAAATCTTGCTCCTCTCAAGATATTCAACACAGTAAGTCCATTCCCTTGCCAAATGATCTCCTTCCCTTTTTATAGTCTTAGGCCTTACTCAAACCATGGTCCAAAACGATTGAGAACTAATACTAGGGACCCAACACTTGGGTTCAATATTTTAAATGCAATACCAAGGACCAAAACCATAGGTTCAAATATGTAAGACTAAATACGATGGACCATCCATAAGTTTTCCCACATATACACGCTTTTCTTTGCATGAAAGTGTGTGCATACATATACGTGCCTTCTGATCGCTACACTCTCGTGTATACGCGACTTTGTTATGAGGAACCTGCGTATACCTCATTTTCTTTCATTCTGAGAGCCTGAACTGTGATCTGCCATTTGAGTGAGTTGCTATCAAGGACAACACTTATGTCATAGAGCCAAATCTGTTCCAAACCTGTGTCATAATGCCAACAATCTCCCCCTTTGGACTTGATGGCAACCTAAAGTCACTCAAAGTCATTCTCCCCCTTTGACATCAAGGGCAAAGGGTTATGCTCCCCCTGAGTCCATGCTAAAATTTCTACTCTGTTGTGCTGTCCAAGCTCCCCCTGACTTGTAGGCAGGGTCTGCACAAAGATGTTCTATAAAAGAAACATGACTTTATAATGACCTTCCTATCGCCAAAGACTCATACATCCATCTCCCATCCAAATGGGAATATACCAATATTGACTCATCCACCCAACCAAGTGGGGATACATGATAAAATAAGAACATTACATCATTCATCCCAGGCATAGTGGGGAAACCAAAATAGGTCATTACATGACCTTGATAAAAGAAATATAATACATAGAGACAAAATATCTACAGCAAGACTCTGATAGTTATCAACAACAAACATCAATAGCATTTGTCAATCATTATTCAGACCAGCACCCATGTTCTCCTTATGCACCTGTTCCACCTGAAATCAATCCAACTATTAATTTGAACTAAGATCTTCTAAGATAATGCCAAAAATACATTATTAGAAGAATATATGCTCCCCCTGAACCTGTGCCAGATGGTCTCTTGTCAGATCCATATCAGACTCTTTTCATCCTGAGCCTGGCCCCACTACTTTTCTTCAAACCAACATATACGCGACTATACCTTGATAAAACGGCGTATGTACGTGGATCCTCCTCATTCAACTCACGTACCACCACTTTTCTTTGAAACAAACAAGATTCAACAGCAAGATGATGCATCAACTACCCCTAACTTCTGTCTAAGGTATTCAAATGTCTCCTTGGGCAGTGGTTTGGTGAGATATCAGCAACTTGTTCCTGAGAGGGAACATACTCCAATTTGACCTTTTGTTAAAACACTTGTTCCCGGAGAAAATGATACCTGATCGGTATGTGCTTAGTCTTTGAATGCATGACAGGATTCTTTGAAATATTGATTGCACTTGTATTATCACAAAAAATGGAGATAGGTGGAGTACAAGTGATATGAAGGTCTTGCAATGTTTGCATCATCTAAAGTAGTTGTGTGCAGCAAGATGCAACAGCTACATATTCTGCTTCAGCTATAGATAATGCAATAGAACTTTGTTTTTCGCTGAACCAAGATACTAATCTAGGACCCATGAAGAATGCACCACCACTAGTGCTTTTTCTATCATCGACGCTTCCTGCCCAATCTGTATCTATATATGCATGAAGTGTGAGATCTGTACCTCTAGGATACCATAAGCCATAGTTTTGAGTTCCTTGAAGATACTTGAAGATTCTCTTAACTGCCTGAAGATGAGTTTCCTTTGGATTTTCCTGAAACCTTCCAACTATTCCCACTGCATGCATAATGTCTGGTTGGGTACCTGTTAGATAGAGCAGACTACCAATCATGGATGTATAGGTTGGTTGATGTAGTGCTGTCGATTTATCATTTGCGCTGAGGCTGCATCCTATCACCATAGGGGTACATACTGGTTTCGAATCCTCCATCCCATATTTCTTCAAGATCTGCTTGAGATACTTGGTTTGTGATAGAAAAATGTTGTCTTTATTTTGTTGGACTTGTAAACCAAGAAAATATGTGAGCTCACCAAGCATGGACATTTCAAACTCTTTCTGCATCACCAAGGCAAAATTTTGACTCATGTCTTCTTCATTGCTACCAAAGATGATATCATCAACATACACTAGTATTAGCAACTTATCATTGTCAATATATATATATATATATTGCTATCAATTGATCCTTTTATAAAACCTTGTTGATGGAGGTACTTATCCAACTGATAATACCAAGCCCTTGGAGCCTGTTTCAGGCCATAGAGAGCCTTTTTGAGTTTGCATACAAGTTTTGGATCATTTCCAAGAATAAACCCATCTGGTTGTTAAATATATGCTTCTTCATCCAAGTCTCCATTCAGGAAGGCAGACTTCACGTCCATTTGAAATACTTTGAACTTTTGAAAGCGAGAAAGAGCAACGAACATTCTTATGGCCTCACGTCTAGCAACTGGTGCAAAAGATTCTTCAAAGTCTATCCCTTCTTTTTGAGCATACCCTTTGAAAACAAGTCTGGCCTTGTTTCTTATCACATCTCCATTTTCATTCAGCTTATTTTTGAATATCCATTTTGTTCCTATGACATTCTTATCTTTTGGTCTAGGAACCAACTCCCAAGTGTTATTCTTTTCAATCTCCTCAAGTTCTTCCTCCATGGCCTTGACCCAGCATTCATCTTTGCATGCCTCTCTTACATTTTGTGGTTCAGTGGAGGAGGGCAATGCTAGATAGCTTGAAGCTTCTGAAATGGTTCTTCTTTTCTGTACACCCGCCTCTTACTACCCCAAAATTTGAGATTCCATATGATTATTTTGAACGTACCTGGATGGAGTCTTTTCTTCTATCCTTATCTGTTCTTCTGGTGCCTCATGGGTTTCTTCTTCATCATGGATCTGATTTGATGTTGATGGATAGTCCTCATCATCTTCGAAATCTTCAGATTTTACTTGCCTAGGAGTGTTTCCTTCTTCATCAACCACTACATCAATACTTTCAGCAATTTTTCCAAGTCTTTTATTATAACACTTGTATGCTTTGTTGTGGGGAGAGTAACCAAGGAGAATGCCTTCATCTGCTCTAGGTTCAAACATGCCAAGATTTTCATCAGTCTTCTTGATGTAGCATTTGCTTCCAAAAATTTTGAAGTATTTTACCATGGGAGTCTTACCATACCAAAGTTCATGAAAAGTCTGAGTGTTGTTTACCTGAATATTTGTCTTGTTGAGAATAGTAACTGCAGCAAATGTGGCTTCACCCCAGAAGGTTGTGGGAGTTCCAGACTCATCAAGCATTACAGGAGCCATTTGTTGAACCATTATGTTCATCCTTTCCACTACTCCATTTTGCTAAGGAGTCCTTGTAGTAGTGAATCCCTTCTTATTCCATGTTCTTCACAAAAATAAAAAAATTCATCCGAGGTAAATTCTCCTCCTCGATCAAACCTGAGGCATTTGATTCTGCGATCTGATTCGTTCTCCACCAAGGCTTTGAATGATTTGAATTTTTCAAAAGCTTCATCTTTATGCTTCATAAGTCCTATCCAACACATCTTGGAAAAGTTTTCAATGAACAGTATAAAGTATTCTTCTCCTCGAGGTGACCTTTTCCTAGATGGACCACATACATCAGTATGGACAAGTTCAAGTGGCCTCCTAGCTAATACTTCCTTCTCAGGGAAATTAGCTCTGGTTTTCTTACCAAATTGACATGATTTTCCTATTGTATTGTCTGGAATTCTGATGTTAGGTAGATCACGAACCGCCTGATATTTGCATGCTTTCCTTATCTATGAGCAGCTTAGATGCCCCAATATTCTGTGCCATAGCTAGTGTTCATCATTCTTGCTTAGATAGCATTGTTGTTGTCCTCCCTTGAGTATATATAAATTATTTGGAGTTCTTATGCCTTTGATCACTATTTCTCCTGTATCAAGCTCACAAACAATGCATCCTTTTGATCGAAATATTACTTCATTTCCTTGATCACACATTTGACTGACACTTAATAAAGTATGCTTTAATCCATCAACATACATAACATTCCCAGACTTGACCTTTTCTTTCAAAAGAACAGAACCTTTACCTTTTATGAGTGCAAGGGTGTCATTTCCAAGTGAGACCTTCTCTTCCTTTTCTAAGGCACTGTATGACTAAAGTTTATCTTTATCACATGTCATATGTTTTGAGCATCCACTATTGATGTACAACTGATTTTCCTATCCTTCTGCATATAAGGCTATCCCAAATCTTTCTGGTTGTGATTCTTTCTTTTTCCATGTTTTGCGACTCAATGAAACTTGCTCCTTCTAAGTTGTTTGCCAAAACCTACTCTTGCATTCAGAATCTTCATGACCAAAGTTGTTACAAATGGAACATTCTACTTCATTCTCAAGAGCAGAAAAGTTATTCTAGGTCCTTTTCATGATCCTAGTCATACTCCTTTGTTTTTTGAGCTTCTCTAGTCATGATTATCTCGTAGGCAACACATTGAGATGCTTTGTGACCAAAGTTATGACGAGAGAAACATTGGCCATTGAAGAAGCTCCTGCAATTATCAAATCTACCAACCAAATGATTGTAGTTTCTATTTACATCCATTCTTAAGGCCTGTGGTTGGTTGTAGCTTTTGTTCATCCGATTTACCTAGTAGTCTTTGTTCATTCTTGAGGTAAATTGTCCCTGACTTACGTGGTGATACATTATGCTTTTGATGTGGATTGTCAACCTACTCACTTCTCCTTGCTACATCAAGATAACTTTTGGAGGTGGATGGATTTTGTGCTTGCTTCTGTGCTTGAGTTGCTTCTTCAGTATATCCAAGACCTGTCTTCATTAGAGGAGAATGCTGCACTTTGATAATCTCATCTAAAATTTTAGATCCTTTAGAAAATTTAAGATTAAGAGCTTTTCTTTTCTCAATATCGTTTCTAAGTCCCATAATTTCACATTCTAACTTTTCATTGTGTTTTTCTCTTTCAGCAAGTTGGAATGTCAGAGTATCTATAATCATATTTTTTTCCTTTAAACAAATTTTGAGTTTAGAAATTTCTTCATAGAGACATTCTTCATCTATAGCATCCAAGAAATCGTCATCTTCAAAAGCCATCAAAAGTATATAATCATTACGTTGTTCATCTTCATCACTAATTGAGTATCCATCACTGTCTTCATGTGTATAATAGCTCTTCTTACATTCTGTTTTTTGTTCCGTCTAACTGGTTCCTTACCTTTTTCAAGTTTATCTTTATAAGGACATCTCGCAGCATAATGACCGACTCTCCCACAAGCAAAGAATTTGAAAGGCATCTTACCTCTAAATCTTCTAGTTCCCCGTTGAAGGTTCTTGACAAAATTAGATTCTTCCTCTTCTTCTAACATATGTTCTGACTCATTGTAATCTCCTTTTCCTGAGGCTTTGAATGTAGCTTCTCTCCTATCTGATTTTCCACCTTTTCTCATTTGTAAGCAGTTAGGATTCCGTGTAGTTGTGACATGGTAAGGCTCTGTAGATTCTTCTTTTCTTCTATGGTAGAAACTTTTGAATCAAACTTAGGAGACAAAGATCTTAGAACCTTTTCAACCAAAACAACTTCTTTTATTTCTTCACCCAAGTTTTTCATACAATTAACAATCTCATCTATATGAAGGAAAAAGTTAACCACGCTTTCATCATTGTACATTCTGATATTTTCATACTGACTTCTGTGAGTTTGAATTTTTGTTCGTTTTACCTGATCATCTCCTTCATAGCTTAGAACGATCTTATCCCATATTTCTTTTGCGGTTTTGAGCTACATAACCTTGAAGAATTCTGACTGAGATAGACTCCCCAAAAGGGTATTGACAACTTTTGCATTTGTTTCATACTAATTCTTACCAGCCATATCTGTAGGAGTTGTTGAAGGAAATGTGTATCAAGTTTCCATAATATCCCAAACTTTTGTACCAAGAGATTGAAGATAGGCAGTGATTCTTACCTTCCAATAGATGAAGTTGCTCCCATAAAAAATTGGTGGCCTGATTGATGTTTCCTTTTCGTAGTCGCTCATGATGATAGATCTTCCTTCAAGCAATCAAGCTTCTCTTGAAGGACCTACTCTGATACCAATTGTTGAAAATAATACTGAGAGGGGGGGGGGGGGTGAATCACTATTATTAAGTCAAATTCTTTTTCAATTTATACAAATATTTCTATACGCTACTTCAGTTAATTAAAATAGCGTGTATACGCAACTCTGAGTGATGAAACTCGCGTATAACTTCTAGACTTAGAATATAATTTATTCTTAAGATGTTGACCATTAATCTGTGTTCCAGAACCATATAACAGTAAGCAGGAACACAAAAGTAGAGCATACAGTCACACAAAAGAACACAAGATATAAGGTGGAAACCCAATGTGGATGAAAACCACCTGCTGCAATATGTCTCTATCTTCTTTCAATTAGAAACTTCTTTTTACAATGATTTTGTACTGGTGTAGTCTTATACCAGCACGCAGGCTTCAACCTGCAGAAGGCTACAACCTTCTCTCGTTCTCCAGCTTCTCCTGGAACGGAGCTACAACCCCCTTAGCTCTTGTACTAGCTGAGGTACTAGTACATAGGTGCTGACCTACATAAGGTTTCAAGCTTCTCTTTTCTTCCAGGGACTACATTTCATAAATTTTCAGACTGGATCCATGAATATCAATCAAACATCAAGTAGATCTGCAACAACCAATCTCCTTTGTACAAATACTGAATCAACCAATAACTTCTCAGAATGCTATAACCAGAAAAGAGTACCAGTAACCAGACACCAATTCTGAACCCAGAACATTGCAGCAATAAACAGAAGCAGCTAAAACATATTTCAAGAGACGTACACTACTTCACTGATAGAAACCTGCGTAAATACACAACTATGCCAAAGCCAACCAGTGTATACGCAGTCTTCACTTGCTTAACCTGTGTGTATACGCACCTCCGCTGTGTTGAACCTGCGTGCATATCTATAAAAGATAATTTATTCTTTTACTTAACCAGACATCAGTGATACCCAGATTATCAGATTTATAGATCTAGTCACGTGACAAATATCATAGATCAAAATCAGACAATGATACTACTATTCAAGCCTCGAGATCTCGACCCATCAATAGATCTTAAACATCGTGTAATGCTCAGGTTCCTCCTTGATTCAGATCCAGTTGTAGCTCACCAACCAATCCCCAGTATTCCAGATCTTGCTCCTCTCAAGATATTCAACACATTAAGTCCATTCCCTTGCCAAATGATCTCCTTCCCTTTTTATAGTCTTAGGCCTTACTCAAACCATGGTCCACAACCATTGAGAACTAATACTACGGACCCAATACTTGGGTTCAATACTTTAAATTCAATACCAAGGACCAAAACCATAGGTTCAAATATGTTGGACTAAATACCATCGACCATCCATAAGTTTTCCCACATATACGCACTTTTCTTTGCATGAAAGTGTGTGCATATGTATACGTGCCTTCTGATCGGTACACCCGCATGTATATGCGACTTTTTTATGAGGAACCTACGTATACCTCATTTTCTTTCATTCTGAGAGCTTGAACTATGATCTGCCACTTGAGTGAGTTGCCATCAAGGATAACACTTATGTCATAGAGCCAAACCTATTCCAAACCTGTGTCATAATGCCAACAATATGAAGATGATGTATTGTATTGTATTTTATATAGGTCACCTTCTAGTTTGAATACCTTGAATCCTCCTGATAAAGCATTTCACCTTCCACCAGAAGATTTACAACCTCATGATTTAGGGGGCAACTGTTATAGACATATTTGGGCACTGCAACCCCAATCACATATGTTAATAAACCAAGGGCTCTTAAACCCCTAAAAGCGTTGTTTCACACCCTAAAGAATCATGGTCAACTAATTACATCATTTCCCAGAAGTTCCACCTGAAAAACCACTCAAAACTGGCCAAAACTGGATCATACAGACTGCTCCTTGATCAAGGTGTGATGCATCTCACCTGCTACACACGGGAGGTGTAATGCATACTAAAAAGGTCTTCTGTAGGGTGCGATGAGCGAGAGTAGACAAATGGCAGAGACATTTTGCTAAGTGGATGCCTAATGAGTCTTCTAGAAGCTTCTCATATGTCACTTGTATCTCAGAATTTGCCCAGGGATGAGTAAGAGATCAATGAAATATCCAAGTGGAACCAAGAACTATCAGTGAGATGACACTAATAAAAAACCCAGAAGCTGACTCAGCCCTCTGAAAATATATATAAATGGATCCCTCATCTAAGCGATCTAAAGGTTGGAATTTTGTAATTTGTAAGGAAGTGTTGTTGGTTTCTCTTTTAGAAGAAACATTATATTGTTGGGTGATCTTTCTTTTCATGAGGTGAAAAGGGCTTTCATGTTGGGAGGATGATGCTGGATTAGATAGTTGGGTTGTAATCCTCTCTTCTATTTCTACTATCAATAAAGTTCTTCGAGTTTTCCTCCATATAATCATGTATTTGTGAATCTTGTTATTTGTAGATGCAATTGTATGGTTAATGTATTTCTGATTCTACATTTTTTATGATATCATAGATCGAGATGCTTTGATAGTTTTTTGTTGCTTTGCTTCTAGAGGTAATCTCTAAAGCAGGACAAGTAGGAGAAGAGTGGCGAGCTCTATCAAGGGGGAGAGGAAACGAGCAAGGAGCCAAGAAGAAGATAAAGGTTGCTCCTCTTTGCTTCTCTCTTATCTATCATACATAAAGGAAATCTTGAAGCACTTTGAACTGTTTGTTTCTAAGATAGCTAGTCGTCTTAGTGGGACTAGCAGATTGAAAAGACACTGGTTTTCCCGGAAGCACCTGTGCATTTTCTAAGCATTTGGAGACAAACAAGTCATCCAAAAAGGTCAAAAACCACCAAAACACCACTTTTTTCTGCCTTATTTCTGGCTTGGGCACCGTGTGTTTACTAGTATTGGGAGATTGAGTTTTTGATAGGGAAAATAAGCTCCAATTTACAAAAAGAAGACATATTTGGAAACTAGACTTGAAGGGATTTCCAATGAGCTATATTGGAGAAAATTTGGACACAGGGAAGGCACCCAAAAGTAGTCCTGAACTTTGACGGCGGGTTTGACACTGAAAGGGCGTGTTTGACAAAGAGAGGGTGAGTTTGACAGTTTTCTCCAATTTTCACTGTTTCTCTCCAAATTGATTTTCACCTGTGGGAAATTGATGTTTTACTAATTTAACTAATAAGGATGTGTAATTATTATGTTTTTTTACTATCATCTAGGGTAAATACATTAGTTAAATGGCCTACATGACTTGTAATGAATCAATTTGCTTAAGTTAGGGATGAGTCACTTTGACCATCCTATACTCTAGCTATCAATTCAGTCTTTCTTGCAACTTCTCTTCCTCTCATGGATTCAACCCCTGAGACTAGGATGAGTTGGTTTGAGGCCTATATTATGTATTTTCTTAGTCATTTTATAGGTTGGACTCTCTTGGATGTTGTAATAGCTTTCATACTTTGGCATGGTATATATTGGATGAAGTTGCAGCTATTTTGGTGGGATTCTTATGGCATGGTATTTTGATCTTGATTCTTCTTCAGTTTCATATGTGTGAATGCTTTATTCCTTTCATGATCCATTTCACTCTAATTATGTTTGATTTTCAATGTGTGATAAGCAAAATTCATCTTTGTATGCTCTATTTTGGGAAAATCATCATAGATTGTTTCATTTCTTCAATTTAAAAAGAATTTATCAGCCTCATGCTCTTTTTAGAATCTCACTAGTCTAAACCATCCCATCACTATACTATGAAGTTTAAAGTACCTTTCCTAGCTTGTCCCATTAGATGTCTGCAATTCTGATTCACTTTTCCCCATTCAGGATTAAACCTAGCCAAGGAATTTGGCAGAAAGATGAGTGAGCACAACCTCACTGAGAAGATGAAGGACAAGTTTAAACTTGTGACGAAGCTGCATGGATACTCGATTACTTCTATCATTGACCTTGTGGTCAAGATTGCCACGCAGATTCTGGATGGAAAAGTTATGAGAAAGTGTCATGTGGATGAGGTGTCCACATCAGTGGTTTCATTAGCATCTCTATGTGAGGAGGGCATACAGTTCAACTAGGCATCCTACTTGTGTAGTGAGTTCCTCACGAACTATAGAGAGGCACATAATGATAATAAGACATTCCACTATTCGTGGCTATTGCTATCGATAGTGATCGTCGCGTGGTATTTGCCGAAGGATAACTAGTTCCCTCCCGTAAACTTGGTAGCTTATGAGGCGTGCAGAACAGTCCCTGAACTACATGTCCCAGTGGAAGGGCTGTTAGAGGTGAAGATCAAAAAGTTGGCTGCAGGTGTGTGCAACGCGAGGACAGAAGTGGCCAAGGTTCAGTTTAAAATGTATCTAAAAATAACTGAGTTAGAGTTGAATTCACGGCCTTCAACTCTTCCAGAGGTCAGAGAACAATGCGAATCCACTATGAAGGATGGAGTTGCAGCAATGGATACCGTAGTAGTGGATTGCACTGAGTTCTTCAAGCAATCCATGGAGGTAGTCATGCCTCTGCAGGAAGATCCTAACTTGTAGAGGTTAAACACATAGGCTTGTGAATTGCAACAATGATATGATGAAACGAGAGTGACAATGCACAACGTCATTATAGCACAAAGTTTGGCCAAGATGCATGAGGAAAAACAGTTGCTTGAACAGGTGGGAGTAGTGCAGAGGAAAGAGGTGGTCCTCCGGGCCAAATTAGGGCCTTCGTTGGATGAGGCCTACATTATCTCCACCAACATTGAGGAGAATTTGGCAAGCCTACAAAGAACACAACAAAATATCAAGGAAGACAATGCAGGACCAACAATAGAGGAGCTTGTGGGGCAGATCAAACAGGAAGCCACACAAAGCACGACTGAGGTAGTAGTGGAATAAGTAGAGTTGGGAGGTCTCCATAGTAATATCTCCATGCCAGCAAAGTTACTTGAGGGAAACTCACGATATTTGTGTTGGGGACCTATTGGGAAAGGATCCCCTAGGGTCAGTTTTGGGGCAAAAAGCCCAAGTTTTGTTTTGAAGAATGTAAAGTCTCCACAAGTTGTGGTCATGGAGCGCATAGATAGTAAAGTGTCATTAATGGTTTTACCCTTCTTTTATGTAAGTTGTGTCAGCTTGTATATACCTACTCATGGTCTGCAGGCCATGGGATTGTATATGTAAGAGAGTCTTAGAGAGTCTGAAAAAAGGAAGTGACGATGAAGGTGAATGTAATGGTTCAGTGGGTAGAAAAGCGAAGAAGTATTAGAGTAGAAGAGAGGCTCTATAGCTGTGTGCGCAAAGGCCTAGAATAGAGTCCGCAACTAAGTGTGTGGACCCCTGCAGCTGAGTGCAGAGGGAAGTCTTGAGTCTATAAGCAAAGTTGAAGTATTAATAAAGAGATTATTCTACAAATTCTTTTGATTATATATTTCCTTCTTTTATGAATGAATGCACTATTTTGTTATAATGAATGATGGGTTTATCAATTAATACTGTATTGATGTGCAATTTTACATGATTTATATTGTTATATGAATTCACTTAATATTAATTGTTTATGCAAAACATATCTTCTTGCATGCTAAAGTTCTCGACACTTAGGCCAATCTAGGTATATATGAGATTAAGGGTAATCACAAAGGCACGAAAGTAGTTGATTCACTTGTTTAGGGTATGTGAAAGACATTTGTGGACATTCGCGGAGGTATAGAAGCTGATTAAGGGAAGTTATATTGATCTGCGCGAAGGCAGGTTTAGGGCATAAAATGACATTACACTAATCTATGGGTGCGGAAACTTGGTTCCAGCATCCCCCCCATACTGCTTCGGGTGAGATTTCGGTCTGCACTCAATGGATTGATGCTAAAAGGGCCAATAGTGTAGGGATTCTTTTGGCAAAACTAACTCTGAACCTGGTTCAAGATCTACTAATCCAACAAACAATGTCAGTGCACTCACAAGAGGTTGATACCATAACCTTTCCTCTGTTAAACATTGGAAAGTTTTGGTGGTAGGTGACAAGAATTTTCCCATCCCATGCCATCTATGAAATGTGCCCACTTCTTCCCGAAGTCTCTTAGCATCCTTGGCATGGCATGATGTGAATTTCAAGAATAGTTGATGGGAACTTTTCGCATTCCACACTATCATTAATTCATGACCTTATGCATAATGTCAAAATTCTTGTCTTGTGGAGGTAGATCTCCATGACCCAAGTGATGAGCCTCATAAATGGGTAATTATATGGGCTCATTTTACCTACTAACCTAGTCCAACCAACCATTCTCTTAGATTATTACATGATTTTCTGATTATATTTATGTTTATAGAGTGAGTTGAGTTAGTTATTGTGCCATGTGGTCTAACATGTATTTAATGCAGATTATTGATGAGTTTCGAGGTGAAAATCAAGGATACAATGGATGAATGGTAGTAATAACTCGAAGTGGACAAAGGAGAGGACTTATAGGAGGGAATCCCCCTCATTTATTACTTGTCACTTCAAATTCCCCTTCATTCAGCTCGGAGTAAAAGCAGTGGAATCATGCACTAGAAGGTAGCTAAGGAAGTGGAGGATGATTGATGATTATCGCAAATTTCGGGAGCCATGCCTCCATAATTTTAAGGAAGTTGATGGTAGCTTCATTTGTATAAGTAGAGAGGCCTAGGGCCTCACTAGGGAAATATTTTTGTTGAATTGTTGGTTACGTAAACTCTGCTCCAACTTCGAGCTTATTTTTTGTGACAGTTTCATGTAATCTTGCTATTGTTTTGAAAATAAAGATGGAATCCTTTTTGAGCTAGCACTAAGTTACCTCAGAGGGTTGAAGCTCTTGGGTTAGGGCCTAATCCAAGCAGCCAAGTGTTGAGTATTGGAAAAGATATGTATTTACCATCTATTTCTTCATCTTTTCCTTTAAATCATAACTTCTTTACATTCTAAGATGGTAATATGTTAAAGGATTATGATAGAATTAAGGAGATTTGTGATTGATGTAAAATGATTAATTATTGTCTTTTGTTTATGCAAAAAGTGAAGAAAATGGAAAATCACTATTCCGGAGGAAAAGACAAAGCAGAACCAACTGTTGTCCCTTTGATAGGAAACCGCATCCAGATGAGGAAATCAAGATTGGAGCGCATGGACCAGGAAAAGGAAGAAGAAACGTGGTATAAGAGCAAGAGGAAAAAACGATGATTGAAGATTAAAGATATGGCGAATCCCTTAGGATCCTTTCATCCTAAGGAATCACTACCTCGAGACTTATCTGTATTTTTGATACTTCCACATGGGCATTATAAAAGGGGACAACACTGCTAGCCCACGGGGTGGATATTATTGTTGATTTGTAGAGTTTACTGTTGTAATCTGAACTTTGATCATCAACTCTCTTTAAAGAGCGATAGCTGTAACTTTTCCTTTATGATTAATATATAACTCATTTGTTGTTCCGTTATCTGATCCTGGAGTAACTGTAGCAGTGCGTCCCTAGTGGCTAAGGGCCCGGCCCTAGTGGTAGTGGGTCACTTGTTTCCTGTATCATTATTTTACGATTACAGTCGTATGTGGTTTGATTTCCTTTGCATTTCCTTAACTTGATTTATTCAATAATCTTCTGTTCCTGAACATTTCATTGACTTGCTCTATTATATCGAATTCGTAATTGAATAGCAAGATTATTATTTGCAACTGAAAATGTTATGTTGTTCATTCTGAAATAATATCGCACTATCTAATTCAGATATTGCTGTTGATTTACAGATTTATATTGTTGTTCATTTACAAATTTAGATTGCCGTTCATTTACAGATTGATAGTATTGTTCATTTACTAAGTAGTATTGTTGTTTATTTAGCTACGGTTTACTTACAATTGTGATTATTGTTCATTCAATTACCATTCCATTATAATTGCAATTGTTGTTCCTTTATAACTGTGGTTAATGCCCATTATTTTAGAGTAATATTACTGATTCTATAGTCATTGTATGTTTACACTTGATTAAGATTGTTGTTCAATTTCTGTAGACTTACTTAGATTTGTTGTTCCTTTCTTTGATTGCTGCTTAATCCATTCCTGTAGATTAAGCTTTGTTGTTTGATCTCTTCAATAGATTAGTTGTTGTTCCTTTTCTGTTAATTGAATTTTTATTTCAACTATTTTCATTGGTGTAAATAGAAAGATCTACAACTGTAGTGAACATTGACTATTGTTCTCTAGTTTTTAGATTGGAGATCTTGCCTTTGATTGATTGTCATTTACATCAGTTTATAGGGGAAAGAGTTATCATTACTGAATCCTTGACTGATGGTTGTTGTAGTTTCTTAAGTGAATGATTTAGTTACAAAGCATTTAAGTTTCTTGCCATTACAATTAGAATTTGTTTCTAGCATTTATTTACTTTTGTAAAGCACTATAGTGCAAACATTACTCTTGAACAAGTGACCCCCTCAGGCTAAGTACACTCTTGAGATAAAAAATCATACCTTGATTGATAATTAATGTAGGGTAAATAGAGGTTAAAAAGACCCTTTTTATCGCTCAACATTTTTGTGTTGTTGCCGGAGAGAGTGTAGCCATTTGTTTCTTTTGAAAAGAGAGTAGTGTAAGTACTTGCTAGGAGAGAGTTGGGTTTTAAAAATGGAAGGTAAGAACCTGTGTACGGAGCATGTAACAACCCTACTCCCTCTCCTGCTCTCCTATAGATTTGTTGTTATTTTGGGTAGAAATAAGTATTTGATTTGTGTGCATGACTATGCAGAAAAAGCCTGAAAAGAATCTTAAACCACTACCCAAGCCTGATAAAGCTATGGGGTCGATGACCCTTGGCTGATCAACCTTTACAGACGAAATCCTTTAAAAATTAGAATCTCAGCCATTAGTAGGACCTAGAAAAGATGCTTCTAGACAACCTATGAATTCCCTTCGGGCCACAGAATCACCATCTGTAGCCTTTGCCGAGGTGCACAACCAAACAGAGGAGCAAGATTTTCAAGAAATTGAGAATTCTAGCCCAAAATCGTTACAAGAAGGGAACCTTAGTAATCTCTGTGAAGGAAGAGGAGAAACAGGGGAAACTGAAGAACCAAGATCTCCTCTCGAAATAGTTTAGCCATTAAGTATCCCAGATAAGGGAAGTGCTATCAAAATTATTTGGAACAAAGCTGAAGAACCTGAAGAGCTAATATCCCCCCAGACATTAGTTTAGTAAGGAACTCTCATCATCCCAGACAAAGGAAGTGTTGTTAAGGCCATTCCTATTAAGGCCATTCTTGCTCTTTCTAGCCAGCCTAGGAATACCCTCCTATAAATCCCAGAAGGATATTGGCAAATATTCGACAAAATGGCCCAGAAGAAGCAAACCCCCCAAACCTCCACATTACAATATCCCATTGTAGATACTGTAGTTAATGCACCTATGAAGGCCATTCCTCTTCAACATATTCCTACATTCCATGGCCTAACATCAGAAGATCTAGACGCATTTTCATTTGAATTTGATGTACTATGTCGGGGGTACGAGTATACCACCGATCCACAAAAGCTAAAATTACTTCTCTTTACATTAAAAGGGGCTACTTTATGATGGTTTATGGGGTTATGTAGAGGTGTCATAAATGATTGGGATTAGATGAAAGGTCCTTTCCCAAAGAAATATCAGGATTATTTTAGGTCTAGAGAGTTAAAAGATGAAATATTTCAAATGGTAGCTAGACCTAATGAGACACTCGAAGAATATTTTGAACATTTTCAGTATAATCTTCAGAGATCTCCTTATGCATCTTTACCCTTACGTGACAATGTATTAAAAACAACATTAATTAAAGGGATGAAGGAACAATGGGTTGAAAAACTAAATATTATGGGAAAATGAGACATTTATTAAGAAAATCTTTCTAACATTATTGATTTATGTATCAGGAGTTCACAAGGCAGCACAAGGCTAAAACCAGCGGAACATGACAGGTTCACAAGGGATAACAAGATCTTTGGTGAAGGAGTAACCTAGGCAGAAATCAGAAATTTACTAGAGAATATCAAAACTGATATATTGGGGACTTTGACAACGCGACTCGATATTATGCAAGCGAAATAGAAACAAGTAGAAGCAGAGAAAAACATGGCAATATTCTGCCCCAGATGCAGAAAGAAACACAGCCATAAAGAGTGCCCACTGGATGCAGTTCAAGTCTGCACTATCTGTACAAAAGATCACTCCATAGAGAACTACGCCTCACTTCCTAGTTTGAAAGCAGTATATAAAGAAGTGGAAGAAGAATCAGAGCCAGTGTACCTACTCAATCAGTGCCATAAATGGTAGCTTCGACAACCAGGTATGTCTTTCGATCCATCTTCTTCTTTCCAACTTCCACAATATCATGCTCAACAATATAATACAATGTGGAAAAATCATCCCCCCTTTTCAAACTGGTCATAACAACCATTTCCTTCATCACCATGGCCGAATCAAACAAGCCAATATAATTGGCCAAGTTTTCCCTACTCTCCACCATATTGGCACAATAATGCATATCCAACACAACGGTCCCCTACAACTTCACAAAGTCAAGCCTGGCAGACAAACTGGAAAATACCAATGAATCAGCCAGCAACAACCATTCCACTCCCTCAACCTACACTGCCAACACCATATGCACTACAACAGAATCTCCAGTCCAACTTAAGACCACAACTCCCAGCCCAACCCAACCTGAACCCAAATAACAGACTGGTTCAATCTATTCAAATAATCGAAACACCAGAACTAGAAACCGATCTAAGGGAGTGCAATGACCTTCGATTAAGGTATGGGTGCATTATAGAAACCGAGGGAGATAAAAATGCTCAAGTTATAAATCAGTTACCTGCAGAAAAACCACTACAAGAAGAGGATGTGGTCAGGCAACCAACTCACGACCAAGAAACCACGTCTTCTCCCCCATTCCCAGAATGATTAATCATACCATGCCCTATAGAACATCTTGACTTTGATATTCTGGGATAACTTAGAAATTTGTGTATAAAAATACCACTCTTCCAAGCTATCCAAGATATCCCAATATATACAAAAACCACCAAAGGGTTATGTATAAGGAAGCCAAAGAGGAGAACAAAAACTAACCCAACAGTCCATGTAGTTGGCACCCTATCTGATCTATTATCAAGAAGAGAAGCACCTGTCAAATATGAAGACCTAGGGAACCCAATAGTGATAGTGTAAATAAATGGACAAACCTTTTAAAATGCCCTAGTTTATTTAGGGGCTGCAATTAATATTTTAACAACCACCACTTGTCAAAAACTAGGCATTACATCAGTGGAACCAACCTCTACCTTATTAGAACTAGCTGACTGATTAGTAGTTAGGCCAGAAGGTACACTACACGATGTAATGGTATCAGTAGATTCCTGGGAATACCCTGCCAACTTTCTGACAATAAACCCCAAAAATTGACTCGATGGACACTTGTTAATTTTAGGTAGACCTTGGCTTACGACTGCTGATGCTTACATTGGCTGCCGACAAGGCAGTATGACCACAACTAGAGGGAGTAATATCAAGAATCTAACTCTATACCCTCTAACCCAGCCAAGTGTAACAATAATAAAAACTAACAAACAACCTGTATCATACCTCAGAGAAAATATTAGGTCCCCATTAATCATAGAAGATGGCCTCGATTTTAAAGATCAAACAGAGGATGATGTTATTAACAACTTCATTAACCAATTTGAATTCAAACCCCATGTATAATGTCACATGATAGAGGCAGCATTTGACAATGAACTAGAAGAAGATCCTCTCAAAGAGACTCATGATCAAAAAATACCCACCACCTCTGTTTCAAACAACAAAACTATAGAGATTGAGCCTGGAAAAAGATTGAACATCAACAATAACTTGACTTCTAAACAAGAAGAAAATCTAGTCCAACTACTGAGAAAATATAAGGAAGATTTTGCATGGGATTATCTGGACATGAAGGGAATTCATCCCCAGCTATTTATACACAATATTTATACAGAAAAGGATCTTAGACCCGTTTGCCAACCCCAACGGAGACTCAACCCTCACCTGAAAGATATTGTGAAAGCTGAATTACAAAAACTTTTGGATGTAAACTTTATTTATCCAATCTCCGATAGCAAGTGGGTCTCTCCACTAGTAGTGGTGCCAAAGAAGAATGGAAAGTGGAGGATTTGTGTAGATTATAGAGAATTAAACAAAGAAACTCAAAAAGACCACTTTCCCCTTACATTCTTTGATAAGGTATTAGACACATTAGTAGGAAAGAAATTATTTTCTTTCTTGGATGGCTTCAATGGATACAATCAGATTCAAATTGCCCCTGAAGACCAGGATAAAACTACTTTTACTTTTCCTTGGGGAACATTTGATTACAGAGTCCTACCCTTTTGTCTATGCAATGCCCCTGCCACATTTTAGAGGGCCATCCTCAGCATCTTTGTAGATTTAATAAATGAAGGGCTCGAAGTATATATGGATGATTTCACACCATACGGAGATGATTTTGAGCTAGCACTAGACACATTGGAAAAGGTGCTGCAACGATGTATTACTGCCTGGCTCTGCTTGAGCCATGAAAAGTGCTATATGATGACGACCAAAGGGCTCATCCTAGGTCATTATATCTCAATGGCTAGAATATAGGTAGATCTAACCAAAATTCAAAAATTTTTGTTAATACCTACTCCTACCACACAGACAAAGGTACACAGTTTTCTTGGATTTTCTGGTTATTATAAGAGATTTATAGAACATTCTTCTCAAATAGCTACACATCTATATGCACTGACAGGGAATGTTGATTTTGTTTGGACAAATAAATGCGATTGTGCTTTTGAGGATCTGAAAAAGATTGTGTCAACGGCCCCAGTGGTTAGAGGTCAAAATTGGGAGCTGCCATTTCAAATTTCATCAAATGCTTCAGGCACAACTATTGGAGCAGTCCTTGGGCAGGAAGAAGAAAAAAAACCATATGCAATCTATTATATTAGCAAGAATTTGTCTCCTACTGAGCTAAACTATACTGTTACTGAAAAAGATTTTTTAGCTATAATACATGCTATAAATAAATTTAGGCATTATATCACTGCATATCCTGTTGTCTTATATACAAATCACTCTACCATAAAATACTTAGCATATAAACCTATTACAAATGGTAGAGTAACAAGATGGTTGATTTTATTGCAGGAATTTGACATCACAATAAAAGGTCGACCAGGGAAAGAGAATCCTGTAGCTGATTTCCTCTCACGAATGCTGAAGCCAATGGACGCAATAGCAGTCAAAGATCAATTCCCAGATGAAAATTTATTTTCTGTTATTTTTAAGACACCCTGGTATGCTGATGTTGCAAATTATTTAGTAGTAGGAAAATTACCAAACCATCTCACCCCAAATGAATGAAAACAGATTGTGTAAGGTAGTACTCAATTTTCCTGGATTGGGGGCTGCCTATTTCATGAAGGGGTAGATATGCACATTAGAAGATGCATCCGTGAAGACGAAATATTTGACATTCTGAAAGCCTGTCATGATGGACTGTGTGGCGAACATTTCGCAGATTGAAGGACTGGTCACAAGGTTTTGCAAACAGGATATTACTCGCCCACAATCTTTAAAGACGCTAAGAAATTTGTTCAATCTTGTGACAGTTGCCAAAGAGTAGGATGCCCTGGACAATTCGACGAAGTGCCTTTAAACCCACAACTAGTAATCGAACCATTTGAGTGTTGGGCGCTCGATTTTGTTGGTCCAATCAACCCATAATCAAATTAGAAAACATTTATTCTAGTAGCAACAGATTATGTTACCAAATTGGTTAAGCAGAGGCACTTCCAAAAGCTACAGAGGACTCTATGATTCATTTCCTCTTCCAAATATTTGTGCGATATGGCCTCCCAAGGGACATAATCACGGATGGGGGACCACAGTTTGTAGGTAACGAAATCACTGCAACACTAAAAAATTATCACATTCAGCACAAAACTACCACTCCGTATCACCCACAGGCAAATGGCCAACTAGAGAGCATGATTAAAGCGATAGAGGAAATATTAACAAAAACCATTGCATCACACGGACGTGATTGGGCTTCAAGATTCCCGGAAGCCTTGTGGGAATACTAAACAACATGGAGAAACACCACCGATTATTCACCATATCAGCTAGTATTTGGAAAGGAACCCATCTTTGCAATAGAGTTCGACATACAAACATTAAGAACAACACAGGAGGTCAGTCTAAATTTAAATGAGGCCCAGACTAATAGATTACAACAAATTAACAAGCTAGATGAAATTAGGCTCTTGGCTCTTCAACACACTGCATTAATCCAACAACAAAGAGAAAAATGGCATGATGCCCTGATCAAAAATAAAATCTTCCATGAAGGAGATTGGGCACTCCTACACAACTCCAACTTTTAGGATTTTCCAGGAGAACTTCAGAGTCGATGGCTTGGACCGTATGAAATCCAGAAAGTGCATGACAATTACACCATTACTTTGACTACTATTGACGGATCTGGACATACCTTTAAAGCAAATGGCTACCGAGTGCCACTCTACCATAAACTGCTTACTCAGGAATCCTTCTACAAGCAGCTCTGGGAAGATTCTGATATGCATATTCTTGCTGAGGAAAATAATTCTTCCTTGGCATTGGTTCACTAAATAATTTCATTGTTCTTAAATTTTGTACATAAATTTTTATTTTCTGCTTGTATAAATTATTTTCTGTACAGATTATTGCATTTCTGCATTTTTTGCATTTTGTTGTTCCCTTATGAAGGAATAAAATTTTCGCCTTTTTGTTGTTCCTTTTCGAAGGAACAACACTTTTATATTTTGTTGTTACTTTCCAAAGGAACAACATTTCCGCCTTTTTGTTGTTCCTTTCTGAAGGAACAACACTTTTGCATTTTGCTGTTCCTTTCCAAAGGAACAATATTTCTGTTGTTTTGTTGTTCCTTTCCGAAGGAACAACACTTTCACATTTTGTTGTTCCTTTCCAAAGGAACAACATTTCCACCGCTTTGCTGTTCCTTTCCGAAGGAACAACATTTCCGCCTTTTTGCTATTCCTTTTCAAAGGAACAACACTTTTTCATTTTGCTGTTCCTTTCTGAAGGAACAACATTTCTGCCATTTTGTTGTTCCTTTCTGAAGGAACAACACTTTTTCATTTTGTTGTTTCTTTCCGAAGGAACAAAATTTTCGCCATTTTGTTGTTCTTTTCCAAAGGAACAACACTTCCACATTTTTTTTTATCCTTTCCGAAGGAACAACACTTTTGTTTTTTTATATTCCTTTCCAAAGGAACAACACTTTCATTTTTTGTTGTTCCTTTCCGAAGGAATAGAGCTTTTGTTTTTTGTTGTTCCTTTCCAAAGGAACAACATCTCCGCATTTTTTCTATTCCTTTCCGAAGGAACAACACCTCATTTTTTTTTGTTCCTTTCCGAAGGAACAACATTTCAACCTTTTTGTTGTTCCTTTCTAAAGGAATAGCATTTTCTACTTTTTGTTGTTCCTTTCCAAAGGAACAACACTTTCACATTTTGTTGTTCATTTCCAAAGGAACAACACATGCATTTTTGCTATTCCTTTCCAAAGGAACAACATTTTCATTTTTTTGTTGTTCCTTTCTGAAGGAACAACACTTTTGTTTTTTGTTGTTCCTTTCCGAAGGAACAGCATCTCCGCAATTTTGTTGTTCCTTTTCGAAGGAACAACACCTTCGTTTTTCACTGTTCCTTTCTAAAAGAATAGAACTTTCGCATTTTCATCGTTCCTTTTCAAAGGAACAACACTTCTGCCAGATTGTTTTACCATTCATTTTAAATTAACAACCCTTCTTTGCATTTTTTTCCTTTCTATTGTTCCTTCCAAAGGAACAACAATTTCAATTTCAGATGATCTTAGGTTGTTCCGCTAAAGGAGCAGTATTTTATTTCGTTCTTGCTTTATTTGCTGTTCTGATTAAGGAACAACTGTTGTTCCTCTTAAGGAACAATAGTTTTGAGTATGTTTTTTTCTTTTGCTTTTTGTTCCTCTTAAAGGAACCATGGTTTTTGTGCGTAGATGTTCTTTTGCTATCCCTTTTAAGAACAACAGTTGTTCCATCTAAGAAACAACACTTTTTCAGTGCATTTTTTTTGTTTTTTTTGTGTGTGTGTGTTTCATCATTTAGAGGATTTTTGTGAATTTAAAGCACAGCTATACATTTATGTAAGAATACAAAAACTAGAGGATATTGAAATCAGCAAACCAAAGAAAAATTGCTATATTTAGAGAAATTGCTTTGAATCGATAAGAGAAAAGAGGAAAGGACACAACTATTTATATCACTTTGTTGTCTTTATTTTCACTAAAACCAATTGATTGCGTATTTTTATCATGTTGGTTCTTTCTAAATCTTCATAATTCTCTTTGATCATTATTATTGAATAAGAATAAGGGCATATTTTCCTCTATTGAGATGTTCAGACTTCTTCCACCATCCCTACTCTTAAGAAGTGATGAGCCATCCTCTGTATATAAATATGAAAGTGCTATATAAAAGAAAAGAAAAAAAGAAAAATACATATCTATATGATTACTAATATGATTTTTTAGATGAAGGATAGGGGGTCTCACCAAGATCCAGCTATGGAGTACTAAAGAAGGTATGTTTTTGGTAATTATTTTAGCATCTTTTCATTAGAACTTACAAACCTTTTGCATCATGAACTAGGTAAATGATAGAGAATTGCAATAAATCTTGTGAGATTAATATACAGATCAAAAACGCTGACAAATGTCATTTTCTTGTGCAGGAAGAAGGAAAAATGAAAAATTGTCATTCCAAAGGAAAGGATAAGGATGGGTTAACCGCTGTCCCTTTGACGGGGAACCATATACAAAGAAGGCAAACCAAATCAAAGCGTATCAGCCCTGGAAAGGAAGTGGAGATATCAGCTCGGTGTAAGAAAGAAAATGGATAACTGAGGACTAACGGTTCGGCGAATCCTCAGGATCCTTTGATCTTGAGGGATCACTGCTTTAACTATACCTAGACATCTCCGCCTTCATCATTATAAAAGGGGCAGCACTGTTAGCCCGAGGACAATCGAGTATGTTATGTTGTTTTATGTAATTTATCCTAAGATTGAAACTTTGATCATTGAGTCTTGTTGAGAACTGATCTACTGTAATCCTGTCTTATGCATTAATACAAACTCGGTTGCTATTTCATCTTTGAGTCTAGAATAACTTCAAGCGGTGTACCCCTGGAGGCTAAAGACCCGGCCCTGGAGGACACTTGCTCCTGTACTATTACTTTTGGTTTTTGCATGGTTTGCTTATCAGCATTATTCAGTAATCTAATATGTTTTGTTAGTTTACATCACACACTCTGTTATGTTTGATTTACTGAAGTTTCTGAAGACAGAACCATTGTATTAACTTTTCAACGTATTACTATCCCTTTAAGTGTTGATATAATATTGCTAATCTTTACAGAATACTATTGTTGTTCAATTACAGAGTATCTGTGTTGTACATTTATTTCATTGGTATCACTGAACTCATCTTAGGAATTATGTTCTTTGCGATTGTTGAATCTATAGACATTACTGTTCCATTCTGAAATACAGTCGTAATTTTTATAACTGAGATTGATAACTGGTTTATCAAGATCGGGTTACTATTAAGGTGTGTCATGTGCATATATGTATGGTTTTCAAGCGATGTCCTATAATCAATCATTACTCAGTGTTGTTCCATTTCTGCGTGTTGTTCAATTTGTCCTTAAAAGTGAAGGATTTCCATTTGATTCCTGTAGGACACGATTATTGCATTTGATCTTGTAGACTAAGGTGTTGCCGTTTATTAGACTTAATTGCTGTTACAGTTTCCTGTTTGTTGTCCCATTTCAGGTTTGTTGTTCTATTTCTTATTTGATGTTCCATTTCTTATCTGTCGTTCCATTTCTTGTCATTTGCATTATTGTTATTTTGGGTGTGAAGAACGATCGAAGACTGTAGCGGGCGTTGACATTCACTTTCTGGTCCCCAGATCCATGATTTGTTCTCTAATTTCCTTTGACCCCATCAGTTTACAAAGGGACGAGTTACTACTATTGAACCCTTGACTGATAAATTGCTTAGTTTTCTAAATGTGTGGTTTGGTTTCTTAAAGTAGTTTGTTGTAAGCTAGCATCCATTTACTCTTGTATTTTTAGCACTGTACTATTAGCATTACTTTGGAAAATGATAGCCTCAGACTGAGACACTCTTTGAAATAACAAAATGTTCCTGGATTGATAAACTAATGTGAGGTAATTAGAGGTGAAAGAGACCCTTTTTGTAGCTCGACATTTTGGCGTTGTTGCCGGTGAAAGAGTGTAGATATTTGTTCCTTTTTAGAGTAGTGTAAGAACCTGCTAGGGAAGAATTGGGTTTTAAAAATGGACGGTAAGAACCTACGTGTGGAGCATGTAACAGCCCTGCTCCCCTGCCCGCTTTCCTACATATTTGTTATTGTTTTGATAGAACCTAGCAATTGATTTGTGTGCATGACTAAGCAGAAAAAACCAAAAAAGAATCCCAAACCTCTACCCAAGCCAGAAAACGCTAAGGGGCCGGTGACCTTTGGCTGATCAACCTTCATAGACGAAATCTTCAAGAAAGCAGAATATCAACCTTTAGTAGGACCCAGAAAAGTTATCTCTAGACAGCCTACTAGTTCCCTTCAGGCCACAGGATCACCATCTGTAGCCTTTGTTGAGGTGCATAGTCAAACTGAAGAGCAGGACTTTCAAGAAATTAAAAATTCTACTCCAAAACTATTGCAAGAAGGGAATTTCAGTAATATTTGTGAAGGAGGAGGAGAGACAGGGGAAACTGAGGAACCGAGGTCTCCTCTTGGGTCAACTCAACCACTAAACAGCCCAGACAAGGGAAGTGCCGCAAAAATCATTTTTGAAGAAACTCAATCTCCTCAGACATTAGGCACTCTCATTATCCGAGATAGAGGAAGTGCTATCAAAACCATTCATGTTAAAGCCATTCCCTCTCAACCTAGGAATACCCTCCTAGATATCCCAGAAGGTTATTGGCATATATTCGACCAAATTGCTCAAAACCAGCCAAACACCCAAACCTCTACATTGAAATACCCCATAGTGGATACTGTAGCAAATGTGCCTATGAAAGCAATCCCTCTTCAACATATCCCTACATTCCACGGTCTTACATCAGAAGATCTAGATGCATTTCTATTTTAGTTCGATGTGCTGTGTAGGGAATATGATTACACCACTGACCCCTAGAAACTGAAATTATTTCCCTCTACATTAAAAGGGGCTGCCTTAAGATGGTTTATGGGATTACGTGGCGGGGTTATAAATAACTGGGATCAAATGAAAGAATCTTTTCTAAAAAAATATCAGGACTATTGCAGGTTTAGAGAACTGAAGGACGAAATATTCCAGATGGTAGCTAGACCAAATGAAACATTAGAGGAGCATGTGGAACATTTTCAGTATAATCTTTAAAGGTCTCCTTATGCATCACTACCTTTACCTAATAATGTGTTGAAAATAGCATTAATTAGGGGCGTGAAGGAACAATGGATTGAAACATTAAACATTATGGGAAAAGGAGATATTTATCAAGAAAATCTTGCTGACATTATTGATTTATGTATCAGGAGCTCAAGAGGCAGCACAAGATTAAAACTGGAAGAACATGATTAGTTTGTAAGAATAATAAATTTTCAATAGAAGGAGTAACGCGTGCAGAAATTGGAAATTTATTGGAAAATTTTAAAACTGATATACTAGGGACACGAACTACACAACTTGATATTATGCAGGCCAAACAAAAGCAAATGGAGGCAGAACAGAATTTGATCTTCTGTCCCTGATGCAGGAAGAAACATAGTCATAAGGAATGTCCACTAGATGTAGTCCAAACATACACCATCTGCACAAAATATCACCTTACGGAAAGTTGTCCCTCACTTCTTGGACTAAAAGAAGTATATAAGGAGGCAGAAGAAGAGCCAGAATCGGTGTATCTGCTCAACCAGCGTCGTCAGTGGTAGCCACGACAGTCTGGTATGTTTTCGGACCCAACTTCTTCTTTTTAGTCTTCATAGTATAATGCTCAAGAATATAATATGTGGCAAAATCAACCTCAACCTCCATTTCCAAATTGGTCACCACATTCGTTTCCTTCATCAACCCCGTGGACGAATTAGGCAAGCCAATCTAGTTGGCCGAATTTTCCCTATGCCCCACCATATTGGAAAAGTAATGCATACCCACCACAATGGACTCCCCCTACTTCACAAAGTCCAGCCTGGCAGACGAACTGGCAAAGACCGATGCATCAGCTAGTAGGAACCATTCCGCTCCCTCAACCTACACTGCCAGCCTTACAACAAAATCCCCAGTCTAATCTGAGACCGCAACTCCCAGCCCAACCCAACCCCAATCCAAATAAAAGACCGGTCCAATCTGTCCAAATAGTAGAAACATCAGAAATAGGAGCCAATCTGAGGGAATGTAATGATCTTCAGCTGAGATCTGGGCGTATTATTGAAACTGAGGGAGATAAGACAACCCATGTTGAAAATTAGTTACTCAAAGAACAACTGTCATAAGAGGAGGATGTGAACAAACAAAAATCTCATAACCAAGCAACCACATCCTCTCCTCCGTTCACAAAATGATTAATCATACCTCGGCCTACACAATATCCTGATTTTGACATTCTTAGAGAGTTACAAAATTTGTACATAAAAATTCCATTCCTCCAAGCAATTCAAGACATTCCGATATATGAAAAGACTATCAAAGAATTGTGTGTAAAGAAACCAAGGAGGAATATAGCAAACAATCCAAGAGTCCAAGTAGTTGGCACTTTATCTGACTTATTATTAGGAAAAGAAACACCCATTAAATACAAAGAGCCAAGAAATCCAACAGTCACCGTACAAATTTATGGTCAAACCTTCCCCAATGCCTTAGTTGATCTAGGAGCAGCAATTAACATCTTAACAACTACTACTTGCCAAAAGCTAGGCATTACATCTATAGAACCCACCTCTACCTTACTAGAACTGGCCAACCGATCTGTGGTTAGGCCAGAGGGCACACTACATGATGTCATGGTATCTGTTGACTCCTGGGAATATGCAACCGATTTTCTGATAATAAATCCCAAAAGCCGACTTGATGGACACCCATTGATTTTAGGTAGACCTTGGTTTGCAACTACTGATGCCTATATTGGCTGCCGACAAGGGAATATGACTATAACGAGAGGGGCAAATATCAAGAACTTAGCTTTATATCCTCCAGCACAGCCAAGTGTCACAATAATCAAAACTAATAAGCACCCTGTATCATAGCTTACTGACAACATTAGATCTCCATTAACTATACAAGAGGCACTTAATTTTAAAGACCAGACAGAAGATGATGCCATTAATAATTTTATTAGTCAAACTGAACTCAGATCCCGCACACAATGTCACATGATAGAGGCAGCATTTGATAATGAATTAGAAGAAGATCCTCTTAAAGATGCACATGATCAAACAATACATGTTACCTCTGTTGCAAATATTAAAGTTGTGGAAGTTGAACAAGGAAAAACCTTCAACATTAATGCCAACCTCACCTCCGAACAAGAAACGAAGCTCATCCATTTGTTGAGGAAATATAAAGAAGCATTTGCATGGGACTACCCTGATATGAAAGGAATTGACCCCCAATTATGTACACACCACATTTACATAGAAAAAGATGCGAGACCTGTTCGCCAACCTCAAAGGAGACTTATCCCTCATATAAAAGATGTGGTAAAAGCTGAACTTCAAAAACTTTTAGATGTCAATTTCATCTATCCTATCTCCGATAGTAAATGGGTCTCTCCGCTTGTGGTGGTACCAAAAAAGAATGGGAAATGGAGAATTTGTGTGGACTACAAAGAACTAAATAAAGCAACACAAAAAGACCACTTCCCTCTCCCATTCATCGATCAAGTATTAGAAACTTTGGCAAGAAAGAAATTCTTTTCTTTCCTAGATGGCTTCAATGGATACAATCAGATTCAGATTGCTCCTGAAGACCAAGACAAAACCACTTTTACTTGTCCTTAGGGAACATTTGCCTACATAGTTCTACCTTTTGGCTTATGCAATGCTCCTACAACATTCCAAAGGGCTATCCTCAGTATTTTTGCAGACTTAATAAATGAAGGACTTGAAGTATACATGGATGACTTTAAACCATACAGAGACGATTTCGATCTACCATTGGATACACTGGAAAAAGTCCTACAACGCTACATTGCTACCAGGCTTTGTTTAAGCCATGAAAAATGCTATATGACGATGACTGAAGGACTTATTCTAGGACACTATATTTCAGTAGTTGGCATTCAGGTAGACCCAGCCAAAATCCAAATAATTTTTCTTATTCCTACCCCTACCACTCAAACAGAGGTATGCAGTTTTCTTGGATTTTCCGGTTATTATAGGAGGTTTATAGAACATTTTTCGCATATTGCTGCACCCTTGTATGCACTAACAGGTAATGTTGATTTTCTTTGGATAGAAAAATGTGAACGTGCTTTCCAAGATTTGAAAAAGCTTGTGTCCACAGCCCCAGTCCTTTGAGGACCAAATTGGGATTTTCCATTTCAGATATCATCTGATGCCTTAGATATAGCCATTGGAGCAGTCCTTGGGCAGGAAGAGGATAAAAAACCATATGCAATTTACTATATTAGCAAAAACTTATCCCCTGCTGAACTAAATTACACTGTTACTGAAAAATAATTTCTAGCTGTAATACATGCTGTCAATAAGTTCAGACATTACATTACTGGATATCCTGTTATCTTGTATACAGATCATTCTGCCATAAAATATTTAGCAAACAAGCCTATCACGAATATCAGAATAACTAGATGGCTGATTTTATTGCAAGAATTTGATATTACAATCAAGGATCGACATGGAAGAGAAAATCTTGTAGCCGATTTTCTCTCAAGAATGCCAAAGCCAATTGATGCAGCAGCAGTTGAAGATCAATTTCCAGATGAGCATCTGTTTGTTGTTGCTGTTAAAACGCCCTGGTATGCTGATGTTGCCAATTACCTAGTAGTAGGTAAACTACCAAAACATCTAACCCCTAATGAGTGGAAACAGATTGTTCTGCGGAGTGCTCGATTCTCTTGGGTTGGAGGTTACTTGTTCCACACAGGGGCAGATATGCATATCAGAAGATGCATTCGCGAAGATGAAATCTTTGACATTTTAAAAGCCTGCCGTGACGGACCATGTGGCGGACATTTCGCCGATCGCAGAACTAGACACAAGGTGCTGCAAACAGGGTATTATTGGCCTATAATTTTCAAATATGCAAAGAAATTCGTCCAAGCCTGTGACAGTTGCCAGAGAGTAGGACACCCTGGTTAGTCCGATGAAATGCCCCTAAACCCACAGCTAGTCATTGAACCATTCGAACGATGGGCCCTTGATTTTGTTGGACGAATTAACCCACCCTCGAACCAGAAAACATATATTTTGGTGGCAACAGAATATGTCACCAAATGGGTCGAAGCAGAGGCATTTCCGAGAGCTACAGAAGATTCTGTCATACAGTTCTTGTTCCACATATTTGTGTGTTATGGCCTTCCAAGAGATATAATTACAGACGGTGCACCATAGTTTGTTGGGAACAAAATAGTTGCAACACTTAAAAACTATCATGTCCAGCATAAAATCACTACTCCATACCACCCACAGGCAAATGGTCAGGTAGAAAGCAACAATAAAATAATAGAAGCAATCCTAACAAAAACCATTGCGTCACATAGACGTGATTGGGCTGCCAGACTACCAGAAGCACTGTGGGCTTACAGAACAACATGGAGAAGCACCACTGGTTACTCACCTTATCAATTAGTGTTTGGAAAGCAACCTATTTTTCCCATAGAATTCGAAATCCAAACATTGCGAATAGCACAGGAAGTTGGCTTGGATCTAACTAAGGCACAGATTAATCGATTACAATAGATCAATGAGCTTGTTGAAATTGGGCTCTCTGCACTCCAAAACACTACACTGATGCAACAACAGCAAGCTAAATGGCATGATGCTCTCATTAAAAATAAAGCCTTCCATGAAGGAGACTGGGCACTTTTGTACAATTCCAGGTTTCAGGACTTCCCTGGGAAACTCCAGACTCATTGGTTGGGACCATATGAAATCCAGAAGGTACATGACAATGGTACTCTTACTTTAATCACTATTGAAGGTTCTGGATACGCCTTCAAGGCAAATGGCCATTGAGTTCGTCTTTATCGTAAACCACTCACTCGGGAGTCCTTCTGTCAGCAGCTACACCAAGACTCTGATATGGAAATTGTGGGGCAGGGAGAGAAGTCTTCCTCACCTGTGATTCATTAAGTCATTTATTTCTTATTACACTTTGTACATAATTTCTTTGTTTTATTGAATTATTTCTGTATTACCACCTTGTTGTTACTTTTCCGAGCAGCGGCAATTTTATTATTTTTTGTTGATTCCCTTTCTCAAAGGCACAACATTTCTATCTTGCTATTCCTTTTTCAAAGGAACAACACCTTTTGGATCAGCCATTCATCTTTCTTTATTTATTTTTCTTTTTCCTTACTTTGTGCTTTTGGCTGTTCCTTTTCCAAAGGAACAACATCTTTTCTTTTTGTTGTTCCTTTTCCAAAGGAACAACACTTTTGATTTTTGCTATTCCTTTTCCAAAGGAATGGCATTTGTGTGTTCTGCTGTTCCTTTTCCAAAGGAACAACACTTTCTATTTTTGTTGTTCCTTTTCCAAAGGAACGACATTTGTGTGTTTTGCTGTTCCTTTTCCAAAGGAACAACATTTTCGATTTTTGCTGTTCCTTTTCCAAAGGAACGGCATTTATGTGTTCTGTTGTTCCTTTTCCAAAGGAACAACACTTTCAATTTTGCTATTCCTTTTCCAAAGGAATGGCATTTGTGTGTTCTATTGTTCCTTTTCCAAAGGAACAACACTTTCAATTTTTGCTCTTCCTTTTCCAAAGGAACGACATTTGTGTGTTCTGTTGTTCCTTTTCCAAAGGAACAGAATTTTCAATTTTTGTTGTTCATTTTCCAAAGGAATGGCACTTGTGTGTTCTACTGTTCCTTTTCCAAAGGAACAACACTTTCGATTTTTGCTGTTCATTTTCCAAAGGAACGGCATTTGCATGTTTTGTTGTTCCTTTTCCAAAGGAACAACATTTTCGATTTTCGTTGTTCCTTTTCAAAAGGAATGGTATTTGGGTTTTCGCTGTTCCTTTTCCAAAGGAATGACATTTGGGTTTTTGTTGTTCCTTTTCCAAAGGAACAACATTTTCAATTTTTTTGTTGTTCCTTTTCCAAAGGAACGACATTTATGATTTCTACTCTTCCTTTTTCCAAAAAGAATACTGCTTGTATTCTTTTGCTCTTCCTTTTTGAAATAGCAACACCCTCGTATTCCTTTTACTTATGCTTGCTCCCCTTCCTATTCTAAATTAAGGATGCTTACTGTTCCTGTTCTTTCAAGTCTCTTGGAATACAGCTATGCACTTATGCAATGGATATAAAATCACAACCTACTGAAATCGGTAGATTATAAAATCGCTATGTTTATAAGAAATTGCTCTAAATTAGTAAGAGGACCAAGGGAAGGACACACTTACCCATTATCTTTTGCTATCATTATTCCACTAACTCTGCTCTGATTGGTTATCTTTATCATGTTGGTTCTTTTTAATCCTCTTTGATTATAATTCAGGAATAAGAGTAAGAGGTTTATATCTTCCTATTGAGATGGTAAGACTTCTTCCACCATTCATACTCTTAAGGAGTGTTGAACCACCCTTTGTGTATCAATCAAAAAGTATTTTATGAAAAAGAAAGAAAAAAGATCAAACTGACTTGTTTATATAAGTTGTCGAATGCAGGATAGGGGGTCTCATCAAGAGCCAGCCTACCATGATCATGAGGAAGAGAATGAAGTTGCATTCCCACTATGGCCACCACACCAGAGATATGGTCCAGAAGGTATATCAAATAAAAGAACCCTTGGAATAGGAGGTCTCATCACGAGCCGACCTACCCACTTTTCGCTCCTTCCTCGTGAATGGCATTATGGCTAACTGGTCACCAAGCTAGCATAATGGCCTACATTTTGACATCACACAACATTTCCTAACCATACACAAAGGATCATGGTTCCATGGGTGAAATAAACAACTCTACCAAGGTTATGGACACCTGTCAGTAGCAGAGCACTATTAATGGTATTGAAGTCACATTATTTACACCAATAGGTAGGTATCAGCACCCTTCTATTTCTAATACCTTAGTAATAAATTACATAAATGTATATTATTTCTCGAACCATACAACGCATAAAAATATATTATCATCAATCATGACAGAACAATTGACAATGACCACATGAGACTCGATATGCATGGCAAATGTCCTATCCTCCCAGTCTCGCATCATATCACAACAGTCTCTTACGTATTAAGTGATCCAACTTTACACCTCGATTTTGGTAATCTGCTACTTTTGAAAACATGGCATATTGTCATACGATGTTCCTTTATGACTTTGCTCCTTTATTTGATGGTCGGGATGGCCTATCACATTGTGTGGGGGGAGGCTAACCTCATCATTTACTGGATTACGTGTCAAACCACTATTCGAGAAATTGCGTACTTGGGAATAGCACGGCTAAACGATATACTATTTTTTATTTCTGCATGGCTTGTTGTTCCTAAACCATTTCCATAGTATGCTCTGTGGCATTAGTAAAACCCTTTAGATTTTGAGCTAAGTCCTATGTCTGTCAGCCTCTTTATGTTTTAACAGTTGTTGTTCCATTGTCAAATTCTGAGATTTTACAGCGAAACCATCAACATGGGGGGAAGATCGATTCAGAGAGAGCCATAGGTGTTAACAGTCTCTGATGCTGCACAAGAAATCCTAGCAAGAGCAGGGTGCCTAACTTATCTCAATCACTTACATGAATCCAACGAAACTGTAGCAATTGAATTCTTGCAGAACTTGCAAGAGGATCACTCCACAGTGAGGGGGAGACACATAGCAGTCACCGATGACATAATCACAGAGGTCTCAGGACTACCAGCCACTAGACCTATATGGACGTTAAAGAAGGAGAGATTGCAGAAGATCATAGAAACCTTCCAGGAGGAAGGCCAGAGCCTGACAGTTAGAGGAAAGGGGGTTCTACCAGTCGCATTAGCAGAACCGTGGGCGGAATTGGCAAATACCATTCAAAGCTACATCACCTATGAAGGAAGAAAAGACGTGGTAAGACCATGACACCTCAAACTCTTAGCTGTATTAAAGAAAAAATGCTTTGTAAATTTAGCTGCATTTTTGAATTCATTACTTCATGACATTGCACGGAGCATAAAAAAGGCTCAGCACGTAGAATCAATTGTTAGTCATCATGGGTTCATACAGTTAATAGTTAGCCATCACCTTACCCAGTAGCAGAGCAGCTGGGAAGAGTTAATTTCCATGATAGATGGAGGATTGACCACACCATCCCCAAAACGTAAACATGCCACCAGTACACCTGAGCATCCAGAAAAACGAAGGAAATCGGTCTGACTAGCATGGCTAAAGGGAAGGAAGGACAAATCCCAAGGAGATACCAGCCAACCAGTAGAGATAGACGATACAGGGGATGAGCAACCCCCACAATTAGAAGGAGAGGAAAATGAGAAAGAAGTGCAGGAAAATGAGGAAGGAGAAATGCAGGAAAATGAAGAAGAAGAGGTGCAGGAAAATGAGGAAGAGGAAGTGCAAGAAAATGAGGAAGGAGAAACAGAGGAAGAAACTGAACAACCTGAGCAGGAGAAGGAAACAGAATAGCAGGAAGGTAGCACATCATAGAATCCATTGAGAGAAGATGAATTGGCCAAAATCTTGGCCAATATGGGCGAATATGGCTAACCTTCCATCCCACCAGATCTCCATGCTGAAGAAGAACCAAAAGAACACTTTGCTCAAGAAAGAAATGCACCTAAAGAATTACATACCGAGGAAGTAGAAGAGGAGAGTCAGCTTGTTCATGATGAAAATATGACAAGAGAGAGAAGTAATGCAGAACAAGAACAATCCATTCCTAGCCAGACGACACCAGAATAAATCCTGGAAGAAGGAGGGGCAGAAAAGGAAGTCACCCAAGAAATAACAGAACCAGCTAGGGTTCTTGCCCCAGAGCAACTAGAGCAGAGCAACAGAGAAGCACCCTAGAGAGAAAATCAGGGAGTTGATCCAGGTCATAGTCCAGGCCGCAGTGAACAGTCTGTTGTTCCTTCTAAGGAAATCAAAGAAATTAAGAAATTACGGAAAGAACAACAAAGACTACTGAATGTAATAGTTCAGCTTCGACAGCAGATGAGGATTTTGAAAGCAAGCAAAAGGGTAAAAAGGACTTTGGGAGGGAAACATGCAACCACTCCAGCAAAACCCCTCAAAACAAAGGATCGGAGGACCAGAGTCCATCCTACTGTTCAAAACCCTATCGAAAAGTAGGTTGTTGTTCCAAATGTTGTTGAGGAGCAGTATGATGTTCAAAAGAAAAAGGAACAGCAGTTGACTGTTACCCATGTTGAAATACAAATGGATGATATATTTACCTGCGATAAAGAAAGTTAGACAGAGGCACCACCCTCGGGAGTGATACGGGCCATGAACGCAAGACAACGCAATAGAAAATTCAGGTAAATCTCCCTGTCTCCACCACCGTATGGGAAATTGATCCGAGAACAGTAACCCTACAAGAGGGTTTGACGCAAGCTCAACTAGCAGCAGAAAAGCTCATAGAGAAAATGGTCCCTCGAGAAAGGTATGAAGAGCTACAACAACAGCTAAGGAATGTCAATCTATCTGAAAGCCAGGCCTTTGAAGGGTGGTGAAGGGAAGAAGAAAAAGTCGCGAAGGTAACTCGTAGGTTAGATATAGTTATCAAGCATATGGATACCTTATGTTCTTTGTACAATGACATCCTAGCATGTAGAGCCCCTGCTAAGAATTATGCCTTGTTTTTAATGGAACGATATTTGCAATTGAAAATAAAGGCTGTTAAAGCAGGTGCTCCCATACAAATTAATACCATCGATGATTTTATAAACTGTTGTAAGCACTACGGGGTAAAAGTTCAAAGACTGCTGTGTGAGTTTTATTTGCATAACCTTGTATTAGACCAGGAGACCGAGTTGAACCCTGGCCCTTTTGTTGGGGATATCCAATTACAGGCATTTATTTCATTTGGGGTTAATAAAATTAAATGGCTAAAAGCCTATAATGCTAGCCAAAGGCAAGAAAACGGATTATATTTGTGGGTAAGAGCTGAGCCTAGGGATCCAGTATAGTTGTGGAGAGAACATAGGAACCTCATGAAGACTCCAGGTGTAATTGAAGCATTAGGACCCATTCACACAACAATCAATCGGCAAGGAATAGAATACTTTCTCAATATTAAGGACATTGCCATTGATGTGGCTAAATTTCGATATCAGATATCTAATCTGAATATCCAACTCAGGGAACCATTTAAGTATGAAAATTTTAAGTTAGCCGCCAACTGCTTGCACCTCTATGGCGAAGTCATTTTGAGGGAAGGGCCATCTTGGTTAGGATATAGGTTCTGGAGTCCAATCATTTGGCACCCTGCACCCAGATACCAAGCCCTGTATGAGATGACTGAGGGTCAGACAGGCCATTTCTTTGAACACCTAGTTATGCATCATGGCTATAGACCTCCACATGAGATTCCATCTCCAGCCTACTCTCTCACTGCCTTACATGTGAACTACAATGTTTTCATGAGGGCATGAAAAAAGGTAAGCAGGGGGGTGTGTGGAGTACTAAATAAGGTATGTTTTTGGTAATTATTTCAGCATCTTTTCATTAGAACTTACAAACCTTTTGCATCATGAACTAGGTATATGATAAAGAATTGTAATAAAACCTGTGAGATTAATTTGTAGATCAAAAACACTGACAATTGTCATTTTATTATGCAGGAAGAAGGAAAAACGAAAAAATTCCATTCCAAAGGAAAGGAAAAGGACGGGTTAACTGTTGTCCCTTTGACAGGGAACCGTATGCAAACAAGGCAAACCAAATCAAAGCGTATCAGCCCTGGAAAGGAAGTGGAGATATTGGCTCGGCGCAAGAAAGAAAAGGGATAACTAAAGACTAATGGTTCTGTTAGCTACCTATACCAATAGGTTTCATATTTCATGATTGGCAAAGAAAGTTCCAAATATGCTCTGCTTTGATGATACAAAGATCCCATATTTCCAAAAGGAGACAAGGTGTGTATATAGCTTCATGTTGATTAAGTTTTGATGGATGGTCCAAAAGCCTAATCTGGATCATGCAATGTTTCAATTTTTCTGTTGTAGAATAGAGAAAGAAGTCTGTCCAAACTGTTTAATCTTGGCAGACCAGTAGCTTAGGTAGAGAAATAAGGTTCCCAACTGCTTAACCTGGGACCTTGGAAGCAATAAGGGTAGTTCCAGATAGAAAATCAAAAGAAAAAGCCAAGAGAAAAGAAAAGGCACATAAGGGTCTGCAAGTCTAAGTGCACCCTCCATGAAGAAACAAAAAATGCTAGGCAAGTAGATGGGTAGGCAGATGGGGTTGCAGAAATGTCATTCCTTACAATTGAATGTGTGCTAACCTATTCACAAAGGAATATCAATGGATTGAGAAGGTCTTCTTCTCCATCATGTTGCAGCAAAGCAAAGGAGCATGTCTAACTTCACTTTTCCCCCTTTTCACCTTCATTACTAACATCCCTTCATCAGTTGTGTTCATGAAAGAATTTGAGGTTTTATGTTGGTTCTTATTCCTTTGAAAGCCACATTTCTTGTCTAAAAATTCTTTTCATTTTGATCTACTCCCAAAGCTAAGTTGTTCTCATATAAACTTAGTGATTTTATCCCTCATTCACTCCTTCCATTCATATTAACCCCTAATTCTTATTATCTAAATCCCCTATGTTACCCTTTCCCTACTATTATAACACTATGGTGTATAAACCCCAAGCATTGTATAAATATCCCTCCCCTTGGCATTATAGCCATATGTTCACTATTAGGGATTAAATTGACATCTGGTCAGTTTGAGAACCCTAAGCCTTACCCCTCTTTCCCCTTCAGAAGTCATTAAACCCATTTAACCCTTCATTTGCTAAGAAACCTTGTGAAAAAACCCCTTTTTACCCCTAACCCGCTTCATTTGTAAAATACATATAAAAACCCACTTTTTCCATTTACCCAAAGTCTTAGCGCTATCCGCATTTTTATAAAAAAAAAAAACATTGAAAAAACCATGTAAACTGCCAAATTCCCAAGGTTCCCGCTGGGTGCAAATCTCAAAAGATATATTATTTTAATCCCGCCCCCCATCCGTATCGTCCGGCCACCTCAACGATCCATCGACCGTCGGATCGGGCTCTTTTCATCCGACGGCCCTCGTGCATTTCGGACCGGCCCCGACGTCCGAAAGATACCGTCCGAAATTTGTCAGAGGGTGACGTCAGGCCTCTGCCACGCGTCACCCCCACATCGTATCGGAGGCCCCTCTGACAATTCTGCTTCCGTATGGAAGGCGGTGCGATATGAAACCGCTAACCACTTCCGGTTTCGGTGAACCTGCCTGCCAGCGTCACCGCCAGCGTCGTCACCACGTCGACGCCCCCGTCCGCCTTTGCTCCACCCATCTGCCACCTCACCATCCCCGTGGATCTTTCTTATGCCACCACGTCACCCGATGACGTCATGCTGACGTCATCCGACCTTGACCCCACCTGATGACGTCATGCTGACGTCATCCAAAAAAGCGCCAATGTTCCAAAAAATCCATATTTTGGCCAAAATTTAGCGTTTTTTGCACTTTTTGCAAAAACGGTTGTCGTTTTCTCTGCATGTTTTTCACGTCCAAACTCACGCCAACCTGCTGAATTCGACCTGGAGACCGCTGGCGCGCCATTTCCACCTGCATTCGTGACCATTGTTAATAGTTGCCAGGTATTTATCCCTGTAAATCCCTCCTGCGCCTCGTTTTGTCTGTGAATTGCCAAAAATAGCTTAAAACAGTGAAAAAACACATAATTCACCGGCGAATCCCTGTGCCTAGTCCCCATTTGCACTGTAAGGTCGAAATTCACCAGCTGAGCTTTATATTACCAGAGTTTTCATGAAACTTACATTCTGTTCGCGCAATCGTGGACTGGTAGCCTAAACTGCACCAATTTGCCGTGAAAAAGAGTTTAAAGCCAGGCATTTGTCTTATCCATACTTTGAGCAGTATTTCAATTGTTGTAATTAACCATTTATTCTCTGTTCATCAGTAATTCACCTTTCTTTTTAAAAGAAAAACTCTTTGGTGTTGCTCTGCACAGTAACACCAGTTTATAAACAACAGAAATCCTAAAAGTAACCATGGATCCACCAGTAGCTCCTGTAGCATTGAACATTGCCCCTTTAAATGCCCCTTAGAGAGAATTGGAATGGCAACCTCTAGCAGACCTGGATTATCAAATATCAGAGGAAATGTTGATGAAGACCAAGTTCCACATCCACCTGCTAAATGAATTGAAGGCTAAAATGAGAATGGAACAGATGTATTGGGCATATGGGACTCTTTTCTCCCTATCTTCAAGCTCCCTCAGGTCAACCAGTTTCCTGATTTAATCCACCTATGTGCCGAATGCTATGACCCTACTCAGAGGGCTGTGCTTGACCCTTCAGGCTCAGTTGTTTTCTATATCACCCCTGAAGCTATCAAAGAGATGCTGCACTTCAAGACTGAGAAGAAATTAGTTCCTTTATCACTAATAGATTTGATAAATCAAGGAGCTAGATTGACAGATGCTCAGGTCACCAAACTCAATCAGTTGTACATTGGCTCTGACTTTGTGAAGTATCCTCCTATTAACCAAGTATACCTCAACCAATTGTGCAGAGATCTTGAAAACATGATTAGTCCCATTTTGGGCTATAACTCAATTGAATTTTTTGATGAAACTGTGCTGGTGATCATGCTCATGTTCTCTCCTGGCAAGACTCCAATCTGCTATGACTATGCCACCTACATCTCTGATAAGATACATGAGCAGTTGATGAACTTGGCAAGAGAAAAGGTGTTCAGATACACCTCTTACATCTACCACTTAATCCTATATGATCAACATGAAAAGTTTTCTTTTGCTGTGAAAAGAGTGGATGCCCAAGGCAATCCAAGGTCAGTGGTTTATTGGTCCTCTGTCTTCCACTGCAAATCTGACTCTCCATATACTTACTGTGAGTTCATAGATCTCTTCATCCACCCAGCCATGTCTCTGATGATGAGCTCACCTCCTCCAAGACTAACTGATGAGATGCAAAGGGTACTTCAGTTGTCTAAATCATACAGCATTGGGGACTGGTACTTCTACCAGAACCACACAGTTATAAGGATATATGGGTGTGAGTTGCCCCCATACAGATTGCCCAAATATGTGCCCATGATATTGTTTGCCCTGGAATACTTCAGGCAATTTGGGAATGCTGATGTGCTACACTTTTCAGGCAAAGGCAAGAAAGCACAACTCAAGGTCAGGAACCAATTAGGCCACTTTATCTACAACAAAAGGGAGGAAGGTTGGCAAGAGGCGGATAGAATGTTAGAATCCCTTGGCTTGCAAACCAGTTTCCTTTGGAAACCTTATGACCCCAATCACTTCATAACTTTAAGAAGGGTCAAATATAGGCTGGCCAGTTATGACCACGTAAGGATTCCTCATATAGAAAAGTATGCAAATCAAACAAAGTGGAGGAGAGGAACCTTAGAGGAGCCTATCACACAAGAAGAGTTAAATCAAAGAGCACTAAGAAATCTGAAAAAGGTGGCTGACCTAGAGCTTTGTTCATAGGTGTTTACTCTTCCAAGCACTCAAGTGGGAACAGCTGCATCTTCCTCCACAGCAAATCAGCAAGCAGCCAGAGCTACTGAGCAAACCTCTACCAAAGGCAAGGAAAAGGAAATGGAACCAGAACAGCCACCTCATGAGGAGGTATAGCAGCAACAACAACAGGTACAACAGCCACAAGAGGGGCAGCAAGAGAAAGAGCAGCCACTACAGCAAGAAAAGGCAGCTGAGGCCCCAATTTTTACTGAGCAACAGCCACCACAAATTGTGCCTCCTAGGCAGGAAACAACAGCTGAAGCCTCAATCCTCCAAACCCCACAAAAGGAGGATATAAGTAGAAAGAGGGACAGAGAGACTCCCCTCACAACAACAACAACTCAAGGGGAGAAAAGACACAGAATGAATCCCCTTTCAGAAGAGGAAATGCCTATGGGGCAATCTTTGGGCATGGGCCCACCAAGCATGGAGGCCTCAGCAAGTTCCTTCCAGCAGGAACAAGAGAGGATAGTGGGAGGAGAAGTCAGCTCCTCAAGCCAGCAGAGAGAAGGTGAACTGAGCATCAAACAGCAGTTCATTGACATAAAGAGGAGGAATGAGCCAATAAAAATACAGCTATATAATCATTTGTTGAAAATGGCTCCCACCAACCAGCAAAGACTAATGTCTGCATATGATGTTAATGAAGGCAAAATGATCATGAGTCACTTCATGCCAACTGCATTGCAGCCACAGTCCCCTTCAGACTACTTGAGGACCAATCTTGAGGTCCTTGCCAAGGACATCCACCCAATGGACAAAATCGAATTGCATAAGCAAACGGGTGAGATGGTGTATGCCTCCTTGGCAAACAAGACATTGGATAACTACAGGCTAGAAAATAGCCTAAATAATACAGCTGCCCAACTGGAGTTGGAAAGAGCATCCTCTCAAGCAAAGGACAACAGGATCAGGGCCTTAGAAGATATAATCATAGAGATTGGGCATGACCCCAAGGACATCAAGGGCATACAAGCATTATTGAAATTGAGGGATGCAGACATGGCAGCATTGAGTAAAAAGATCAAAATCCTAGCAACTATTCACCCTCAAACGGAAGAAGTTGCCCAGCTGAGACATGATCAAGATGCGGCAGCTTTGTTGGTGTCTTTATACAAATAGTTGATCCAGACTCAAGAAAAGTTGGGAGAATCAGAGGCTGCACAGGCAGCATTGCAAGCAGCATTACAGCAAAAGGAAGGAGGTCAAACATCTCAGCCTCCTCCAGAAATAATTAACCTTGAGGAAGCTCCTCCAACTACTGCTCCCCTCACTCAACAAACAGAACAAGCAACACCTTCTACCTCGGCACCAGCACCAACAACAGAGCAGGCCCCAAGCCTGGACATGCAAAAGCTGAGAAATGAGATTCAGGCCCTGGAAGCCCAAATGACAGAATTAAATGAGGCCAGGGAGAATTTAGCCAAGGTAAATGAAAAATATGATAAATCAAAACAAAATGTGGCAGAAAAGGGCAGGGAAATAAAAGCCCTCAAAGACAGGATAAAGGAGCTGGAGAAGGAGCTCACACTGGATAAAGTAGTGGCTGAGCTCAAGACAGTGCTATGGGCCAATATTGGCCAATCCATCACTGATCAATGGCAATATATTGAGACAATTCATGAGCAGTTGGAGCTCATTGCAAAAGCACAGAGGGAAATCCAGAGATCAAGGGCCTCTCTAGGCAATATGCCTGAAGTTGCCAACAGGATGATCAATGTGCTTAATAATAGAACAAGTGCTCAGTTAGCCACTATGGGAATCTCCAACAGGACTGAGACTATTTTGTTAATAAAGAGGGTCCTAACACTAAGAAGCCTGGTGCAGACACTAGAAAGAAGGACCCAGGACATGCAGACAGAGGTCAATAGATTCATGGACAAATTTGTGGCATTGCAAAACAGAGGTCTCCCTGGCTTACTGAAAAGCGCAGGAAGGCTACTTACACATGAGCAGTATGCCAAGAGGGTCAACACATTCGCCACAAATCAGATCACTGAAAGGCCCAGCACCTCAGAGGAAACAGGGCCAGCTATAGGACAAAGTCTCTACAACAGGGTAGAAAACTTATTTTTTATCATGGATGAGATCAAACATCTGTTTGAAGTGCCTCCCAACTTCTACAAATACACAGAGGCAGATGAGACATTAGAGGCAATTCTGAGACATCAATTGCCCACACAGGAATACTGGACCAAAATGATACAGTTGATATTATAAACTAGAGCCTGTAAATCAAATTTTCATTTAAATTCATAGGTGATCATGCACAGGAAAATTTGATAAAATCAGCATGCATGAAAAGGAACAGGCTGGGCCAACTCAGCAGAACTAATCGGCCAATAAAGCAAGATTGACAGCTACAGATGACAGGGCCAAAAAACTGCAGCACGACAGCCATAAAGGCACATTTTTCCAGAATTAAAGCAGAACGTTCAGACCGACTCAGTGGCCTCCAAAGGTCAAAATATCTTCTGACATACATAAAGAGCACTTATTCTGTATTCAATGATGTAATAACTTTCTTATCTACTATCTTGAAAAGTTGGTGAACGTATTCATTTCTAGAATGACTCAATGCTCCAGATATTTTGTATGACCGATTGTATATATTCCCCCCTCGCATAATCTTGCAGGGGTTGTTGCTGATCTCTCTTCAAGAGTTTCTTATGCTGTAAATTTCCAGACTATTAATACAAAAGCTGATGGAATTTCCAAAGCTCTGCGTTATCTGAGTAGTTGTGGTGTTTTGCTGAATGTTACAGGATTCCTGCGTATTTCATGAATCAATAAGTTTTCTACAAACTCTTCGTTATGTGTTTTGTCATCTTCTCATAGCTCACTCATGTTCTGTGTTTTACAGTTAATGGCAAAGAAAAAGAATAGTTCTAGGATTTAATCACATATTACCCTAGACTCAATCTATGCTATTATAAATGTTTTCTTCAGTTACAGTTATAAAGGTGTAATTCTTAATTGCTGCACTTTCAAACTATATGCTTTCACAGTGATTGTTGTTTCAGGAATTCAAGTTTGCTCCTATGCAACATATCTCTTTCTCACACTCCCAGCTTAGTGGAAAATTCTCAATTGCTTTCCACTGGTTAATACACACTTCACCATCACAATTTCAAATTTGTTTCATGAAGTATTTAAATGGCCCTGTAATTTCAGTAACTCAACTCAATATTTCAGACAACCCGTAGCCACAGACTCCATTGCCCAATGGACTAATACTGCCTGAAAACTTACACCTTAGATGCAGAAGACATCCCTCAACCAAAACATAAAACAAAACCCTGAACATTATAGCTAGCCTAAAATACTATCAAAACAGAGACAAATCATAAAGAGAGAGCCCTCTCTGATTACAGTTTGGCTAGAAGCTGTAATCCAAAGATTGGTTAGTGGTTACCCCGGCCGTATTCCCTTGGGAGTCAAAGGGAACAACCTGGGTGTTAACAGGTTCGACGAATCCCTCAGGATCCTTTGATCCTGAGGGATCACTGCTTTAACTATTTTTGCACCTAGACATCTCCGCCTTCATCATTATAAAAGGGGTAGCACTGTTAGCCCGAGGGCGGTCGAGCCAGTTATGTTGTTTTATGTAATTTCTACTAAGATTCAAACTTTGATCATCGAGTCTCATTGAGAACTGATCTACTGTAATCCTGTCTTATGCATTAATACAAACTCGGTTGCTATTTCATCTCTGAGTCTAGAATAACTTCAAGCGGTGTACCCCTGGAGGCTAAGGGCCCGGCCCTGGAGGACACTTGCTCCTATACTATTACTTTTCGTTTTTGCGTGGTTTGCTTATCAGCGTTATTTGGTAATCTAATATGTTTTGTTAGTTTACATCACACACTCTATTATGTTTGATTTACTGAAGTTTCTGAAGACAAAACCATTGTATTAACTTTGCAATGTATTACTGTCCCTTTAAGTGTTGATATGATATTTCCGGTCTTTACAGAATACTGTTGATGTTCAATTACAGAGTATCTGTGCTGTACATTTATTTCATTGGTATCACTAAACTCATCTTAGGAATTATGTTCTTTGCAATTGTTGAATCTATAGACATTGTTGTTCCATTCTGAAATACAGTCGTAATCTTTATAACTGAGATTGATAACTGGTTTACCAAGATCAGGTTACTATTAAGCTGTGTCGTGTGCATATATGTATGGTTTTCAAGCGTTGTTCTATAATCCATCATTACTCAGTGTTGTTCCATTTCTGTGTGTTGTTCAATTTGTCCTTAAAAGTGAAGGATTGCCATTTGACTCTTGTAGGACACGATTATTGCATTTGATCTTGTAGACTAAGGTGTTGTTGTTTATTAGACTTAATTGTTGTTATAGTTTCCTGTTTGCTGTCCCATTTCAAGTTTGTTGTTCTATTTATTATTTGTTGTTCCATTTCTTATCTGCCATTCCATTTCTTGTCATTTGCATTATTGTTATTTTGGGTGTTGTTAATGCCCCGAAAATTGTTGTATCAACATTGTGGGATAACCACCCGGTCCGGACCTTAATACAACTCCTTTTCCGTTTGGAATGGTGGCTCCGACTGGATATAATGGGACCAGTTTCCCAATAATGAATAAAAGGGGATGGATGAGTGATTGATTTCTAATAAATGATAATGAATGGATGACCTAATCTATCAATGAAAATATAAATAACTATTCTATCCCGGGAGGCTTTTATTCTTTGAAGTGCAACGTTTGATAATCTCTATTCATTGATAGGCATATAGATGACTCTAAGCAATAAACATAGATACTCCTTTACTTAATTATTACTTTGTTCAAATAGTTGAACAAAGTGATTAACACATTGTTACACCTATATTTTATATTACCGATACATGTATGACTAAAAGGAAAGCATGTTGTAAACATCCAGTAGTGGAAAGTATAAAGAATGTTGTTAAAACACATGCATATATCTCATAATAGCAAGAGTGATCAAACAACAATTTTCACATAAAAGGAATGAACTCAAACATAGATAATAGTACCATATAAGCTGCAAATCACTCCCAATATAAATCGCTATTTGGATTCCTTCTTTTGACGCAGAAACACTTTTAAACAAAGGCAGTAGTGCACATTCACATAAAAGCTTCGTTATCAAAATTGGAATAGTTGGCCCAGTCTTTATAAAAGAATATGCCTGAAGTACAGTAGTGCAACTTCAAGTTTAAGTCCTATACAAAAACTTACGACCCTTTCTAAATACATGAAAGGGTCTATAAATACTTGATTAAAACTAACTAACTATGAAACTAAAATCCTATTTAATTGGTACAACTTGATTCTGAATATCTTCCTCACAACAATCTGGCAGTCGGCAGCATGTTTCATCACTTAGGCTATTTGCCTTTAGACCTGAGCTGGCATGTCGCAAGCATTGGTTCCACTTCTGGTGGTCGATTGAAACGAGAATTGAGTTGGGCATCATAGGTGGCATCCTGTATATCGGGAATGATACACCGGATTGCATCTGTGAGGCACTTGAGGGCGGCTCTCTGGCTGTATGGTTTGACTAAGAACAACCAATAGGTGTCCCATGTCAAACTGTTAATTCCTGCGATTAATCTCCCATTTTTCTCCAGTTCTGGATAACATGACTGCTCCAATGTTTTAGCCGATGTCAATTTATCTGGGTGTTGTGGCCACCAACAACCCCCCTCTTTGTTTGGTATTAGAAATAACACCAAGCAAATGGGGACCCTTAATAAAAAATCCAAAAAACATTTTTGAAAATTTTTGTATTCAACTCCTTAAAGTTGTATCGCATCGCGAGAAGAGAATAAAACGTTTTATTATGAGCATAATAAACTGCGAAGAAGCGACGCGAAATTCATCGCATCGCATACATTATGAAGTGCTCTTAAATGAAAAATATTAAGAACTCTCTGATGGCCGATATGCGACGTCGCATATCACAACATCGCATAAGCAGCACACAATGATTGAATGACTAAGCGCGATCTGTGATTTGCGATCTGCGATGAATGCGATTTCCGATAAATGCGATCATGAATTTCTGCGATGACACATCTTAACGATGCGATCCGCGCTGCTGTGATGCGAGTCGCAGAAATCACCCATCGCGAATTTTCCTCGGCGCAGTATTCAAGGAAAGCTTTCTGTAAACCAAAATTGGGCGCGCACCTTAAAAGGAATTAATGAATGTACGCCAAAGTATTCAAGAAGGACAGTTTTGTGTTTTTCGAAGAGTCAGTTTGTTATGGGTGTCATGATTTTATGCATTCATAAGAGCTTAAAGCTTTCATGTCAATCTTTATTATCATTATTCTTTTCCTTTGCGTAAACTGTAAGACAGGAAATAACATGAAGCAATGTGCAAGAAACATCTAAGGAAAAGGGGAAAGCGTCAATGTTCGGAGAACAGAGAAGAGATGCCTTCATAAACGGATGCCGCATGCAACAGGACCCCAGATTCCAGAGTATCACTCAACAGATGCTGATGTCAATAGGCCATCAAAGCTCACAGTCAAAGGCGCACAAAAGCAGCATGTTTACAAAAGATCTTGAAGCTTATGCCCGGTAAAGAAGAAAAAAAAAAAAGGCGCTAAAGAAGGAAAACGCACTAGAAAAGCCCAGAACAAAGAACGGAGGCAGTTTTCAATGCAGAAAATTGTTCAGAGAGAAAAGTCCCTAACTCATTCAATCATTCGCAAGGCCGGAAACCGAAATAGCAAAAGCAGAATCAGTTTGAGAGAAATTTGGGTTATTACCAAGTATACACGCAGTGAATACACCCAGCCAGAGGAAGATTCTCGAAAATATCTTCTAGTTTACCAGAAAGTGGTGCCAGCGCTTGTTATTTCTATTTTCATAGCTCAAACGAAAGCAGAAGGCGACCAGCCGACTCTTCCCAGGCGAATGTTGCATGCTTGCAGTGCTAAGGAGCAAATGCAGAAATGGTTAGGAATTAGATTCAATTTTTAGAAATAGATTTGCTTTAGCAGAAGGGCAGTCATTTAAAACCGTATCCTAAATTTATGTAATTAAGTTAATTAGTTAGCAGTATTTAAACCCTTCTCAGGCATTTGGAGAAGGGTCCAGAAATTTGTCAAAAAACTTATCCTCAGAACATGCACTTTTGTACCCTCGGAGGGGGTTTTGATGAATGGATGGATCAAGATTTATTAATGTTTGCATTTGATATCTGCTACTGATGTTGCACTTCTGTACTCTTAGTAGATGTTAGAGCAAGGAGAGGTAAATCATTGTTGCTTGAAGCTTATGAGTGGAACCAGTCATAAATGGTACTTTTATCTCTTGACCGTTTCTGTTTATATTCTTAAAGTGATATACAGTTTTTAGTTATTTATATGTTACTGCATGAATGTGTGAGTTACCATTTGGCACTTTTGTACGGTGGAGCCATTTATTTATGTCTGATATATGAATAACTTATTTTGCGATATGCTGTTCACAACTGTTTTGCCTAACTTTTTATGCAAAGTGGTTTATCTTAATTGATTTCTATTCTTATGATAGTTGAATGATCTTTATTACCAGTTATTGTTTGAAATCTCTTTAGATCGCATAATAGAAGAAATACACCCCGGGTTAGCGTAGATTAGATCTGTTGTTTCTCATTAGATTACAATAGCATAGAGTTAGTTTAAAAGTTTGAATTAAATTAGCTTTAAGTACTCTTAGATCAGCATCATCCAACTCTACACACACACACACCCTTAAATTGGGAAACTGGTCCCATTATCCCCAGTCGAACCTGCTATACCAAATGGATAAGGAGCTGCCAACCAAGGTCCGGACCGGGTGGGTATCCCCCTTGTTGTCGACCCGATTTTTGGGGCTTCAACATATTTGGCGCTAGAAGGAGGGCCCGAACTATGAATGGCACCTAAATCAAAATCTAAATACCATTCTGAGAGTAAATCGCGCTCATCAACTCCCCCGACTTCCCCAGTACGTTTAAATCCAGAGTCAGAAGTCGCTCGAGTATTAACCGCTACTACATACCCTAATAGTTCAGACCAATCTACCATTGAACCCCCTGAAGTTCGAACTCTGATTCGCAAACTCCAGGGATTTTGTATTCCTACACAGAGGTCTGATAAATCTCAAAGCAGCGTGACTTCGCAATACAATCCTGCTCATCCCCTGACCAGATTAAAGAGCGAAAAATTTGGCATCCAGCCAACTAAATTTCCTCTCCCCACCAGGAAAAGAGCAAGGAAAACACCACTAGAGTCTGACAGTGAGACTCTTTCATCTACATCGTCCATTTCAACTCCCTCACTACGAAGTCAACCACCCACATCTTCATTCCAAACCACACATCCATCTTCCACAACCCCTCTTCTTCAATCATCTAAGATCATAATATCTTCATCTTCCCAGCCTCATGGATCATCCTCTGCACTTTCATTTACTAGCAGTTCAACGATGGCCCAGTCTCCATGGAACAATCCTGGGGCAGTTTTAATGCCTCCACCCCTGAGCCAAATATCGGCTCATCCTGATAAATGGCTACCCAAATTCAATCCAGAAGCAGGCATGCTAGCTGAAGAGCACATTAACAATTTCATGCTTTCTGTCAATCTCAACGGAGTTACCAACGAGGATGCTGTTGTTCGGCATTTTCCCTATACAATGCAAGGAACAGCCAGGTCATGGTACTTTTCATTACCTTCCAGGTCTATCACAAGTTGGGACATTTTTCAAAGTCAATTCCTTACCAATTTTGGTGATGACAGATCAACGACAACGTTAATCAATGACCTATCCAATCTTAAAGCCGAGGCTAGAGAACCCATTAAAGATTTCAATTTACGGTTCAATAAAATCCTCAACAAAATTCCCACTGCTTCCCAACCCAGCGAAGAAGTATGATGTGAATGGTATATTATGGCCTTACCATCAAACTTAGCAATCTTCGTGGATAGGGCAAATAAAACAACCTTAGTTGAAAACCTGACAGAGGCGATAGCAGTAGAGAAACGCGTAGTAGCCCTGGAAAAGAGATCTGCGATAGAGGAATGCAAATCTAAAAAAGTCACCTTCAAGGAAGACTCCAAGAAGAAACAAACGAAAGACCCTTTCGATTTGGAAGGATTGCAAAAAGTATTAAAGACCATGTCCAATGAGATGATTGACATAAAAAAACAAGTAGCAGAAACTTCTTCAAAAAATCCCTACAGAGCTTTTAAAAGAGGCCCTTCAATGGATGTGAAACCACCCAACGCTATCTCAAATGTCGAATCTGAAGAAGAGGAAGAAGAAGAGAGTACCACTGAAGGACAGACCGATGACGAAGAAGTTGTGGAACTACAAGGAATGTGGGATTTCATCCTCCCACAAGAAGAAGATCAAGAAGCATTTCCGGTTAGCACACGAAGCAAAAATCAACTTGATCCTCCCCAAACTACCCCTAAGCAGAAGGGCGCAAGCCCTGCAGCAAAAGATAAAGTCGCAACAAAGAAAACGACCACTAAAGCGACTCAATCTAGCCCAGTCCAACCAGATCAAACAACTCCATCAAGAACACTGATAGTGTCGGATGAAATGGAATACAATATTATTGATGACATGAAAAAGACTAGGGCTAATATCACTCTTTATGAATTGAGCAAATTGAAACATCAACAGAATATAATGATGAAAGAATTACATGCCGTGCCTACTACATCTTTGCCTACAGCTGTAGCTTCCCACAACATGGGAAGACCTCCAACCAACACGATCAATAAGATTGATCCAAATGACATCGCCTTGATTGGAGGAAGATCAAGGTCTCACACTCCCCCTTTTCTTCTCACTTATGAAATTTTCAATAAAAATGTGCACAATTGTTGGTAGATTCTGGTGCTTCAACGAATATTTTACCCAGATCAATATGTGCCAAGTTGAATGTTCAACCACAAAAATTCGTAGTGCACATAGTTCAGCTTGATCGATCTCAAGTCGAAGTGATTGGTGAACTTAATCAAGTGACCATAAGATTGTCGTCTAACCCGAAGGTATGTCAGGTTATTGACATTCTAGTAGCTGATATCCCATAATTCTATGGCTTGATTCTTAGGAGGGATTGGTCCGAAAAACTCCATGGATACTTCTCAACCGACTGGTCGCACATGTGGTTACCCTACAATGGTAAACCGAATCAAATAAAGGTTGAACGAGAGTTACACCAGAAGTACATAGTAACGGAATTGGAGGGAGAAAATGAAGCAATAGCATATAACAGCAGTATCATAGGCAATTACTTGGTAGATTCTTTCCTCGGCAATTTCAATACTCATATATCACCTTACTTAGAAAATTCAGTTTTGTCCCAAGTCGAAATTTTTTCCCAAACTGATAATTCAAAGTGTGTTAATTTTGTAGATAAACCTGTAAATACATCTTTGTTTTGGAAATTATATTTTGATGGCTCTAAATCTAACGAAGGAGCAGGAGCAGGATGTGTTCTGATTAGTCCAGAGGGAAATAAGACCATGCTTACGTACAAACTTGAATTCGATTGCACAAACAATACAGCGGAATATGAGGCCTTGGTGCAAGGCCTATACAAAGCAATCAGGCTGAACGTCAAGTATCTTCAAGTCTTCGGAGACTCTGAGATTGTCGTCAAACAGGTACGTAACACCATACACTGCCTATCAGGTCATTTGAAACACTATCAATCTTTAGTACAAGATCTGACTGAGCATTTCATAGCATTCAATATTTCGTCAATCCCAAGACTCCAAAACGCGAGCGCAGACCTTTTAGCTAACGTAGCTTCTAGACTTATTCCCTCCGAAGATTTTAGTCCAGATAGATTCTCAATAGAATTAATCTTTAGACCGTCCATCCCTGACAACATTACAAATTGGAGAGTATTCAATGACGATCCTGATATTGTAAATTTCCTCACTTCTGAAGGATCCTACTCCAATCAAATAATTGACGAAGACCATCACGATCGACAAATACAACAAGATAGCACTGATAATGCTATACCTAAATCGGTGGTTAAGTTGGAAGACTTATACGATTTTAAAAGTCAGTTTAAAAGGTCTACCAATTCTAAGCTCTACAGTTCAACTCTGAACTACGAATTAGTAAACCTAGGAACCGATGATAAACCACAAAACGTTAATCTAGGCCACGGCCTAGCCCCTGAAGAAAAACTAGCGTATATTCGTCTTTTGAGACAATACAAAAATGTTTTTGCCTGGAATTACGATGAGCTGAAGACATACGACACTTCTATCATTCAACATACTATCCCTATGATTGACAACGAAAAACCTGTCCAACAGAAACTCAGAAAAATCCACCCCAATTTAGAAATCAGATAAAAACTGAGCTAAATAAGTTATTAAAAGACAGAATAATTTTCCCCGTCAGACATTCCAAATGGGTCTCCAATATGGTACCCGTTAGAAAGAAAAACAGAGATATTAGAATCTGCATCAATTTTCAGAATCTCAATAAAGCCTGTCAAGAAGACAATTTTCCCCTCCCACCTATGGAGCAGATATTACAGGCAGTAGCAGGCTCAGAACTAATGTCTTTTTTGGATGGATTTTCAGGATACAATCAAGTGCTGGTACATCCCGATGATCAGTTAAAAACCACATTCCGAACTAAATGGGGCACATACGCATATCGGAAGATGCCATTTGGTTTGATCAATGCCGGCGCTACATTTCAGAGAGCCATGGACATCGCATTCAAGGGTTTAGTCAATAAATCTGTAGTAATTTATTTGGATGATATAACAGTGTATTCCAAGAAGCAAAGCGAACATCTCAAAGACTTGAAACAAATCTTTCAACGATGTTTAAGGTATGGGATTTCACTTAACCCAAAGAAATCCTTTTTCGCATTAAGTGAAGGAAAACTTCTAGGATTCATAGTGTCAAAATCTGGTATTCACATTGAGCCTGACAGAATCAAAGAAATTTCTGAAATATCCCTACCTCATAATAAAAAGGCCATGCAATCTTTCCTTGGTCAAATCAATTTTGTGAAGAGATTTGTCCCAGATTTTTCACGAATTGTTTCTCCTTTGCAAACCATGATTAAAAAGAATTCAGATTTTAAATGGGGTCAAGATGAGCATGAAGCATTCAACCTGATCAAACAAGCTATCATTAACGCTCCATCTTTAGCAACCCCGAATTTTTCAGAGTCTTTTATCTTATACACATTTTCCTCAGAGAAATCATATGCTGCGATTTTAACTCAAGCAAATCAAGAGAAAGTGGAAGCTCCAATCGCATTTTTTTAGCTCGAATTTACAAGGTGTTGAACTCAACTATTTAGACGTGGAGAAACAGGCATACGCTGTTTTCAAAGCGGTCAAATATTTCAGACCTTTCTTACTTAAAACCCATACTAAGGTCATAGTACCGTTTCCAGCGGTAAGAAATCTTCTAGTACAGAAGGATGTGGGTGAAAAAAGAGCAAATTGGATCACTGCTTTACAAGAATACGACCTTTAGATCAAACCAGCAAGCATTGTAAGAGGTCAAGGCTTCTGCAAAATGTTGGCTGGAGCATCGCAAATTCCTGAAAATTCATCTGAAGAGGTACAAATGTATGAAGTAAGCCTAAACGATGCAGAATCATTATATGCTGACACCATTTATTATCTTAAGAATGGGTATGCTCCATCACACCTGGATCACACCAAGAAAAGAGCTCTGAGATTGAAAGCTAAACAATACCAGCTCATAAATGATGTTCTGTTTAAAAAGAATTACGATTCTGTTCTTCTTAGGTGTCTTGAGAAAACTGAAGCCGAAAAGGTTTTGCAGGAACTCCATGATGGACCAGCGAGCGGACACTATGCTGGAGATGCTACTGCACATAAAATCTTACGTGCAGGATATTATTGGCCCACGTTGTTCAAAGACTCACACAGTTACGTGAGGAAATGCCAATTCTGCCAAACTACTGCAGGGAGACAAAAGAAACCGTCCATGCCACTACAGCTGGTAAACATCGAGCAACCATTCAGTCAGTGGGGATTGGACATAATAGGTGAGATCGTTCCTCACTCTTCTAAGCAGCATAGATACATCCTCACGACAACAGATTATTTTACTAAATGGGTAGAAGCAGTTCCTCTCAAGACAGCTAATTCTGAAAACATCATTGAATTCATAGATCAATTTATAATCACTAGGTTTGGATTGCCAACGGCTTTAATGTTTGATAATGCCTCATACTTTTCTGGGAATGCAATGACTGAGTTTGCACTTAAAAGAGGGTTCAAACTGAAATATTCGGCCAACTACTATCCGTAAGGTAATGGATTGGCTGAGTCAACAAATAAAAACCTAATCAGGATGATTAAAAGAACAGTTGACCAGATCCAGAAGAATTGGCACAAAACTTTGGTAAATGCTTTATGGGCAGATAGAATAACGAAGAAAGCTTCAATCGACACTTCTCCCTTTAACTTAGTTTATGGGAAAGAAGTGGTTCTTCCAACTCACTTAGTCATCCCCTCTTTGTCTTTAGTACAATACATCGATGAAGTATCTACTTCCTCCATACAACTAAGACAAATGGAAATAATTAAATTAGAAGAACAATGAGAACAAGCTAAGAAAACCCATGCTCATCACCAAGCGCTAATAAAATCCTCTTTTGACTCGAGCATAATGACCAGAAAAAATTTTCAGATGGGAGATCTAGTTTTGAAATGGGATAAGGCTCATGAAGAAAAGGGCAAACATACAAAATTTCAGAAGATGTGGCTTGGTCCTTTTCAGATTGTAGAAGTCATAGGTCCATCAACTTTTGTGTTGCAGGATTTAGCAGGTAGAAGGGATTCTTTGCCTGTTAATGGACAAATCCTTAAAATATATTTTCCATAGAAGATTACTCTTCTATTCTGTAGGATAGTTTTAGTTTTTCTTTTTCTTTTTTTCATAATAAAACCAGTTGTAGATGGTTACTACAGGTATTCACGAAAAAGACACCAATTCTCTTTCAGATTTTGAGCTTTTTCGCTTGTACAAGTAGCAAATTTTTTTGAAAATCTGATCTTTATTATTGACAGATAGAGTTAAAAAAAACTTTAGCCTAGATATGATACTAGTTTCAACTTTAAAAGTTTGATGAAAGCAACCTTTAGCGAAGAAATTGTTTTATATCAGCACAATGAAAGGTATCAATAATAAAATAAAGATTCTTTGTAAAACTTCTGTTTTCAAACTCTATTATTGTCGTCCAGATCTTTCTTAAGGAAAAACAATGACTTCCTCCCTGCTAAAGGAAATCGCAGCATTCAGAGGAACAATCCGAGAAAACACTATATCTCAAAGAATAAGAGGTCTCATCACGAGCCGGCTTATCATGATCACGGATATTATAACTTGCTGACTTTGCCAATACTGTCCACCAAAACAGGGCAACGACTCAAGATTGTTGCAATCAAAAGACAAGGGGTCTCATCACGAGCCAGCTTGTTCAGCAAAAGTGTAAATCAAGTGAATGACTGTGTCATAATTTGGCCACCAAACCAAGACATTGTTCTTTAGAGAATAAAAAAGGAAAAAAGTGTCAAAATGGGTTTTTCTTTGAAAAGTTGTAGATAGCCTTAAGCAGGATAAAGGATCATTGCTGGATAACAGGTAACCCTGTCGAGGCTATGGATGCCTGCTGGCAGCAGAGGCTCTACCTACGACAAATGAGCATATTTTAAAGCCAGCACACAGAGAAGACTTTATTTTATCTTTAAAAGACCAAGTAGTGGCTGATGTAAATACAAGGACAAAGCCTGAGGAAGCAAACAATTGGAATAGAAAAAGGTTGAAACAAAATATCATTGATAGGATAAGGCATAATGTACTCCATCTGTCCATAACAAAATTTAGACTTATGAAAATTTTTCTTCTTTGGAAGTTAAAATTCAATAGAAAAGCAGAGATAATTGGTTCTTCCCAGTGAATCGCCATTGTTGTGGCCACCAACAACCGCCCTCTTTGTTTGGTATTAGCAATAACACCAAGCAAATGGGGACCCTTAATAAAAAATCCAAAAAACATTTTTGAAAATTTTTGTATTCAACTCCTTAAAGCTGTATCGCATCGCGAGAAGAGAATAAAACGTTTTCTTATGAGCATAATAAACTGCGAAGAAGCGACGTGAAATTCATCGTATCACATACATTATGAAGTGCTCTTAAATGAAAAATCTTAAGAACTCTCCGACAGCCGATATGCGACGTCGCATATCGCAACATTGTGTAAGCAGCACACAATGATTGAATGACTAAGCGCGATCTGCGATCTGCGATCTGCGATGAATGCGATTTGCGATAAATGCGATCATGAAATTCTGCGATGACACATCTTAACGATGCGATCCGCGATGCTGCGATGCGAGTCACAGAAATCACCCATCACGAATTTTCCTTGGCGCAGTATTCAAGGAAAGTTGTCCGTAAACTAAAATTGGGCACGCGCCTTAAAAGGAATTAATGAATGTACGCCAAAGTATTCAAGAAGGACAGTTTTGCGTTTTTCGAAGAGTCAGTTTGTTATGGGTGTCATGATTTTATGCATTCATAAGAGCTTAAAGCTTTCATGTCAATCTTTATTATCATTATTCTTTTCCTTTGCGTAAACTGTAAGACAGGAAATAACATGAAGCAATGTGCAGGAAACACTTAAGGAAAAGGGGAAAGTGTCAATGTTCGGAGAACAGAGAAGAGATGCCTTCATAAACGGATGCCGCATGCAACAGGACCACAGATTCCAGAGTATCACTCAACAGATGTTGATGTCAATAGGCCATCCAAAGCTCAGAGTCAAAGGCGCACAAAAGCAACATGTTTACAAAAGATCCTGAAGCTTATGCCCGGTAAAGAAGAAAAAAAAAAGGCGCTAAAGAAGGAAAGCGCACGAGAAAAGCCCGGAACAAAGAATGGAGGCAGTTTTCAATGTAGAAAATTGTTCAGAGAGCAAAGTCCCTAACTCATTCAGTCATTCGCAAGGCCGGAAACCGAAATAGCAAAAGCAGAATTAGTTTGAGAGAAATTTGGGTTATTACCAAGTATACACGCAGTGAATACACCCAGCCAGAGGAAGATTCTCGAAAATATATTCTAGTTTACCAGAAAGTGGTGCCAACGCTTGTTATTTCTATTTTCATAGCTCAAACGAAAGCAGAAGGTGACCAGCCGACTCTTCCCAGGCGAATGTTGCATTCTTGCAGTGCTAAGGAGCAAATGCAGAAATGGTTAGGAATTAGATTCAATTTTTAGAAATAGTTTTGCTTTAGCAGAAGGGCGGTCATTTAAAACCGTATCCTAAATTTATGTAATTAAGTTAATTAGTTAGCAGTATTTAAACCCTTCTCAGGCATTTGGAGAAGGGTCCAGAAATTTGTCAAAAAACTTATCCTCAGAACATGCACTTTTGTACCCTCGGAGGGGGTTTTGATGAATGGATGGATCAAGATTTATTAATGTTTGCATTTGATATCTGCTACTGATGTTGCACTTCTGTACTCTTAGTAGATGTTAGAGCAAGGAGAGATAAATCATTGTTGCTTGAATCTTATGAGTGGAACCAGTCATAAATGGTACTTTTATCTCTTGACCGTTTCGGTTTATATTCTTAAAGTGATATACAGTTTTTAGTTATTTATGTGTTACTGCATGAATGTGTGAGTTACCATTTGGCACTTTTGTATGGTGGAGCCATTTATTTATGTCTGATATATGAATAACTTATTATGCAATATGCTGTTCAAAACAATTTTGCCTAACTTTTTATGCAAAGTGGTTTATCTTAATTGATTTCTATTCTTATGATAGCTGAATGATCTTTATTACCAGTTATTGTTTGCAATCTCTTTAGATCGCATAATAGAAGAAATACACCCCGGGTTAGCGTAGATTAGATCTGTTGTTTCTCATTAGATTACAATAGCATAGAGTTAGTTTAAAAGTTTGAATTAAATTAGCTTTAAGTACTCTTAGATCAGCATCATCCAACTCTACACACACACACCCTTAAATTGGGAAACTGGTCCCATTATCCCCAGTCGGACCCGCTATACCAAACGGATAAGGAGCTGCTAACCAAGGTCCGGACCGGGTGGGTATCCCCCTTGTTCTCGACCCGATTTTTGGGGCTTCAACACTGGGGTACATTGAGAAATCATGTTAGATAAGTAGAGAGTATCATTAATCAATTCAACCAAGTTACTTGTGGTTAATTTGCATCTTGAAACTGCTCTCTCTGCTTTCATTAACTGGGACTGCCATTCCGTAAATAATATCTCTTTATGCGATTTTAGGATTTTTGGAAAATTAGCTGCCTGTCCCTCAATAGTGTCTTGCCACTAAAGAAAATTACTCAAGGTCTCATCGGCCTACTCCAATTCTGTTCTAGCATCAGCCGATTTATCAGCTATTGATGCTGTTAAGTCACATAAAGGTTCTGCTTGGGCGATTTGTTGACATAACAGCTTTATCTGTGTCACTAATGCCTTGTTTATCTGTAATGCCTCTGCTCTGAATTCAGTTGGCTGTGGAAGATTCTTAGTTTTCTCTATTTGGGCTGATAGTTGAGCAATTTGCTCATCTTTCGACTTCAACATTTATTCATTCATTGCTTTTAGTTGTGCCAATGCTTCCAACAGCTCTTTCTGCTTTTGAACTGCACTGTAATCAATTCTTTGTTTCTCTTCCTGCAATTGTTTATTCAATTGATTATTTATTTGTTGTTGTGTAAACAATTGTCGTTCTGCTTGTTTTGCCTTCTTCTATGCCTCCGATAGTTGTGCTTGTAGCAAAAATATTTCCTGGTCTTTTCCTTTTAATAGATTACTCACCTTTGATGCCTTGTCTATGGTGGCTGCCGAATAGGCTCCAACATATTGGGACAGTTTTGTTAGGTCATCAAAGGGATGAAACTCCTCCTTCCAAACCACGTTGCCCGTCAATGTTTGTATAGGGAATAGGGAAGGTTGATCAGTCCTTCTCCTTTTCCGCTGTCGTTTTACTACAACCTTGTGCTTTGGGCTGTAAAAGACATCTAAGGGAGGAATTTCTTCTACTTGAAAAACAATCTGATCGGAGGGATCCTTAGGAATTATCTCTATTCCTATATAACTGGGTAGGCCGCTGGTTCCACATGGAACCTGTTTAGATGTTGTCTCTTGTGTGTCAGCCACTTTTGATGTTTCGGCTTCCTTCGAGCACTCAACATTGCTGATGATTGAGTCGAATTGATGCCATTCTTGGAGAAATTTCGGGTCAATTTGGGCATCCACATTCACCTCTGTGCTGCTCTATTCCTGTTCTTTTCTCTGGGTTTCCTCTTGCTCTTTTGCCTGGGTTTCCTCTTTCTCTTTTTCTTGGGTTTCCTCTTTCTCTTTTGCATGCACTTCCTCCTGCTCTTTTGATGTAGCAGGAGGTTCCTTAGTGAGTCGTTGCTCAGGCTCACTTGATTCTGTCGTTGGGGTCGTTGCTAACAGATCTAGAGGCAAAGTTTGCAACCTCTCTTCTCTAAGTCTGTTAAATTCAACTAACAGCTCATCCTTATATTCCATTCTGGCCAGCGATTTAACTTGGGATATTGACTCGGCTGAGGAGAAAAGGTCATCGAACATATCTTCTTTATGATCAAATTTAGTTAATTTTGCCTGTTCAAGTGCATTATAGGCGACTTTGTTCGGATCAAATCACCTATTAGGAAGAGTCGCTAGACTTAGTGCCTTGATTTTATCAGCTTCTTTCTCTGCATGTTTAAAGTCATGTAGAGCGTAGACACCGCATCTTAGAGGAAAAGGAGGCCAAATCTGCTTCTTTTTATTCCTTAGAGTTTGTGTAACTCCTTCGAATGTAATCTGCTAGGCTACCTCCCTGGCTAACAGTTTATCAGGTATGTACAAAGGGAGGAAATGAGATTTGGCTTGGTTGCCGAAAACTCTTACATAGGTGAATTTTTCTTCTCCGAACCCTCTTCCTATGGATGTCAAGTCAACCCCTGCTTGGTAGGAAATCTTAGGAGCAAGTTTATCAAAAATAGAATAGTGAATGGGTAACATAAAACCATTGCAAACTTGATATAAATGGTGCTTATAGTGAGCTTTCCATAACTTCTGATGCTATATATGAATGGGCATGGGGTCTTGTGGAGTCCATCTCTATCCAAGCACAGGAAATTTAGAATTAAAACACAGGGTGTCCAAGATATAGGCACTATAGTAGAATGGGGGAATAAACCTTTCAGTAATGCGGGATTTGCTTCTAAACTCAAGGACTGCGGTTGCTAGCTTATCAGACAGTACAGTTGCCCAATCCATTATTTCACTATTACATGTTGCCTCCATCAAAGGAACCATTTCTATAGTGAAGTTTGCGGAATCATGCAACCCCCACAATCTACACATCATTATCCCAGCATAATAATAAGGAGAACACAAAGAATCAACAGAGTACTTACCCGAAGACTCATGCTTGTGTTTTGCTGGGTTTTGCCTCCAATCCCGAATGGGTTCAGATTCAATTTCGTTCTCATTTCTGAACTTTTCCAAGAACGCCTTGTTGTACTTCTTCTCCGGTACAGGCAAATGGTACATTTGCCTCAAATCATCAGGTTGAAATGAACCGAAGATTCTCCCATCCATGGTGCAAAATGTTCTGTTCGTGATTGGGATTTCTTCAATTGCCCACCTCACTACATCTGTATATGGGAGAATTTGTTCCTGGGCTGCTATCCGATGAAGGAAAGAGTCAGCTAAATCCTTTAGAGTAGCGTCAGATTTCCGAGTCGTATCTGTTGTGGCTTGCACTGCTGTTACCTCGGGTCCTTCGGCCTCAATTAAATTATAGGTGCTTTTCCAAGTAGTTTTACCAAGTCCTAGACATGTAGTGTCGGATATCAGTCCTTTTCTTTTTGTTCCTGGATCGGTGGTGGATTGTCCTATGGCTGGCGAAGCAGAAGCTGTTGCAGTCTTCTTAGACTTCTTCCCCATTCTGCTTGAATTTACTGCTTCGGAAGAGCTCTGCACAAGAGTGAAAATGAACGTAATGCAGAGAATTGGTGGCGCAAACCAAATATGAACGAGATATATTAATCAATGCATGATGGAGGATTAACTTAAGGTGGCCACGGATATAATCTGTGAAGATATTTTAGACTTACTATCTCATTAAATGGCCGTTTAAACCTGTCAATCCTTTAAATGCTCATCATATCGTTTATTGGCCGAATGATTCATTGAAGCGTGGCTTTGATGTTTTGGCGGTTGAGTATAAGTGAATCGCTATCGGGAAGATAAGGCCTTTAATACTAATTAACCGTAATATCCCGGCTTTATCAATCCTTTTTGAAATCCGCACTTTTAGATTTATCGCAATCAGCGATCGGGGGAAAGCTGAAATTGTTATATTCGTTCCTTTCGGAATCCCCGATTGCCAATAGTGATATCGCTAATTCGCATCGGGAGTTTTAACTGAGGGCTTTGAAAAGCATGCATGGTACATCTCTGATCGTCGATAGCGATATCGCATCGCATCGGAGCGAAAAGGGTCTTTTGTTATGATAGCTTATCATTGTCGATATCCGATAGTCTTTTGTGCATTGTCGCGTCAGAGAAAATCAATGGGTCCTTTAAGTCATGCCTCCCTTGTCATTGCGATATGCAACCTTGCGATCGCTTTATCGCAAGGATAAAAGATTACTCATTTATATGTTATAAGACTGATTAATTGGTTTATCAGAAAGGTTTTATAATTTTTTTATTTTGTTTCAGACCTTTTTGAATAATAATAAGTTGATACCAATTTAAATAAAAAGGGACCCATTTCATATTATAGTTTTGAGAATAAAATTTGTATGAAATGGGGGGGGGTTGTTGTAGAGCACAACAATTGGCTATTCGATGGAAGAAACAGTTATCTCTGAAAATGATCCAAGTGGATATTGGTGGCCACCTGCCAAGTCCACTTGGACCCCCACCATTGTCTTTCTTAGCATTTTCAGTTTCCTTAATTGTAGCACAACTTACTATTTTTAGCAGTTTTTCGGGTCCTGAACTTCCGGAGCCGTTTTGAGGCCCTAAACGACGTTTTTTGGGGAATCCGGGGGCAACATGGGTCCATGGAATGGACCGATGTTTCCCGTTCCAACAATGATAGTGCTCGGATAGATATTTCTAATGAGCTATTGTACGCGTCAAACGGAGATCACATGCCAAAGTTACGACCCCGGGAAGTTGATGTACCAACTTACCCCCAAACGGGGCCCACAGTTTGGCGTTTCATCTCCTAGGGTTAGGTTTTGGAATGTTAAGGGTTTTCCATTGTTTCTCAACAATAAATAGGCCTTCGAGCCTCATTGTAACACAGTTCAGAGGCATGTAGCCATCACATCTCTTCTCAGAGATAAGCTACCATCGCCCTAGCTAGTTTGTTTCCATTTCTGGTTGTAAGCATATTTCAGTATTTTCCATTAATGAAATGAAGTATTATTTCCGCTGCATCTTTGTGTATATGGTTATCTCTGTAATTTGTTGTGTTCCTGTTTAAATCCGGATCAGTGGTATCAGAGCGGTCTGCTTTTTCTCTGTTTTTCTTTGCATGTCCCCAACAAGGTCGGGATATAAGGAGTTAGGGCTTGAACTGGTTGAACCTTTGCATGACCAGCCTCGCAAATCCCGACGGCCTCCCATGGTGGACGAGAAGAAAGACGAGGGGGTAGGAGATCCCATCAAAATCTTGCTCGAAGAAGCCCTCGAGCGACAACGGAACGCGATGATGGATAGCTTTGCCCAGATCCTTCAGCGGCTACCCAGAAGCAATGCATCGGCTTCCAGCAGCTACTCTGGAAACGCCACACCCTTTAAGGTCAAAGTTAATTTTGAAATCCCCATATTCGAGGGTCAGATAGACGCAGATGCTGTAGATAAATGGTTAAATCTACTAGAGGGTTATTTTTCTGTTCATGAATTTTCGAGTCGGGAAAAGATTGTTTTTGCTCTCTTCAAAGCAGCCCCCCACGTCAAGGACTGGTGGGAAACCTACTGCGAGCAGAAGGATGAAAGTACTGGCTCACTCTTTTCAGCCGCACCCACCTGGGATTCATTCCGGGATGCCATCAAGGAGCAGTACTACCCTGTCGGGAGCTATGAGGATGAATACATAAAGTGGACCACGCTGCGGCAGGGAAGGGACCAAGACGTGCCAGAGTTCACCAATCTTTTCCATACCCTTCGCACAAAGTTGAGTATCAAGGATTCAGAGCAACATTTGATACTCAAATACCGTGGCTGCCTGCACAAGTACATCCAGGAAGAAATACAATTCCTAAACATCCCCTCGCTCGGCGCGGCATACCGGTATGCCGTCAAGGTCGAGCAGAAGTTTAAACAAAAGAAGCGAGACTTTGGATCTGCGAATCCAAAGCAGGGGAAAGGTGCCCGTAAACCACAGAACAAAGGACAAAGCCAAGGCGGGACAGCCCAAGACAACCAGCCGAAGCTGCAAGCAAAGAACAGCGCCGCGAAGCCGAGAAAGGACACTGGAAAATGGTGCGAGTTCCATAAGAGCTCCACTCACAACACAAGTGAGTGTCGGGCCAAGCAGTCACTGGTGGCTGAGCTAAAGGTTTCAGAATCAGATGCATGTTCCGACTCTGAGTCAGAACCCGATAAGGGGTATGAAAAAGGGAAGCAGAACATCGATGCGGACCCCAGCGCCACTGTTGCTACCGCAAAGATCCAGAAAAATGAACCCGAAGATCCAGAGGAGGAGGAGCGTCTCTTCCACTCCCAGATGTGGGTAAAGGGCTCCTCGATACAGTTCATTGTTGATAGGGGAAGTCAAAAGAACCTCATTTCGGCAGAGGTCGTGAAGCGGTTGGGCTTACCGACCACAGCACATCCACAACCATACACCATTGGGTGGCTTCACCAAGGACGAGATCTTCGCGTGAGCCAGCAGTGTCACCTTCCATACAACATCAAGCCCTTCACGGATGAGGTATTGTATGACATTGCTCCCCTTGAAGTTTGTGATGTATTACTAGGTCAACCATACTTGTGGAAGCGACATGCTGTGTATGAATCAAGGCCCCGTGCTGTGATTATTACATTGGGAAATAAGTTGTTCAGGATACCAGAGGTAGCACCACCTGCCGCCCTCTCTTTGATTACTGCAAAACAATGCAGTAAGATCATTTCCAAAACCAGGAAATTTGTTTTCCTGATGATACGCCCTCAAGGAAAGAAGAAGACAGTGGCCGCGACCTCCAAACGGGGCCCCTCTGCACGACAACTACAGATGGACAAGATTGTGGAGGAGTACGAGGACATCTTCACCTCCCCGGCGGGGGTTCCTCTACACTGTCAAGTCAAGCACTCCATCGATCTGACCCCAGGTGCGCCGCTACCCAATGGACCAATTTATCGGCGCTCTATTCTGGAGAATGACGAAATCAAGAGGCAGATTCAGGAGCTCCTGCAGAAAGGTCACATTCGTCTGAGTTCATCGCCCTGTGGGAGCCCGATCGTGTTGGTACAGAAGAAGGATGGGACGTGGAGACTCTGTATCGACTATCGGGCGCTGAACAAGATCACTGTTCGTAATAGGTACCCGATCCTGCGAATTGATGACCTCCTAGACCAACTAAAGGGGGCGAAAGATTTCAGCAAGATCGACCTGAAGTCAGGATATCACCAGGTACCAATCGAACCCTCCGATGTGTGGAAGACTGCCTTCAAATCCAAGGAGGGCCTCTTCGAATGGTTGGTCATGCCTTTCGGATTGACGAATGCTCCTGCAACCTTTATGAGGCTAATGGATGACATCTTGCGGCCATTCACCAACTCCTTTGTAGTAGTATACTTGGATGACATTCTGATCTTCAGCCAGAGTTGGGAAGAGCACCTCCACCACATCCGACAGGTTCTCCAAACACTGCGGCAACACCAGCTATGTGCCAATTTGGAGAAATGCACTTTTGGCATGACCCAGGTTCAATATCTGGGATACATCATTGATGAACAGGGGGTGCATGTCGATACAGCCAAGATCCAAGTCATTCGGGATTGGCCCTCTCCAACCACTCTAACAGAGCTCTGCAGCTTTCTAGGTCTTGCCAACTTCTACCGCAGGTTTGTGTTGGGGTTTTCTCATATTTCTTGGCCCTTGAGTCAAGTCACCAAGGGCGGGGCGAAAGAAAAATTCTTTTGGTCTGAATCTCAACAGAAGGCATTCAGGGAGTTGAAGGATCGCCTCTGCACGGCACCAGTGCTCGCGTTACCAGATTTACAACAACCATTTGAGGTCGAGACAGATGCCTCTGACTATGCTATTGGGGCAGTCCTTACTCAACATGGACATCCAGTGGCATATCACAGTGAAACACTTTCAGACACAGTCCAGAAGTACCCCACTTATGATAAAGAGATGTATTCCATTGTACAGGTCTACCGACAATGGAAGCATTTCATTTTGGGGAAGGAAACGGTCATCCACATAGACCACCGACCTCTGCAGTTCATACAGACCCAAGGGAAATTGCAGAATGATCGCCATCAGAAGTGGTCTACATACCTGCAACAGTTTCACTTGAATATCAAGTATAAAAAGGGCAGCACCAATAATGTTGCAGATTGCCTCAGTCGACCACCGATCATGGCGCTAACCACCGTGTTCAACTCTTGCGGGCATGAGACTTCTGATTGGCCACTTCTCTACAAAAGCGACCCAGAATTCGGCCACACATACCAGACACTCTTGGAGGGTCGGCAGGTTGCAGATTTTCACCTCCAGGACGCCCTATTATGCCACCTCGGTCACCTTTGTGTTCCTTCAAGCGAGCGTGCCAAGATGATTTGGGAATCACACTACAGTCGGGCTGCTGGGCATTTCGGGGTCGAGAAAACAGTGGCAGTACTGCAAAATTATTTCTATTGGCCGAATCTTCGACAGGATGTTGGGAAGTACATCCGATCATGTACTGCCTGTGCCATTGCCAAACCGGCCATTAAGAAGCACGGCCTCTATACCCCGTTGCCTACCCCTAGTCGACCTTGGGAATCCATCTCCATGGATTACATGTCAGGCCTTCCTTCCACTAAGCATGGAAATGACTGTGTTTTTGTGGTCGTCGACAGGTTCTCGAAGATGGCCATTATGGTGGCCTGCAAGAAGAATATCACAACAGAAGCCACTGCTAAACTATTCTTTGAACGAGTGTGGGTGCACTTTGGGATCCCACAGTCTATCATCTTAGATCGGGACAGTCGGTTTCTCAGCACATTTTGGTCCAGTCTTTGGTCAATGCTGGACACCAAGCTCACGAAGTCCACAGCCTTCCATCCTCAAACTGATGGCCAGACAGAGGTTGTCAATAGGATGATTGTGCACATTCTGCGCATGTATAACTCAAAGCATCCACGCACATGGGACGAGAGCCTCCCCTATGTTCAGCACAGCTACAACCGAGCTCTTCACAGCTCCACTGGCCATAGCCCTTTTCAGGTGGGTTTGGGATTCCAGCCACTATGCCCCATTGATGTGGCCATGCCACTTGCAGCTACTCACATGAATTCAGCTCATGTCCAGTCCGAAACAGATAAGGCCACCAGCTTCATTGAGCGCATCCAACATATTCGCCAGCAGGTCCATGACATTCTTGAGAAATCAAATTCCAAGTACAAGCAGCGACATGATCAACATCGGGTGCCACACAAGTTTCAGGTGGGCGACAAAGTCTGGTTGCATTTGCAAAAGGAACGCCTTACTGGAGCCTATCGGAAATTGAGACCACTCCGATATGGTCCTTACACCATTACTAAGGCTATGGGAGACAATGCATTTGAGCTCAGCATTCCCCCATTCCTTGGCCTGCACCTAGTGTTCAATGTGGACCGCCTTCGGCCATACTTTCCACCATTGCTAGACACATCCGACATTGCAGAACAGCTCAAACCCATAGAATTAAATCCAGATTGCATGGAACAAGCTGCAATTGATCGGATCATGGACACACAGATCAAGAACACTCGCCAACAGAATATCCAACTGTATCGAGTTGTCAAAGCAGGCCAACTCCTTCAACAGGGCAAGTGGCTCACCAGGGAACAAGTTCAGCAGAAGTTTCCTCATCTCATGGAGGAGCTCAACGCAATGGGGACCATTGCTTCCTAAGGGGGGAGGAATGATCCAGGTGGATATTGGTGGCCACCTGCCAAGTCCACCTGGACCCCCACCATTGTCTTTCTTAGCATTTTCAGTTTCCTTAATTGTAGCACAACTTACTATTTTTAGCAGTTTTTCGGGTCCTGAACTTCCGGAGCCGTTTTGAGGCCCTAAACGACGTTTTTTGGGGAATCCGGGGGCAACATGGGTCCATGGAATGGACGATGTTGCCCATTCCAACAATGATAGTGCTCGGATAGATCTTTCTAATGAGCTATTGTACGCGTCAAACAGAGATCACATGCCAAAGTTACGACCCCGGGAAGTTGATGTACCAACTTACCCCCAAACAGGGCCCACAGTTTGGCGTTTCATCTCCTAGGGTTAGGTTTTGGAATGTTAAGGGTTTTCCATTGTTTCTCAACAATAAATAGGCCTTCGAGCCTCATTGTAACACAGTTCAGAGGCATGTAGCCGTCACATCTCTTCTCAGAGATAAGCTACCATCGCCCTAGCTAGTTTGTTTCCATTTCTGGTTGTAAGCATATTTCAGTATTTTCCATTAATGAAATGAAGTATTATTTCCGCTGCATCTTTGTGTATATGGTTATCTCTGTAATTTGTTGCGTTCCTGTTTAAATCCGGATCAGAAAAGTACTGAAATACTTAAACTTTCTCTAAATAGGAATCTCATCAAAGAGGAAAATTCTAATATAACTAGGTATATATGCATTCCAATAAAACTAACTAGGTATAAAATAAAACTATCTTTGCTAATTTCCTCTCTTGTTTAAAATTAGATACATTCTAAGTTTTAAATTGGCCTTTATTGGTTGATAATGATAAAACGGAAAACCTTTCCAAATCATCTTTTAGAATTGACTCGTTTGTCATAGGTAGAACCTCTGCTGCCAGCAAACGTTCATAGTTTCGACAAGGATACCTTTTAACCATATTACTGTCCATTATTCCATTCACTTCAGAGTATAATTAACAAAATGAATTCAAAACATGCTTCCATATTTTGTATTTCTTTTACTTTTCTGTTATTTTGTAAGATAAAAATTCATTGTCCTGGTTTGGTGGCTAGCTGAGTGACAATGCCATTCACTGGTAGTAATCTAACCGAACAAGCTGGCTCGTGATGAGACCCCTTGTCTTATAATAAGCCATTACCCTGTTTTGGTATGCAATGTTGGTAATGTCGGTTAAATTATTTCCCGATGATCATGGTAAGCAGGCTTGTAATAAGACCTCTTATCTTTTATATCAAATATTTTAGAATTACACCCTGAGTAATTACAAACTTCGATGAATGGGATGGACAATTTTCTCCTTAAGAGAGAACGGATGACAAGGTAAGAGTTGAAGATGCTGAAATTGGATTAGTTTTTGTTTTGATATTGATAACCTTTTTTTGTGACCAATTTGAAACATAAAATGACTTACAATACTTCTAAATTTTGAGAAGAGTACACAAAAATTGAAATGCGGATTCAGAATGCAATTATACCTAGTTTCCTAGAAATTATCCCTTTTGTCTAAGGCTTCTTTTATTTTAAAAGCAAATATCAACACTACTTCTTTGAGCAACTATTTCATACAGCAAAGGTCAATGGAAGATACCTTACAGCTTTATTTCCTAATGGTCCTACAAACTACAAATCAAAATAAAAAGGAAAAGGGGTTACCTCCTCAATTGAAGAATTTCTTTAAGATAAGGCCATTAACAGGGAGAGAATCTCTCAAACCTGATAAACCTTGTAATATGAAGGTCGAATGGCCTATCTTCTCGCAGATCTGAAATGGCCCAAGCCACATTTTCTGGAACTTGGTGTGTTTTCCTTTATCCTCATGGGCTTTGTCCCATTTCAGAACTAAATCACTGACTTGAAACTGTTTTGAACCGGTTGAAGTTGAATTAAAGGATGACTTGATAATTTGCTGATGTTTTGCATGAACAATCTTGGCTTTTTCTCTTTCCTCTTCTAATTTTAGGATTTGGTCATGTCTAAGTTGAATAGAAGAAGAAGGGCTTTCCTCAATAAACTGAACTAGGGCTAGAGAAGGAAGGACAAGATTTGTTGGTAGTACTGCTTCTTTTCCATACACAAGATTGAATGGGGAAGAACCTATGGAAGCTTTCTGTGTTATCCTATCAGCCCATAGTGCGAATATTGAAGTTTTATGCCAGTTTTTATGATTCTGTTCGATAGTTCGCTTAATAATCTTAATTGGATTTTTATTGGTAGATTCTGCTAAACCGTTACCTTGGGGATAGTAATTAGCAGAATATTTCAATTTAAATCCTCTTTTAATAGCGAAATCAAACATAGAATTTCCTGAGAAATAAGATGCATTATCAAAAACAAGATAATTTGGGACACCAAACCTGGTAATTATGAATTGATCTATGAATTATATAATTGCCTCAGAATTTGTTGTCTTTAACGAAATTGATTCAACCCACTTAGAAAAATAATCCGTGGCAGTAAGGATATACTTATGCTGTTTGGAAGAATGTGGAGTGATTTCTCCGATGATGTCCAATCCCCATTGCTCAGATGGTTGTTCAATGTTGACTGGTTGCAAAGGGGAAGTTGGCTTTCTTTGTCTTCCACTAGAAGTTTGACAACTTCGGCATTTTCTTACATATTCATGAGCATCTCTAAACAGGGTGGGCCAATAATATCCAACATGAATGATTTTGTGGGCTGTTGTGTCAGCTACAAAATTTCCTCCTGCTGGTCCATCATGTAATTCCTGCAAAACCTTTTGTGCTTCAGGTTTTTCTAGGCATCTTAATAAGATTGAATCATAATTTTGCCTAAAAAGTACATCATCAACAATTGTGAAATTTCTTGCTTTCAATCTAATGGCCCTCTTGCTTTTATAAGACAGGTTAGGGGGTTCATATCCATTTTTCAAATAAAAGATCAAGTCTGCATATTGTGATTCAGAATCAATAATACTTACCTGATTGATTTCTTCGAAATGTTCTATATCACCTGGTTGTTGAATCTTGGATGCTCCTGCCAATAACCTGCAAAAACCTTGTCCTATAACAATCTTTGCTGCCTTGATTTCCAAGTCATATTCTTGAAGAGTTGTAACCCAATTTGCCCTTTTTTCACCTAATTCCCTTTGGATTAATAGTTGCCTTACTGCAGAGAAAGGAACTATGACTTTTGTATGGGCTTTTAAAAGGAAGGGTCTGTAATGTTTGACAGCTTTATATACCGCAAAGGCTTTCTTTTCTACTTCAGAGTAATTCAGTTCGGCACCCTGCAAGTTTTAACTATAGAATGAAATGGGTGCTTCCAAGTTGTGATCATTAATCTGAGTGAGTACTGCTGCATAAGACAAATCGGATGCGATAGTATACAATGTGAAATGATTAGAAAAATTAGGAGTATTTAAAGCGGGGGCATTAATTATTGATTGTTTGATTAAATCAAACGCTTCCTTTTCTGTTGATCCCCATCTAAAAACTGAATTTTTCTTAATCATAGTTTGTAGTGGCAAAATAATGTGAGAAAAGTCTGGAACAAATCTTTTAACAAAATTGATTTGGCCTAAAAATGACTGCATGGATTTTTTATTATGAGGAAAAGGGATTTCAGAGATCTCTTTGATCCTACTCGGATCAATATAAATGCCATCTTTGGAGACAATAAAGCCCAAAAGCTTTCCTTGGTCAAGAGCAAAGAAGGATTTTTTAGGATTGAGTGAAATACCGTACCTTCTGCAGCGTTGAAAGATTTGGTTCAAATCATGCAAATGATTGGTTCTCTTTTTAGAAAATACAGTAATATCGTCTAAGTAGACAACTACTATTTTATTGATCAATCCTTTGAAAGCTATATCCATTGCTCTTTGAAACGTGGCTCCTAAATTAATCAGTCCAAAAGGCATCTTGTGATAAGCATAAGTTCCCCACTTTGTCTTGAATGTAGTTTTAAGTCTGTCATCAGGATGAACCAAAACTTGGTTGTATCCTGAAGAAACATCTAAAAAGGACATCAATTCAGAGCCTGCTACTGAATGGAGTATCTGCTCCATAGTAGGTAATGGGAAATTATCTTTTAGGCTTGCCTTATTCAGATTTCTGAATCTATACAAATCCTGATACCGCCATTTTTCTTCCTAACAGGCACCATATTGGAGACCCAGTTCAAGTGTCGAACGGGAAAAATAATCTTGGCCTTTAAGAGTTTATTAAGTTCAGTTTTAATTTGACTCTCTAGGTTCAGATGTATTTTCCTGAGCTTTTGTTGAACTGGTTTTTGTTCTGCGAGCATTGGAATAGTATGATGGATGATGGATGTATCATATGTCTTTAAATCATTATACTTCCAAGCGAAGACATGTTTATTCTTTCTTAACAATCTAATGAATGCCTTTTTTTCTTCCAAAGAAAGTCCTAATCCTAGATTATTGTTTTGAGGATTTTGTTCAGTGCCAAGATTAATCAACTCAAACCTCAAGGTGGAACTGTGGAGCTTTGTATTGATCATAGGTTTAAATCTGTCTTTAATGTCATAAAGATCCTCCAGTTTCACCACAGGCTTTGGTATTGAGTTTTCTTCATGCTTTTCTCTCATCTGGAGATCATGATCACTCTCCTCTACAATCTGATCATCATAGGATTTTTTAGAAGTCAGGAATTGTAAAATGTCTTCATCGTGATTGAAAACTCTCCAATTAGTGACATTGTCAGGAATTGATGGCCTAAAAAGCAATTCTACTAAAAATCTATCTGGGCTATAATCTTCGGAAGGTAGTAGTTTGGAGGAAACATTGGCTAGAAAATCGGCTGCCGGATTTTGAGACCTGGGAATGGAAGAGATATTGAATGCTGAAAAGTGCGAGGTGAGTTCTTGCACCAGCGATTGATAATGCTTGAGGTGATTTGAAAGACAATGAATCGTATTTCTCACCTGTTTGACAATAATTTCAGAATCATTGAATACTTTCAAATATTCCACTTTAAGGCCAATTGCTTTGTACAGTCCTTGGACTAAGGCTTCATACTCGGCTGTGTTGTTTGTGCATTCAAATTCTAACCTACAGGACAACATTGTTTTTTCTCCTTGAGGACTAACCAAGATACATCCTGCTCCCAAACCTTCATTAGATTTAGAGCCATCAAAATATAAAGACCAAAATAAAGAATTCTCTACAATTGTATTTACAGTTTTCTCAATATCACCAAAACATATCGACCTATCTGTTTATGAATAATTTTCGATCTGAGATGAAAAATTGTTTACTGAGAAAGGAGATGGTTGGGTTGTGAAGTTGCCAAAGAATGATTCCGATGAATAATTCCCTAAGATATTGTTATTAAATGCTATGGGTTGATTTTCCTGTTCGAACTCTGTGACGGTGTGGGTCATGTGCTTTTCCCGATTGATTTTTATTTGATTTGGATTTCCATTGTAGAGTAGCCACATATGGGACCAATCGGTAGAAATATACCCATGGATCTTCTCAGACCAATCCCTACTTAAGATTAAACCATAAAATTTAGGTATATCGGCGATTAGGATATCAATTCTTTGAACTACTCGCGGATCGGCCGATAACCTAATCGTTACAGAGTTGATTTCTCCTACAACCTGTACCTTAGTTGTATCTAGTTGTACAATGTGAATTGCAGATTTCTAGGGTTCAATGTTTAGTTTGGAACAAACCGAAGCTGGCATTATATTTGAGGATGCCCCTGGATCAATCAAACAATTGTGCAGATTACAATTATAAATCTCATAGGTTAATAGGAAAGGAGGAGTATGGGAATTGGATCTGTCTCCAATCAGAATCGTATCAGTAGCTTCAATCCTGCTAGAAGGTGGTTGTCCTCAATCATTTGCAGCTTTAGCACTGGGAAGAGGTGAGGAAGGAACAACATTCAATTCTTTGAGAAGCAATTTCTGCTGATGTTTTAGTTTACTAAGTTCAAACATAGTAATGTTTGCCTTAGTTTTCTTCATATCATCAATGATATTGTAATCCATTGAATCGGATACTACTAATGTTTTAGATGTTGAGGGCGTATTTGAGGTTGAAGGTAGATTCTGGGAAATCGTTGCAGCTGGCTTCCTTGTGGATACCTTTTCCTTTGTTGTTGTGGCACCGGCACTTCTTTTCTTTGAAGTTGCCTGGATGGGTTCAGGGGCACCTTTACTCCTAGTAGTGACAGGAAAAGCTTCTTCTTCATTTTCTATATCGGAGTTAGATAGTATGAAATCCCACATTCCATGGCATTCAAGAACTTCCTCTTCATCATCAGTTGGTGAGATTGTTTCCTCTTCTTCTTCTTCAAGGTCTGAATCTGCATTAGATATAGCATTCGGTGGTTTTGATTCATTTTTCTTGAAAGTTCTAAAAGGCCTTTTAGTTGAGGTCTCTGCTACTTGCTTTTTGATTTCAACCATTTCATTTGACAAAGTCTTAAGGACCTTTTGCAGACCTTCCATATCGTAGGGATATTTTGGGGTTTTCTTCTTTGAATCATCTTTAAAAGAAACTTTTTTAGCTTTTCTATCTTCTAGAGCAGCTTTCTTCTCTAGAGCCTTAATACGTTTTTCCACAACAAGTGCTTCCTTCATGTTTTCAGCTAGAGTTGGTTTTGCAGCCCTGTCTACAAAAATAGCTATATTGGCAGGTAGGGTAGTTATATACCATTCACTTCTGATTTGTTCACTTGGTTTGGAGGCCGTTGGGATTTTATTGAAGAGTTTATTAAATCGTGCATTGAATTCTTTAATTGGTTCCCTATGCTCTATCCTAAGATTGGAGAGATCATTTATTAATGTGGCTAAAGATCTATCATCTCCATACTTAGTGAGAAACTGTTCTTGGAAAGTGGTCCAACTGGTAATGGAACCGGATGGCAAGGGAAAATACCAGGATCCTACTGATCCTTGCAAAGTATAAGGGAAGAGCCTAACTACAACATCTTCCTCAGTTACTCCTTTGAGATTAACTGATAACATGAAGTTATTAATATGTTCCTCAGCTTGTGTTCCATCATCTGGGTTAAACTTGGGTAGCCATTTTTCAGGAGCATCATGTAATGCATGTAATGGTGCAGGCATATTGACCGCACCAGGCCTAGTCCATGGATCTGCCATTGTAACACCAGTAGTGGATGATACTACTGTTGGAATTCCAGATGTTTGGAAAGGAGTTGATATTGAGGATTGCGCAGGTTGAGATGTTGAAGTTCCTAATCCCTGATGAACAACAATGTGTAATGGAGGGGTGGATGGTTGACTTCGCACAGGGGAAGATGAGATGGAGGATGTGGATGAACGTGTTTCATTGTCAGATCCTTCAGTGTTCTTCTTGGCCCTTTACCTTTTAGGTAAAGGGAACTCAGTAGGTTCAATACCAAGCTTTCCACTCTGAAGTCTAGTGAGGGGATGAGGTAAATTGAACTGCGAAGTCTCACTGCTTTGAGATACTTCAGATTTCTGTGGTGTTATCGAGAAGCCTTGAAGTTTCTGGATGAGTAACTGAACTTCAGGGGACTGGGGACTTAATCGTTCTGGAGTATTGTGGGTGAGGGCAGTGGTAGTTGATTCCTCTTCTTCTTGCTTCGATACTAGAGAACCAGCATGCAATTGGGAAGTACGAGGTGATGTGGAGGGAGAGTTACTCTGAGAATGGTCTATAGATTTGGATTTGCTCGCCATTCATATTTCATGCCCTCCTTCTAGCGCCAAAAATGTTGAGGCCCCAAAAATCATTGTATCAACATTGGGGGATAACCACCCGGTCGGGACCTTAATACAACTCCTTTTTCGTTTGGAATGGTGGCTCCGACTGGATATAATGGGACCAGTTTCCCAATAATGAATAAAAGGGGATGGATGAGGGATTAATTTCTAATAAATGATAATGAATGGATGACCTAATCTATCATCGAAAATATAAATAACTATTCTATCCCAGGAGGCTTCTATTCTTTGAAGTGCAACGTTTGATAATCTCTATTCATTGATAGGCATATATATGACTCTAAGCAATAAACATAAATATTCCTTTACTTAATGATTACTTTGTTCAAATAGTTGAACAAAGTGATTAACACATTGTTACACCTATATTTTATATTACCGATACATGTATGATTAAAAGGAAAGCATGATGTAAACATCCAGTTGTGGAAAGTATAAAGAATGCTGTTAAAACACATGCATATATCTGATAATAGCAAGAGTGATCAAACAACAATTCGCATAAAAGGAATGAACTCAGACATAGATAATAGTACTATATGAGCTGAAAATCAATCCCAATATCAATCGCTATTTGGATTCCTTCTTTTGATGCAGAAACACTTTTAAACAAAGGCAGTAGTGCACATTCACATAAAAGCTTCGTTATCAAAATTGGAATAGTTGGCCCAGTCTTTATAAAAGAATATGCCTGAAGTACAGTAGTGCAACTTCAGGTTTAAGTCCTATACAAAAACTTACGACCCTTTCTAAATACATGAAAGGGTCTATAAATACTTGATTAAAACTAACTAACCATGAAACTGAAATCCTATTTAATTGGTACAAATTGATTCTGAATATCTTCCTCATGGTAATCTGGCAGTCAGCAGCATGATTCATCACTTAGGCTGTTTGCCTTTAGACCTGAGCTGGCATATCGCAAGCATTGGTTCCACTTCTGGTGGTCGATTGAGACGAGAATTGAGTTGGGCAGCATAGGTGGCATCCTGTATATCGGGAATGATACACCCGATTGCATATGTAAGGCACTTGAGGGCGGCTCTCTGGCTGTATGGTTTGACTAAGAACAACCAATAGGTGTCCCATGTCAAACTGTTAATTCCTGCGATTAATCTCCCATTTTTCTCCAGCTCTGGATAACATGACTGCTCCAATGTTTTAGCCGATGTCAATTTACCTGGGGTACATTGAGAAATCATGTTAGATAAGTAGAGAGTATCATTAATCAATTCAACCAAATTACTTGTGGTTAATTTGCATCTTGAAACTGCTCTCTCTCCTTTCATTAACTAGGACTGCCATTCCGTAAACAATATCTCTTTATGCGATTCTAGGATTTTTGGAAAATTAGCTGCCTGTCCCTAAATAGTGTCTTTCCACTCAAGAAAATTAGTCAAGGTCTCATCGGCTTGCTCCAATTCTATTCTAGCATCAGCCGATTTATCACCTATTGATGCTGTTAAGTCACATAAAGGTTCTGCTTGGGTGATTTGTTGACATAACAGCTTTATCTGTGTCACTAATGCCTTGTTTATCTATAATGCCTCTGCTCTGAATTCAGCTGGCTGTGGAAGATTCTTGGTTTTCTCTATTTGGGATGATAGTTGAGCAATTTGCTCATCTTTCGACTTCAGCATTTGTTCATTCATTGCTTTTAGTTGTGCCAATGCTTCTGACAGCTCTTTCTGCTTTTGAACAACACTGTAATCAATTCTTTGTTTCTCTTCCTGCAATTGGTTATTCAATTGATTATTTATTTTTTGCTATGTAAACAATTGCCGTTCTGCTTGTTCTGCCTTCTGTTGTGCCTCCGATAGTTGTGCTTGTAGCAAAAAGATTTCTTGGTATTTTCCTTTTAATAGATTACTCACCTCTGATGCCTTGTCTATGGTGGCTGCCGAATAGGCTCCAGCATATTAGGACAATTTTTTTATGTCATCAGAGGGATCAAACTCCTCCTTCCAAACCACGTTGCCCGTCACTGTTTTTTCAGGGAATAGGGAAGGTTGATTAGTCCTTCTCCTTTTCCGCTGTCGTTTTACTACAACCTTGTGCTTTGGGTTGTAAAAGAAATCTAAGGGAGGAATTTATTCTACTTGAAAAATAATCTGATCGGAGGGATCCTTAGGAATTATCTCTATTCCTGTAGAACTGTGTAGGCCGCTGGTTCCACTTGGAACCTGTTTAGATGTTGTCTCCTGTGTGTCAGCCGCTTTTGATGTTTTGGCTTCCTTCGATCACTCAAGATTGCTGATGATTGAGTCGAATTGTTGTTATTCCTGGAGCAATTTCGGGTCAATCTGGGCATCCACATTCACCTCTGTGTTACTCTGTTCCTGCTCTTTCTCTGGGTTTCCTCTTGCTCTTTTGCCTGGGTTTCCTCTTGCTCTTTTGCATGCACTTCCTCCTACTCATTTGATGTAGTAGGAGGTTCCTTAGTGAGTCGCTGCTCAGGCTCGCTTGATTTGTCGTTGGGGTCGTTGCTAACAGATCTAGAGGCAGAGTTTGCAACCTCTGTTCTCTAAGTCTGTTAAATTGAACTAACCCTTCATCCTTATATTCCATTCTGGCCAGCGATTTAACTTGGGATATTGACTCGGCTGAGGAGAATAGGTCATCGAACATATCTTCTTTATGATCAAATTTAGTTAATTTTGCCTGTTCAAGTGCATTATAGGCGACTTTGTTCGGATCAAATCACCTATTAGGAAGAGTTGCTAGACTTAGTGCCTTGATTTTATGAGCTTCTTTCTCTGCATGTTTAAAGTCATGCAGAGCGTAGACACTGCATCTTAGAGGAAAAGGAGGCCAAACCTGCTTCTTTTTATTCCTTAGAGTCTGTGTAACTCCTTCGGATGTAATCTGATAGGCTACCTCCCTGGATAACAGTTTATCAGGTATGTACAAAGGGAGGACATGAGGTTTGGCTTGGCTGCCAAAAACTCTTACATAGGTGAATTTTTCTTCTCCGAACCCTCTTCCTATGGATTTCAAGTCAACCCCTGCTTGGTAGGAAATCTTAGGAGCAGGTTTATCAAAAATAGAATAGTGAATGGGTAACATAAAACCATTGCAATGGTGCTTATAGTGAGCTTTCCATAACTTCTGATGGTATATATGAATGGGCATGGGGTCTTGTGGAGTCCATCTCCATCCAAGCACAGGAAATTCAGAATTAAAACACAGGGTGTCCAAGATATAGGCACTATAGTAGAATGGGGGAATAAACCTTTCAGTAATGCGGGATTTTCTTCTAAACTCAAGGACTGCGGTTGCTAGCTTATCAGAAAATGAAGTTTCCCAATCCATTATTTCACTATTACATGCTGCCTCCATCAAAGGAACCATTTCTATAGTGAAGTTTGCGGAATCATGCAACCCCCACAATCTACACATCATTATCCTGGCATAACAATAAGGAGAACACAAAGAATCAGCAGAGTACTTACTCGAAGACTCATGCTTGTGTTTTGTTGGGTTTTGCCTCCAATCCCGAATGGGTTCAGATTCAATTTCGTTCTCATTTCTGAACTTTTCCAAGAACGCCTTGTTGTACTTCTTCTTCGGTACAGGCAAATGGTATATTTGCCTCAAATCATCAGGTTAAAATGAACCAAAGATTCTCCCATCCATGGTGCAAAATGTTCTGTTCGTGATTGGGATTTCTTCAATTTCCCACCTCACTACATCTATATATGGGAGAATTTGTTCCCGGGCTACTATCCGATGAAGGAAAGGGTCGGCTAAATCCTTTAGAGTAGCATCAGATTTCCGAGTCGTATCTGTTGTGGCTTGCACTGCTGATGAGCCCCAATTTTTGGTAACAATTTGGGCTCATTTGGCCTACTTACCTTGCTCAACCCTTCATCTTTTATCACTTATGCATTCATTTCTTGGTATATTTGTGTTATTTGTAGGAAGAAGGGCAGGCATTATATCTATGTGGCTAATACATGATGATTTCAGGTTTTTTGGCATTAAAGGGAGCAAAGACCACGCAGAAGGAGACAAGGAGACAGCAAAGGTGGCATTGCAGGTTTATAGGGAGGTTGTCTACAACCTTAAATAACCTCCCTCGTGATCTCCACCCTAACTCCGAGCTCCAACAGCTCTCCCCACCAAGCTTAAAGGCAGCCAACGGGTTCTACAGGAACAACAGTCTACAGCAGTTTAACTTTTAGTTGGACAGCCAAGCTCCATTAATTGAGGAAGCCAGCTTGATCCTCATCATGTATAAATATTAAGGCCGTGGCCTTTGATAGGAGCTTTTTGAACTTTTGAACTACTGTTGCAATTTCTAAGCACGAGCTACAGCTCGGTTTTTGCTTTTTGTAAGCCAGTTTTGGCATGATATTAGACTCATGATTATTCAATAAAGGCAGGCAGCTTTGGATTCAATTCTGAGTTTTTAAGGGAGCTATAGCTCTCAGGTTAGGGCCCAACCTGAGAGCAATAGACCTCCTCTTCCTTGTATTGTTACTTGTCTTTCCTTTCAGCACTTTATTCCTCTGTTTTGACATGCATTTAGAAATTACAGTCTGCTGATTTGATTTCTTTTATGTGATTGAGTAGGATTAGTTTACAGTTCAAGTGCTTTTAGTTGTTTAGATTAGAGTAGGAGGATCAGCATTCATTAGAGCTCCAAGAAAAGGCTGACAGTGCACTCACTACCATCTCTGTTTAGAGATTGGGGGTGTAGACCGTACCAGCCACCAAAAACGCAGTCATACACTTTCATTCAAGCTGCAACACAGTCATTTCAATCGTAGATCCATCCATGCATTCTGATCTTGAGCAGTATTCCTTCATTCCAACTCCATGCACGATTTTTCTCTGAAGTTACATTGCTGTTCGTTGATTTAATAACACAGTTAGGATAGGTTGATGAATTCTTGGTTTGGTGCAGATTTGTTTCCTTTACACTACGTTCCATCACTCTATTAGCTTCTTCTTCTTCTCAACCATGCCTAAAGTCACCTACCCAACCTCTGTTCAGCTCATTTGCCTTCCAACACTTCTACTGTTCACGTAGCTCCATCTTTTCGGACTTTTCATTGCTTCCACTCTTCTATCCACCAACCAACTGTACCCACTCTTTCCTCATCTCATATCTCTGTCCCTGAGCCATCATAAGCTCCCTTTCCATCCTACCTATCCACCCATACAACTCCTCCACTCCTCCATCACCCAAAACTCCAACCACAGAACATCCTGTAGAGGTTAGCAGACTTCCTGTAGAAATCCCAAGCTTCCTGTAGGATCCCCTGCAGACATCCTGTAGAAACCTGTAACCTCGGTTGCCGAGCACCTGAACGTTGTGGACTTATGTGGAATGATGTTTTGGATCCTCTGGAACCTCTCCTAGCTCTCCTGACCTTTCCCAAGCTTTCTTTCCCTTCAAACTATCCTTGCACAGTCAAACCCTAATAAGAAACAAAATCATAATAACTCCAACCACTTAAGAAAAAACACAAAAACAATGTTCTTTTCAGTAAAAGTAGCTTAAATTCATGCATCTCATATCACTAGAAGTAATGGCATCATTTCTAGAAGTTTGCACTCCCACCATTGCATCATAGAGATTGGACTAGTCAAATTAGGGTTTACTAGGGTTTCCCTGTTTCGTTGGCTTTCAGTTCATTATTGCAAAGTAGGTTAATTTCCTTTGAGATAGCCTTCGTCCATCATTTAGAAAGCTTCTTCTGAGAACATATAGAAGTTGGCTTGAGCCCTAGCGGACTTGTGCCAGCTGACCAAGTGACAGCTGCGACAAGAGCTAGTACTTGTGCATACAGCACCGTCGCTTCCAAGTTTGTTACGAACTACCGGGTTGATAAAATTAGAGATAGGAAGCTCCAGGAGTTGTAGCATTATTGCTACAATACTGGAGCCCACCATCTTTTTGGCGCCATTGTCGGGGAAGCGTCAGAGTATTAGTAATTGTTGCTTTTCTTCTATTTTCTTACTCTTGCCTTCTGCTAAGTAGTTTATTTCATTTCCATTCTGCAAAAGTAGCATAGGCATTTCCTGCTTTCATAGATTAGCATTTCCTGCTTTCATAGATTAGCATTTCCTGCTTTCATAGATTAGCATTTCAATTCTGCCATTTCATTTCTGCAAGCGTAGAACAGTGTTTCAATTCTGCAAGCGTAGACTAGCATTTCCATTCCAGCAATTTCATTTGAGCAAAGTAGATTAGTTCTTTCCTGCTTTCAGTTTAATTCTGCATCTTTATAGTTAGTTGTAGATCAATCTGTTTCAGTTTTGCAGGTACCACAGAAAAAACAAAAGCAATCAAAAAAAAGTCTTTCCATTTCATGCCTCGTAGGAATCGAGATAAAACAAGAAAATTCTTACCCAACACCCCCACCACATCACTGAGTCACCCTTCTCTCTTCTTCGGTGACAGTGATCCAGAAGAACCTATAGGTGAACCTCCTAAGATATACGAAGATCCTATAGCAGAAGAAGAATTAGAGACCATCCCATCTGAAGCTATGGCTGACAATAGAAGAGAAGATGAAAGAATAGAAGGTGCCTTCCCCATCCGAGAGACCAATGGAGAGATGAAAATGAAGAACATTAGCCCCTCCGATTTACCTCACTTCCATGGACTGACTACTGAAGATCCTGATACCTTCCTGTTTGAGTTTGCTGTCCTTTGTAGAACCTATGACTATACTGAAGATGAGCAGAAGCTGAAACTTTTCCCTTCAACTCTTAAGGATGCAACATTACGCTGGTTCATGGGCTTACCTGGGAATAGTATCACTACTTGGGCTCAGATGCAGCAAGCTTTCAATACCAAGTACAGGGACTACTGTAGGTCCAAGGAAACTAAGGGAGAAATCTTTCGGATGACCATGGGAAGTGATGAGTCCTTAGAGGATTATGAGGAGAGGTTCCAACTTAGCTATAAGCGGGCCAGGTGCACACTTGACCCTGAATCCCTCAAGTTGGTCCTGCTCCGAGGAGTCCCTGAAGACCTCTTAGACACCCTTCACATGTTAGCTGGGGGGGACATTTACCAACTGCCTTATGAGGACATCAAGACTGTGTTTAGAAACCACTCCAGGGCAGCTCGGAAACGAGGTAGAGGAAACCTCCTCTCAACTGGTGTCCCTTTCTCCAAACATGAGTTTGCAAATCAATTGGAAGATCTTAAGAGTGAGGTGAGACATACCATTGCCATGCAGCTGGACACATTCAAGATCCAGCAGAAGAAGGAAGAAGCTGAGAGAGCCTTGGCTATCTTCTGCCCTAGATGTACCAGGAGACACCCTAAGAACGAATGTCCATTGCATTCGGTTGAAGTGTGTTTCGTTTGTGAGGAGGACCATCCCACAAACCAATGTCCAACCTTACCTGGATTTAAAGCCATGTACCAAGGGACAGAAGCTCCCACTGAACCTCTATATTACCTCAACCAAAGGAGGCCACAAGGACCTAGACCTTACCAGTAGGGGATGCAAGGGGCACCTCAAGCTTATTACAGCCCCAACCAATCAACTCCTATGCCTTCCTGGGGTCCCCCTGCTCATCCTTCCTGGTCTATGCCTCCTCCATGGTCTTATCCACCTCAGTACCCTACTCAACCCACTACTCATTCTTATCATTCACATACCCAGCCACAGCCTCAGTGCAATGCACCTCAGTCGGGGTGGAGGCCCCAATACAACACTCCTCCTGCCATTTTGCCTCCACCACCAGTTCAACCTCAACCATTACCTCCTGCTCCTCCAAGGCAACCTCAAATACCTGCTCAACTGAACCCGAACCCCAACAATAGACAGGCCCAGCAGGTATACACTGGGGAAACATCATGCCCTACTTATGCTGTGGAGATCCAGGAGATCAATCTTCGATCTGGAAAGACTCTTCCGGATCGCCAACCTCCTCCCCCAGAGGATGATGAAGATAAACAGGAAAGTGAACCAAAGGTTATTCCACCCTTTCCTGAGAGACTAATAGCCACCACACAACCCAACCCAGAGGAGGATGAGCTTCTGGGTGAGCTCAAGCAGTTGTGTGTGAAAATACCACTTCTCCAAGCCATCAAGGATGTGCCAATATACAACAAACTGGTTAAGGAAAAGTGTTTCAAACACCCAGGCAGGCGAAAGAGAGATGCTTCAACCATTAATGTCTTAGGACAACTGTCTGACCTTATGTTAGGACAAGTCATCTGCCCAAAGTATCTAGATCCTGGGAGTCTTGTAGTAGATGTTCACATCAATGGCATCATCATACCTCACACTTTGATCGATTTAGGGGCCGCCATTAATGTGATGACCAGGGATACCATGCTCAAACTCAATCTTCAGGGTTCCTTGAGGAAGACCTCGACAGTTCTGCAACTTGCAGATCGCTCCACTGTGACTCCCGAAGGGATTGTGGAGGATGTCTTGGTCTCTGTCGACTCTTGGGAATACCCTGCATATTTCTTGGTTCAGCAACCCGAGGCAAAGCTTACTGGATATCCTCTTATTTTGGGAAGGCCTTGGTTAGCCACTGCAGATGCTTACATAAGTTTTCGTGCAGGAAACATGACCATCAAAAATGGTCCTATGTCCAAGCAGCTAGTCCTATATCCTCCTGCCCAACCTTCCTTAGAGCATGACTTACCACTTTCGTTGGAGGAAGGAGAAGAGGATGAAGTATACTCAGCACCTCTGTGCACCCTAGATACCACCAGAAGAGACCCCCCAACCGAGGATGACTTGATTGAGACCTTGATCCAGAATCCACCTTCCAATGCACTCTCCTTAGAAAAATTGGTAGAGGATGCCCAAGCCAGCACCTTAGTGGATCTTTGTACGACCAACCCTGTCACTCCCAGAGTCAAAAATGTGGAGTTTGGCCCTGAGAGAACGTTAAAGATCAGCTCCTCCCTATCTCCTTCCCAGGAAAAGGAGCTGTGTAGCCTGTTGGCCAGTCACCTAGATGCTTTTGCTTGGAGCTATAAGGAGATGAAAGGAGTCCATCCCTCGGTCTGTACCCATCACATATACATCAAAGAGGATTGTAAACCGGTTAGGCAACCTTAGAGGAGAATGAATCTAGCCCTTAAGGACATTGTCAAGGAAGAATTGCAAAAGCTGTTGGATGCCGGATTCATTTACCCCATCTCCGATAGTGAATGGGTGTCCCCTATGGTATTGGTTCCCAAGAAGAATGGGAAGTGGAGAATCTGTGTGGACTACCGAGAACTGAACAAAGCTACCAAGAAAGACCATTTCCCTCTACCTTTCATAGATCAAGTGTTGGATGGACTGGCAGGAAAGACGTTCTTCTCTTTCCTGGATGGGTTTAGCGGGTACAACCAGATCCAAATCAGCCCGGAAGACCAAGATAAGACCACCTTCACTTGTCCTTGGGGTACCTTTGCCTACCGAGTTCTCCCCTTTGGACTATGCAATGCTCCTGCTACCTTCCAGAGAGCTGTCTTGAGCATCTTCTCGGAGCTGGTCCATGATGCAGTGGAAATCTATATGGATGACTTCACTCCTTATGGGGCCAACTTCCAGGAAGCATTGTCCAATCTGGGAAAAGTCCTAACCAAATGCATTGAGATGAACCTGTCCCTTAGTCCTGAAAAATGTGAATTCCTGATGACTGAAGGGACATGCTAGGCCATACCATTTCTTGCCAAGGGTTACAGGTGGATCCTAACAAAATTGCTCTCATCAAGAAGGTTCCACCTCCTCAAAAGGTAAGGGATGTTCGGAGTTTCTTAGGATTAGCAGGGTATTACAGGAGATTCATTAAGGACTTCAGCAAGCTAGCCTCGCCATTGTTTGGCCTGTTGGCAAAAGATGTGGAGTTTAAGTGGACTGATGATTGTCAGAGGGCTTTGAATGAATTAAAGGACAAGTTGGTGTCAGCCCCAATCCTGAGAGGTCCAAACTGGGCCCTACCTTTGCACATCCACACTGATGCCTCGAGCAAAGCCATAGGTGCAGCTTTAGGACAAGTTGAACAAAAACTTCCATATGCCATTTACTTTGTTAGTAAAAACTTGTCCAAAGTTGAGTTGAATTACACTGTAACTGAGAAAGAGTTTTTGGCTGTGGTCCATGCACTGAACAAGTTCCGACATTATATCACTGGCTACCAAACATTTGTACATACAAACCATGCTGCAATTAGATATTTAATGAATAAACCAGATGTGAATGCTCATATTATTAGATGGTTACTTTTGTTGCAGCAGTTTGATTTGACCATTGTTGACAAACCAGGTAAAGAAAATGTTGTTGCTGACTTTTTATCTAGATTGGATTTGTCTGCAGATGAGGATGGAACAGTGGATGACCAGATGCCTGATGAACATCTATTTGCTATCTCAGCACTCTCTCCATGGTTTGCTGATATAGCAAACTACCTTGTTTCAGCACAGTTCCCTCCGCACCTATCTTCAAGAGAGAAGAGCAGAATCATCAGAAAAAGTGCCTCATTTACTTGGATCGGGGGCAATCTGTTCAAGCTTGGCCCTGATCAGATCTTAAGGCGTTGTGTAAGGGAGGAGGAAGTCCTTGATATCCTCCTCACCTGTCATGATGGGCCTTGTGGAGGACATTTTGCAGCAAAGAGGACTGCCTTCAAGATCCTGCAGGCAGGCTACTATTGGCCCACACTTCATCAAGATGTCAGAAGATATATCAGCCAATGTGACCAATGCCAAAGAATGGGGAAACCGACTCAAAGGGATGAGATGCCTCTCCAACCTCAAGTGACTCTTGAGCCATTTGAGAAGTGGGGCATGGACTTTGTGGGTCCAATCAACCCTCCTTCGAGGCAAAGGTCCTACATCATTGTGTGTACCGACTACCTGACAAAGTGGGCAGAGACTAAAGCAATTAAAGCAGCAACAGAAGAAAAGGTGGCCGAGTTCTTAAGAGAAAACATCTTCTACAAGTTTGGCTACCCAAGAGAGCTAGTCACCGATCAAGGGAGCCAGTTCAAATCCAACCTGGTTGAAGACTTACTAGCTCACCACAAGATCAAGCATAGGACTTCCACCCCCTATCACCCTCAAGCAAATGGGCAGGTGGAAGTCACCAATAGAGCATTAGAAGGGATCTTGACTAAGGTGGTGAGCAGCAGCAGAAAGGACTGGGCAGATCGCTTGGTTGAGGCCACATGGGCTTACAACACCACCTGGAAGACCACCACCGGCTTCACACCTTATGAGCTGGTCTATGGGAAGAAAGCTTTGCTGTCCATCGAGTTTGAATACAACACTTTGAGGATGGCAGCTCAGCTAGATCTAGATCTCAGCCATGCACAACAAGAAAGGTTATTGCAGCTGAATGGACTGGATGAGCACCGAATGCAGGCCCTCCTTCACTCGGAAGTGGTTCAACTTCAGAGAAAGGTGTGGCATGACCAACATCTCCATGACAAGCAATTCCAGCCAGGAGATTGGGCTTTGTTGTATGACTCCAGATACAAAGATTTCAAGGGAAAGCTGAGAACCAGATGGCTAGGACCATATGCAGTGGAAAAATGTCATGACAATGGATCTGTTCTTATTCAGACCATTGATGAGGAAGCCATCCCCATGCTTGTCAATGGGCATCGATTGAAGATCTACAGGAAGTCTCTCTCAAGACAAGAGTTCATCAAAACTATGGAGAAATCAGTATTGGTCATAGAGAAGGGTTCTGCCTCTCCTTTGGGCATACCCTGAAAGATCTAAAAAAAAAAAAAAATATTAATAATAATAATAAAGATCCTTGGGTGAAAACCTTTCTAAGGCACCCAAGGCAGGTGGTAGGGGTGAAAACCTCATTGAGGCGCCCCTATTGTCTTTCAAAAAAAAAAAAGAAAATGAGATTGGAAAAAGATCCTTGAGTGAAAACCTCTTTGAGGCGCTCAGGGCAGATGGCAAGGGTGAAAACCTCATTGAGGCGCCCCTGTTATCTTTTAAAAAAAGAAAAAAAAAGAGAAAAAAGAAAAAAACAATAAGAAAAAAAAGGTCAGCAAATTCATAATGTAAAATTGCATGCAAGTTGCAGGTGTTCTATGGAGGAGAGGAAACCTCTCAACTCAAAGCCAAGGATCCTTCTCATGCTGTCAGGAGACCTCACCAGCACCTCCTCCAAGAATACTCATTTTCTCCAAGGTATGTGCAATTTTATCACAGCTTGAGTCTTCTACAGGAAGACGCAGATTTTCTGCAGGAAGATGCAGATTTTCTACAGGAAGGTGCAGACTCTCTACAGGAAACGCAACCTTTCTACAGGAAGCTATATATTTCTACAGGAAACTTCCTGTAGAAGTTCAGGACGGCCCAGAATCCATTTTATGAGGAGATCTAACGACTAAGGATCGGTTTGGACGCATGCAAGCTATTGTTATCTCCCTTGCACATTGTTGTCACCTCGTCCTGCCATCCTTGTCGACATGCAACGAAGTTACCTGCACCAGCAAAGCAGATCGATGATTTATCAAGAAAAAGCAATTTTTAAATGAAAAAAAACGCTGAGATCTCATACCATACCCAGCCCAGTCATCCAGAAGCTCTGGGAGTGTGATCGGGAGGCCAGATCCTTCGTCGTGCAGCATGCACCCAAGGAGGAAGAACTGTTACAAGACATCTCGCGGGAGTCCTGTAACAGTTAAGCCCGCTAGAGTGTATACTATTCACAGCGCTGGCCATATGCAATGAACGCGGACGCATGCAGCCAAGCATCAACTCCATCGTCGGCAGCCTGTAAACGTGAACCTCCGGGCCTGTGCAAATTCACCAGCAGCAGATGGATCCATTCATCATCGTCCAAAACCCGAAAAATCATGTTGCAGCCGCGCAGGTAAGTGTCTCGACCCTCTCTTCCGTCAGATCGCATGAATTTTACTTCGAATTGTTTGCAAAGTGTAAAGTGAATGGGTTGAGCGGCTGTATGGCCAGTTGACTGGCCACGTCGACCGGTTAATGGTCCAGTCAGATGTCTGGGTGGCGGCCGTGACAAAAAGAATGATCAGCACACACGTGAGAACAATCCCCGTCGGAAAAAACAGATTTAGCAGAAGAAACGGCGGCGGATCTGCTGGAGGGATGATGCGGTAGTAAGTGAACGCGCAGTCAAATGATGGAACGACGTCATCCAACGGTCCGGCGGGGACAGCTCACCCCCGCGCCACGGATTCCGCCGATTCAAATCTAATCGGCTAGATTGGCCGCATGCATTTATCATTCGCCGTTTGAACCTCGAGTGAACATTCAGATCTCTCTGCAATTCGAAACTCTGAGCCTTTGGCTATTAGAACGGCTGAGAAGCACCACCGAGAGCGCAGACCAACTGCAGTCTTCCCCAGGAATCACGCACTACTTCTACAGGAAAGCTGCTCCTACAGGAAAGCTGTTTCTACAGGAAGGCGGGTTCCTCACGTAAAAAGGTGGCAGATAAAAAGGTAACCCTGAACTCTCCATGTAATTGGTTTTTAAAGGTGGCAGGATCGTCGTCTACAGTCTGGTCATAGAAAGTTGTTGCAAGTGTTGTCTGCTGTGCATAGACTGTCGTTCTACAGGATGTTAGTGAATTAAACAGTGTCAAGGTCCTCAGGGATAAGTTTTGTGGATTATTTGCACGACGGAAGCGTAATTCTACGCTCTGTCCCAATAAGCTAAACTTCTTCCGCATTCACCACCTCTAGCAACAGTTTTTATCATGTTGGGTGGGTTTATTAGACGGGAACCAACTGATTCATCAAAATTAAGAGAAAACCAGGAGGTGGTGGAACTCTTCACACAGGCGCAATGGATATCCTTTTGTGACAAGTTGCAGGGTTACGACGACGAAGTGGCAGAAGAATTTTTACAAGCCTTGAGGCCAAAATCCAAAACACTGGCCACCGTGAACTTCAGGGGCCTAAGCCTCAAGCTCACCCCACAATATATCAGTCGAATTACTGAACTTCCGATGGGTTTGCCATGGGATAAGGAAGAAAGGAAGTTGAGCCAGCAGGCAAAGAAAGAATTCTTTCCACCTGAGGAGGAATTCACGGAGGACAAAAATGGGGTGCGTAGAACCAGTTTGCTGCCACCATGGAATGAAGTTAGCCTACAAATCATGAAGTATATAACCTGTGAAGGCCGTTTTAGCATCGTGTACGGGTATCACTTCAGGTTGCTCACTGAATTGAGACACTAGATTGATCTTCCTGTAGAAAACAAACTGAGCATTCCCTATTTCCTGCTACAGTCTCTAATTGAGTGTGCCACAAAGTTAAAAGAAGGCATACCAGATCAGGTAGCCCACCATGGATTGATCAAACTTCTTGTGGAGGATGCGCTTCATTCATATAAGGTTCCCCTCTCATGGGAATCATTCAGAAATTTGACAAGAGATGGAGACATAAGGATGTTGACCGAGGAAAGTGGTTCCTCCAGCAGTGAGGAAAAAGAAGCAGTGGTCGCGGAAAAGAAAGAAACAAGCCAGAAGACCCCGACCATAGTGCAGAAGCAAGAACAAAGGAGGAAGCACGAGAAAAAGGATGCTGAGGAAAAAGGTGACACACCCATCTTGTCAGCAAGAGAGAAAAGATTGCAGAGCAGAACGGACAAAGCTGAGAAGGTCCACACCAACACAAGTACCTCGTCAGCACCCGCAACCAAATCAAAAAGAAAAACCCATGCAGCAAAGCAAGCCAAGGTGGTGACACCTGTGTCTACAGGAAAGCAGAAACAGGCTTCTACAGGAAGCCCGAAAATTACCAAAACAGGGTCTTCTACAGGAAGCCCGAAATTGGCTAAAACAGGGTCTTCTACAGGAAGCCCTGGAAAGGAGAAACCCAAGGCGAAGAAAGCTGATATTCGTGAAAGGGAGGCAGCAGCTGTGCTGGCCGCCCTCAGCACGCCACCTAAGCCAAAAGAAAAGAGAAAGAGGGAGACCCCTCTATACTTTAAAGCTCGAAGAAGTGTTAGGATAAAGACGGGCAAGCCACAGCCTTCGTCCAGCAGCCCGATTGTCATTGAAGATACCCCTACTTCTCCCAAGGAAAAGTCCCCCTCAAGGATAACAGTCACCTACGAGAAGGGGAGCCCAAAGAAAATTAAGTGGCAAGAAAGGTTAGACCTGTTGACTGAAAAAGCTCGGCTACAGGAGGCTGAAAATGTTCTACAAGACACTCTGGCCCGGCTACAGGAAACAGAGAAGAGGGAAGGAGAAGGACCCTCATCACCACCAGGGGAGGGTGAGGTAGAGCCACCTAAAGAGGCAGAAAAAGAACATATACCAGAGCCCAGCCCTCAGCCTAGTCTGAGTTCATACTACACCTTTTTAGAGGCGGGCAAAATCATACCGCAGAAATTTACTGTACCCCTGTTTTTTGCATTAGAGGAAGAAAGAGTCTGTACCCACACATGGATGAAGATCGCCAAGTCAAAGGGTGTGGCGGACATAGGTCCCTTACAAGAGCAACTCAAGGAGGTCAGGAGTGAATTCGCCATGGCTAAACATGTGGCTAATTGCCAAAGATTGTACCTACAGGAAGAAAACCAGAAGCTAAGATTGCAGCTACAGGAGCTGAGGGCAGGGGCAGGTACATCCTCCAAAGACACCACAGAAGAACAACAAGGCAAAAAGGAGCTGACCACCGGTCTTGAGGAGCCAATGACACTTCTACAGGAAGCAGAACAGCAAGCACAAATTGAAGTGCAAGCTCTAAAAGAACAGCTGCAGCAAAAGGAAGCACAACTGGCCTGCATGGCCAGTTGGGCCATGGAGGCAATACAGTGCAGACAACCTGCAAAATCCTATGGTTTTTACTTGAAAGACCAATGGCTGTAGTTCCAAATAAATACCTTGGCACAAAGAGGTATTTCTCAGATACAAGACCCACAGCAATTTTCTGAGTTGTGCAGTACTAGTTCGTCAGAAGATAAAGCCAAATTAGCAGAGTTCTACCTCCACAATTTGGCCTTGCCTAATGAAGTTTCCTGGGATCCCAATACTGCCTTGGGTGATATGCAATTGATGGCGTTCGCTTCATGGTTGAACCATGAGGATCAAAGAGCAGCTGAAGCAAAATCGGTCATGAACCGAGAATTGAACGAGCCATTGTTCATTCGAGCAGAACCAGAGGATCCAGTTGCACTCATCTCAGCACACCAACACTTGTCTACTGATCCCACAGCTTCCTTGAGATTTATGGACCAACAGGCCCAAGCCATAGCTCATTTTGAAGACATGGAAAGACTGTTAGGAGAAAATGCTGCCCAAGCATGCACACGCAGATGGAATACCTTGGCACACAGTTTGAAAATCCGAGAGTACCATACCCCAACTCGGATGAGGGAAGCTTTGGTAAGGGTAGACCTTTACAAGAAATCCATGCAAAGCCTCCAGGCCAGCTGGATTGGCCTTAAACTCAACCCACCACTGCTGCTAGGATTGACTGAAGGCAGCACAGAGGAAGATGACAGTGAACAATGGGAAGAGGTGAACAGGAAAGCTGGGTTTCATATCAGCAAGGAGGACACTACCACAGAGGCTTTGGATGTAAGGGAAGTAGTAAAAGCAATGAAGGATGAAGATTTGGACTAAGTTGCTCAAGGATGAGCAAATATTTTAGCTGGGGGGTGATGATGAGCCCCAATTTTTGGTAACAATTTGGGCTCATTTGGCCTACTTACCTTGCTCAACCCTTCATCTTTGATCACTTATGCATTCATTTCTTGGTATATTCGTGTTATTTGTAGGAAGAAGGGCAGGCATTATATCTATGTGGCTAATACATGATGATTTCAGGTTTTTTGGCATTAAAGGGAGCAAAGACCACGCAGAAGGAGACAAGCAGACAGCAAAGGTGGCATTGCAGGTTTATAGGGAGGTTGTCTACAGCCTTAAATAACCTCCCTCGTGATCTCCACCCTAACTTCGAGCTCTAACAGCTCTCCCCACCGAGCTTAAAGGCAGCCAACGGGTTCTACAGGAACAGCAGTCTACAGCAGTTTAACTTTTAGTTGGATAGCCGAGCTCCATTAATTGAGGAAGCCAGCTTGATCCTCATCATGTATAAATATTAAGGTCATGGCCTTTGATAGGAGCTTTTTGAACTTTCGAACTACTGTTGCAATTTCTAAGCACGAGCTACAGCTCGGTTTTTGCTTTTTGTAAGCCAGTTTTGTCATGATATTAGACTCATGATTATTCAATAAAGGCAGGCAACTTTGGATTCAATTCTGAGTTTTTAAGGGAGCTATAGCTCTCAGGTTAGGGCCCAACCTGAGAGCAATAGACCTCCTCTTCCTTGTATTGTTACTTGTCTTTCCTTTCAGCACTTTATTCCTCTGTTTTGACATGCATTTAGAAATTACAGACTGCTGATTTGATTTCTTTTATGTGATTGAGTAGGATTAGTTTACAGTTCAAGTGATTTTAGTTGTTCAGATTAGAGTAGGAGGATCAGCATTCATTAGAGCTCCAAGAAAAGGCTGACAGTGCACTCACTACCATCTCTGTTTAGAGATTGGAGGTGTAGACCGTACCAGCCACGAAAAATGCAGTCATACACTTTCATTCAAGCTGCAACACAGTCATTGCAATCGTAGATCCATCCATGCATTCTGATCTTGAGCAGTATTCCTTCATTCCAACTCCATGCACGATTTTTCTCTGAAGTTACATTGTTGTTCGTTGATTTAATAACACAGTTAGGATAGGTTGATGAATTCTTGGTTTGGTGCAGATTTGTTTCCTTTACACTACGTTGCATCACTCTGTTAGCTTCTTCTTCTTCTCAACCATGCCTAAAGTCACCTACCCAACCTCTGTTCAGCTCATTTTCCTTCCAACACTTCTACTGTTCACGTAGCTCCATCTTTTCAGACTTTTCATTGCTTCCACTCTTCTATCCACCAACGAACTGTACCCACTCTTTCCTCATCTCATATCTCTATCCCTGAGCCATCATAGGCTCCCTTTCCATCCTACCTATCCACCCATACAACTCCTCCACTCCTCCATCACCCAAAACTCCCACCACAGAACATCCTGTAGAGGTTAGCAGACTTCCTGTAGAAATCCCAAGCTTCATGTAGGATCCCCTGCAGACATCCTGTAGAAACCTGTAACCTCGGTTGCCGAGCACCTGAACATTGTGGACTTCTGTGGAATGATGTTTTGGATCCTCTGGAACCTCTCCTAGCTCTCCTGACCTTTCCCAAGCTTTCTTTCCCTTCAAACTATCCCTGCACAGTCAAACCCTAATAAGAAACAAAATCATAATAACTCCAACCACTTAAGCAAAAACACAAAAACAATGTTCTTTTCAGTAAAAGTAGCTTAAATTCATGCATCTCATATCACTAGAAGTAATGGCATCATTTCTAGAATTTTGCACTCCCACCATTGCATCATAGAGATTGGACTAGTCAAATTAGGGTTTACTAGGGTTTCCCTGTTTCGTTGGCTTTCAGTTCATTATTGCAAAGTAGGTTAATTTCCTTTGAGATAGCCTTCGTCCATCATTTAGAAAGCTTCTTCTGAGAACATATAGAAGTTGGCTTGAGCCCTAGTGGACTTGTGCCAGCTGACCAAGTGACAGCTGCGACAAGAGCTAGTACTTGTGCATACAACACCGTCGCTTCCAAGTTTGTTACGAACTACCGGGTTGATAAAATTAGAGATAGGAAGCTTCAGGAGTTGTAGCATTATTGCTACAATACTAGAGCCCACCAACTGCTGTTACCTCGGGTCCTTCGGCCTTAATTAAATTATAGGTGCTTTTCCAAGTAGTTTTGCAGAGTCCTATACATGTAGTGTCGGATATCAGTCCTTTTCTTTTTGTTCCTGGATCGGTGGTGGATTGTCCTATGGCTGGCGAAGCAGAAGCTGTTGCGGTCTTCTTAGACTTCTTCCCCATTCTGCTTGAATTTACTGCTTCGGAGGAGCTCTGCACAGAAGTGAAAATGAACGTAATGCGGAGAATTGGTGGCTCAAACCAAATATGAACGAGATATATTATTCAATGCATGATGGAGGATTAACTTAAGGTGGTCACGGATACAATCTGTGAAGTGATTTTAGACTGACTATCTCATTAAATGGCCGTTTAAACCTGTCAATCCTTTAAATGCTCACCATATTGTTTATTGGCCGAATGATTCATTGAAGCGTGGCTTTGATGTTTTCGCGGTTGAGCGTAAGTGAATCGCTATCGGGAAGATAAGGCCTTTAATACTAATTAACCGTAATATCCCGACTTTATCAATCCTTTTTGAAATCCGCGCTTTTAGCTTTATCACAATCGGCCATCGGGGGAAAGCTTAAATTGTTATATTGGTTCCTTTCGGAATCCCCGATTGCCGATAGCGATATCGCCAATTTGCATCGGGAGTTTTAACTGAGGGCTTTGAAAAGCATGCATGGTACATCTCCGATCGCCGATAGCGATATCGCATCACATCGGAGCGAAAAGGGGCTTTTGTTATGATAGCTTGTCATTGCCGATATCCGATAGCCTTTTGTGCATTGTCGCGTCGGAGAAAATCAATGGGTCCTTTAAGTCATTCCTCCCTTGTCATTGCGATATGCGATCTTGCAATCGCTTTATCGCAAGGATAAAAGATTTCTCATTTATATGTTATAAGACTGATTAATTGGTTTATCAAAAAGGTTTTATAATGTTTTTATTTTGTTTTGGACCTTTTTGAATAATAATAATTTGATACCAATTTAAATAAAAAGGGACCCATTTCATATTATAGTTTTGAGAATAAAATTTGTATGAAATGGGGGGGGTTGTTGTAGAGCACAATAGGTGTGAAGAACGATCTAAGACTGTAGCGGGCGTTGACATTTACTGTCTAGTCCCCAGATCCACGATCTGTTCTCTGATTTCCTTTGACATCATCAGTTTACAAAGGGACGACTTACTGCTACTGAACCCTTTACTGATAAATTGCTTAGTTTTTTGAATGTGTGGTTTGGTTTTTTAAAGTAGTTTGTTGTAAGCTAGCATCCATTTACTCTTGTATTTTTAGCACTGTACGACTAGCATTACTCTAGCAAATGATAGCCTCAAACTGAGAGACTCTTTGAAATAACAAAACGTTCCTGGATTGATAAACTAATGTGAGGTAATTAGAGGTGAAAGAGACCCCTTTTATAGCTTCACACCAGCATACCATGATCATAAGGAAGAAAGTGAAGTGGCATTCCGACTATGGCCACCACAACAGGGATATGATCTAAGATACATATCAGAAAAATAAAAAGTCCTTGGAACAGGAGGTCTCATCATGAGCTGGCCTGCCCACCTTTCACTCCTTCATGGTGAATGGCATTGTGATTCATCTAGTTACCAAGCCAACACAATGGACTTGATTCTGACATCGCACAACACTTTCTTAGTCATACACAAAGGATTACGGTTCCAAGGGTGAAATAAGAAACTCTGTCAAGGTTATGGATACTTTTGGACAACAGAGCTCTGCTGATGCTATTGAAGTCATATTTTTCATAGACCAATAGTCATTATAAACTCTTCTTCTTATATATTTATATTGATTTCAAATGAGATTATGTTATATAACCCTTTCAAACCTTTTATACATGAAAATCATTTATAAATCAATCATAATGGTTAAAGTGGATAATGACTGCATAAGAACTTTTACTCACGTCAGCTGTCCTATCCTATTCGCATCATATCACGAAATTTCCATATTTATTCATGATTTCCATCATAAGCCTCGATTTCAATAATCCGCTGATTTTTGTAAACATGTCATGGAACTATACACTGTTCCATTATTCTACTGTACAATTGCAGTCCAACATGCTGCTCCTTTATTTGTCAGCCAAGGATGGCCTATCAAATTTTAGTGGGGCGCGTGTGATCTCCATAATAAACTGGCATACGTGTCAACTCATTATTTGGAGGTATTATGACTCCATCAAAACTAGGAAATAGCAAGTTTAATGGTATTGTGTCTCCCAATATGCACAACTTGTTGTTCCATTGCCATTTCTGTGTTTCTGCTCTATAAAAATTAACAGTGAGCTTAGGCTTGAATAACTTGTTGTTCCATCATCATCGCTGTGTTTTTGCTCTGTAAAAATTAATAGTGAGCTAAAGCTTGAATAACTTGCTATTCCATTGTCATCTCTGTGTTTTTGCTTTGGAAAAATTAACAGTGTGCTAAGCTTGAACAAAATGGGAGGTAGATCAATACGCAGCGAACTGCAGGTGTTAATGGTCTCTAACGCTGCATGTGAAATTTTAGTAAGAGCAGGATGGATTTCCTACCTTAAACGACTACAACAGTCTAACGAGATGGTGGCAATTGAATTTCTGCAGAATTTGTAGGAAGATCATTCCATGGTGAGGGGGAGGAAAATAGTAGTAACAGATGCAATAATTGTTGATGTATCGGGACTGCCCGCTGTTGGACCAGTATGGACCCTAAAAAAGATGAGACTCCAAGACGCTCTAACAATCTTCCAGGATGAAGGATAGAGCCTTACTGTCAAAGGAAAAGGAGTCCTGCTTGCAACCCTGTGAGAACCTTGGGCAGAATTAGCCAGAATTTTGCAAAGCTACATCACTTGCGATGGCAAAAAGGATGTGGCAATACCACGCCATCTCAAATTGTTAGCTGTATTAAAACAATAATGTGCTGTGAATTTTCCCACATACTTAAATTTTTTATTGCATGATGTTGCCCGAAGTATAAAAAAATCTCGTCATGTAGAATCAGTAGTAACTCATCGCGGTTTAATTCAGCTTATAATCAATTACAGTCTCGCTTAATAGCAAAGTAGTTGGGAAGCATTGGTTTCGTCAATAGATAGGGGATTGGCCTTACTAGCCCCAAAATGAAAAAGCACAGCTAGCACATCAATTAGACCATAGAAACGAAGACAATCTGTCAGATTGGGGAGAAATAGAGGAATGTTGGGAAATCCCTAAGGAAACAATAGCCAGCCATTAGAGATACATGACTCAGAGGACGAGCAACCTCCATAACTTGAAGGAGGGGAAATGAAGAAGAATTAGAAGAAAATGAAGAAGAGGAACCAGAAGAGGAAACTGAGCACTCCAGAGAGGAAGAAGGGAGGAAGCAGAGCAACCTAGCGAAAGCCCATTACAAAACTCTCTGCAAGAAGATGAACTGACCCAAATTTTGGCCAATATGGGTGAGTATGTCTAGCCCCATAGCCCACTCAACCCCGATATCGAAGAAGGACTGCAGGAACACTGCTCACAGAAAGAGTGCATCTGAGGAGATGTGTGATGAGGAAGAAGAAGAAGGACAATCTCAGGAACACTCTGCTCACAGTAAGAGTGCATCTGAGGAAATGAGTAATGAGGGAGAAGATGAAGGAAAATCTCAAGAACACTTTGCTCACAATAAGAGTGCATCTGAAGAAATGAACGGTGAGGAAGAAGAGGAAAGGCAATCACAGGAACACTCTACTCACAGTCAGAGTACATCCGAAGAAATGCATGATGAAGAAGAAGTAGAAGAAGAAGCTGCCCGAGAAATAGAAGATCAACCCAGGGTTTCCACCCATGAAAAACCTAATAAGGAGGATGAGAACACTGAATAAGTGTTCCAAGCTGAAAACATGGAAACAAGCCAGGGTGAGGGTACAATCCCTGAAGAACAAAGCCCGGGCCCAAGAAAAGAAACAATTGTTCATTCGAAGAAAACAAGTGAAATCACAAAGCTACGAAAGGAACAACAAAGATTACTAAATGTAATTAAATAACTCAGAAAACAAATAAGGGTCCTAAAAATGGAGAAAATCTCGAAAAGAACCCCTAGAGCAAAGCATGTTGCTACCCAGGCGAAACCCCATAAAATGAAGACCAAAAGGACTCAAGTCAAACCCATTATTATTCAGGACTGCAAGGAACAACATGTGGCTGTTACAAATGCAGAAGCCCAAACAGAAAATATACCAGTTTGTAATAAGGACGTCCAGACAGAGGTATTGTCCTCTAGCATCACAACCGATCGGATAGTTCATGAGAAGGAAATGCAGACTATAAGAACCAGATGTCACAATAGGGAGATCTAGGTAGATCTCCAGCTTAAAAATGTCATGATGGACAATGATCTGAGGATAATGAAACTTCAAAAGGATTTGGCATAGGCCCAACAAACGATAGAAAAGCTCACAGAGGAAACTGTTCCTCAAGAGAAATATTAGAAGTTACAGCAGCAGGTAAAGAACATCAATGCATCGAAGAGCAAGGTCTTCAATAGATGATGAAGGGCAGAGGAAAAAGTTAAAAAGGTAACCAATAGACTAGATACTGTTATGAGTCAAATGGATACCTTATGTTCTCTCTATACTGATGTTCTAGCATGTAGGGCACTTGCCAAAAACTATGCTTTGTTTTTTATGGAAAGGTATTTACAATTGAAAATTAAGACTGCCAAGGGAGAGGTGCCTATAGAGCTAAAAACTATTGATGATTTCATAAACTGCTGTAGGAATTATGGGGTGAAAGTCTAGTGATTACTATGTGAGTTTTCTTTGTATAATCTTATGTTGGATGGTGAAACGGAAGAGAACCCTAGCCCTTTTGTGGGTGATATCCAACTTCAAGCATTCATCTCCTTTGTTGTTAACCAGATAAAGTGGCTTAAAGCCCACAATACCTTCCAGAGACAAGAGAACGGGTTAGATTTGTGGGTAAGGGGTGAACCAAGAAACCCATTGCATCTGTGGAATAAGCAAAAAAGCTTAATGAGAAAGAAGGGTGTGATCTAGACATTGGGACCCATTCACACAAAAGTTGTCCAACAAGGGGTAGAATACTTCCTAGCCACCAAATACCTTGCCATAGCAGCAACCAAACTTTTATACAAGACTTCCAATCAAAATGTCCAAGACAGAGAGCCATTCAATTATAAAAATTTTAAGGTAGTTGTTGATCGCCTGGCTACCTATGGTAACCTCATCTTGAGAGAAGGCCCATATTGGTTAGGCTATAGGTTTCAAAGTCCAATCATCTGGTATCTTGCACTAGGGTATAAGGCCCTATATGAATTGCTTGAAGGCCAGATAGGACATATTTTTGAAATTTTAGCTAGAAATCATGGTTTTAGACCACTGCATGAAAATCCTTCTCCAACCTATTCCCTAACTGCCTTGCATGTCAATTACAATGTTTTCATGAGGGCATGAAAAAGGGTAAGTAGGGGAGTGTGTTGAGCATTGGAAAAGGTATGTATTTACCATCTATTTCTTAATATTTTCCTTTAAATTATAACTTCTTTACATTCTAAGATGGTAATATGTTAAAGGATTATGATAGAATTAAGGAGATTTGTGATTAATGTAAAATGATTAATATTGTCTTTTTCTATGAAGAAAGTGAAGAAAATGGAAAATCACTATTCCCAAGGAAAAGACAAAGCAGAACCAACTATTGTCCCTTTGACAGAGAACTACATCTAGATGAGGAAATCAATATCAGAGCACATGGACCGGGAAAAGGAAGAAGAAATGCGATATCAGCACAATAGGACAAAATGATAACTGAAGATTAAAGATATGGCAAATCCCTCATGATTATTTGATCCTAAGGGATCGCTACCTCAAGACTAATCTATATTTTTGATACTTCCACCTGGCCATTATAAGAAGGGATAACCCTACTAGCCCAGGGTGCAGATATTATTATTGATTTGTAGAGTTTATTGTTGTAATCTGAACTTTGATCATCGACTCTCTTTAATGAGCGATAGCTATAACTTTGCCTTTATGATTAATATATAACTCAGTTGCTGTTCCATTATCTGATCCTAGAGTGACCGCAGCAGTGCGTCCCTAGTGGTTAAGGGTCCGGCCCTAGTGGTTCACTTGCTTCCTGTATCATTATTTTATGATTACAGTCATGTGTGGTTTGATTTCCTTTGCATTTGATTAACTTGCTTTATTCAATAATATTTTGTTCCTGAACATATCATTGACTTGCTTTGTTATATCAAATTTGTAATTGAATAGCAAGATTATTATTTGCAACTGAAAATGTTATGCTGTTCATTCTGAAATAATATCGCATTGTCTAATTCGGATATTTTTGTTCATTTACAGATTGATATTATTGTGCATTTACAGATTGATATTGTTGTTCATTTATAGATTGATAGTGTTGTTCATTTACCGACTGGTATTGCTATTCATTTAGCTACGGTTTACTTACAATTGCGATTGTTGTTCATTCGATTACTGTTCCATTATAATTGCAATTGCCATTCCTTTATAACTGTGGTTAATGCCCATTATGCTAGAGTAAGATTATTGATTCTATAGTCATTGTGTGTTTACACTTGATTAAGATTTATGTTCAATTTCTGTAGACTTACTTAGGTTTGCCGTTCCTTTCTTAGATTGCTGCTCAATTCCTTTATTAGTTAAAGATTGTTGTTCAAATCCTTTTGGTTAAGATTTTTGCTTAATTCATTCCTTTAGATTAAGCTTTGTTGTTCGACCTATTCAATAGATTATTTGTTGTTCCTTTTCTATTAATTGAATTGTTATTTCAAGTATTTTCTTTAGTGTGAATAGAAAGATCTACAACTGTAGCGAACATTGACCACTGTTGTCTAGTTCTCAAATTGGAGGTCTTGCCTTTGATTTATTTTCATTTACATCAGTTTACAGGGGAAAGAGTTATCATTACTGCATCCTTGAATGATGGTTGTTGTAGTTTCTTAAGTGAATGATCTAGTTACAAAGCATTTAAGTTTCTTGCCATTACAATTAGAGTTTGTTTCTAGCATTTATTTAGTTTTGTAAAGCATTATACTTCAAACATTACTCTTGAACAAATGACCACCTCAAACTAAGTACACTCTTGAGATAAAAAATCATACCTAGATTGATAATTAATGTAGGGTAAATAGACGTTAAAAAGACCCTTTTTATTGCTTAACACCAAGCTCCTCTTTACTTGTATCTGTATGCTTTATTTTATTTTGTAGATTAGTTTTTATTAGATGTATTTCCTTTATGGTTAAGAATAGGTTGATTTTGATGATTTAGTAGTTTTCTTCCATTTGTGCTTTCTGTAGCACATTAAACAGTGATCAAAAAAGATTCAAAAGGCTAGCAATAGTGCCTTGGCCTCTCTTCTTCCCTCTGGGACCATGATTTGAGGCAAAGACTCTCTTGCTGCCCCAAAAACACAAATTTTCTTCCTTCATAGGACATATAGTGTTTGTAGCTTTTTAGAAGGTTAATAGTCCAGTTTTGCTTCACTTTAGATCTTCTTCATCATGCTTACTTCCTGATTTTCAATATTCTTCTTTCATGCTTTCCTTTCCTACAGTATTTCTCAGCATTTCCTTTCGTAGATGATAGTTTAGAGACTTTTCATGCAAAACTTCGTTTTTCCTCAATGCATTCATTTCACTTGTTGCTTGATCTCCTTGGTTGACTGTTAGTTTCTATGCAACAGATCTCTTCCAATGTAGGCCATCTTATCAACAATCACACCCTCCATCTAATCCATGCCCTATTGGTCTCCTAAACCTCACCTCAATTCTGCCTTAGTTTCCTGCATTTTTCCTAGAACTTCTTCCTCTCTCCTTGAGCAAATCCAATCATCTTTATCCCTCTTGGTGGTTCATGGTAGATCATAGGTTCCCTAACACCTCATTCCAACCTTCATACACCTTTTTCACCCACTCTCACACCCTCAAAATAGTGAAAACTACTCTCGGCCTCCTCCTGTAGGCCTCCTGTAGGATGGTGTTTTTCCTCCTGTAGATTTCCTGTGTCCCCCTGTAGATTTTCCTGTAGGCTTTATTTTGAAGGCTGAGTGTGGGAAAATCCTTCAGAAGGCCACCTAAGACCTCATAGGACCCATCCACACCATCCTACATCCTCTCAAGTACCAAAATAGCCCTCCAACGCCACCTATTTGCTGCCACATTCACACACAATAAATTACATGCATGTCAATTTCACATAAAAATACATAAAAATCCAAAAATATGTTCTTTGCTTATTCACTTCCAAAAATAGCATAGCTAGATGTTGTTTACTTATTTTAGTAGGTAATGGAATTTCTTTAATGGTTTCCATAGTGCTTTCTGCAAAAGTAGAATTAGTTGGTTAATTAGGGTTTACTAGGTTTGTTTTACATTTCAGTCTTTCTCCTTTCTGCAGTTAGAATAGCATCTGTAGAGTAATCCTTCATTCCTTCCACCACATATAGAGTTTCTTCTAGAATCTATAGAAGTTGGCTTAAGCTCCTAGTGATCTCGTGCCGGCTGACCAAGTGACAACCTGCAGTGAGAACTAGTACTTGTGCATACAGCATCGACGCTTCCAAGTTTGTTACAAACTACCGGGTTGATAAGAGTAAAGTAGGTAGCCCAGAAGTTGTAGCATTATTGCTGCAATACTGGTGCTCACAAATTTTTTTTTCCATTGCCAAGGAAGTATCAGAGTATTCTGTGATTACTGCTTTCTTTTATTTCCTATTACAACATTCTACTAATAGTTCATTTCAGTGAAAGTAGACTAGTCATTTCTTTTCTTTTCAAGTTTTGCATTTCCTTTCTTTCCTTTTCAATTCTGCAAATTTCCATTTCAGCAAGTTCATTTCAGATTAGCTACAATTTGTTTTGTTCAAATCACAATTTTAGTTTCTGTAGGTACTATCAGTGTGGGGAAAAGAAAAGACAACACAAAAAAAAATTTCCTTTCATGCCTCGTAGGAATAGAGATAACATAGGAAAATTCTTGCCCAACACCCCCACTGCTTCACACAGCCAATCCTCTCTCTTCTTCAATGGCTATGATCAAGACGAACCCTTAGGTGAACAGCTAGACATATTTGAAGAACTTATAGGGAAGAAAAAGAAGAAAACATTCCTCGGGAGCTAGTGGTCGAAAACAGAAATGCTAGGGGGAATGGAGAGAGAATAGAGGGTACCTTTCTCATTCGAGAGACCAATGGGGACACCAAAATGAAGAATATAAGCCCTTCCGCCCTACCTCATCTCCATGGTTTGACTACAAAACATCCTGACACCTTATTGTTCGAGTTTGATGTCATATGTCGAACTTATGACTATGCAGAAGATGAGAAAAAGTTGAAATTGTTCCCTTCTACTCTCAAGGATGCAGCACTACACTGGTTCATGGGATTACCTAGCAATAGCATCACAACTTGGGCTCAAATGCAGCAGGCCCTTAACAACAAGTATCAAGACTATTGTAGGTCAAAAGATACTAAGGAAGAAATCTTCTGAATGACCACAGGAAGTGATGAGTCCATGGAAGACTATGAAGAGAGGCTCCAGCTTAGTTACAGAAGGGTCGGGTGTACACTTGACCCTGACCCTCTAAAGTTGGTCGTGCTCAGGGGGATCTAGGAAGATCTTCTAGACACCCTCCATTTACTAGCCAAGGGAGACATCTACCAACTACACTATGAGGACATAAAGACTATTTTTAGAAACCATTCTAGCGCAGCTAGAAAGAAAGGTAGGGGGAGTCAACCCATAGCCAATACCTCTTCCTCCAACTCATCCATTAAAGGAGAAATTGGAAGCATGCTGGAAGACTTCAAGAGTGAGATTTTGTAGAATCTTTCCATCCAAATGGACACCTTACATATCAAAAGAAAACAAGAGGAAGCAGAGAGGGCTTTGTCCATTTTTTCCCTAGATGCTCCAAGAGGCATCCTAGGAATGAATGCCCATTAAACGCTATAGAGGTTTGTTAAGTCTATGAAGAAAATCATTCTACAGATAAGTGCCCTTCCTTGCCCAGACTTAAAGCTGTATATCAAGGGGCTGAGGGAGTCACTGAACAACTCTACTACATAAACCAAAGAAGGCTACCTGGACCTAAACCATAGTAGTAGGGGATGCAAGGGACATCTCAGGCATACTACAACCCCAACCAAGTGCCCTACATACCTTCTTGGGGTCCCCCTGCTCATCCTTCCTGGTCCACACCACCTCCTTAGTCCTTCACATCTCAATATCATGCCCAACCAACCACCCATTCATCTCAATCCTATGCTCAGCCACAACCTTAGTGGAATGCATCTCATCAGGGGTGGAGGCCCCAATACAACTCTCTTCCCACTCTCATGCCTCCACCACCTGCCCAACCACAACCGTTACCTTCTGCTCCCCCAAGGCAACCCCAAATTCCTGCCTAGCCCAATCTGAACCTAAACAACAGACAAGCTCAACAAGTGTATAGTGGGGAACCATCATGCCCAACTTATGCTGTGGAGATTCAAGAAATCAACTTGCGATCTGGGATAGTTCTCCCAGATAGCCAACCTCCACCCAAGGAGGTTGAGGAAGATAAAGAGGAAAGCGAACCTAAAGCAAATTCACCCTTTTCTGAGAGACTATCCATGACAGTCCAGCCTACCCTAGAAGAGACTGAACTCTTGGGAGAATTGAAACATTTATTTGTAAAGATACCACTTCTCCAAGCCATAAAATATGTGCCTATCTACAATAGGTTAATCAAAGAGAAGTGCTTTAGGCATCCAGGAAGGTACAAGAGAGATGCCCCAACCATCCATGTCATAAGACAACTGTCCGACTTGATGTTGGGGCAGGTAATCTGTCCTAAATATTTCGACCCTGGAAGCCGAGTGGTTGATGTCCACATCAATGGAACAATGATCCTGCATACTTTGATTGATATGGGAGCTACCATTAATGTGATGACAAAGGACACCATTCTCAAAATCAACCTCCTGGGCTCCTTGAGGAAGACCACGATAGTGCTACAGCTAGCAGGCCACTCCATAGTGACCCATGAGGGGATTGTGGAAGATGTGCTGGTCTCCATTGATTCTTGGGAGTACCCTGCTGATTTCTTAGTTCTCTAGCCAAAGGCAAAGCTCACTGGGTATCCTCTCATTCTGGGAAGACCTTGGTTGGCTACAGCCGATGCCTACATCAGTTGTCAAGCTGGGAACATGACCATAAAGAATGGGAACATGTCCAAGTAGTTAATCTTATATCCTCTTGCCCAACCCTTGCTAGAACATGATCTACCTCTCTGGTTGGAGGAGGAAGATGAGGATGAAGTTTATTCTACACCACTTTGTACATTAGAAACTGCCATGGGTGATCCGAATGGAATCCATGAAGAATTATCAGAGAACCATGGCTGTATCAAATCAAGACAAACTTCAAATTCTAAGCGCACAGAGTGATCAGAAAAACCTCTAAAACAATGGTAGTTAGCAGCTAGCATGGAACGATGAGGACCTTGGTCAAAGCGCACTGACTGAGGCCCATGGAGACTGTGTAGGAGGTGAAACTGGCACTTGGGAAGCCCGGATTGGGAAAAGGAGGGAGTTTTTGATGCGCGATAATCACGCATCATTGGGAAAAATCCGTCGAAATGGAAAGGCCCTGAGGGCTCGGTCACATGGAAGCCCAAAGAACTGTGGGGAAAAAGCGCCAAAGGAAAAATGTGAGACCCGCGCTCCAAAAACCTGTAGTATTCATCAGGGGAACCGTTGGGTAGTAAGCGGATTTGGCCAAAACCTAGCGATTCCACTCAACTTCCAATGCATGGCAAGCGGAGGATAGAGAAAACCGCCACTCATCACGCACTAACAATCGAGCAAGTCAACTGTGTGAAATGAGTGAATGGCATCGGATCTGGGGGCTCTAGATCTAACAGTTGAGATCGCGCTCGATGGGAAAACCTGAATTAATAGGGGAGTAAGCCGCGACAGAGAGAATTTTAATGTTAGATTTGATCGCCGAGGTGGAAAATGACTCATTCCACGACGTAATTGAAGAATCAAACCGACGAGGAAAAAGCTGGTGTAGTTCGTAGGAGGAAAAGTGGCCAGACCTTGTAAGTCTAGTGATGACCCGAGATAGGGAACTCCAAGTGAAGCTGCAACAGATGATCCAAAAGAGGTGGAAGGGGAATATAACAGCCATGAGATTGAATGGTTTAAAGCCATGAATAGACAAAGCAGAAGCAAAGGAAGATGGAGAATAAAAGGAAGAAGACAAAGAGAACGAAGAAAAGACAGTGAAGCAAAAGGCAGAAAGATAGAGGGTCGAGCTGACCGCAGGCAACGTCGAGCACCAGAGAGCTTGAGAGGTTCAGGCCATTCCTGAGAGGATCTGTCAGGATTGAACACCACATTAGGCTCCTTCCATTAAAGACCAGAAAGGTCAAGAGTTGGTAAGGAAAAGAGTTTGTGCATTCTAGTGGCTTGGGGAATCCAAGAACCACCCTACCAAGCAATTCTGTTTCAGGGGACTCATATTGAGATCCTTAATTGTAATTCTATGCTTAAGACACAATAAAGGAAGGTCACCACTGAAAGCTGGACCAGAGACGTAGCCCTAGAGGATAGGGTGAACTCCTTATTAATTTTTTGTGTTCTTGTATTTGCTTACTATGTTTCTCTATTGTTTGCCATTTTCCAGTGTCTGTGTATTTTGCAATCTGATCAATTTGTTGCCTAAAATAGCATGACACACACCAGTACATGAGTATGTAATACCTTCATTTAATAAATCTTTATCTGAGATCACTCATAGGGTGATTTTCAGATCAAGTGGTATCAGATCTTTAGGTTATAAGGTTAGACAAGCTTGTGTTGGTTTAGCTGTGAATGCTCACTATATCAAAGCTCAAATTAGGAGAAGGAGAGTTGGTCGAAACTAATCCTGAAATTGGGAGTCTATCCTCATAAGACAATGTCAGAGGAAGGTCCTATGGGTCCAGACCCTCAATTCATAGAATGTTTCCTAGCCATAAAGTCCATGGTAGAAGAAATGTATAAGGACTTTAGAAAACACAAGGATGAAGATTCATCAGGCCCTAAACAAGACAAAGGAGAAGATGAATCAAATTTCCATGACCACTCAAAAGGAAAAGGGAAAGAAGAAAGCTTTCTCACACCTCTTAATAGCCCTGTACATAACAAGAAAGCATCTTTGATCAAGTTAGATGTTAAATTTGATTTGCCTATATATGATGGAGAGCTAAACGCAAAAAAAATTGGACAATTGGATTAGACAAATTGATGTTTATTGCAGAGTACAGAACATTGACTCAGACAAGAGCAAGATTCAGCTGGCAAGCCTATGCCTAAGAGGCACTACCTTGGTCTGATGGGAAGGTAGAACCCAAGATGACTTGAAAAGACATGGAAAGACCATCTCTGTCTGGAGTGAATTTGTTTCTGCAATCAAAAAGTAGTTCTATCCATTGGCCTACATGCAACAAGCCATGATGAGTTGGCAAACTCTTCGGTACTTGAAAGGGCAAAGTGTGCAAGGGTACACTCAAGAATTTAGAAAGAGAGAATTGACTCTAGGAATCTCATTAGACTCACTAGAGACTCTGTTGAAGTACATTGGTGGTCTACACAGCTACATGAGGCATACCATCCTCATGTTCAATCCCACTAGTATAGATGAGGTATCTGTACAAGCTACCCATCTAAAAGCTAGAGGAAAGAATGGAAATCTAGAAGTTGGGGGACTATCCCAACCCACTACAAGTAAGAGCAAGGAGAAAAGAAAGTAGAAGTGGAAAGAAAGGAAGGCTAACACTGCACAGAAAAGAAAGGGTTCATGCACTCACTGTAAAAGGGATGGGCATGATGATGAGCACTATTGGATTCTGCATCCAGAGCTGAGACTTAAGAAATTCGAGGGCAAGAAGAAGAAGACTGCTGCAGCTATTCAGAAAGATTTGGGGTCAGACTCGGGAGATGAAACAACCATTGCAGCCACAGGTATGAAAGGTAAGAATTCTGAAGCATCTACTAGTAATTCTGCACAATCTATTACTGATGAAGAAAATGAGAGAAAAAGACGCGAGCTTTTCCATATTCAAGTTATGTCCAAACGTCAAAAAATTGATGCTTTGTTTGATAGTGCCTCACAAGTAAATTTAATTTCTAAAGCAATTGTAAAGAAATTGGGATTGTCAACTACACCTCACAAGAAGCCATACCCATTAGGATGGTTGAATAATAAAGCACAATTCCAAGTGACTAGACAGTGCAAACCCAAGTTTTCTTTTGGGTCAGCATTTGTAGATGAGGTTGAGTTAGACATAATTCCTTTGGATATATGTGGAATTGCTTTAGGAAGTCCTTACTTGTATGATAGAAAAGCTATTTTCTATAGAGCTGAGAACAAGTATCTACTTGTCAAAGATGGAATCGAATACTTTGTAAGAGCTCATAAGCTCAAGAATAATTATACTCTCATAAACTTAGGGTAGATGAAAAGAATGATAAATTCATGCAAACAATTCTTACTGATGGTTGTAAAGGAAAAGAAACCTGATAAAACCAATGTATTTGAGGGTTGTAATGCTAAACATCAAGCTCATTTAGAAAATGTTGTTTCAGAGTATGATATCTTGTTTCAAGAACCTAAAGGTTTGCACCCAAAAAGGAAATAGTACATGATATTATTTTGCAGTAAGATGCTCCATTACCTAACATTCGAATGTACAAGTTTTCTACTTTAGAGAATGCTGAAATCAAGAAGCAGGTGCAGGAGTTGCTCGAGAAGGGGTTCATCAAGCCTAGCACATCATCATGTGGGTCACCAATCGTTTTGGTGAGAAAGAAAGATGGCTCGTGGAGAATTTGCATTGATTACCGAGCACTCAATAAGATAATAATTAAAAATCATTATCCCCTTCCTCACATAGATGACCTTTTAGATCAATTGAAGGAAGTTGTTTATTTCACCAAGCTAGACTTGCACAGTGGATACCATCAGGTCAGAGTAGTAGAACGGGATGCATGGAAGACTGTTTTCAAGACAAAGCAGGGATTGTATGAGTGGCTAGTTATGCCTTTTGGCTTAAATAATGCTCTTGCTACTTTCATGATATTAATGAATGATGTACTCAGACCTTTTCTTGATGATTTTGTTATTGTGTATCTAGATGACATTCTGATTTTTAGTAAAACGTGGGAAGAGCACTTAAAGCATGTTAAGCAGACATTAGATGTTTTGAAAAGAGAAAAAATTCATGTTAAACTCTCAAAATGTGAATTTGGCAAAACATATCTAAATTATTTGGGTCATATAGTAGGGGGTGGTGAATTGAAGATAGATCCCTCTAATGTGGCAGTCATTGTAAACTGACCTACACCCAAGTTTGCTATAGAAGTGAGAAGCTTCTTAGTGGCAGCATAGTATTGAAGGAATTTCATTTGTAACTTTTCCTCAATTGCAGCTCCCTTACATGCTTTAATAGGATTGAACAAGGTCTTTCAGTGGGGAGGCAAACATCATAAATCCTTCGACACCTTGAAAGAAAAGATCAGTATAGCACCTGTACTATCACTGCCTGATCTGCAAAGACCATTTGAGATATAAACAAATGCCAGTGACTATGCCATGGGAGTAGTGTTGACACAGCATGGTAAACCCATATGTTATCATTATGAGACTTTTAATCTTGCAGTAGTTAACTATCCTACATATGATAAAGAATTGTATGCATTAGTTTAGAGTGTGAAAAAGTGGAAACATTACTTAATGGGAAAAGAGATAGTAATACATATTGATCATGAACCACTTCAATATCTACACTCCCAAACTAAGTTGCAGCAATCAAGACACTATAGATGGATGGGTTTTCTACAACAGTTTCATTTAATCATCAGATATAAAAAGGGCATACACAATAAAGTTGTAGACATGTTATCTAGACCCATTATAAATGCATCTACTATACTTAAGCATAATTCTGTGCTACATGAAAGCTACATTGAACAATATGCTCAAGATATAGATTTTAAGGATGTATAAGGAACTTTGAGTCAAGGAAAATGGGTAGAAGAATTGGATTATCATGTAAAGGACCGACTCTTATACCATTGTGGGAAACTCTGCATTCCACAAACTGAGAGAGTAAAGATAATTAGAGAAGCACACACTTCTCTGATATCAAGTCACTTTGGGGTAAGTAAAATTGTTGCACAACTGCAAATATTTTGTTATTGGCCAAAAATGAATGAGACAGTTTCTAGATATGTAAGAGAGTGTATTATGTGTGCTAAAAGCAAGCCCAGCAATTGAAAACTAGGCTTCTACACTCCATTACCAGTACCTTCTCATCCTTGGGAAAGTGTTTTCATGGATTTTGTTGGAGGACTGCCTAAATCTAGGAAAGGTCATGATTATCTATATGTTGTTGTGGATAGGTTAAGAAAAATGTGTATTTTGGTACTTTGTAATAAATAGATTACAACTGAACAGAGTGTAACATTGTTCTTTGAATATGTATGGGTTCATTTTGGATTAGCCACTTCCATTGTATCTGATCAAGACACTCGATTTGTGGGGAAGTTTTGGTCAAGTCTGCGGGAACTGATGGATACCAAACTCAAGAAGAGCACGACTTCTCATCCACAAACTAATGGCCAGACAGAAGTAGTTAACAGGACGGTGATCCAACTACTCAGAGGATATTGTATCAAACATCGTAAGCTTTGGGATGAACATTTGTGTTATTTTCAGCATGCTTACAACAGAGCAAAACATTCTTCTACACAGAGATCTCCTTTTGATACCTGTTTTGGTTTCACACCAAGGTCTCCTTTAGATTTTCTCTTTCATAAATATACCACAGTTGAGGGACATAGTGATGTGGACAGGGCAACTAGGTTCATTGAACAAATCCAGGAGATCCACCAGGAAGTACAAGAACAACTGGAAAAGAGCCAAGCCAAATACAAGGCTAGGCATGACAAGCATTAGACGGAGCATAGTTTCTAAGTTGGTGACCAAGTATAGCTATATATTAGTAAGGAAAAGATGCAAGGTGAAGGTAAAAGGTTAAAGTCCATCAGGTATGGACCTTTCAAAATACCTGAGAAGACTGGTGAAAATGCTTTTCACCTTGATCTACCAGCTTACATGCACATCTACTAAGTTGTAAATGCAGATTGCTTGAGATTGTTTGAACACTATCTAATTGAGAATCTTAAAGAGGAGAGTCAATTTCCTTCTATTGATGACCTACTACCTAAATATCTTAATGAATTGCAGGAAGACACAGTTCTGGACAGAAGGTGAGGACAACGTGCAGAGGAGATGTTGAGTACCTCAGAGTAAGACTGAAGGGTTCAAAGCTCAGTAGTGCAAAGTGGATTGAGACTGGACAAGTGAGACAATGGTACCCTCACTTAGTCAATGCTTGAAAACCAACTTTTGGTGGTCCAAAAGCTTTTTCAGTGGGAAGGTCGTGATCCAAATGGGATCCATGAAGAATTATCAGAGAACCATGGATGTATCAAATCAGGACAAACTTCGAATTATAAGAGCATAGAGTAATCAGAAAAACCTTTAAAACAGTGGCAGTTAGTAGCCAGTGTGGAACGACATGGAGCTCAGTCAAAGTGCACTGACCGAGGCCCGTGGAGACTGCGCAGGAGGCAAAACTAGCACCTGGGAAGCTTAGATCAGGAAAAGGAGGCAGTTTCTGATGCACAACATTGGGAAAAACCCCTCAAAATGGAAAGGCCCTGAGCCCTCGATCACATGGAAGCCAAGAGAACCGTGGGGAAAAAGTGCCAAAGGCTAAAGGTGGGACCCACGCTCCAAAAACTAGTGGTATTCATAAGGGCCACCCTTGGGCGGTAAGTAGAGTTGGCCAAAACCTAGTGATTACACTCAGCCCCTGACACGTGGCAAGTAGAGGAGAGAGAAAACCACCACTCATTGTGTGCTAATGGTCGAGCAAGTCAACCACATGAAATGAGCGAATGACATCAGATCTGGGGGCTCTAGATCTAATGGCTAAGATTGCGTCCAATGGGAAAGCTGGAATTAATAGGCAATTAAGCCGTGACAAAGAGGAGTTTGACATTTGATTTGATTTCTATGGTGGCAAATGACTCATTCCACGACGTAATCGAAGAATCAAATCAATGAGGAAAAAGCTGGCGCAGTTCGTAGGAGGACAAGTGGCCACTCCCTATAAGTCTGATGATGACACCGAGACAGGGAACTCCAGGCGAAGCTGTAGTAGACGATCTGATGGAGGTGGAAGGGGAATCGAATAGCCATGAGATCTAATTGTTTTAAATCCATGAACAGATAAAGCAGAAGCAATGGAAGACAGAGAAGAAAAGGAAGAAGACAGAGAGAATGAAGAAAAGATAGTGAAGCAAAAAGTAGAAAGACAGAGGGTCGAGCTGACCATAGGCAACGTCGAGCACCAAAGAGCTTGAGAGGTTCAAGCCATCCCTGAGAGGATTTGTCAAGACTGAGGACCACATTGGGCTCCTTCCATTAAAGACTAGAAAGGTCAAGATCTGGTAAGGAAAAGAGTTTGTGCACTCTAGTGGCTTGGGGAATCCAAGAACCACCCTGCCAAGCAATTCTATTTCAGGAGACTCATATTGAGCTCCTTCATTGTAATTCTCTACTTAAGACACAATAAAATAAAGCCACCACTAAAAGCTAGACCGGAGATGTAGCCCTAGAGGATAGGGTGAACTCCTTATCAATTTTTTTTGTTCTTGTATTTGCTTACTGTGTTTCTCTACTGTTTTCCCTTTTCCAGTGTCTGTGTATTTTGCAATCTGATCGATCCATGCCTAAAATAGCATGGACACACACCAGCACATGAGTCTGTAATACCTTCATTTAATAAATCTTTTTCTGAGATCACTCATAGGGTGATTTTCAAATCAATGGGGGGAAAACCACAATATGAGGATGCTATGATCGAAAATTTGATTCAGAATCCACCTCCCAGTGTATCACCATTAGAAGACATAGTAAGAGAAACACAAAACAACCCCTCAAATGATCTCTGTGTGGCCAATCCTATTTCTCTCTGTGTCAAACATATGGAGTTCGGCTCAGAAAGAACATTGAAAATCAATCCATCCCTATCTACTTCCCAGGAGAAGGAGCTATGCAGCCTGCTGAGAAAACATCTAGATTCCTTCGCCTGGAATTATAAGGAAAATGAAGGGAGTGCACCCTTCAGTTTGTACTAATCATATATACATCAAGGAAGATTTCAAACTAGTCAGGCAACCTCAAAGGAGGATGAATCCAGCACTTAAAGATATTGTTAAGGAAGAACTACAAAAATTGCTTGATGCAAGATTCATCTACCCCATCTCTGGTAGTGAATGGGTCTCTCCTTTGGTGCTAGTTCCAAAGAAAAATGGTAAGTGGAGAATCTGTGTCAACTATCGGGAATTGAACAAATCCACTAAAAAGGATCATTTTCCTTTACCTTTCATAGATCAAGTGTTAGACGGTCTGGCAGGGAAAATGTTTTTCTCTATCCTAAATGGGTTTAGTGGGTACAATCAGATTCAAATCAGCTTGGAAGACCAAGATAAGACCACTTTCACTTGTCCTTGGGGTACCTTTGCATATCAGGTCCTTCGTTTTTTTTTGTGCAATGCTCCAACCACTTTCCAAAGAGTTGTATTAAGTATATTTTTTGAACCGATTCATGATGCAGTAGAAATATACATGGATGATTTTACTCCTTATGGTTTTGGCTTTCAGGAAGCTTTATCTAACCTACAAAAAGTTCTAGATAAGTGTATTGAGATGAACCTATCCCTCAGTCTAGAAAAATGTGAGTTTTTGATCACTGAAGGGACTGTGTTAGGTCATGCAATATCTCAACAAGGACTTCTGGTGGACCCCAACAAAATTGCCATCATCCAAAGGGTCCCACCTCCTCAGAAGGTGAGAGATTTCAGAAGTTTCCTAGGCTTAGCTGGATATTATAGAAGATTCATTAAATATTTTAGCAAGCTAGCCTCTCCTTTGTTTGGCCTCTTAGGCAAAAATGTTGATTTCATATGGTCGGAAAAATGTCAAGAAGCCTTAGATACCTTGAAGAGCAAGCTAGTGACTATTGCAATTTCTAGAGGCCCAAACTGGTCCCTGTCATTTCAAATTCATACAGATGCCTCAAACAAAGCGATAGGAGTAGCTATACGAAAAATTTGATGAAACGTTACCTTATGCCATATACTTAGTAAGCAAGAACTTGTTAAAGGCAGAGTTAAACTATACAGTGACTGAGAAGGAACTTCTAGCGGTCGTGCATTCCTTAAACAAATTCAAACATTATATCACAGGCTATCAAACCTTTGTGCACACTGATCATGCTGCAATTAGATATTTAATGAACAAAACAGATGTAAATGCTCGTATTATTAGATGGTTGCTCTTTCTACAAAAGTTTGATTTGACCATTATTAATAAGCCTAGTAAAGAAAATGTTGTTGCTGACTTTTTGCCTAGAGTAAATTTGCCCACAGGTGAAGAAGGAATGGTGGATGACCAAATGCCATATGAACACCTAATTGCTATATCAATACTCTCTCCATGGTTTGCTGATATAGAAAACTACTTGGTTTCAACACAGTTCCCACCACACCTGTCCTCAAAAGAGAAGAGCAAGATAGTAAGGAAAAGCACCCCTTTCACCTGGATTGGGGGCAATCTCTTCAATCTTGGCCCAGATTAGATCCTGAGAAGATGTGTCAGGGAGGAGGAAGTATTTGACATCCTCCTAACCTGTCATGATAGGCCTTGTGGAGGTCATTTTGCAGCAAAAAGAACTACCTTCAAGATACTACAAGCAGGCTACTATTGGCCCACTCTTCATCAGGATGTGAGGAGATATACAAGCCAATATGATGAGTGTCAAAAGATGGGGAAACCTACTCCAAAGGATGAGATGCCCATGCAACCTCAAGTGACCTTTGAGCCATTTGAGAAGTGAGGCATGGAATTTGTGGGTCCTATCATCCCTCCTTCAAAGCAGAAACAATACATCATTGTGTGCACTGATTACCTGACGAAGTGGGCAGAGACAAAAGAAATCAAAGCAGCAACAGAGGAAAAAGTAGATGTGTTTTTGAGAGAAAAAATATTCTACAAGTTGAGGTATCCGAGAGAGTTGGTCATAGATGAAGTCAGTCAGTTCACTTCCAACTTGATTGAAGACCTGCTCACACATCATAAGATCAAGCACAAGACTTCCACCCCTTGCCATCCACAAGCCATGGGCAAGTGGAGGTCACTAATAGAGCATTCGAAGGGATCCTAACGAAGGTAGTGAGAAGCAGTAGAAAATATTGGGTGGATAGATTAGTTGAGGCCACTTTGGCCTACAACACAATTGGAAGACCACCACAGGGTTCACACCTTATGAACTAGTCTATGGGAAGAAGGCTTTTCTGTCAATAGAATTTGAGTTCAATACACTAAAGATGGTAGCTCAACTGGACCTAGACCTCAGCCATGCATAGAAGGAGAGATTACTTCAGCTCAATGGATTGGACGAATATAGATTGTAGGCCCTTCTCCACATAGAGGTAGTTCAGCTTCAGAGGAAGATATGGCATGACAAAAATATCGAGAAGCAATTCCAAGAGGGAGATTGGGCACTACTCTATGATTTAAGATACAAAGATTTCAAAGGAAAGCTGAGGACAAGATGGTTGGGACCCTACACCATGGAAAAATGCAATGACAATGGTTCAGTTCTGATCAGAACCAATAATGATGAAGCCATCCCCATGCTTGTCAATGGACATCAGTTGAAAGTCTACAAGAAACCCCTCTCCAAGTGAGAGTATATTCAAGGTCTGAATAAAGCAGTGATTGTAGTGGATCATGTCTTAGCCTCCACTTCACCCAATCACTAAGAAAAAGTAAAAAAAAAATAAGGACTCAAGTGAAAACCTCCATGAGGCGCTTGAGTCCCATCATTAGGTTGAAAACCTCTTCTCAGGCGACCTAATGATGTAAAAAAAAAACGGAATAAGTTCCCTGGGTCAAAACCTCCCTTGGAGGTGCCTAGGGTAGGCAATTATGGTGAAAACCTCTCTGAGGCGCCCTAGTTGTTTTTCAAAAAAAAAACAAAAAAACAAAAGAAAAGACAGAAAAAAAAAGAATGATTTTCTTTTGCATTGTAGGTTTGCAGGAGGACTACAGGGAGAAAAAGAAGGTGCTAAGGGGAACCTGCCATTCGTAACAACACCCATCTCACATTCTCCACACTTTTCTCCATCATTTCTAGCATTTCTTTCACCCACTGTGCTTCTATTTCAAAAACTGTGTTTTCTACAGGAGGCTTTGTGTTTTCTACAGGAGGCTCCTGTAGGAATTGCAGAGAGCCAGAAATGGATACAAAAGGTAGTTTGAGGGACAAGGAAGCTTCATGAAGAACCTATAAACCCTCCTACAGTCTTAAAACCTCCTTTCCATCATTTCCAAGCCTACATCACACCCCAAGCATCATTTTTCTCCTGTCCAAGAAAAACACAAAAAAAACAGTTTTTCAGTTAAAAAAAAAGAAAAAAAACAAAAACAAAAACAAAAAAACACAAAAAATAAGAGAGGAAGCAGCACCATTCACCTCACATGAAGCCTACCTACTACCTCTCCATATTTATCTATACCTATGGCATCATCCTAAAGCTCCAGGCACAGGAAGAAGTTGAAGTTTCAACGGGAGAAGCAGCTACAGGAGCTCCTGTAGGAATTCTTGTAGCGGCTGATACCATCAAAACCTAGCACCAGTAGCAGGAGAATGCACAAATGAAGGTTGAGAGGAAACCTGAAGCTCAGACCAACTAGAGAAGAAGCTACATAAGACACATCCACACATCAGCAAGCAGACAACATGCATCAAAAGAAATAAAGGCATGCAACAGAGAGAGAACCACAACACGTCAAAAAAAATACATTCAGGTCACAGGTAAGTAACTAAATCGCTCCTCTGTTTGCATTTGTGTTACTAGAAATCATGCAAAAGTAATAAGATGGTTGAGGTTCAATGAGGGAAAGGTGGCCAGTTAACTAGGCCACCTTCATCTAGTTGACTCCACTCATCCGAGATGTCACCCACACATGTGCATAGTCAACTCCAGCACAAGATGCCAAGGACAGGTAGTGGAGGAAGTGTGAACTCCGATGCAATGATGGGAGATTATTACGAGGAGAAGACATGATGACCAAGTAGGTGGGGATTAACTGTCCGAATATGGCCAACATATACCTTGCCATCTCACCCCTCATCACTGGAAATATCCATAAAGGGTAATAAGTACTCCTCTCGGAGCATTCTCACCACCTTTTCCTTCATTCTCTCCTCATAACTCAGCTACACCAGCCTACTTGTGCCCCCATAGCCTCGTAACCATCATCCTCCACTAATCTCTCCCATATTCCTACTCTCAGCGTTTTCTATAGGATAACCTATAGGTTCTACAAGAGCACCTACAAGAATTCTAGAGGAGGGAGAGCAAGCTTCTACAAGAGGGGCAGTGAGTAGTTTTGAATGGAGAAAACTCGAGTTTTTGTTGGCATTATGATTCAAGTGTTGTCCTTGATGGCAACTCACTCAGAGGATGGTACAAGTGCTCAGAGGTTGGTACAAGTGATGGCATCTTAATCAGAAGACAGATCTCAGTACAGCATGCCAAGGAAGCTCATACACGCCGTTTCGTTAAGCCCAAGTCGCGTGTACACGCTAGTTCGATTCATAAAAAGCGCGTGTATGTGGAAAGGTTCCTTTGGTCCATGGTGGTTAGTTCTTGGAAGTTGTGCCTATGATTTCGGACCATTGTGTCTCGACGGGCGTGTCGATCCCTAGTTTTGAAGTTGATGGTATTGTGTTACTATGGTTTTGGCTCTTGGTATTGAGCTAGGCCTAAGACTATATAAGGAGAAGAAGATCATTAGGAAAAATCATCTTTCGACAAGGGCTTGAATATCTAAGAGTGAAAGAGATCTGATTTGCAGGTGCTGGGTTGCTTGATCTAAGCCAAGGAGAGATCACATTGGTTGATGGAAGACTAGATCTAAGGATAGATCGGGATCTAATGGTTGGCTTCGGTAAAAGAGCGTGTATACGCGGGTTTGGCTCCTTGAAGTAGCGTATATCTTTTGAAGCTTGTTTTTGGGTTTACAGTGGGGTCTGACAGTTATTGCAGAGTTCTGTAGTCTGCTCTGTGTTCTGATAACTGGTGATTGACAGGGTTCAGTGGTTCAGTGATTCAGAGTTTGGTTGTTTTATGCTTCAATGATCTGTTGTGGAAATTGAATGAATTGTGGTCTTCAGATTGTAATGTTGTGCTTCAGGAATATTCAAGTCTGAAAATGTATGAAAGGTGATACCTGAAGAAAAGAAGATTGTAGGTCAGCACCTACGTACTAGTATCTTGGCTAGTACAAGAACAAAGGGGGTTGGAGCTCCCTTCCAAGGAAGTTTGGAGAACGAGAGAAGGTTGTAGCCTTCTGCAGGTTGTAGCCTGCGTACTGGTATAAGGCTGCACCAGTACAAAAGATTGTAAACTGAAGTTTCTTAAAGAAAGATAGAGATAACTTGCAGCAGGTGGTTTTCACCCACATTGGGTTTCCACCTTATATCTTGGTGTTCATGTGTGTGACTTTTGATCCGTTCTGTTATACTGCATCTGCTTACTGTTAATGTGCTGAATAATGTCCTGATGAACTTAACTGAAGAATAAGCTAACTAAGTTATGAGTTTTCTGCTTATACGCTGTTTTATTTAGTCACAGTAGCGTGTACACGCTGTTTTACTTAACTGAAGTAGCGTATATGTTTCTGAGCATTGAAAAGGTTTGATTGATCTGATAATACTGATTCACCCCCCCTCTCAGTATTATTTCCAACAATTGGTATCAGAGCCGGTCCTTCAGGGAAGCTTGATCGCTTGAAGGTAGATCATTCATCATGAGCAACTACGAGAAAGAAGCATCAATCAGGCCACCGGTTTTTGATGGAACAAATTTCAATTATTGGAAGGTAAGAGTTACTGCATATCTTCAATCTCTTGGTACAGAAGTTTGGAACATTGTAGAAACAGGCTATGCTTTTCCTTCAGTTACTCCTACAGATCCAGCTGAGAAAAAGACATATGAAACAAATGCAAAAGCAGTCAGTACTCTATTAGGAAGTATATCCCAAACAGAATTCATGAAGGTCATGCACTTCAAATCAGCAAAAGAGATATGGGACAAAATGATCACTAGCTATGAAGGAGATGAACAGGTAAAGGAAGCTAAACTTCAAACTCTCAGGATTCAATATGAGACTCTCAAGATGTATAATGATGAAAGTGTGGCAAATTATTTTCTTCGGGTAGACGAGATTGTTAATTGTATGAAAAATTTGGGTGAAGAAATAAAAGAGACTATAGTAGTTTCAAAGATTCTAAGATCATTATCCCCCAAGTTTGAATCTAAAGTATCTGCAATAGAAGAAAAGGAAAATCTCAAAGTTCTCACTATGTCTCAGTTACATGGAATTCTAACTGCTTATGAAATGAGAAAGGGAGGTCCATCAGACAGAAGGGAAGCTGCTTTTAAGGCATCAGGAAAAGAAGATTACTATGAGGCAAGCCATGTTCCAGAAGAAGAGGAAGAAGAATCAAATTTTGTTAGAAATCTTCAAAGGGGTGCTGGAAGGTTCAGAGGTAAGCTACCTTTCAAATGCTTTGCTTGTGGAAGAGTAGGTCATTATGCTGCAAAATGTCCTAATAAAGATAAAGGAAAAGAACCTGCTAGATGGAATAAGAAACAAAGTGCAAATAAGAAAAGCTACTACACCCATGAAGATAGTGATGGCTTATCAAACAGTGATGAAGATGAACAAGGTAATAAATATAAGCTATTAATGGCATTTGAAGATGATGATTATGAGGATGCTGTAGATGTGGATAATCTCTATAATGAAATTACTAGACTCAAGAGATGCATAGAAGAAAAGAGTGTGATCATTGATACTTTGCAATTTCAAATTGATGAAAAGGAAAAACATCTTGAAAAACTAGAAGGTGAAATTGTTGGTCTCAGAAAAGAAATTGAGAAAACAAAAGCTATTAATCTTAAGTTTGTCAAAGGATCTGAAACTTTGGATGAGATTATCAATGTGCAGCGGTCTCCTCTAAACAAGACAGGTTTGGGCTATAATGGAGAAACCTCTAAAGCATCCACCTCAAAGAATTATCTTGATGCAGCAAGAAGAAATGAGCAGAAGAACAATGAAGATAATCAGGTAAAGCAGGGACGAATTACAAACAGAAACTATCAGGGACAATCCTTCTTAAGGGTGAACAAAAGCTACAACCAACCACAGGTAAAATCTTCTCAGTTTGGCACAAGAATAGATGAAAATAGAAATTACAATCAGTTGGCTGGTAGATTCAATAACCGCAGAAGCTTCTTCAATGGACAATGCTTTTCTTGCCATAACTTTGGTCACAAAGCAGCTCAATGTGTTGCATATAAAACAATCATGACTAGGGAAGCTCAAAAACAAAGAAGTATGACAGGGATTACAAAGAGGACCTATAACAACTTTTCGGTTCTTGAAAATGAAGTTGAATGTTCTATTTGCAATAATTTTGGTCATAAAGAATCTGAATGCAGGAGCAGGTTTCAGGAGAAAAAGGAACAAGCCACGAGCACCAAAAAATGGAAAATAAAAGAACCTCAGACAGAAAGATGTGGGATAGCGTTTTATGCAGAAGGACAGGAAAATCTATGGTACATTGACAGTGGATGTTCGAAACATATGACAGGTGATAAAGAAAAACTTGAATCTTATTCTACTTTAGAAAAGGGAAAGAAAGTTTCTTTTGGAAATGATACTCCTGCAACTATAAAAGGAAAAGGTATTGCTCCTTTGAAAGAAAAGGTCAAGGCTGGAAATGTTTTGTATGTTGATGGATTGAAGCATAATCTTCTAAGTGTCAGTCAGATGTGTGATCAAAAAACCGAGGTTATTTTCAGATCGAATGGATGTCTTGTTCGTGATCTTGATACAGGTAAAACAGTTCTCAAAGGCAAAAGAACTCCAAATAATCTGTACATATTTGAAGAAGGACAACAACAATGCTATCTTAGCAAGGATGAAGAGCACTGGCTATGGCATCGAAGGTTGGGACATCTAAGCTTCTCACAAATAAGAAAAGCATGCAAATATCAGGCAGTTCGCGATCTTCCAGATATCAAAATTCCAGACAACACTATATGCAAATCTTGTCAGTTTGGAAAGCAAACCAGAACTAACTTTCCAGAAAAGGAAGGATCAGCTAGCTTGCCTCTTGAGCTAGTCCATACAGATGTATGTGGTCCATTTAGGAAAAGGACACCTCGAGGAGAAGAATATCTGATATTATTCATTGATGATTTCTCAAGGTTTGTTTGGTTAGGGCTTATGAAGCACAAAGATGAAGCATTCGAAAAATTCAAATCCTTCAAAGCATTGGCTGAAAATGAATCAGGACACAAAATTAAGTGCCTCAGATCTGACAGAGGTGGGGAGTTCACATCAAATGAATTTTTCGATTTCTGCGATGAACATGGGATAAGAAGAGAATTCTCTACAGCTAGAACTCCTCAGCAAAATGGGGTTGTGGAAAGAATGAACAGAACTATCCAACAAATGGCTCGTGCTATGCTCGATGAATCAGGTACTCCTGCAACCTTCTGGGGTGAAGCTGCACATGCTGCTGTTATCATTCTTAACAAAACAAATGTCCGAGTAAACAGCACTCAAACACCTCATGAGCTTTGGAGTGGTAAAACTCCTTCCGTGAAGCATTTCAAAATCTTTGGGAGCAAATGTTATATTAAGAATACTGATGAGCAACTTGGCAAACTTGAACCTAGAGCAGATGAGGGCATTCTTCTTGGTTATTCTCCACATAGCAAAGCATACAAGTGCTACAATAAAAGACTTGGCAGAATTGTTGACAGTATTGATATAGTGGTTGATGAGAAGGGATATATTCCTAGGCAAGTTCATCATGAAGACATTGAAGAAGATGAAGGTTACTCTCAAAGGCGAAATGATGAAGAAGAAGAATCTCAAGAAGAACCAGAGGAGCAGACAAGAATAGAAGAGAAGACTCCATCCAGATATGTCCAAAAGAATCATCCAGAAACTCAGATTGTGGGGCAGAAAGAAGCAGGAGTACAAACAAGAAGGACACTTGCAGAAGCTTCAAGCTACTTGGCTCTACTCTCCTCCATTGAACCACAAAATGTGAAAGAAGCATGCAAAGATGAATGTTGGGTCAAAGCAATGGATGAAGAACTTGAGCAAATCGAAAGGAACAACACTTGGGAATTAGTTCCTAGACCAAAAGATAAGAATGTAATAGGAACAAAATGGGTCTTCAAGAATAAGTTAAATGAAAATGGAGAAGTAATTAGAAACAAGGCCAGACTTGTTTGTAAAGGGTATGCACAGCAAGAAGGAATAGATTTTGAAGAGACCTTTGCTCCTGTGGCAAGACTAGAGGCCATCCGAATGTTCCTTGCTCTCTCAAGCTTTCAAAACTTCAAGGTATTTCAAATGGACGTGAAATCAGCCTTCCTAAATGGAGACTTAGAAGAAGAAGTATATATTGAGCAGCCAGATGGGTTCATTCTTGGAAATGATCCAAACCTTGTATGCAGATTGAAAAAGGCACTCTATGGGCTCAAACAAGCTCCAAGGGCTTGGTACTATCGCTTGGACAAATATCTTCACCAACAAGGCTTTTCAAAAGGATCAGCAGATAGCAATCTCTATATAAAAGTTGAAAATAACAAATTGCTAATCCTTGTTGTTTATGTAGATGATATTATTTTTGGCAGCAATGAAGAGACCATGAGTCAAAACTTTGCCTTGGTTATGCAGAAAGAATTCGAAATGTCACTTCTTGGAGAATTGACATATTTTCTTGGATTGCAAATCCAACAAAATGAAGGAGGTATCTTCTTGTCTCAAACCAAATACCTCAAGCAGATCTTGAAGAAGTATGGCATGGAAGAGTCAAAACCAGTATGTACACCCATGGTTACAGGATGCAGCCTCAGTGCAAATGATGAATCAGCAGCAGTTCACCAACCCACTTATAGATCCATGATTGGGAGTTTGCTTTATTTGACAGGTACTCGACCAGATATTACACATGCAGTAGGAATGGTTGGAAGATTTCAAGCCAACCCAAAGGAAACTCATCTTCAGGCAGTCAAAAGAATCTTCAAATATCTTCAAGGGACCCAAAACTATGGCTTATGGTATCCTAGAAATACTGATCTCACTCTTCATGCTTACACAGATGCAGATTGGGCTGGAAGTGTGGATGATAGGAAAAGCACAAGTGGAGGTGCTTTCTTCATGGGTTCTAGATTAGTATCTTGGTTCAGCAAGAAACAAAGTTCGATTGCCTTATCTACAGCTGAAGCAGAATATGTGGCTGCAGCATCTTGTTGCACACAACTTCTTTGGATGATGCAGACCTTGCAGGACTTTCAAATCACTTGCACTCCACCTGTCTCTATCTTATGTGATAATACAAGTGCAATCAGCATTTCAAAGAATCCTGTCATGCACTCAAAGACCAAGCACATACCAATCAAGTACCATTTTCTTCGGGAACAAGTGCTTGAGCAGAAGGTCAAGTTGGAGTATGTTCCTTCTAAGGAGCAAGTTGCTGATATTCTCACAAAACCACTGCCCAGGGAAACTTTTGAATATCTCAGACAAAAGCTGGGAGTAGTTGATGCTTCATCCTGTTGTTGAAGATTGTTTGTTCTACAGAAAAGTTGGTATACGCAGGTTACGAAAGGGATATGAGCGTATACACGCGGATTTATGGTGGGTAAGTCGCGTGTATGCTGGACGCTTGTTGCAGAAAGAATATCCGCGTACATACGCTGTTTTATATAGGATAAAACGCGTATATGAAGTTCTGAACAGCAAGGGAAAACTCTGAAGTTCTGAAAAGCAATAGGAATGTCAGAATTCTTCAGGCACAGTTTCAGGGAGTGCAACAGGCACAGGTTCAGGGGGAGCAGCTCAAAAGTCTCATAAAGCATTGTTGGCATTCAGATGTTTTGGTTGTTGGTTTCAGGAGAAGGAGCTCAGAAAGAAATTCTGGTTGCTGATCTAACAAGATGTTTATCAGATGTTGCTGGTGTCTTTCCTAAGTCTTGGTCTAGATCTGTTGTCTCTATGTCATGTATCTCTCTTGTCATATCTCTTTTATGGTGTCAAGGTCATGTAACGGCCTATGTTGGTTTCCCCACTATGCCTGGGATGAATGCTGTAATATAATTGGTTGTTTCTGATATGTCCCCTCTTGGTAGGGAGTATGGATGTATGTATTGAGTCTTTTGGTGATAGGAAGGTCCCTTATGGTGTATAAATCTTGGCTCTTGTTGAAGAACATCTTTTTCAGATCTGGCCTACTGTCAGGGGGAGCACGAGTCAGCACAGCCAAGCAGAGGTATCAGCATGTCCTCAGGGGGAGCACAGCCCTTTGCTCTTGATGTCAAAGGGGGAGAGTGACTTGGTGTGGTGGTTGCCATCAAGTCCAAAGGGGGAGATTGTTGGCATTATGATTCAAGTGTTGTCCTTGATGGCAACTCACTCAGAGGATGGTACAAGTGCTCAGAGGTTGGTACAAGTGATGGCATCTTAATCAGAAGACAGATCTCAGTACAGCATGCCAAGGAAGCTCATACACGCCGTTTCGTTAAGCCCAAGTCGCGTGTACACGCTAGTTCGATTCATAAAAAGCGCGTGTATGTGGAAAGGTTCCTTTGGTCCATGGTGGTTAGTTCTTGGAAGTTGTGCCTATGATTTCGGACCATTGTGTCTCGACGGGCGTGTCGATCCCTAGTTTTGAAGTTGATGGTATTGTGTTACTATGGTTTTGGCTCTTGGTATTGAGCTAGGCCTAAGACTATATAAGGAGAAGAAGATCATTAGGCAAAATCATCTTTCGACAAGGGCTTGAATATCTAAGAGTGAAAGAGATCTGATTTGCAGGTGCTGGGTTGCTTGATCTAAGCCAAGGAGAGATCACATTGGTTGATGGAAGACTAGATCTAAGGATAGATCGGGATCTAATGGTTGGCTTCGGTAAAAGAGCGTGTATACGCGGGTTTGGCTCCTTGAAGTAGCGTATATCTTTTGAAGCTTGTTTTTGGGTTTACAGTGGGGTCTGACAGTTATTGCAGAGTTCTGTAGTCTGCTCTGTGTTCTGATAACTGGTGATTGACAGGGTTCAGTGGTTCAGTGATTCAGAGTTTGGTTGTTTTATGCTTCAATGATCTGTTGTGGAAATTGAATGAATTGTGGTCTTCAGATTGTAATGTTGTGCTTCAGGAATATTCAAGTCTGAAAATGTATGAAAGGTGATACCTGAAGAAAAGAAGATTGTAGGTCAGCACCTACGTACTAGTATCTTGGCTAGTACAAGAACAAAGGGGGTTGGAGCTCCCTTCCAAGGAAGTTTGGAGAACGAGAGAAGGTTGTAGCCTTCTGCAGGTTGTAGCCTGCGTACTGGTATAAGGCTGCACCAGTACAAAAGATTGTAAACTGAAGTTTCTTAAAGAAAGATAGAGATAACTTGCAGCAGGTGGTTTTCACCCACATTGGGTTTCCACCTTATATCTTGGTGTTCATGTGTGTGACTTTTGATCCGTTCTGTTATACTGCATCTGCTTACTGTTAATGTGCTGAATAATGTCCTGATGAACTTAACTGAAGAATAAGCTAACTAAGTTATGAGTTTTCTGCTTATACGCTGTTTTATTTAGTCACAGTAGCGTGTACACGCTGTTTTACTTAACTGAAGTAGCGTATATGTTTCTGAGCATTGAAAAGGTTTGATTGATCTGATAATACTGATTCACCCCCCCTCTCAGTATTATTTCCAACAGTTTTTGCACGATTTTTGGTCTGAAGAGGTAGGGTTCATGCATGCCACCTATTGAATATCAATACATGAAAGAAATCATCTCAATTTGAGGAGGAAATAAGTCTTTAGGAGAGGAGAAAAAACATAAAAAGAAACTCTGCTTATTTAAAAAAAAAACACACAGTCTCCTCTGTTTCTCTGTTTTTCTCAAAATTTGTTGTCTCCATCTCCACATTTGGTTTCCAAAAAGAGTATAAACAAAATTACAGGAGGGTTTATGAGAAAGGAGCCCACTAACTCCACTATGCTTCATGCACACCCACAAGTGGTGGACATCTTCACAAGGGCAAATTTGATGAATTTCTTTGAGAAATTCCAAGGGTTTGATGAGGAAATTGCCCAATAGTTTGCTCTCTCTCTAGTACTCCACATAAGAACTCATGCCACTATCACCTTTAGAGGACTTTCCATGGAGATAACCCCTGAATTTATCAGTAGGGTGACTACCCTTCCTCTTGGGCTGCCTTGGAGTAAGGATGAGAAATCAATTGGCCAAGTTGCCAAGAAAAACTTTTTCCAAAACGATGAAACCCTTGTAGAGGATAAAAACGGCATCATAAGGGCTAGCATACCATATCCTTGGGATGAGGTTAGCTATAAAATAATAAAATACATTTCCTGTGTGGGGAGGTACAACATTGTCTATGGTTATCACTTTATAATCCTCCATGAATTAAGGTATGGCATGGACACTCCAACACCTCAGAAGCTCAGTATTACCTACCTCCTCCTCCAGTTCCTCATTGACTCTAGCACTAAGGTTCAAGTAGGAAATTCAGAGCACCTAGCTCACCATGGGTTAATCAAAATCCTAGTGGGGGAAGCCCTCCATACGTTTACACTCCCTATAGCATGGGAAGTCTTCTGAAACATGATAGCTAAGGATGACATAAAGGCCTTAACCTATGATGTCAATCCTATAAGTAGTGAGGAGGAAGAGCAGTAAGGGGGAGAATGGGAAGCCACTGGTGACTTAGCAGAATAAGAAAGTAAGGAGGAAGAAACTAAAATAGAGGAGGAGAGAGCTGAAGAAATAGAGCAGGAAGAGACAAAAAATGCGACAGAAGAAGAGACATAAAAAGTGACAGAAAAAGAGACAGAAGGAGGAGAAAAAGAGGCAGAAATGGTAGAACAAGGAGAATAGTCCCCTGAGACTCTAGAATGGGAGGTAGTAGCTACCCTTACTGCCCTCAGTACACCAATCAAGTGAAATCAAAAGAGGAAAAGACAGGCCTCCATGTATTTCAGGGCTAGGAAGAGCACAAGAATCAAAATAGGCAAACTTCAGCCCTCTTCAAAAGTGCCAATTACAATTGAAGGTTCACCCTCTACCAAGGTGAAAGAATCCCCTTCCAAGACACCTATCACATATGAAATGGGAACTCCTAAATCTCCAACATGAAAGGAAAAGGTAGTACTACAGGACCCAAAAACAGTCCTACAGGAGGCTCAGATAGTTCTAGAGGAAACACTGTCAAAACTATAGGAGACCCAACAGCTTGAGAAAAGGATAGAAGGACTGCCACAGGTAAAGGAGGAAGCACCATAGATACAAGAACCTGATCCCCAACCTAGTCTTTCTTCCTACTATAATCTACTTGAGGGAGGAAGGATAATCCCACAGAAATTTGCAATCCCACTATTCTTTGAATTGGAGAAAGAAAGAGTAAGAACACATAGGTGGATGCAAATAGCCAAATCCAAAGGAGTTGACAATGTTGGCCATTCAGAAAACAAGCTCAGAGAGATGGGCAGAGAGTTGAGTGCTCTCAGAGATAGGGAAGTAATTACAAGAAGCCACCTTGAAACTGAAAATGAATTGTTAAGGAGGCAGCTGCAAGAGAAGGAGACTCAGCTGGCATGCATAGCCAGCTTATCCATGGAGGCATTGCAATGTAGAACATCAGAAAAATCTTATGGCATCTATCTCAAGGACCAATGGTTATAATTCCAGATAAATACTTTGGCACAAAGAGGCACAATTCCTTTCCAATATTACAAGAAGTTTAGGGATCTGTGTTACCAAAGCACATCAGAGGATAAGGAAAAAATTGTGGAATTCTACCTACATAACATGGCCCTCACAAACATGAATGTGTGGGACCCCAATACCAAGCTAGGGGACCTACAATTAATGGCCATGGCCTCATGGATGAACCATGAAGAATTAAGGGAAGCAGAAATAAAAATATTGATGATAAAGGAGCAGAATGAGCCACTAATGATAAGAGCTAAGCCATCAGATCCTATGGCACTCATCAACACACACAACCTACTTTCTAATGACCCTCAGATTTCCCCTAGATATCTCACTAATCAAACACAATCCATTGCACACTTTGAGGATATGCAAAGGCTACTTGGGGATGACTATGTGCATGCATGCATGAGGAGATGGAACACGTTACCACACAGTTTGTAGATCAGGGAATATATTCCCCCATGAGGATAAAGGAGGCATTGAAAAGAGTGCCAATGTACAAGAACTCCATGCAGAGTTAGAAGGTCAACTAGATTGGCCTCAAACTGAGTCCCCCACTGCTGTCAGGCATGCTGGAAGGCAGAAGGGGAGAAGAAGATGAAGAGAAATGGAAGGAGATATAAAGGAAGGCAAGATTCTATGGCAAAGAAGAGCAGACCACATCAAAAGCCTGAGATGCTAGGGAGGCCACCAGGGCCATAAAAGATCAGGAGATTGACTAAGTTGCTCAGAGGATGAGCAACACTTTCAGTAGGGGGTGATGATGAGCCTCATAAATGGATAATTATATGGGCTCCTTTTACCTCCTAACCTAGTCAAACCAACCATTCCCTTAGCTTATTACATGATTTTCTAATTATATTTATGCTTATAGAGTGAGTTGAGTTAGTTATTGTGCCATGTGGTCTAACATGTATTTAATGCAGATTATTGATGAGTTTCGAGGTCAAAGTCAAGGATCCAATGGAAAAATGGTAGCAATAACTTGAAGTGGGCAAAGGAGAGGACTTATAGGAGGGAATCCCCCTCATTTACTACTCCTCACTTCGAATTCCCCTTCATTCAGCTCGGAGTACAAGAAACCGAATCATGCACTAGAAGGCAGCCGAGCAAGTGGAGGATGACTGATAATTATCTCGAGTTTTAGGAGCCAAGCCTCCCTGATTTTAAGGAAGCTATTGGTAGCTTCATTTGTATAAGTAGAGAGACCTAGGGCCTCACTAAGGGTGGATTTTTGTTGAATTGTTTCTTATGTAAACTCTGCTCCAACTTCGAGCTTATTTTTTGTGACACTTTCATGTAATCTTTCTATTGTTTTGAAAATAAAGATGGAATCCTTTTTGAGCTAGCACTGAGTTACCTCAGAGGGCTGAAGCTCTTGGGTTAGGGCCCAATCCAAGTAACCAAGCTCGTCTTTACTTGTATCTCTATGCTTTGTTTTAGTTTGTAGATTAGTTGTTGTTAGATGTATTTCCTTTATGGTTAAGAATAGGTTGCTTTTGATGATTTAGTAGTTTGTACTTTCTGTAGCAGGTTAAACAATGATCAAAAAATATTCAAAAGGCTAGAAATAGTGCCTTGGCCTCTCTTTCTCCATCTAGGACCATGATTTGAGGCCAAGACTCTCTTGCTGCCCCAAAAACACAGATTTTCCTCCTTCATAGGACTTATAGTGTTTGCAGCTTTTTAGAAGGTTAATAGTCCAGTTTTGCTTCGCTTTAGATCTTCTTCATCATGCTTACTTCCTGATTTGAAATAGTCCTCTTTCATGCTTTCCTTTCCTACAGTATTTCTCAGCATTTCCTTTCATAGATCATAGTTTAGATACTTTTCATGCAAAACTTTGTTTTTCCTCAATGCATTCATTTGACTTGTTGCTTGATTTTGTTGGTTGACTGTCAGTTTCTATGTAGCAGATCTCTTCTAGTAGTACGCCAACTTATCAAAAATCACACCCTCCATCTAATCCATGCCCTATTGGTCTCTTAAACCTCTCCTCAATTCTGCCTTATTTTCCTGCATTTTTCCTAGAACTTCTTCCTCTCTCCTTGGGAAAATCCAATCATTTTTCTCTCTTCTGGTGTTTCAGGGTAGACCATAGGCACCCTAACACCTCATTACAACCTTCATCCACCTTTTTCACCCACTCTCACACCCTCAAAATAGTGAAAACTGCTCTCGGCCGCCTCCTGTAGGCCTCTTGTAGGACGTTGTTTTTCCTCTTGTAGATTTCCTGTGTCCTCCTGTAGATTTTCCTGTAGGCTTTCTTTTGAAGGCTGAGTGTGGGAAAATCCTCCAAAAGGCTACCTGAGACCTCCTAGGACCCATCCACACCATCCTACATCCTCTCAAGTACCAAAACGTCCCTCCAACGCCACCTATTTGCTGCCACATTCACACACAATAAATTACATGCATGTCAATTTCACATAAAAATAAATAAAAATCCAAAAATATGTTCTTTGCTTATTTACTTTCAAAAATAGCATAGTTAGATGTTGTTTTCTTCCTTGAGTAGGTAATGACATTCCTTTCATGGTTTTCATAGTGCTTTCTACAAAATTAGAATTAGTTGGTTGATTAGGGTTTACTAGGTTTTCTTTACATTTCAGTCTTTCTCCTTTCTACAGTTAGAATAGCATTTGTAGAGTAATATTTCTTTCCTTCCATCACATACAGAGCTTCTTCTAGAATCCATAGAAGTTGGCTTGAGCTCCTAGTGATCTCACATTGGCTAACCAAGTGACAACCTGCAGTGAGAATTAGTATTTATGCATATAGCACCGATGCTTGTGTTACGAACTACTAGGTTCATAAGAGGAAAGTAGGCAGCCCAAGAGTTGTAGCATTATTGCTACAATACTAGTGCTCACCACCAAGACATAACAAGTATTAATAGGGATTGATTGTCATAAGTGCAAGTTTGATGTTTAATAACAACCATAATTAAAGTCTTGAGGACTCCAATATCTTATGAGGTCATTCTCATGAAAAAGAATTCTCTAGACCACTAATATAACATATATAGATCCCCCATTCCCTCATTGACATCTCAGGTATTAAACATAGTCATAATAGGGACATAAAACTATCTGCGTGCTTAACATCAAGCATTATCAAATTCAATGATATATGGTTTCTTATATACATTAGCCATATACTTCCATTAGTCTGCATATATAAAAAATATCCATAATATTGAAGACATAACAAACAATAGAATTCACAAAGTGATAGTCAACTGAACTAACAAATAATGATACATACTAGATAAGCATCCATGCATTTATGGGATTATTAATAGTCACATGGATCTACAAATCCTATTGGGAATCATGATTTCTGTTAAACCAAAACGTGCAGGAGTTAGTCAATGATCTCATCGCCAGAGATAAGAATCCACAAGAGGCAATTAGTCCATGTTGTGAAACATACAAGGAGTGATTGTTTATCCAATGTCCAATAATGTCCCCCCTAACGTGAGTCGAGTGTGTATCAAACTTGTGACCTATGCTTTGATACCACTTGTTAGGAATCATGGTTGGCATTAGACGAAAACCAGCAAGTGTTAGTCAATGATCACATTGCAAGAGATAAGTATCCACGAGAGGTTGTTAGTCCATGTTTCGAAAAAAGCATGAAGCGTTGGTTTATCCAATGTCCAACAAATCCCTCTCAAACCATGAGAAAAATCACACATGAATATCATCATAGGGAATTAGGAGAAACATGATTCCTCCATAAGAAATTCCTATACATTTATTGTTATAACCCATAACAATAAAATTAAACATTTATAATGTAACAAAAGTACAAGTAGATATATTTATTTGTATAGCTTAATGACTAGAAACTAAGGGAGGGACTTCAACTCTCCACCCAACCATAGTCTAACTACATTGTAATATTCCTTGTAGTGAATCATCCATGAGTTAGATTCAGAGAATGATGAGGTAATTTCTCAGGAGTACTCTTACCAATAGCCGCTAAATAGATGGTAAGAAGTGAAGTCCATTTTTGAGGTGGTTTCTCAATTTCTCGATAACTATAACGCCATAATGATTCTATTATGTAGAAAATCAACCATAAGGGTTCCTTCAAGGCTCAATGAGTTTCAACTCAATTATTTGAGAAGGAATATATACATTATTAGGGTTGTTTATCTACTAGCTTAGTAATATAGGAGTAAAGATTCCATTTCAAGAAGATTTATTACCTTACTAAGAAAGTACCTAAGTGGCTTATCAACGACAAGGCTAACCACTTAGGGATTCATTAGAATTTTGAAATAATTTATTGGTTTCTCAGCTTGTTAAATAGTTTATCAAACTCAACTAATATCCTAGTGGTTTATTAGCTCCAAGGCTAGCCATTACCCAAGTGTTTATCAAATCTATGAGTGAGTACTTAAGTAGCTTATTAGCCTCAACTAGCACTTGAGTGTTGCAACTCCACTTAAATTTCTTTGGATAACCAAACCATTGGGACACACATAAGCGTCAACAAGCACAAGAAATATGATCCCCAACATAACACAGGTTATATTAGGTCATCCCTTTCCTAGCAGATTCACATACACTGCTAATTCATGCTTTTCTTTCTCTTTCCCAATCATCTCTCTCTTGCTTGAATCCTAGTTTACGTCTTCTTATTTGAATGCATCCATGTCTCTCCTCTTCTCACTTTGTCTCCCGTCGATATTTTTTGTTTGTATGTGTTGTACTTGATGGCAACACACTTGTAGTAGAACAACTTGCTTGTATATGGTAACTAGATGAATCTACAAAAGAGATATCAGATGCGACAGAATGCATGACAGGAGTATTTTCAAGTGTGACGAAATGCAGGGAAGCTTCAAGGAATCAATTTAGAAAACAACTCACTCAGATGATAGATCATATTACTATAGGTTAAAAACACAAAGCTACAGATCAGACTACACAAAATGAAGAAAGAGAGGTATACGCAGGTTCACCATTGACCAAGCCTCGTATACACGCGGGTTCACTATATACAAGTCGCGTACACATACACACACACTTTCACAAAAGGAAAAGCATGTATACCTTGGAGAACTAAATGTTTGGTCCAAAGTATGTGGTCCATGGTATTTTGATCCATGGTGTTGGTCCAAGGTATTGGGTCCGAGGTATTGACCCTAGGTATTTGGTCTAAGGTATTGGTCCTAAGTGGTTTTGGTCCATGGTATTGACAACGGCCTAAAACTAAAAAAGGAGGAGAAGATCATTAGGCCAAGGAGTGCAAGTATCAAATATCTGATATAGTATGAGATCTAATATGCAGGTTATTAGCTAATGGTGTTGTGCTTGATCGGAACCAAAGAAGAACCTTAGCACTTGATGAAGGATAAGATCTAATGATGTTTCAGGATCTTAAGGCTTGAAATGAATTATCTTTATGTGGTTTGATCATGTATCTGAATAATTGGTGCATGTTTTAGTCTATAAATATGATGATCTGAGTATGACTGAAGTCTGGAACTATTGTTATGTTTAAATCATCTTTTATAGATCTATACATAGGTTCACTTCAGAAAACGAGAGTATACAAGCTGGTTCTGCATATCAAAACATCGTATACATCATAAATTTGATTTGCAGATATGTACGGTGGTACAATTTGAGGAAAGCGCATACGCACACAAGTTCGACACATGGAAGTAGTGTATAACATATAAAATATATTTTAGTTGCTTTTGTTTGCTGTTGCAGTGTTTTGGGTTATTGCTTGGGTTCTGGTTACTGTATTTTGGTGACAACATTCTCAATGATTAGAATGATTGATTGATTCGGTTGTGCTTGGTTCAAAAGGAGATTGGTTGATGTAGATATTTTTGATGAATCCAGTCTGAAAATTTATGAAACGTGGTCCCTGGAAGAAAAGAGAAGGTTGTAGCCTTCTGTAGGCCGGCACCTACGTACTAGTAAACATATCAGCTAGTACAAAAGTGTTTTCGGGAAAAGCGTATATTCAGAACGAACCTATCCCACCGGGTTGTGACAAAGACCTCAGAAACAAACAGGGAAAACTACTCTTGTATTCTCCTTTATGAACTATAAACGAAGATGATTAAGATGAACCGACCTGTGTCTTGCGCTAGTTGTTCGATCCAATCTCTCTTCTCTTTGCCAGCTTCCACCGATCTGCTCCCTCACTTGCCCAGCGTCACCAAGTTCCTGCAAGTTCACATAAGAGAGAAACTACACAAAGACATGGATTTATGTTCATAAAAAGCTTAGGATCAGATTTAAGCTAAACATACAAATATAACACACATCAGATATACAAGCATATAGGAGAAACTCAAGTAGTTTTACTGATAAAACAAGAAGATCCAGGAGGAGTTACAATCGATGATTCCTGATCCAGCATCAACCTCCCAGCATAGAATCCCTTCTTCACCTCCAACAAAGCATAAATCACCCAATACTCTGATATCTATCATAAAACCAACAGCAATTCTCTGCAATGTACAAAATTCCAGCCTCTGGATCTCTTGGTGAGGGATCCATATATAGATGTATGCAAAGAGGATGAGTCAACTCATGAATTGATTAGTGGCTTCTCTCTGTCAGTTCTTGCTTCCACTTGGACACTGAGAGCCTCTTACTCATCACTAGTCAAATTCAGTGAGGCAAGTGTCATTGGAGAAGATTCTGGAAGCTTCCATTGTCTCTCCACCTCGTGCAATGACTCTGCCACTTGTCATTTCCTGCTCAACGCACCCTAGCAGTGTATTCAAGTGCGTTGCAACGCACCTAGCCAGTGTATTTGGGTGCTTTGCAACGTAGTCAGCTAGTGGAGCACTTGAAATGATCCTGTTTTGACTAGTTTTGAGCAGTTTCTGGTGGAGAACTTCTGGGACAAGCTGTAATTTGTTGACCTTGTTTCTTTAGGAGCTGGAACAACACTTTTAGGGACTTAGGATCCCTTGGTTTATGGACATTTCATGCTTATAGCTGTAAGGCACAAAAATGTCTATAACAGTTTCCCCCTAAAGTATGAGGCCGTTTATCAGGTGAAATGCTTTATTAGGAGGATCCGAAGTTCTTCTAATGCTGGGGAGGAGACCTGTAATAAGATACAATACAATACATTATTTTCATATTGTTTTCATGATCTAGCTGAGGCAGGCATTCCCATGCTCAGCTTTATAAATTCATTTTCATGTACATAGGACAGACAATCATCTGATGGTAGACTGATGATTCTGACGAAGTCATCATCCTTTTGGTAGGATGATTATCTGTGCTGCAATGCTGTACATTTCAATGTCTTTATTTTTTCTGAATATATATCGCAGCCCGGATGGATGAAACTAGATCCGGGGTCTTCAATCTCGTTTGATCTTCACTCTAAGTACAAATCGATCCATGTGAAAAATGTTTTGAAGTCGAACATGGAAAGACATCGCTTGATTACCAGTCAATGATGTAAACTGTTAACAAGCGCGAGAGGAATCACCGATAATGATAACGACCCTCAAGGTACTGCAATACAATTCATGTGGTGTGAATAAAGGACTTGGCGTTGAACACCACGCAAAATCTTTCGGTCGAAGGTCATTGATGTATACCTGTCGCTGGAAGTGAGAAACTTGCCATTGAGGCATGCAAGCTTCAAAGTACTGAAGGGGTGTTCCTAGATCAACTTCTTGGATAATGAGCTGATGTCGACAAGAAGCGATCCGTCAAAGGAGGGCTTTAATGAATCCCACATCAATGACACGGAACGGAGCAAATGATTTTGATGGAGGTGAAAACGATCTGCTGACATGTGGTTCAGGGTGGCGGTCATGAAAGAGTGAAGTATAATGTATGTTAGTGGATGGGATACGGGTGACTTCTCTGGATGACTTCTCTTGAACATGTCAGCGACACTTATGTGATGGATCAGTAGCATTTACCCCAAATGTGGATGGTATGGCGTGACCATGGTGATGTGACCGGTGAATGAAACAACCCAACCCGACTCTGGCACGGAGTGGAAGTGTCATGTTCAAGAGCGACTTGCTACCAATAAAGTTTCTTTGAGTTTTCTTCCCAATTTTTCCCCAGTCATTTCTGACCAGTACCTCTTTATTTTTGTCAAGCTGGAGGAGGATAACATATGCTTGTTCTATAATTTTCCCTTCGGGCAAACCCATCGCTATGTTTTAACGAGCCTAGCGATAGTGAAACTCGTTCTCGCCTAAAGACAAGTTTGTCGCTATTAATTCTTTTTAACGAGTCTAACGACAAAGATAACTCGGTCCTTTTCCTTTTTAGGGAGTCTGAAAAGGTACGTAAAGATAACTCTGGAATTTCTTTTTCGTCATTTAATCCCTTAAGTCCGAAAAAGTATAAAATAATAGAGAAGGGATGAATTTTCGATAATTTTAACGAGCCGAATAAAACAAGCGCTCGATCTTTTTGTGCAATAATCCCTCAGGTCCAAAAAGATTAAAATCTACAGGAGGGATAGCGCTTCTGGTCGCTTTAACGAGCTGGAAGGCCAAAACTCGGCAATCTTTTCATATTTTATGAGTCAGATGAAAAGAGCTTAAAGGAGACTCGTCTTTTGAGGAACGAGTGATAAAATGGGTAGCAGCTGATTCCAGGTAAGGTTTGGAATTTTCCAATCACGGGAGTGTCACAAGGATGGCTAGTGAAATCACTCTTCGCAGCTGTTCCTCAAAATGGGTAAACAATCAAATGGAGGTGAATGATCGGCCAATGGAAAAGTGGAGGTGACGGTGCAAACACGACCAAGGCTTTAATGGCTGAAAATGCTTCATTCACGATGGTTATTTACCGGAGGATAGTTCATTTTTTAACGAGCTTAAACACGGGTGGAAACATTTGCTCGATCTTATGTTTATTTTTTAACGAGCTTGAACTATGCGCTAAAACTGCTCGATTAAGTGGTCTTGTTTTGATTTTTACCATAGATAGCTTTGTCCTTTCAAAGGTAGTACTGCATTTTTTCAACTGCTTCATCAAACTAGTTAGAAATGAACAATATTTGTTTTGAAAACGAGATTAAAACGCTAATACTTTACTTCGAACTACGTAAAAGTAATTTAAAAGTGTTTTTTACCTCTCATTTTACCATTTCATTTGAACTTGGTTTGTTGGAGCTTTGGAGGTGTTTTCCCCCTCGATTTTCATCAGCTGATTTCGGAAGATTTTGTGGACGATTCTCGGCGCCGTCTGGACCAGGTAGGAGCTAAACTCGAGCTCTTTCATTTCATGGTTTCCTTTTTGCATTTTGTGCTCTGTTCCCTACTTTTCTGAGTCCCTGGGGTTTGATGGGCTCGTTCTGCCATCAACACACCCTGGGTACATTGAAACCTGTGCTGAATGTTGGTCCTCATGAAGGTAGTTTGACATTCAACGCACCTGTAGCACTGCTGCAGGTGCGTTGGGCACAGAAAGGAAAGTTGTTGCACAGTTTTTGATGGAATTTTTCCCTGTTTCTCATCAAAATCAGGATCCAATCTCCTCTCTTGTTTGTTTTTGCAGAGATATAGGAGCAAAATGACCCTTACATGGCGAGAACGAGAACATGAAGAAGAGGACATGATTGCCCTACATGATCCTGTTACAGTGAACGCGCTGCGGAACTGTGGCTTGCTGAAGTTCTTCCACATCTCTAGCATGAGACAACAGATTAACTTGCTGAAGCATTTGCTTGACTCTTGGGATCATATCAGCTAGGTTTTCCAGATTAGAGGCAAATCTATCCCCTTGACTGCAGTAGACATCTACTTCTTTACTGGCTTGTCGAGGCGAGGTGCCCCCATCTCTTTGTCAGGTTCGGCCCGAGGAGGCGATTCTATGAGAGATTATGTCCGTCAGTATTGCAGGGAAGGATCTCAGCTGAGTAAAGACGGCAAGATCATCATTCGTGATGTCACTGATAGGTCCCTTAGGACTATCCTATTTACTTTTGGTAGGATGGCCAGTAGCGCGTCTCTTCATGTAGCCAAGAGATCCTATATGCAACATGCCTTGGAATGCCTTCAACCGAAGGTGTTCAACTGGTGTGATGCAGTACTTCTTGTAATGAAAGAGCAGTTGACCAAGATAAAGAATGGGAAGTTGAAGAACTTTGGGTTCAGTTCCATTTTGACCGCCTTTGCCTTGGAGAAGATACCACTGATGCAGTCGCAGTACATTGCACTCGACTTACCTTCTCCTACTGAACCACGCATGCAGAGATGGGTTGACCATATGTCTAGGCATGCTGGTCAATCTCAGATTTCATTCTCTGATACCTTCTTCAGGTGGTTTGATCGTCAGGAGATGGTCTATTCTGAGTATCCATATGCCGGCATGGACTTCTGGGGTGATCCAGATTTGGTACTGCCGGATGGCGAGCAGTGGGGTGCTATTGGTAAAATCTCTTACCATATTGCTGTTTACTATTTTTGTTTATAATGTCCTTGTGCTTTGTTCTATCAAGACTCTAATCAAACTCATGTGTACATGCAGATTTCGGTCCTGTTCGTCCAGTAATTCGCGTGAGAGTACCAACTGTTGTCCCAGCAAGAGAGGCCGCCGGAAGGGTTATTCTTCGCGACCTCAATGTGGCCGAGACTCTTATAGTTGTGCAGGAGCAGGTTGAGAGCCTTACTCTCGGTATTCCAGATGTGAGGATCGACGAGCTACCTTTGCAGTTACAACGGCATACTACCGGTGTGCCCAGACAATGGACTCGTCTCTTACGCATGATCGCACAGGCTGTGACTTGCTATCACGAGCATCATTAGACTAGGGTGCCCCCTAGCATTTTGAGTTTTGGGTCGTGTGACCGATTTTGTCTTGGTTAAAGAACATTATATGTAAACCATAAACAACTATATATATATTTTTGATTTTCGGAGTTTTATTCTGGTTGAGTTATGTGATCCACTTGTAGAACATTGATGATGTGTTTCTTTTTATAAATGTTGCAAATATCTATCTAACACATAGTTCGCTAATGAGTCGGTTAATGTGTTTAAGTTTCTAGAAATATGCTGGTATTGAATAAGATCAAATTGTCTTTCCAAAATCTTAACCCTTAGGAACATGCGATAAATAGCTGGGTTTCGGACGGAATATATACCATTGAGTTGCAGTATTACGAGCTGTGAGTCTAGCCTGATGATCAGCCGGCGTATACCATGAGTGATGGCATCAGAGAGAAGTTCTATCAACGCACTATATTCAGCAATATTGTTCGTTGATCGACCAATACATACACCTCTGAAACTTACTAACTCGCCGCTTGGATCAAAAATGACCCAAGCTGCGGAGGACAGGTTCCGCGAACTACGACTTGCTCCGTCGGCATATCCAACACATGGTTCCAATGGGTTTGACATCTGCAATAAATGTAAAAAAGGTGGATTACTCGACCAAAACAAACACTCTTAGCGAAAACAAAAATATAACAAAAGCACATTGGTTACTACTAGGCGTAGTAATGCTTGAGGTACAACCCATTACGAGGTTGCGCCAGTGGAATCCCGTCGTAATCCATCAACTCGTAGGCTCCTTTCGCTAACACTCGTTTAACAATATAGGGGCCCATCCATAAAGAGTTAAATTTACCTGCTCCCAATTTATCGGATTCTTGGTCGTAAAGCAAGACCAAGTCACCTTCCGAGAAGACACGGGGTTTGACATTTTTGTCGAACTACACCTTGACTCGTTTCTTATGGGCTTCGTTAGCCAATGCGGCGTCACGACGGGTTTCATCCAATTGGATTAATTCCAAGAAACGAGCTTCTTCTTCTGAAGTTCTGGGGAGGAGATCGATTGCGAGTTTGAGAGACGAGATTTCACACTAGACTGGTAAGACTGCTTCCAGGCCGTATACCAGTTGGAAGGGTGTGAACCCGGTCGCATTCCTTACCGATGTTCGGTAAGCCCACAAAGCTGAGTACAGGATTAGGTGCCATCTTCTTTTGTGAACTCCGATCATCCTTTGCAGCATGCGCTTCAGGACCTTGTTGATCACCTCAACTTGTCCGTTGGCCTGCGGATAATATGGAGTAGAGCTGTCGTGAGATAGCCCTAGTTTGGCAGCTAATTCAACCATCATGTGATTGCGAAAATGCGATCCATGATCTGTGACTATAGCCTGTGGTACGCCGAATCTGGCGACTACATGATTGAAAAAGAAAAGGGCAGTTGTTTCACTAGTATTATCTAATGTAGGCATCGCCTCGGCCCATTTGGTAAAATAGTCCACTGCAACTATAATATACCCATGCCCCCCGGTCAAGGTGGGGTTAGATGTCATGAAATCGATGCCCCATTTGGCGAATGGCCCAATAGCAACTATTGGCTGTAAAGGTGCGGGTGGTCTTCTGGTTTTGCTATCAAAAATTTGACAAGCATGGCAACTTCTGACTGCGATTATGCAATCTTTGAACATGGTTGGCCAGAAGTATCCTGCTCGTAAGATTTTTTGTGCTGTAGCATATCCAGATTGATGCCCTCCACATGCGCCTGAATGACACTCATTCAGGGATTTTTCGGCTACCTCATGGGTGAGGCACCTCCTCAGAACTGTATCAATACCACGACGGTAAAGTGTATCACCGACGATCATGTAGTCTTTTGCTCGGTATCGAATACGTTTTTGTTCAAAGTGAGAGGTATTTGGCCTAAATTTTTGGGTTTGGAGATAAATGATTATATCCCCATACCACTCATTGCTTGTAGATATCAGAAACAAACTTTCATCCACGATTGATTCTTCAGATGTTTCATCGTTGGACGACGATGGGAGATCGCATAATAATTCTGCAAAAACTAGAGCTTTCTTTGACTTGGATTTTACAAATTCCAGATTAGACTCTTGAAGGATTGCTATCCATTTTGAATATTTGCCCCCCAGCAACTGTCAGGACAATATATAAGTCATGGGGTTGTAATCTGACAGAATGGTAGTTTTCCGAAAGAGGACATAGTGTCGAAATCTTTGTATCGCTTGAACCGTTGCAAGCGCTAGTTTTTCAACATAAGAATATTTTCTTTCTGTATCATTTAAGTTCTTACTTAAATAATAAATAGGATGTTCTATTCCATCGACTTCTTGAACTAAAACCATTGCGATGGTCGTATCTGCTGCAGCCAGATACAGGTTAAAGTCTCTTTGATAATCAGGGGCATACATTAATGATGCTTTCATTAGGGAATCTTTTAAAGCATCAAAGGAAGCTTGTGCGACCTGATCCCAGTTAAAGGGTACCCCCTTTTTCAAAAGGCGTGTATAACCTTTAGCAAGTTCAGCGTAATTTGGAATGAATCTCCTCAGAAAGTTTGCTTTCCCTTGGAGTTTCTGAATCTGAAGAAAATTTGAAGGTGGAGGCAAATTTATGATTGCCTGGACCTTAAAGGGTCGAGACGAATCCCATCCTTGGAGACTACAAAGCCAAGTAAACTACCAGAACTGACGCAAAATACACATTTGTGTGGATTGAGTCGTATCTTGTAGTGTCGGCAACGTAGAAATATCACTCGTAAATGCTGCGGATGATCAGTCCGCTTTCGCGAATGAGCTGGAAGGTCGTCGAGATAAGGTTGAACGATGCTTTTGATGTCATGGAAGGCATAATTCATTTCCCTCTGAAACATCACCCCCGCGTTCTTTAGACCAAAGGGTAATTTTCGATATGCGAATGTGCCCCACAGACAAATGAATGTAGTCTTTGACTGGTCCTGTGGGCGAATATTTATTTGATTATACCCGGAGAATCCATCCATGAATGAGAAGAGTTCACATCTGGCGCATTCATCAATTATCTGGTCAATAAAGGGTGTAGGGTAGTTGTCTTTTGGACAAGCTTGATTTACATCCCTATAATCGATGCACACTCTAATTGTCCCTTGTTTTTTCATAACCGGGACAATATTCGATACCCAATCGGTTAGCGGAATTGGGTAGATGAAACCAGCATGGAGGAGTTTTTCAACTTCTGCCTTAATGGCAACAGCTTTCTTCGGGTGCACCTGCCTTAGCCGTTGCCGTACCGGTTTAACATCTGGATACATCTTAATTTCGTGTTCAACAATACTCGAGTCGATGCCTAGCATTTCACTGTATGACCAGGCAAAGATATCTCTGAATTCGCGAAAAAGAGCGTTATATATTTCCAGTTCTGAAGGAGAACAACATTTGCCAACATAAATATTCTCTACAATATCTGTTTTGGTCGAGATATTTATGGCTATAGTCTCCTCAATATTGGATAAGTTTCGCTCGGAATTCACCGTGTTTATAGTATTTGATAGAAAATCAACTACTGAAGGATGGTAGAGGTCATTTTGAGTATCTTCTTCATAATTCGGAAGAAGAGAATGATGGTGGGAATCATTCCATGGTGCTCCTTCATCTACCATAGCTTGGAGAATTCCTTCGTCGGTGTCATGCACTGGCGACCAAGGATCTGAAGGGGTCCCATATTCTCTAGACCTATCCATCCAAACGCTTGATGAGCATTGATTTGGGTTTGCTTCCCATGCCAGAAACATTGATTGCTATAATATTTCTATTGGGCTTGGGGGCAAAACCGTCGCATGATCCATGTTTATATCATTTTCTGAGATCTTTGTGGAAGATATCATGTTGCAGGTTCCTATCGATGCTACTTCCGCCAGATTGATTGGAGGTGGAAGAGTGAAAGTTCCCATTAGTATAGGATCTTTTAGTAGGCCTACTCCGATATTCTGAAGCGAATGGGGGCTTCCATGGATCATGGGAATGCTTCCTGTAACTTGCGAACCGTTGGGGAGGAAGTTTTGTTGGTCGACGATTGTAATCCCTCCCTGAAAGGGAAATGCAATCTTTCTAAAATAGGTCGACACAACAGCTGCCATGGCATATATCCACGGTCTTCCTAGTAGGATGTTGTAATCAAGATTCCCATCGATGACTTCAACATCTATTTCTACTGTTTTCCCTCCTAGTTCAACTTTCAAGTTATTTAGGATACCGTACGGGGTATACGTCCTTCTGTCGAATGCTTTTAGTGTTGTCGCAGATCGCGACAAGGTTGGAGATCCTAAAGTTTTCCAGCAGCTCATCGACATGATACATGTAGATGCCCCCTCATCAATAATCGTTCGGTGAACAGTTTTGTTGAGGGTTTTCACTTGAACAAGGAAAGCTAACTGAGCTGGTAACTGAGGATCGTACCCTTTGTGGTCGAACGATACAAGATTGGAATACTTTGGATCAATCCCACCAATGGCTGATAACAAAGCCTGCCTTTGGGATGGGCAGTTTTGTAGTACTTCAAGAGTCGACATAGCGGATGGCGATTGGGCCAAATCTTCCACTATGTTGTAATGCTGCGCCGCTCTAGCGCAAGGATTAAATGTCGACTTGTGTACTACTCCCTTTGGCGGTTTTATTGTCAATTCAGGGATGGTGGGTGGTACAAATTCTGTCGAAGTTGTCGTCGAACTACTTGGCTGATCTTTATCCTTGTTGTTCGACAGCTACGGATTTGCGTAATCTTTGTTCCTTGTAGAAATCAAAGCATCATTTTGTTGTTTCGAAATCAACAACATTAGCACTTGGGACGGGGAAGCATTTCCACTTTCAACCAGATTTGTTCCTGGATTCGGAAACGGATCGGTTAACACTGCTGAGGTTTTCGAACTTTTAAAGAATCTCTTAAGCTCAGCTTTGTATGGACATTCTCTCGTCCAATGATCCTCATCGCATATCATGCACCCTGTAGAGGGTTTCCTATTTCCAGGAGGGTTTGAAGAAGATTTTTCGGGAGATTGCTCATCTTGTTTCTTCATCTTCCCTTTTCCTTTCTTCTTGCTTCCTGGTTGTTTGGTTTCTTTGCCTTTATCTGTCGATACGACATTTACTTCTGAAGCAAGAAGTTTGTCTTTTGCATTTTGACCTGAAACCTTACGAGCCTTTTTGGATGTGGCCCTTGTCGATTTCGTGTCTGTCGTGCCAATCACGCCATCGCCGGCATGAGAGTCATTGTTTGATTTAGGAGGAGGAGGAATCGAAGATTCCGGTCTAGGGGCGTCAGGTATTTTGTCGTAGAGCGTGTCGGACTGAGTGTAAATCAAATCCAGATATTGTGCACGAGCGATCACTTGCTCTTCTGTTACGACTCCCCCCTTTGCCACATCTTCCGTGATGGAAGGCAGTAATGACTTGATAAACCATTCAGCTAATAGCCGATCGGGAACGTACATTTTTACCATCCTACGACGACGTCGCCACTCATGTATATGATCAGATATGTGAGTGGCTGTTGTCTGTTTAAAGTTGGTAAGCAGTTCTGTTCCCGTTTCATACCTTATTGGTAATTGAAAATGGGTTAAAAAGGGCGTGGCTAAGGTGCTGAAGTTGTCGAACGAAGCTCTAAGTAATTCAATGTACCATTTTGCCACCGGACCTGTTAATGTCCTCTGAAAAAGGCGAAGCCTTATCGAATCATCATTTAAAGTGTTTGATGAACACCATAGATGAAATGTCATCACGTGATTCGATGGATCTTCACCCGGATTTCCATTAAATTTAGGAATATTTGATGGTAGTTTATGCGGAATCGCTGGCCACCAAGGGGCGTAAGCAATTGGATCGTTTGTTAACCGGTTTAAATTAGGTAACTCTAAGGTTGCCACGAATGGTAACTGTTGATTCAGGTTAGGTGAAGCATACCCAGGATACGATGGAATCGCCTGAGCAATTGGTCTTTGCATACCGGCATAATTCATTTGATGCTGGTATGTTTGGTAAGGTTGGTGGACTTGACCATTATAAAATGGTTGATTTTGACCATTTTGAATGTACAGCTGTCCACTGTTTGCAAAGATCTATTGCTCAGCACCTTGGTATACTTGTTGGAATTGTGGTTGTTGGTATTGCACCAGCCACGGTTGTGAAGCCATGTGCTGTTGCCCGATACTAACCGTTTGACCAAGGTCAGGGGTAATTGTACCCGTCTGGTCCTGTGTCGCCCCACTAGTTGGCGATTGTGGTTGAGTCGCAGGGTCAATGGGCTGTTGCATTACAACCTGAGAAACTTGAGGTTGACACACAACAGGCAGCCCTTGAACTTGTGACACAGTCACAATAGCTAGCGTAGTGGGTATGTTCGACACAGGTACGCATTGTTGCATCGAATATACAACCCTTGGTTGTTGAGGTAGTATAGGTACCCAACCACTTGAGGTAATTCCAGTATAACCTGAATGCTGTTGTGAACTCCCGTATGGATATCCTCCCGGAGGTGGCAACGAAAGGGCGTACTGCCCCCCGTAGGGTGGTAATCCAGAACTCAAGGGAATTGTTTGCCCTTGGGGACTGGACTGCCCAAATTGACCTCCAAATGGATCAATTTGTTGAGACTCAACGTAAGAGTTTCCGGGTATAATTCTGGATGAACAAACAGGAACGGACCAGACTATTGAAATAGCCCCTGGATGGGCTCCTTCTAGCGGTTGTGAGCTAGTTGGGACAGATGGTATGCCGGTAAACATTGTCGGAGTGACAGCAGGGAGTTTTGCCGTCGCTGTGTCAGAAGACACAGTCCTAGATGTTGACGGTTGTTCAGACATTTGTAGTCTATCCAAAAGATTACCTAGCGATTCTACAGGAACTTTCGCTGGTGGTGGACTAACTTCTGATGTCGAAGGAAATAGAGTGACCCCGACTCCAAAATGTGTTGGAGTACTTGCTTGCGGATCTTCTACAATTTCCTCTATCGCAATCAGACCAGGTGGAAGGGGAAGACCGTCAGGTCCGTAAAATATTTCTGGTGCCGAAGAGGCAGCGACAGATGTTTGAAAAGTAAGACTCTCTGAATCGGTTATGGATGGAACTGGTTCAGTAACACAAGTGCTTGTTCTCAAACTAGGATCAGTATCACTGTCCTTTTGTGGATGTTGAACTTCTTCTGTTGAGGCAGGGATTCCAGAAATGTTTGGAGTAACCGGAGTCTCTAATGTCGTTGGAAAACTTGTTCTAACTTTGATAGGAGACTTGGATACGGTTAAACGAGTCCGCTTTGTCCATACTGGTTTCGCTTCTGGAGACAAAGACGGTTGACTCGTAAGCGTCCTCGAACGACGGGGTTTCAATTGACTTTCTTCCACGATTGCGGATTACTTGATCAACTAAAATAAAAGGGAAAGTATGTTTCCGTGTTAAATGAATTTTAGACGCTTTTGACACAACTTGTTTTTTCAGTTTTAAAGAGTCGAGAAAAAACAAAAGATGACTCTAGTCTCCTTCGATTTTTAATGAGCCTAAAGTGACAAGTGCTCAGATGGACCTTTTCCGTTAAGGAGTCTGAAAAGGAATGAAAGGGACTGCTCTGGAGGTCTAGGTAGAGGGAGTGCCAAACCAATCGCAAAACCGCAGAATACTTTTTAGCGTACGATAGTCAATCTTCCCGAATGCTGTGTTCGGTGCATTGTGATCAGTAGGGCGGCCGACACGGCTTCCTATGGATAAAGGTTTTATGCCTATAGGGGTCTCCCAATATATACTCGATGGTACATGGGAGCACAATTCCGTACTGGCACTTATCGTCTCAAAGTGGAGGAATCACCCAACCATCAGTGAGGACAACAGTTACCAGGCTTTACGACGCCGGAATACGTCTCTAGCCTAGACCTCTAGATGTTGTGCGTTAAGTTACAAAGCGTTGTTAAGTTCATTGAATTTATTTTAGGTTGATCTTTCTTATGAAGTTTGCCTTTTGGGTTCACCACGAGATGTAGATGTAATTCCTAAAATGCAATCTAAAGATGATAAGCAAGCTTTTATTTCTTTTCAGCAATGAAAATCCTAGCTACAAGGGGAAAAGAAAGACACAATATTTTCTCAAAGAGCAAAGAGCACACTGTAAATGCACTTTTCCTAAATCAAGCCATACAAACTGTCAATATGCAAATGCACTTGTGCATGTATTTTTTTTTCACTTTCTTAATATTGATGCCTAAAAAGAAAGTTGTTGTACAAATTTGAATTCTATTTCAAGTGAAAAACACAAAGAAGCTTCTTTTCGAAATCAAAAGGTAGAGACGATTACGACACTTTATGATTTTGAAGTAAACACTTGTTTCGACACTAGAAATTCACAAATTCAAGCCAAAGGCAAAAGTAAAAGCGTAATCAACTATCAACAGCAAATATACTCTCTCCTAAGATCAAAACGACACTTACGACAGATCTAGATCTAAGGGCGACAGTATGACTAGTTTACTTTTGCAATGGGAAACTGTAAATGACGTAACAAACACACAAAAACAAATACAGTTTCCTTTATACAACTGAGGCGGAATTAAGGCAAAGAAAAGGGTATTTTAAATAGACGAACACACTGATCACAGGCTGCAAAAATCAGAGGTAAAACTGGCAAAAAGTGAGCAAAGAACCTCAGCTAGGCAACGCTAGGCTGATCAACGCACCTGCTACATAGAGAAACTAAATTGCAACGCAGGTAGCCCTCTCGGGAACTACGTTGAAATGCAGAGTCTCTTCACAAAGCTTGCGCTGAAGCAGAAACGAGAATTCTCTCCGGGTTCTGGGTCACGGTTTGCACTTTAATATATGGATTTTGGCCGGGTAAAAGCAATCAATAGTGCACAATCAGAGGGTTGATTTACAAGAGTTTTAAGAGCTATCACAAAGGGTAATCAGATCATTTGTGAGTCAACTGTTCAGATCATAAACAGGTCCAGTGAATGGACTAGAGTAGCAGATGTCTACTTTGCATTTGTAAATGGCAAATGCAGTTCAATTCGCTACTCCTAAGTTTATGAGACAAACAACAATAGAAACACAAATAAACTAACTAGACACGTTCCCCAGCGGAGTCGCCATTTTGTTTTTGGGAAAAGTGTCTATTCAGAATGACCCTATCCCACCGGGTTGTGACAGAGACCTCAAAAAAACAGGGAAAACTACTCTTGTATTCTCCTTTATGAACTATAAACGAAGATGATTAAGATGAACCGACCTGTGTCTTGCGCTAGTTGTTCGATCCAATCTCTCTTCTCTTTGCCAGCTTCCACTGATCTGCTCCCTCACTTGCCCAGCGTCACCAAGTTCCTGCAAGTTCACAGAAGAGAGAAACTACACAAAGACATGGACTTATGTTCATAAAAAGCTTAGGATCAGATTTAAGCTAAACATACAAATATAACACACATCAGATATACAGGCATATAGGAGAAACTCAAGTAGTTTTATTGATAAAACAAGAAGATCCAGGAGGAGTTACAACCGATGATTCCTGATCCAGCATCAACCTCCCAGCATAGAATCCCTTCTTCACCTCCAACAAAGCATAAATCACCCAATACTCTGATATCTATCATAAAACCAACAGCAATTCTCTGCAATGTACAAAATTCCAACCTATGGATCTCTTGGTGAGGGATCCATATATAGATGTATGCAAAGAGGATGAGTCAGCTCATGAATTTATTAGTGGCTTCTCTCTGTCAGTTCTTGCTTCCACTTGGAGACTGAGAGCCTCTTACTCATCACTGGTCGAATTCAGTGAGGCAAGTTTCATTGGAGAAGATTCTGGAAGCTTCCATTGTCTCTCCACCTCGTGCAATGACTCTGCCACTTGTCATTTCCCGCTCAACGCACCCTGGCAGTGCATTCAAGTGCGTTGCAATGCACCTAGCCAGTGTATTTGGGTGCTTTGCAACGCAGTCAGCTAGTGGAGCACTTGAAATGATCCTGTTTTGACTAGTTTTGAGCAGTTTCTGGTGGAGAACTTCTGGGAGAAGCTGTAATTTGTTGACCTTGTTTCTTTAGGAGCTGGAACAACACTTTTAGGGACTTAGGATCCCTTGGTTTATGGACATTTCATGCTTATAGTTGTAAGGCACAAAAATGTCTATAACAAAAAGCTAGGGGATTGTAGCTCCCTTCCAGTAGAAGCTGGAGAACGAGAGAAGGTTGTAGCCTTCTACAAGTAGAAGCCTGCTTACTGGTATAATACTGCACCAATCCAAAAATTGTAAACAAAATTCTCTTATTATTAAAAAGAAGATAGAGACGATTGCAGCAGGTGGTTTTCACCCACATTGGGTTTCCACCTTACATCTTAGTGTTCATGTGTCTTTCTTGTGTTTGATGATCTGTTCTATTTTTACTTCACCTGGTTACTATTTATATGGTTCTGATGCACTGATTAAAGATCAATAAATGATGAATTAATTGAATCATAAGTTTGTTGGATATATGCCAATTGCTCTAAACACAGTTGCGTGTACACGCAAGTTCCCTTAACTAAAGTACCGTATATGAATATGATTATGGAAATGAAATGTTATTGATTTGCTAATGTTGATTCACCCCCCCTCTTGTATTATTTCCAACATGGAATCAGAGCAGTTCCTTCAGAAGAAGCTTGATCGCTTAGAGGAAGATCCATCATCATGAGTAATCAAGAAAGCGGGGGATCCATCAGACTGCCAATATTTGATGGGAGAAACTTTGTTTGTTGGAAGGTAAGAACCACAACCTATCTTCAATCTCTTGGAACAAATGTCTATGAAATCATGGAAGGAGGATATACATTTCCATCAGCAATTCCTATAGATGCAGTAGGTAAAAAGAAATATGAAACCAATGCCAAGGTTGTCAATACATTATTGGGAAGTCTGTCACAATCAGAGTTTGTCAAATTTATGTAGCTCAAATCAGTCAAAGAAATATAGGACAAAATCATTCTAAGCTACGAAGGAGACTCTCACGTAAAATGTGATAAACTGCAAACTCTTAGAATTCAATATGAAACTCTCAAGATGCACAATGATGAAAGTGTAGCTAGTTACTTCTTACGTATAGATGAGATTGTTAATTGCATCAAGAATTTGGGTGAAGAGATAAAGGAAGTTACTTAGCTGAAAAAGTTTTAAGATCCTTATCTGCTAAATTTGAATCAAAAGTATTTGCCATAGAAGAGAAGCAGGATCTATAGACTATTACTATGACATAGTTTCATGAAATCTTAACTACCTTTGAGATCAGAAAAGGAGGTCCATCAGATATGAGAGAAGCCGCATTTAAAGCTTCAGTAAAAGGAAAAGAATAACTCAATGAATCAGGACATATTTCAGAAGAAGAAGAGGAAGAAAAAAGAATAACTCAATGAAGCTGACCTATTTCTTATTTCTTTGCTTTAATAACCTATATATATGTATATATATACCCTAGATATAGCTCTTGATACATCATTAAGATTTGGAGAATATCTATTGATACATCCCCTAATGATGGACTCACTTGGTAGTCCGAAACATTGGGTACAAAAAACTCTATAATAGGTCATTCCTACTCTTCTAAAACTATCCTCACCTGTATGGATTCATTATTTAACAATTTGTCAAGAATCTTCAATGGGGTTCCGATAGATTCAGAGGTAAACTACCTTTCAAATGTTTTGCCTGTGGCAGAGTCAGTCATTATGCTGCCAAATGTCCTCATAAAGATAAATATGATAAATGGAAGGAAACTGCAAAATGGAATAAAAAACAAAGTGAAAGTAAAAAGAGGTACTATACTCATGAAGATAGCGATGGTTTATCAAATAGTGATGAAGATGAAAATAATAATGACTATAGACTTCTAATGGCTTATGAAAATGATGATTTTTTGCATGCTTTAGATGAAGATGACCTTTATTAAGAAATCTATAAACTCAAAATATGTTTAGAAGAAAAGAATATGATTATAGATACCTTGACATTCCAACTTGTTGAAAGAGAAAAACACAATGAAAAGCTAGAATGTGAAATTGTCGGTCTAAGAAAGGATCTTAAGAAAACAAAAGCTCTCAATCTTAGATTTGCTAAAGGATCAGAGACCTTAAATGAAATTATCAAAGTGTAGTGGTATCCTCTGATAAAGATAGGTCTTGGATACACTGAAGAAACATCTCATTCACAGAATCTGTCAACCTCTACTAAAAGCTATTGTGATGCAACAAAGAGTAGTGAACAGTTTGACAATCGTCAGCAAAGGCATAAAGCAGATCACTAGGTGAATCAGGCTCAGTTTACTTCAAGGATGAATAGAAGCCAAAATCAACGTCAGGTATATCATACTCAATTTGCTTCAAAGAATATCAATCAACAAGTCAATAGGAGGAACTTCAACTTCAATCGATAGGTTAGTAGATTCGATAATCGCAGGAACTTCTTTAATGGTCAATGTTTCTCATGTCATAATTTTGGACACATAGCTGCTCAATGTGTTGGTTACAAAGCTATCATGACTATAGAAGCATGAAAACAAAGAAATATGACGGGGATCAAGAAAAGTTCCGATATTAGCTTTTCTCTTCTTGAAAATGAAATAGAATGCTCAATCTGTAACAACTTTGGCCATGAAGAAATTGAATGCAAGAGTAAATTTTGGCAAATAGCTAAAAAAGAGAAAACTCCACTAAATCCCAAAATATGGAGAAAGAAAGAACAACAAAAAGAAAGATGTAGTATAGCCTTCTATGCAGAAGGACAAGAAAATCAGCGGTACATCGACAGTGGATGTTCAAAACACATGAAATGTGACAGAGAAAAGCTACACTCATATAATGCCTTAGAAAAGGAAAAGAGTGTCTCATTTGGAAGCAACACTCCTGGTGTCATAATAGGTAAAGGCTCTATTTTCTTGAAAGAAAGTTAAAGCTGGGAATGTTATGTATGTTGATGGCTTAAAGCATAATCTGTTGAGTGTGAGTCAAATGTGTGATCAAGGAAATGAAGTAGTGTTTCGATCAAATGGATGTGTTGTTCATGAGATTGATATAGGAGAAATCGTGATTAAAGGGACATGAACTCCAAAAAACATATACATACTCAAGGGAGGACAAAAACAATGCTATCTAAGAAAAATTGATGAAAACTGGCTATGGAATAGAAGATTGGGATATCTAAGCTTTTCTCAAATAAGAAATGCATGCAGATTCTAGGTTGTTCATGATCTTCCAAATATCGACATTCTTGAAAATACTATATGCAAATCATGTCAATTCGGTAAGCAAACCAGATGTCAATTCATCGAAAAGGAAGGGTTAGATGGTAAGCCTCTTGAATTTGTTCATATTGATTTATGTGGACCATCAAGGAAAAAGTCACCTCATGGAGAAGAATACTTTATATTGTTCATTGATGATATTTCCAGAATGTGCTAGATAGGTCTTCTAAAGCATAAAGATGAAGCGTTTGTAAATTTCAAAGCCTTTAAAACTTTGGTTGAAAATGAATCAGATCGTAAAATCAAATGCCTCATATCTGATCGAGGAGGGGAATTTACCTCAGACGAATGTTTTGACTTTTGTGAACAACATGGAATAAAAAGGTAGTTCTCCACTGCAAGGACTCCTCAACAAAATGGAGTGGTAGAAAGGATGAACAAAACTGTTCAACAAATGGCTCATGCTATGCTAGATGAATCTGGAACTCGTGCAACCTTTTTGGGTGAAGCTACATTCACCACTGTCACTATTATCAATAAAGAAAATGTTCAAGTAAACAACACTGAAACTCCACATGAAATTTGGTATGGTAATACTCCTACTGTAAAATACTTCAAAATTTTTGGAAGCTAATGTTACATCAAAAGGATTGATGAAAAACTTGGTAAGTTTGAACCCAGAGCAGATGAAGGTATTCTTCTTGGCTATTCTTCCCAAAGTAAGGGATATAAATGTTACAACAGAAGACTTGGGAAAATTATTAAAAGTATTAATGTTGTGGTTGATGAAGCATGCAAAAATCCCAAATAGATAAAAACCGAAGATTATGACAATGAAGAAGATGATGATCATTTTCCCACATCAAATCACACTGATTCTGAAGAAGAAACCAATGAAGCACCAAAAGAAGAGATAACGATAGAAGAAAATACTCCATCTAGGTATGTTCAGAAAAATCATCCAGAAGCTCAAATCTTAGGAGAAAAAGGGGCATGTGTGCAGATTAGAAGAACCATTGCCGAAGCTTCAAGCTATCTAGCATTACTATCTTCCACTGAACCTCAAAATGTAAATGAAGCATGTAGAGATGAATGTTGGGTCAAGGCCATGAATGAAGAACTTGAGAAAATTGAAAAGAGTAATACCCGGGAATTAGTTTCTAGACCTCATGATAAGAATATCATAGGAACTAAATGGATATTCAAAAACAAGATGAACGAAAATGGAGAAGTTATTAGAAACAAGCCTAGACTTGTTTGTAAAGGATATGCTCAACAAGAAGTTATAGACTTTGAAGAAACTTTTGCACCTGTTGGTAGACTTGAAGCCATCAAAATGTTTCTTACTCTTTCTAGTTTTCAGAAATTCAAAGTATACGAAATGGATGTAAAATCTACCTTTCTTAATGGAGACTTAGAAGAAGAAGTCTATATTTAACAACCAAAAGGATTCATTCTCGGAAATGATACAAAACTTGTATGCAAACTTAGGAAATCTCAGATCATCAATGTTTGCATCATCAAATATCTCCACCAACAGGGTTTTTCAAAGGGGTCAGCAGATAACAATCTATATACAAAGATGGACACTGATAAATTGCTAATAATTGTTGTGTATGTTGATGATATCATTTTTGGTAGCAATGAAGAATCCATGAATCAAAATTTTTCTTCAGTAATGCAGCAAGAATTTGAAATGTCCTTGCTTGGTGAGCTTACCTACTTTCTTGGTCTACAAGTGCAGCAAAATAAAGATGGTATTTTTCTCTCACAAACCAAATATCTCAAGCAGATCCTGAAAAAGTATGGCATGGAAGATTCTAAACCAGTATGTACTCCAATGGTAACAGGATGTAGTCTCAGCTCAAATGATGAATCAACAACGGTACATCAGCCAACTTACAGATCCATGATTAGCAGTCTGCTTTATCTAACAGGTACCTGACCGGACATCGTGCATGTAGTGGGAATAGTTGGAAGATTCCAAGCAAATCCAAAGGAATCACATCTTGAAGCAGTCAAAATAATTTTCAAATATCTTCAAGGAACACAGAACTTTGGCTTATGGTATCCTAGAGATACAGATCTTACACTTTGTCTTATGGTATCCATTAGTGCCTTTTCTGTATATGCATGAAGTGTAAGATGTATGCTATTGACAAATGCTGTTGATGATAGTTGCTGATGCCTATCATGGTCTTGTTTAAGACATTTGGTCTCTGTTATATATGTCATGTATATCTTTTAATGTACCGGTCATGAAATGACCTAATTTGTAACCCCACTATGCATGGGATGAATGATGTAATGTTTCTTGTTGTTGACTTGTATAAACAATTGGTATATCCCCACTTGGTTGGGAGATGGATGCATGTATGAATCATCGGTGATAGGAAGGTAATTTGTGATGTATGTATAGAATCATGTTCTTCTTTTAGAACATCTTTCTGCAGACCTTTCTTATGCTCACGGGGAGTGTCACACGGAAAGAGTCGTTAGTGCGGACACAACCGACCTCCCTAGAAACCTAAGACTTTCTAGTGACAAACAAGAAAAATAAGAGCAATCCTTCTCTAAATATGCTTTTACAATATGAGAAATCAAGTGTTTAGATCCTACCTGTAACCCAGCGCTGTTGTAGTAGTCCAGCTTCGTTGATCCGGATGAGCTCCTCCTTCCCTTCGAAACCTGCATTCACTAACAATCAAACGATTAAATAACACCTGAATATCACATAAAATAAAATATATTTAACATATAGACCAAGGAGTATATGAAACAACTCATAAATAACAAATTGTTGAGAAGAATGGACTAATTTGTATTAAAAGGTAACAAAAGGAACCATTACAACCTGAGCCTTGGTGTTGTGCAAGCTCCTCCCAGGGTCCACAAGAGTTCTCCTTTACTCTGATCAGCTCACCCACCTCCTAATGGAAACAAGCAAAGATGGTAATCTCTCCTCACAAGCTTCTACAAGGAAGTCCTAACTCCAGCAGCATCTACCCTTAGGAATGTTCAGCTTTCAATCTCCCCTCCCTTTGGCCCAATGCCTGTATTTATAGTGCTCTAGAGGAAGTTATTTAGGTCCACCATCAATGGGATAAGCCCCTCTTTGGATGGGATAGCTCCTCTCTTGATGGGATAAGTTCCTCTTTGGTAGGGATACATGAACCATCTGGAGGCGCTTCATACACATCAAACAAGCTTCTAGAAGGCTCTAGAAATGACCACAAGTAACTTTTTTGGAGTGAAACTTGCGCCTTTTGACCTTTACAGGAGTACGCACCCACCCCTTTACATACAGAGCGTACAAGTACGCAGGTATTGTGAACTTGGGTTGCGTACATGCAGGTAAGGCTAAGAGAAACTGCGTACCAGAGATAATTGACTTTAAATGACTTTTCTCTCTTTCTTGAAGTTTGACATGAAGAGCAGAGGTATGAGACTTGCCAAGGAGGACAGTATGACAGTAGATGGAGCCATACTAACTGCAAATAGTCATGGTGACATTTTTTAGTGTAACAGGGAGCATGGATTCTCTCATGGGAGTTCAATCAGCACTTCAGCATATTAGAGAATTCATCATGCACTTAGGGGGAGCATGACCCTTTGCCCTTGATGTCAAAGGGGGAGAGTGACTTGGTGTGGTTATTGTTGTTGTTTCCATCAAGTCCAAAGGGGGAGATTGTTGGTATGTGTTGTACTTGATGGAAACCCACTTGTAGCAGAACAACTCTCTTGTATATGGTAACTATATGAATCTACAGAAGAGATATTAGATGTGACAGAATGCATAACAGGAGTATTTTCAAGTGTGATGAAATGCGGGGCAGCTTCAAGGAATCAGTTTAGAAAACAACTCACTCAGATGGTAGATCACAATACTACAGGTTAACAACACAGAGCTACAGATCAGACTACACAGAATGAGGAAAGAGAGGTATACGTAGGTTTGCCATTGACCAAGCCACGTATACACGCAGGTTCACTGTATACAAGTCGTGTATATGTACACATGCACTTTCACAAAAGGAAAAGCGTGTATACCTTGGAAAACTAAATGTTTGGTCCGATGTGGTCCTTGGTATTTTGATCCATGGTATTGGTCCAAGGTATCAGGTTCGAGGTATTGACCCCAGGTATTTGGTCCAAGGTATTGGTCCATGGAATTGAGAAAGGCCTAAAACTATAAAAGGAGGAGAAGATCGTTAGGCCAAGGAGTGCAAGTATTGAATATATGATATATTGTGAGATCTAATATGAAGGTTATTGGCTAATGGTGTTGTGCTTGATCTAAACCAAAGAAGAACCTTAGCACTTGATGAAGGATAATATCTAATGATGCTTCAGGATCTTAAGGCTTGAAATGAATTATCTTTATGTGGTTTGATCATCTATCTGAATAACTGGCGCATGTTGTAGTCTATAAATATGATGATCTGGGTATGATTGAAGTTTGGAACTGTTGTTATGTTTAAATCATCTTTTATAGATATATACACAGGTTCACTTCAGAAAAGGAGAGTATACAAGATAGTTCTGCATATCAAAACAGTGTATACATCATAAATTTGATTTCCAGATCTTTACACTGGTACGCTTTGAGTAAAGCATGTATGCATGCAGATTCGACACATGGAAGTAGCGTATACGTTATAAAATATGTTTTAGTTTCTTCTATTTGTTGTTGTAGTGTTCTGGGTTATTTCTTGGGTTCTGGTTACTGTATTCTTGTGACAACATTCCGAATGATCAGAATGATTGATTGATTCGGTTGTGCTTGTTTCAAAAGGATATTGGTTGATGCAGATATATTTGATAATTGAATGATGCTGTTGATGGATCCAATCTGAAAATTTATGAAACGTGGTCCCTAGAAGAAAAGAGAAGTTTGTAGCCTTCTGTAGGCCGGCACCTATCTACTAGTAAATATATCAGCTAGTACAAAAGCTAGGGGGTTGTAGCTCCGTTCCAATAGAAGATGGAGAATGAGAAAAGGTTGTAGCCTTCTGTAGGTAGAATCCTGCGTACTGGTATAAGACTGCAGCAATACAAAAATTGTAAACATAATTCTCTTATTATTACAAAGAAGACAAAGACGATTGCAACATATGGTTTTCACCCACATTGGGTTTCCACCTTACATCTTGGTGTTCATGTGTGTTTCTTGTGTGTGATGATCTACTCTATTTTTACTGCATCTGGTTAATGTTTATATGGTTCTAATGCACTGATTAAAGATCAATAAATGATGAATTAACTAAATCATAAGTTTGTTGGATATACGTCAGTTGCTCTAAACACAGTTGCGTGTATACGCGAGTTCCTTTAACTGAAGTAGTGTATATGAATCTGATTATGGAAATGAAATTTTATTGATTTGCTAATACTGATTCACCCCCCCCCCCCCCCCTCGCAGTATTATTTCCAACATTTTTCTTTCTGATACATTTCCATGCGTGTTTTTTACCACACCCACTCTTCCATGTGAACCAATACTGCATTTTTGTCCTTCACTCAGGGATCCCATTCCCTAAATTCAACCCTAACCAACAATGCCATAAATAAATTTGGGAGATAATTTGTGAAATAAATACAATAGCCTGGGTTTACAAGAAACTCCTCCTCCTTAGTCCTCTAAATTTTTGTCCACTTCCCTTGGCTGGTCAATGTGATACAATTCCATATTATTTACATGAATTACAATTCATAGAAATATTTACAAGAGGGATTAGCAAAAAGGTTCATCACATAACCCACTCCCTTAGAGGAACACCGTCCTCGATGTTCTATCCCTTAACACACAATTTACAAGAGCTTTATATACATATCTATTTTACATTTACATTTACAATTATAATTTCTTTCATAGAAAACAAAATTGGGTATGATACCCTCATTGGGTCAACCATTTCCCAAGTGGTTTATTAGCTACAAGGCTAGCCATTACCCAAGTGTTTATCAACTCTATAAGCAAGTACTTAAGTATTTTATCAGCTCTGACTAGCACCTGAGTGTCGCAACTCTACTTAAATTTCTTGGGCTAACTAGACCATAGGCAAACACATAAGCCTCAATGAGCACAAGGAATAACATCACCAACATAACACGGGTTATATCTGGTCATACCTTTCCTAACAGATTCACATCCACTACTAATTCATTCTTTTCTTTCTCTTTCCCAAAGATCTCTCTCTTGCTTGACTCCTAGTGTCTATCTTCTTATTTGAGTGCCTCCATATATCTCCTCTCTACACCTTGTCTCCCATCGAGAGTTTTCCTTCTCATACATTTCCATGCATGTTGACCAGACCCACTCTTCCACCTCCCCTAAATTCAATGCTACATCAACAGTGCTATAAATACATCAACAAGATAGTTCATGAAATAAATACAATGGCTTGGGTTTACAAGAAACTCGTCCTCCTCATTCCTCTGAATTTGTGTCCACTTCCCTTGGCTAGTCAATGTATTAAATTTCCATATTATTTACATGAATTACAATTCATAGCAATATTTACAAGAGATATTAGAAAAAGGGTTCATCACAGAACCCACTCCCTTAAAGGAACATTGTCCTCGATGTTCTCTACCTGAACACAAAATTTACAAGAGATTTATATACATAGCTCTTTTACATTTACATTTACAATTATAGTTTCTTACTTACAAAACAAAAATGGATATGACACCCTCATTGGCTCCACCATTTCCCAAGTGGCTTCATCTAGTCCAAAGTGCTTCCTTTGTACCTTAACCTTCTCAATTACTCAACTCTAGGGTGTAATATTCCTCCGATCCAGAATGCATAATAGCTCTCATTGAAATTATACCTTGAATTCCATCTGTATCACAAACCAATCAAAAACATGATTAACATTATGTACATTAGTTTTAAGCAAAGAAATGTGGAATACATCATGTGCCTTCATTGCATGTGCGATAATTCCAATCTATAGGCCACTGGCCCCGCTCTTTCAATGATCTTGAATGGTCCACAAAATTTGGGTGCTAGCTTTGCACAAGACCTAATTTTCATTGCACTCTTCTTTGGTATGATGAAAAGATGAACATGTTTCCCTACTTGGAACTCTTTATGCATTCTCTGTTGATTTGTATAGGTATGTTTCCTATCATGTGCTATTTTCAATTGTTTCCAGATAACAATTACTTCTTATTCCATTTCTTTCAATATATTAGGTTCGATATGCACTTTATTCACTAGATGTTTCTAGCTGATAGGTGAATTGCATTTTCTTTCCGTAAAGAGCCTTTAATGGACTCATCTTAAATGATTCTTGGTGACCATTGTTGTAGGAAAAGTCTACCAAGGGTAGAAATGCTTCCCACCTCTTTGGTTGATGCATGAAATATATTATCAACATGCCTTCTAAAACTATGTTTGTCCTTTTAGTTAACCCATTTGTCCGAGGATATTACGTTGTGTTGAAGGACAATTTTGTCCCAAAACAAACAAAAAACATCCTCCAAAACATAAAGGTGAACTTAACATCCCTATTGGAGATGACCTTCTTGGGTACATCTTACAACCTCACTATTTATTTTATAAAAGTTTGAGAAATGTCACTTTCCTTATCAATGGATTTAATATCTATGAAATGAGCTACCTTTCTCAACTTATCTACCACCACCATTATGAATCACATTGCCTAGATATTGTTCATGGTCCAATAATGAAGTCCATTGATAAGACTTACCACTTCCACCCAGAAATTAGTATTGGCTATAGCAATCAAGCTAAATGTCTACATTTTACCTTTACTTTCTAGCACTCGAGGCATTTCGCAATGTATTCTGCCACATCCTTCTTCATGCCTAACCAATAGTACATCCTTGTCATGACTGCTATCATTTTATCATAGCTAGGATGGGAAGAGTATGGTCTCTTATGAAATGCATCCAAGATGAGATTCTTCAAGTGTCCCATGCAAGGAACATACCTTCTCCTTTAAATTTTATCAAACCATCATCTTTAAGTGAGACATTTTTTCTCACTATTCCTTTTGGCTCTTGCTCTAATAATTCTTTTATTTGTTGATACTTCTTGTCTTGTTGTATGGGATGCTTAATGTTTTCTTGGATTTCCACTTGACAAGAAACTACAACTACCACATGATCTACCTATATTGTTCTATTAAGTGCATCAACTACTTTTTTCTTGTTGCCTTTCATGTACTTGATTTCACAATAAAATTCACTAATAAATGTCAGACATCTTGGATACCTTGCATTCATTTTTGGCTAATTAAAAAGATATCTTAACCCTCCATGATATAACATCAATAAAAATTTTCTTCTTATGAGGTGATGCCTCCACATTTTTAATGCATGCACTATAACTACTTATTCTAGATCACAAGTGGCATAGTTCCACTCATGCTCTTTCAAATTTATGGAATTATAACAAGCCACCTATCCTTTTTACATAAAGACTCTATTGAGATCTGCCTTATAGGCTTCTATGCACACTAAATAATCCTTTTTTGGGTTTTATATTCTTAATATCGGTGCATGTGTGAGCAAATATTTCAATTGCTCAAATTTGGCTTCACATTCCAGTTTCCATTGGAATTTAATTCCTTTTGTTTGCAGCACTGTGATTGGATGCCCAATCTTTGAGAAAATGTGGATGAAACTCCAGTAAAAACTAACCAATCCTATGAAGGATCTTACTTCTAACATGTTCTTAGGAGTAGGTCACTCCATAATAGCCTTAATCTTCTCCAGATCCACTGCTACTCCTTTTCTAGATATAATCTACCCTAAATACTAAAATTGTGCTTGGAAAAAGTCACACTTCTTGAGTTGGAATAGAACTTACACTCTATTAGTGCTTGAAATATTGTTGCTAAATGTTTTTCATGATTCTCATTTGTTTTCAAATAAATAAATATGCCATCGATGAAAACCAACAAAAACTTCTCCAAATACATACTTAAAAAATTGTTTATTAAACACATGAATGTTGTTGGGGCATTTTTCAGCCCAAATAGCACAAAAACAAATTCATATTGCCCATACTTGGTTCTAAATGTCATTTTCTGAATGTGTCATCTTTGTTGTGTACCTAATGGTACTCAAACCTCAAATCGATCTTCAAGAAGACGACATCTCCTCTCATCTGGTCAAACACATAATTAATCCTTGATAGAGGACATATATTCTTGATGGTGGCCTTATTGAGTTATCTATATTCAATTCACAACCTCAATGTTCCATCCTTTTACTTCATGAATAATACAGGCACTCCCTAAGGTGATATGCTAGGTCTAATGTATCATTTATACAACAACTCTTTCAATTTCAGTTCCAACTCTAGTAGTTCTAGTGTACTCATTTCATATGGAGCTTTGGATATGTCATTGGTCCCGGTAGTAATTCAATTGAAAAGTCAATTTCCCTCCTCGGAACTAGCCAAAATATATCTTTAGGGAAAACATCATTGAATTTTATTATTAATGGGCACTCTTTAACTCTTCCCTTATTAGCCTTTGATTCACTGGCCACTTGAAAAACAAACAATTCACACTGCTTCCTGTTGCACCTCTTCAATTGCATTGTTGTGATTTGTCGAACTGTCATGGGATTTATCCTTCGTTGCAAGATCATGTTTTCTCATTCATCATTGAGACACTTTATAGACTTGATGTACTGGTCAACCTTGATTCTATGTGTCACTAACCAATCCATCATGTTCAATACGTCATATGCTCACAATAGTAATATGTTGATATTTGCAATTTGTGCATGCATTTATCATGACTAGGAATAACTTTGCCACATGATCGACTCATTTCTTAGTCCCTGTCGCCAATTGAATGAACCATGACCTATCATGTGTAGTTCTTTGCAATTCCCACTTTGTTCGCATTATGGCACAGGTGTTGTCCTTGATGGCAACTCTCTCTGGTGACAGATCTCAGTTCAGGCTTTTAGAATGAAGGAAAAGACATATACACAAGTTCACCTAGACTACGGCGCGTATACACGCGGGTTAGACATTACAAAGTCGTGTATGCGTATACATGCACTTTCACGCAAGGAAAAGCGTGTATACTTTGGAGAACTTGCTTCTGGACTGTGGTAGTTAGTCCTTGGTATTTGAACCTATGGTTTTGGACCATGGCATCTCGTCAGAAGTGTTGATCCCAAGTATTGGGTCCATGGTATTGTTTTATTATGGTTTTGGACCGTGGTATTGTGAAAGGCCTAAGACTATAAAAGAGGAAGGAGATCATTTGGCAAAGTATCATCAGAATTAATTGAATATCTAATAAGTGCTAGATCTGAAATATTGGTGATTGGGGTTATGGTGCAGATCTGGATCTGAATGAAGGAAGAACCTTAGCGCAAAGAGAAAGATAAGTTCTATTGATGGGTCATAATCTTTAGGCTTGAATGATAATATCTTTGCATGATTTTGATCTGTTATATGTGGCGCATGCTTGATTTATAAATATGATAATCTGGGTTAATTAGTGTCTGAATATTTGAAAGAATGAATTATCTTTTATAGATCTGTATGCAGGTTCAGTGAAGCTAAGGCGCGTATACACGCTGGTTCAGTGAATAAAAATAGTGTATACGCACGTTTCTCCAAACACAGAAGCGTATGCACACAGGTTTCAGGTTATTGAAGTAGCGTATATATTTTGAGTTGTGATCTAGTTGCTTCTGTCTATTGCTGCAGTGGTCTAGGTTCAGAATTTGGTGTGTTATTGTGTTTTTGGGTATAGCTGTCAGAGAAGTATCTACTTGATTCAGTTTTAATTGGTGAAAAGGAGATTGTTTGATGTAGAAATTATTGATGATTGATTGATGTTCATGGATCCAGTCTGAAAATTTATGAAACGTGGTCCCTAGAAGAAAGAGAAGGTTGTAGCCTTCTGTAGGCCAGCACCTACATACTAGTATCTTGGCTAGTGCAAGAGCTAAGGGGGTTGTAGCTCCCTTCCAGGACTGCACCAGTACATTGTAAAAAGAAGTTTCTAATTAAAAGAAGATAGAAACGAATTGCAGCGGGTGGTTTTCACCCACATTGGGTTTCCACCTTATATCTTGTGTTCTTGTGTGTGATTGTCTTCTGCTCTGTTTTACTATTTCTGGTTACTGGTTATTTAATTCTGATACACAGATTAAAAATCAACATCTGAAAGATAAAGTAAATTATAAGTTTGCATTGTATACGTGGGTTTCCTTCTACATAGTTGCGTATATATGCGGGTTTAATTAACTGAAGTAGCGTATATTATTTGGATTTGGAAAAGGGAATATTCGACCTGATAATACTGATTCACCCGCCCTCTCAGTATTATTTCCAACAATTGGTTTTAGAGCAGGCCCTTCTGAAGAAGCTTGATCGCTTGAAGGAAGATCCATCATCATGAGCAAGTATGAGAGAGAAGCATCTATCAGGCCACCAATTTTTGACGGGACAAACTTCGTATATTGGAAGGTAAGAGTTACTGCCTATCTTCAATCTCTTGGTACAGAAGTCTGGGATATCATAGATATAGGGTACACTTTTCCATCAGCAACTCCTACAGATCCGGCTGAGAAGAAGAAATATGAAACAAATGCAAAGGCTGTCAATACTGTATTAGGATGTCTATCTCAATCAGAATTCGTGAAGGTTATGCAGTATAAATCCGCAAACGAAATATGGGACAAGATTGTTCTGAGCTATGAAGGAGATGAACAGGTAAAACAAGCAAAACTTCAAACCCTTAGAATTCAGTATGAAAATATCAAAATGCATAATGATGAAAGTGTGGCTAACTATTTCATTCGTGTAGATGAGATTGTTATTTATATGAAAAATTTGGGTGAAGAAATAAAAGAGGCTGTTGTGGTTGAAAAGGTTCTAAGATCTTTGTCCCCTAGGTTTGAATCTAAATTTTCTGCAATAGAAGAAAAAGAGAATCTACGAAACCTTACCATGTCACAGCTGCACAGAATTCTGACTGCTTATGAAATGAGGAAAGGAGGACCATCAGACACGAGAGAAGTTTCCTTCAAGGCTTCAGGCAAAGGAGATTACTATGAGTCAGGACACATGTCAGAAGAAGAAGAAGAATCAAATTTTGTCAAAAACCTTCAACGGGGTGCTGGTCGATTCCGAGGTAAGTTAACTTTCAAATGATTTGCTTGTGGAAGAGTCAGTCACTATGCTACCAAATGTCCTCATAAGAATAAAATTTACAAGGGGAAGGAACTTGTTAGATGGAACAAGAAACAAAATGCAAATAAGAAAAGCTATTACACTCATGAAGATAGTGATGACTTTCAAATAATGACGAAGATGAACGAGGTAATAATTATAAACTTTTAATGGCTTTTGAAGATGATGATTACATGGATGCTATAGATGAAGAAGGCCTTTATGAAGAGATTTCTAATCTCAAAATCTATTTAGAAGAGAAAAATGTGATTATTGATTCTCTGCATTGTCAACTAGCTGAAAGGGAAAAACATCAAGAAAAATTGGAATGTGGAATTGTTGGTCTTAGAAAAGAGATTGAGAAAACAAAAGCTCTTAATCTTAAATTTGTTAAAGGATCTGAAACTCTGGATGAGATTATCAATGTGCAGCTTTCTCCACTAATCAAGACAGGTCTGGGATATAATGGAGAAGCATCTCAAGCATCCACCTCCAAAAGTTATCTTGATGCAGCAAGGAGGAGCGAGCAAAGGCCTAATAGAAATCATCAGGTAAATCAGGGACAGTTTACCTCAAGAATGAACAAAGACTATCAGGAAAATCGAGGGCAATCTACCTTAAGGAAAAACAGAAGCCACAACCAACCATAGGTAAAATCTTCCCAATTTGCCTCAAGAATGGATGTCAATAGAAACTACAATTGGTTGGTTGATAGAGTTGATAATCGCAGGAGTTTCTTCAATGGCCAATGTTTCTCTTGCCATAACTTTGGTCACAAAGCAGCTCAATGTGTTGCCTATAAGGTAATCACGACTAGAGAAGCTCAAAAACAAAGAAGTATGACTGGAATCATGAAAAGGACCTAAACAACTTTTCCGCCCTTGAAAGTGAAATTGAATGTTCTATTTGTAATAACTTCGGTCATGAAGATTCTGAATGTAGGAGCAGGTTTCGGAAGACAACTCAGAAGGAAAAAACCTCAAATGCCAAAACATGGAGAATGAAGGAACCGCAACCAAAAAGACGTGGGATAGCTTTATATGCAGAAGGACAGGAAAACCAATGGTACATCGACAGTGGATGTTCAAAGCATATGACAGGTGATAAAGAAAAACATTAATCATATAGTGCTTTATAAAAAGGAAAGAAAGTTTCTTTTGGAAATGATACCCCTGTAGTCATAAAAGGAAAAGGCACTGTTCAGTTGAAAGAAAAAGTCAAGGCTGGAAATGTTTTGTATGTTCATGGCTTGAAGCATAATCTACTGAGTGTCAGTCAGATGTGCGATCAAGGAATTGAGGTAATATTTCAATCAAATGGATGTAGTGTTCGTGATCTTGATACAGGAAAAACAATGATCAAAGGCATAAGAACTCCAAATAATTTATACATATTTGAAGAAGGACAACAACAATGCTATTTGAGCAAGAATGATGAACACTGGTTATGGCACTGGAGGTTGGGGAATCGAAACTTTTCACAGATAAGGAAAGCATGCAAATACTAGGTAGTTCATGGTCTTCCAGACATCAGAATTCCAGACAATACAATATGCAAATCATGTCAGTTTGGTAAGCAAACCAGAACTAACTCCCCTGAGAAGGAAGGATCAGCTACCAGGCCTCTTGAACTAGTCCATACAGATATATGTGGTCCATCTAGGAAAAGGTCACCTCGAGGAGAAGAATACTTCATATTATTCATTGACGACTTCTCCAGGATGGTTTGGATAGGACTTATGAAGCATAAGGACGAAGCCTTCGAAAAATTAAAATCTTTCAAAGCCTTGGTTGAAAACGAATCAGAGCACAAAATTAAGTGCCTCAGGTTTGATAAAGGTGGGGAGTTTACCTCAAATGAATTTTTCGATTTTTGTGAAGAACGTGGAATAAGAAGGGAATTCTTTACAGCTAGGACTCCTCAGCAAAATGGAGTAGTGGAAAGGATGAACAGAATGGTTCAACAAATGGCTCGAGCAATGCTTGATGAGTCTGGAACTCCCACAACTTTCTGGGGTGAAGCCGCATTTGCTGCAGTTGTTATTCTCAACAAGACAAATGTCCGAGTGAACAGTACTCAAACTCCTCATGAGCTCTGGTATGGTGAGACTCTTTCGGTAAAACATTTCAAAATCTTTGGAAGCAAATGCTATATTAAGAATAATGATGAACATCTTGGCAAGTTTGAACCTAGAGCAGATGAAGGCATTCTCCTTGGTTATTCTCCCCACAACAAAGCATATAAGTGTTACAATAAAAGGCTTGGAAGAATTGTTGACAACATTGATGTAGTGGTTGATGAAGAAGGAAACATTCCTAGGCAAGTAAATTATGAAAATATCGAAGAGGATGAAGACAATCCTTCAAATCAGACTGATGATGAAGAAGAACCTCAAGGGGCACCAGAGGAACATATAAGGATAGAAGAGAAGACTCCATCTAGGTACGTTCAGAAGAATCATCCAGAATCTCAAATTTTGGGGCAGAAAGAGGCAGGTATACAAACAAGAAGAACAATTGCAGAAGCCTCAAGCTATTTGGCATTTCTCTCCTCCACTGAACTACAAAATGTAAAAGAGGCATGCAAAGATGAATGCTGGGTCAAGGCAATGGATGAAGAACTTGAGTAGATCGAAAAGAATAACACTTGGGAGTTGGTTCCTAGACCAAAAGATAAGAATCTCATAGGGGCAAAATGGATCTTTAAAAACAAGTTGAATGAAAATGGGGAAGTGATTAGAAACAAGTTTAGACTTGTTTGTAAAGGGTATGCTCAACAACAAGGAATAGACTTTGAAGAAACTTTTGCTCCCATTGCTAGACTTGAGGCCATCTGAATGTTCCTTGCTCTCTCAAGCTTTCAGAAGTTCAAAGTATTTCAAATGGACGTGAAATCAGCCTTTCTGAATGGATACTTAGAAGAAGAAGTGTACATTGAGCAACCAGATGGTTTCATTCTTGGGAATGATCCAAATCTTTTATGCAGACTAAAAAAGGCTCTCTATGGTCTTAAACAGGGTCCAAGGGCTTGGTACTACCGTTTGGACAAATATCTTCATCAACAAGGTTTTTCAAAAGGATCAACAGATAGCAATCTTTATATAAAAATTGAAAATGACAAATTGCTAATACTTGTTGTGTATGTAGATGATATTATCTTTGGAAGCAATGAAGAAGCTATGAGTCAAAGCTTTGCCTTGGTGATGCAGAAAGAATTTGAAATGTCTTTTCTTGGAGAACTGACATATTTTCTTGGATTGCAAATCCAACAAAATGAAGGCGGTATCTTTTTTTCTCAAACCAAGTATCTCAAGCAGATCTTGAGGAAATATGGCATGGAAGATGCAAAACCAATATGTACCCCCATGGTTATAGGATGCAGCCTCAGTGCAAATGATGAATTAGCAACAGTGCATCAACCAACCTATAGATCCATGATTGGAAATCTTCTTTATTTGACAGGTACCCGACCAGACATCATGCATGCAGTGGGAGTAGTGTGAAGATTTCAGGCAAATCCTAAGGAAACCCATCTTCAGGCAGTAAAGAGAATTTTCAAGTATCTTCAAGGAACACAAAACTATGGCTTATGGTATCCTAGAGATACAGATCTCACTCTTCATGCTTATACAGATGCAGATTGGGCTGGAAGCGTGGATGACAGAAAGAGCACAAGTGGTGGTGCATTCTTTATGGGTTCCAGATTAGTATCTTGGTTCAGCGAGAAACAAAGTTCAATTTCTTTATCTACAGTTGAAGTGGAATATGTGGCTGCTGCATCTTGCTGCACTCAACTCCTTCGGATGATGCAGACCTTGCAGGATTTTCAAATCACTTGTACACCACCTATCTCCATCTTATGTGATAATACAAGTGCAATCACCATTTGAAAGAACCTATTCATGCATTCAAAGACCAAGCACATACCAATCAAGTATCACTTTCTCCAGGAAAAAGTGTTGGAACAAAAGGTCAAATTGGAATATGTTCCTTCTAAGGAACAATTTGCTGATATTGTCACCAAACCACTGCCCAGGGAAACCTTTGAATACCTCAGACAGAAGTTGGGAGTAGTTGATGCATCATCCTGCTATTGAAACTTGTCTGTTTCAGAGAAAAATGGGTGTACGTGAGTTGCCTGTGGAGGATCCGCATACATACGCTGGTTTGTGCAGAGACAATCACGTATATGAAGGTTTGATGGATATTAGTAGGGACAAGCTCTGGTTGAAGATATTCTGATATGGGTCTGACAGAGACCTTCTGGCACAGGTTCAGGGGGAGCAGATAAACTTCTAATGATGCATTGTTGGCATTACCTTAGAAGCTTTTGGTTCTAGTTCACAGCTGTTGTTGATTTCAGGTGGAACAAATGCAGAGGAAGATCAGAAGAAAACATGGTTGATCTGAATGATGATTGACAGATGCTGCTATTGATGACTTTCATAAGTCTTGCTCTTTCATCTCTATGCCATGTATCTCTTTTATGGTGTCAAGGTCATGTAACGGCCTAGTTTGGTTTCCCCGCTATGCCTGGGATGAAGATGTAATGTACTTGGTTGTCATATGTAAATTTCTGTTGTATCCCCACTTGGTTGGGTGGATGATCCTCACTTGGTTAGGTGATGGATGTAGGTATCGAGTCTCTTGGTGATAGGAAGGTTTTTTTTATGATGTATAAGTCATGGTTCTTCTTGAAGAACATCTTTTTGTAGATCTTGCCTACAGTCAGGGGGAGCATGGTTAGCACAGCAGCACAGAGATTTCAGCATGTACTCAGGGGGAGCACAACCCTTTGCCCTTGATGACAAAGGGGGAGAATGAATTTGAGAATCTTGGGGTTGCCATCAACTCCAAAGGGGGAGATTGTTGGCATTATGGCACAGGTTTGGAGCTATGGCACATGTGTTGTCCTTGATGGCAACTCTCTCTGGTGACAGATCTCAGTTCAGGCTTTCAGAATGAAGGAAAAGACATATACGCAGGTTCACCTAGACTAAGGCGCATATACACGTGGGTTAGACATTACAAAGGCGCGTATGTGTGTACACGCACATTCACGCAAGGAAAAGCGAGCATATTTTGGAGAACTTGCTTTTGGACAGTGGTAGTTAGTCCTTGGTATTTGAACCTATGGTTTTGGACCATGTTATCTCGTCAGAGGTGTTGATCCCAAGTATTAGGTCCATGGTATTGTTTTATTATGGTTTTGGACTGTGGTATTGTGAAAGACCTAAGACTATAAAAGAGGAAGGAGATCATTTGGCAAAGGATCATCTGAATTAATTAAATATCTAATAAGTGCTAGATCTGAAATATTGGTGATTGGGGTTATGGTACAGATCTGGATCTGAATGAAGGAAGAACCTTAGCGCAAAGAGAAAGATAAGTTCTATTGATGGGTCATATTCTTTAGGCTTGAATGATAATATCTTTGCATGATTTTGATCTGTTATATGTGGCGCATGCTTGATCTATAAATCTGATAATCTGGGTTAATTAGTGTCTGAATATTTGAAAGAATGAATTATCTTTTATAGATCTGTACGCAGGTTCAGTGAAGCTAAGGCGCGTATACACACTGGTTCAGTGAATAAAAATAGCGTATACGCAGGTTTCTCCAAACACAGAAGCGTATGCGTGTAGGTTTCAGGTTATTGAAGTAGCGTATATATTTTGAGTTGTGATCTAGCTGCTTCTGTCTGTTGCTGCAGTGGTCTGGGTTCAAAATTTAGTGTGTTACTGTGTTTTTGGATATAGCTGTCAGAGAAGTATCTACTTGATTCAGTTCTAATTGGTGAAAAGGAGATTGTTTGATGCAGAAATTCTTGATGATTGATTGATGTTCATGGATCCAGCTTGAAAATTTATGAAACATGGTCCCTGGAAGAAAGAGAAGGTTGTAGCCTTCTGTAGGCCAGCACCTACATACTAGTATCTTGGCCAGTGCAAGAGTTAAGGGGGTTGTAGCTCCCTTCTAGGAGAAGCTGGAAAACGAGAGAGGGTTGTAGCTCTCTGCAGGTTACAACCTGCGTACTGGTAAAGGACTACACCAGTACATTGTAAAAAGAAGTTTCTAATTAAAATAAGATAGAGACGAATTGCAGCAGGTGGTTTTCACCCACATTGGGTTTCCACCTTATATCTTGTGTTCTTGTGTGTGATTTTCTTTTGCTCTATTTTACTATTTCTGGTTATTGGTAATTTAATTCTGATATACAAATTAACAATCAACATCTGAAAGATAAATTAAATTATAAGTTTGCATTGTATACGTGGGTTTCCTTCTACATAGTTGCGTATATACGCGGGTTTAATTAACTGAAGTAGCGTATATTATCTGGATTTGGAAAAGGGAATAGTTGACCTGATAATACTGATTCACTCCCCCTCTCAGTATTATTTCCAACACACTTTTTTGAAACTTGTGGACTTACATTACTGAAATTGGAACCAGGGTCAATCAGAATTCAAACAATTTGATTATTGACCATACCTTCCATTTCAATCATTGAGGCTTGGTACTTGGCCTACCTATTGTCCAATGTTTCATATATCTACGATATGCTCAGAGCCACATCATTCACTCTGTCTGTGTCCTACAGATTATATAGTCTTAGACGGTTCCTTTATAAATGAGGAAAATCCGTTTATAAGTGGTCTTCTCCACATTTCCAATATTATGGGTTTCCCCACCAAATCAAAGTTTTCCTCCCATTTTAAGTTCAGCTAAATGTTCTTTTGTAGATTCATCAACAACATTTTGAATTCTACAATACACCTCAATTTGCTTTATCCAACTATCTAACTTTTCAGAATTCATTTCACCATCATATGTTGGAAACTCAAACTTGATATCAAGCTTAAAAAAAGGAGATTTGTTTGGTTTTTTTTGTGAGTCTGAATCTGAACTTGAATGATAAGAGAATAAAGAAGAATAAGACAAAGATGGAGGAGAAGGATGTTCATTACCATTAGCTTTTTCCTTTCCCTTTTTATCTTTCGCGCCTTTAGAAGATGAAGATGCATCTCTAGTATTCTTGTCTTAATAAATTTATGCAATCATCCTTTGCATATTAAGGAACATTTGTTGATATTTCTCCTCCCCAACGAACTTTGTTTCAGGAGCTTCTCCTTCATTTGATTCTCCCATCTTCAACTTTTAAGAAACTTTCCTCTTTCTAATCTGTGGATTTATCTTCTCAATTTTCCCTTCTCCACGTCGCAACCTGAATCTAGTCAACATTCACATTGGAAAGTATCATTCTTATACATGAGAAACCTTGCTCTGATACCAAAATATGATGCAAAAGTAATAGAACTGACTATTTGCTCAATTTATTCAAATATTGACTAAGGTTGCTTTTTAACTGAATTAATAAAGAAAATTGTTTCTTATGTGCCTTAAACTTAGAAATTTGAACTCTGAAATCAATCATGAACAACAAAAATAAGAAGGAAGCACAACAAATTTGATGATGGAGTTCGTCCCTCCTAGACTACATCTCCGGGTCCACTTCCTATGGGAATTTGATGTATTGAAAATGCTCATAAAATCTCTTTACATCAGAATTCACCATTCTAGAATCTACTCATAGGAAGCAATGGCTACTGTCAACTGATTGGCTTCAGCCTCATCTTTCCAACGAAACTTTCAGACCACAAAAGGGCCCAATATTGGCCAAGATATGCCCCAAAAGGAATTTACAGGCACTGTCCAAAACAATTACGGAGTCATCACCTTATATCTCCCTTGGCTGATCACGCAGTGGTAAACTCTTTTATAATGCCCATGGGAAGTCTCAGGGTTAAACTTGTGGGCCTCCTAATATTTGTTTGCAACCATACCTTTTTACATGGTAATTCAAATACATTGTTTGGCTAACATTAGAGTACCGACATATTGTATATGGCATACAATATATATTGTATGGTTTTTATAATAAATATAAAATCCACCACAATATAACTTTGGCATATAGTTTAAAAATTATACCGGCATTGATATATATATGGATCCCTATGGCACATTTGTTATAACATATTATTTAACTTTGGTGCTATTTAGTAATGTTGATAACATCCTCCAAGGGTTTGGCAGGCTGCCAGATATGGTAGGATCCGTCTATCTTTCCCCCACCATACCAATATAACAATTACTTAAATATAACATTGCACTATTGTATAATAAACTCAACCCATGGTGTGTTGGTAAGGTTTTGGGTTGTTGGCTCGGTGGTCGTGGGTTCAACCCGCAAATTCGTAGTTTGACCTGTGAGTTTTACCTTATGCCACGTGCCCTATTGACCTACTGCCACTTGTCCTGATCTGGCACTACCACTAGGCATGCTTTGGCCCATTGTTTTTCTTATTTGGACAAAACTTCAGAACACATTTTCTCCCTCATACAGAGGCCATTTTAAAAACCGAATATACCACCAGAATCAACGGAACAAGCTCTTAAACTTGGCATTGGTTTGATGAGTATCTGAGATTGCTAAAATTTGAGCATCTTGAGGATCCTCCTGGATTAGCTAGGCATTGCTTAGAGAAGGCTTGGAGAGTATTGTGATAATGCTTGGCTCCTTCACAATGCAAAGCGAGTACATCTCTTTGGAGGAGTAGGAGTTATTGACTGTAATGTTCCAGTATTAGGGCTAGTGGTTGTCAATGGTGTATGTATGGATGGAAATATATATATCTATATATATATATATATATATATATATATATATATATATATATATATATATAGATATATAACAGAGCCAACACATTTTCATGCATATGATGTTATTGTAGTTGGACTATTCTGGTTTCTTTAGCAATGTATGTCATTCAACTTACCCATTCATGTATGAACTACTTTGTATATGATTGTATGAATCTTGTTGGAATAGTGTTGTTGGTTTAACATATCACCCTGGATTGTGGAAGATTTCACTTCCAACCCGTGATATCATTGTACTCTGCTTGGCTTCTTCACAATGCAAAGCGAGTACATCTCTTTGGAGGAGTAGGAGTTATTGACTGTAATGTTCCAGTATTAGGGCTAGTGGTTGTCAATGGTGTATGTATGGATGGAAATATATATATATATATATATATATATATATATATATATATATATATATATATATAGATATAGATATATAACAGAGCCAACACATTTTCATGCATATGTTGTTATTGTAGTTGGACTATTCTGGTTTCTTTAGCAATGTATGTCATTCAACTTACCCATTCATGTATGAACTACTTTGTATATGATTGTATGAATCTTGTTGGAATAGTGTTGTTGGTTTAACATATCACCCTGGATTGTGGAAGATTTCACTTCCAACCCGTGATATCATTGTACTCATGTCCCTTTTAGGCTGCATTCTATTACAAGCTTCTAAGGGGCACACTTCCTTTTCCCATCCATGTGTTAGAACCCCAATTCATTTCACTCGACTTGCTACAAGGTCACACACTTTCTTCCGACACAGATATCTTACTTACCTCTGCACGCTATCGCAGTCAAGGCATAACTTTACTACCCACTACTGGGACTCCTACTCCAAACGGTTTGAGGTCTAGTAGGGCCTTCTTATGGAGGAGATCACCTGACATGTTGGTGGGTCCACCATCATCAACATGTCCCTAAATTCTTGTTGCAACCGACTGAGATAGATTTGAATATTTCCTTTCTTTTCCTTGAGGTAGGGGACATACCTCAACAACTGCAAGAATCTATTTGTATATTCATTGGCTTTCAGCTTCCCTAGCTTGTGAGCATAAAATTATTTGGCCTTGTTGTCACAGTACATCTTAGAAAGGTACTTCTCTCAGAAATATCTCTTGATTCTCCTCCAAGACAAATCCTCTTGAATATCTTGACAATATTTAGGTATTCCCACTAGATACCAACCTTACCTCTTGAGCTAAATATGGCTACTCTCACCTTCATATTTTTAGAGTAATCATGCACCTTGAAAATTGTCTTCATTCCAACTAGTCATGCCTCTTCTTCTTCGGCATTCATCTCCTCCATTGAATTTAATGTGTCTTGCCTTCTTAAATTCTTCTAGCATGAAAGATTTTCCATTCCTTTTATAATCACAGTTTTTCTTAGGTGTAGCACCAAACAATCACTCCTGACTTCTTGAGTACTTAGTGAAGTTTCATCTCTCACTATATTCTCACTTTCCTACCTATGTATTTTCTTGTATCTACAACCTTCTGCACCATTAGTCTTCAATTATTTCTTCCTAGGTTATGGTGGACTTTGCCTGTAATTATGTCTTCCTAGGTGGCTGACCCCTAGATCATTTTTCCTCTATCTTTGTAAGTCTGACAAGCTCGATGATATGATGGAATTTACTTCTTCCCGCTTCTCTAAAGGCATGAAAATCCTTTCATTACTCAGCTCTTATGCTTCTAATGGCATTCATCGAGTTAGGAGAGACTTCCTTTTTCTCTTTAAAACTAAATCTTATTCTTAACAATATTTGAAATTATCAACATTAAGTTGCTCCATCTTGTTGTTCATCCCTTGTGTCTTCTTATGTGTTTTCACACATACAAAATTGTTAGCCAACAATATATAAATAATCATACTTTCCCATTGCCTTGGAGAATCTGCAACAAGTATAAGGATGTGAGGCTATTTGAAACAATGGATTTCCATTTATTATGTATTTCATAATCAAATGATACAAGAATCACACATTTTCACATATCAACAATTCACTAGAAAACACTACATTCTATAGTAGAGTTAAATATTATCCTTCTAGGCTCCTCTATTCCAAGTGTTGAACCTAGGCGCTTTGTTTCCACACTATAACATAACTCTGAATCTATTTATTCTAGGCCCATCTAGGTCCAATGTTGAACCAAACTATGATACAACTTTGAACACTCCTTCCACCTTGTTGGACTTCCCAATCCATTGTGGAGGTCTTACCTTCAATTAACCCAACCTCCATGGTCTCATTATGAAGATGGGGTTACAAATTTTCTTCTTTCCTAGAATGTGTGTAACTCACGTTAGATAACACCATCACATTAAACTCATTGAGATATTTCTAATGATATAAACTTTCCTCAATCCAACCTTCAGATTGGAAGTTATGCCCAAATTGAGTTTGGGTCTCATCACCCTTCTTGCATCAGAAAGTATTTGTCACGTGCACCCACGTGGCACTGACTCCTCACATGAAGTCGACTGTGGCACCTATTAGGTCATAGTTCCTCTATGCCACCATTCTCTATGCCATTTCTTTAGAATGGCATCCCATTCAAACCTTTTCAATGCACCATTCATTTTCACGTCAATTGATAGGGACAATCACCATTTCGTGGCTTCTATCTAATTTGCACCACATGATAGACTTACACTATAAGCACCTCCATGGTGATGTGGTTGACGAACATGTGTGCTACCTCATCAACACTATGTAGAACTTCCACACCAGGTGGAACCACAACCCAGCTCCAGGTGTCATTTAATGTGACATCAACTTAAACTCGACATCATCCAACTCTATAATGTCCTACTAGTGTCAGGGTGACATCATCCAGCCATGTGACATCCTCTAATGGTGTATGCCATCTAAAAATTGGCCCCTTAACCCTTTGTACCAGTCATATCTACCTACCACATGTCACACTGACATCGTGAAATGTCAATAACCTTACCACATCACAGGTACTTGTCATTCGTGTCCCATGTTGAATTTTCCACCTTAGCTTAAATCATGGCTCCTACTGGGTCCCATACCTCCAAGAAAAACAACATTTTCCCATTCAGAATGCGTAGGACATTTTTTCCCACCCTTCGTTAATAATGCCAGTGCAATCACAAAATGGTGATACCAAAATATTTCCTCTATGGCATGACGAAACATTTTAGCGCTCTGTCAACCATGCTCACTTCTCCCTGAAGTCCCTTAATGTCCTTGGCGCAGTTTGACATGAATTTCAACAATAGATGACCAACACCTTTTCTATTTCATGCTCCCTTTAATTCATAACCTTATCCATAATGTCAAAATTCCCATCCCACAGAGACACATTTCCATTCCTTGGGACGTAAATATGGTCGATAACGGATGAATTTCTTTTTCTCCATAGACTCGACTCAATTTCAAGTCATAATAGGGAACGATCATCCCAAGTGCAAGTCCAACATTTAGATACAACCAAAATTAGAGTACTAAGGACGCCAATGGCTTATGAGGCCATTCTCATGATAGTTAATTCTCTACGCAACTAATATAATAGAGATAGATCCCACATTCCCTCACTAACATCATAGGCATTAAACATAGCCACAAGAGGGAAATAAAACTGTTTGCATGCCTAACAATAGGAATTATTAGATTCATTGATATAGACTGCCATATATACATCAACCACACACACACACACACACACACACACACACACACAGGTGTGTGTATATATATATATATATATATATATATATCATGGCATAATAAATGATAGAAGTCACATAGAGTGACAACCAATTCAACTCAAAAAAGAATCATACCTATTAGATAATTGTCCATGCATTCAAGGGATTATCAATAGTAACAGGGATATGAAAATCCCTCTCAAACCATGAGAAAAATCACAGATGCATCTCATCATATGAAACTAAGAATAATACCATTTGTACATAAGAAATTCCCATACATTCATTCTTATAACCCATTATAATAACATTAAACATTCATAATGCAACAAAAGTGCAAGTAGATACACTTATTTGTATAGCTTAATGAATGAAAAATGAGGGAGGGACTTCAAATCTCCAATAATTGTATGCTAACTACACTGCAATATTTCTTGTAGTTGAAAACCCCCGAGCTCTATTTAGAGTCTAAGAAGGAACTTTCTCAGGTGTAATCTCACCAATAGACAGTGAACAAACGGTAAGAAGCGAAATCCATTTTTCAGGTGGTTTCTTAATAATCCCCCAACTGTAACACCACATTGACTCTTTGTTCAATAGAACATCAACCATAATGGTTCCTTCAAGGCATAGTCAGTTTTAGCTCAATTCTAGGAGAATGAATATTTACATTATTAAGGATTTTTATCAGTTGGTTTAGTACTATAGGAGAAAATATTCCACTTCCAGGACATTTAATAGCTTATTAAACAAGTGCTAAGTGGTTTATTAGCTCCAAAGCTAGTCACTTAGGGGTTTATTAGGTCTTTCACCTATTTTCTAAGTGTCTTATCTTGTCAAGTATTTTATCAACCCCAATTAGTATCCCAATGGTTTATGAGCTCCAAGGCTAAATACTACCTAGGTGTTTATCATCTCTTTGAGCAAGTACTTAACTATTTTACTAGCCTCGACTAGCACTTGAGTGTCCCAATTACACTGAACTCTCTAGAAAACTAGACCATAGGAGCATACATAGGTCTTAAGGAATACATGGAATACCATCCCTAATAGAGAAAATTCTATATTAGGTCATCTCTTTCTTGGTAGATTCATATCCACTTCTAATTCACACTCTGCGTTCTCCTTTCTAGTGAGCTCTCTCTTACTCAAATTCTAGCATCTATCTACTTATCTGAATGCATCTATGTCTTTCCTCTACACACCTTGTCTCCCATCGATATTTTTCCGTCTTGTACGTTTCCATGTGTGCCGACCATGCCCAGTATAAATCACACATTGTTAAAATCAACTGAACTCAACAAATAACCATACATACTATATAAGTATCAATGCATTCAAGGGATTATCAATAATCACAGGAATTAAAAAATCCATCTCAAACCATGAGAACAATCACACATGCATCTCATCATAGCAAACCATGAACCATTCCTCCATAAGAAACGAAAATGCATTCATTGTTATAACCCATAACAATAACATTCAATGTTCTTAATACAAGAAAAGTACAAGTAGATACACATATTATTATAGCTTAATGACTAGAAACTGAGGGAGGGACTTCAACTCTCCACCAACTATAGGCGAGCTACACTATAATCTTTCTTGTAGTTGCCCACCCCTAAGCTAGATTCAAAACCTAAGGAGGAACTTGCTCAAGAGTATTCTCACCAATATCCAGTCAAAAGATGGCAAGAAATGGAGTCCAATTTTCAGGTGGTTTCTCAATAGTCCCCTAGTTGTAACACCATAATGACTCTATTCAGTAGAACATCAACCATAAGGGTTCCTTCAAGGCTCAGTGAGTTTCAACTCAGTTTTAGGAGGAAGGATATATGGATTATTAAGGATGTTTATAGCGGGCTTAATACTGCAAGAGTAAAGAGTCCGCTTCTAGGATATTTAGTATCTTATTAAGAAAGTACCTAAGTGGGTTATCAGATGCAAGGCTAGCCACTTAGGGCTTTATTAGACCTTTCAACTAATTCCTAGGTGTCTCAACTTGTCAAGTAGTTTATCAACCTCAACTAGTATCCCATTGTTTTATCAACTCCAAGGCTAGCCACTACCTAGGTTTTTATCATCACTTTGAGGAAGTACTCAACTAGCTTATTAGCCCTGGCTAGCACTTAAGTGTCTCAATTCCACTGAATTCTCTCTAGACAACTAGACGATAGGCGCACACACAAGTCGTAACATGTAGATATAATACCATCCCAAATAGAACAAAAACTAGATTAGGTCATCTCCTTCTTGGTAGATTCACATCCATAACCAATCCACACTTTGCGTTCTCCTTCTTTGCTCAACTCCTAGCATCTATTTACTTATCCGAATGCTTCTATGTCTCTCCTCTCTGCACCTTGTCTCCCAATAGGCCTTTTCCTTCTCATGCATTTCCATGCGTGCTCACCATGCTTGTCTTTCGCTCAGGGATCCCATCCCCTAAATTCAATGTTACACCAACGGTGGCATAAATCCATCATGGAGATATTTAGTGAAATAAATATAATGTCTTGGGTTTATAAGAAACTACTCCTCCTCATTCCTATGAATCTGTGTCCACTTCCCTCGGCTAGTCAATGTGTTACATTTCAATATTATTTACATGAATTATAATTCATAGCAATATTTTCAAGAGGGATTAGCAAAAAGGATTTTCACAATGCATAAGAATAGGTCTTTAATATTACGACTTGGTGGATATCGTGAGGACTTGATAGATGCATAATAACAAGGTTATAACATAACGACTTGGTAGATGTAAAAGAATGGAGTTAAATTTTGCCCAACATAATAACATGATGACTTTGTGGATGCATAAGACATGATAAATTCGCTTATTACTTGGTCGATAACATGATGACTTGATGGATTCACAAGAATAAGGCTCTAACATGATGACTTGGTATATGTACAAGAATGGGGTTGAATTTTGTACAACATAAAAACTTAATGACTTTGTGGATGCATAAGACATAATGAATTCACTTTAACATGAAGTATTGACGTGGTGGATGCACAAGAATGGAGTTGAATCTTGCACAACATGATAATATGTAACTTGGTGGATGTACAAGAATGGGGTTGAATTTTTCATAACATGATACTATGATAACTTGATGGATGCACAAGAATGGGGTTGATGGGGGCTTCACTCAATGACTCTTTGACATATCAAGTGTGTTCATGATTTACTAAACAATACCTCTAATTAGACTACATATTGGAAAATACTTCTAAAAATCACATTATTTAACCCCTACTAATATGAACTCAATACACCTTCCCAATTTAAAAAACCTCTACATTCACTATATATTGTAGGTATCCATTTTTTCATTAACATTTTCTATACCCATTTTATATTTTTTCATTAACTTTGAGCTCCATTTATTATACTTGCAAATATAAAAACCCTTTACCTCCTATTATATGCTCAATATATTATGTCATTTTTTCCTCAATACTTAACATGTGGTATGGTATTGCTCCTCGAGTGAATCCCCCATGAATTTTACACAACATAATAACTTGGTGGATGTACAAGAATGGGGTTGAATTTTGCACAACATGATAACTTGGTGGATGCACAAGAATGAGGTTGAATTTTACACAACATAATAACTTGATGACTTGGTAGATGCTCAAAAACTGGGTTGGATTTTGCACAACATAATAACATGATGACTTGGTGGATGCACTAGAATGGGTTTGAATTTTGTACAACATGATAATTGGGTTAGAGTTGAATTTTTCAAAACATGATAACTTGTGGATGCACTTGTTTGGTATTGAATTTTAGACAACATGATAACTTGGTTAGAGTTAAATTTTACACAAGATGATAACTTGGTGGATGCACTTGTTTGGGGTTGAATTTTAGACAACATAATAACTTGGTGGATGCATTTAGTTGGTGTTGAATTTCGCACAACATAATAACTTAACTTTGTGGAACAGGCTCTACAATGTTTGGTGGGCATATAAGTGTAACAAAGAATTGTCCCTGGTGTAAAATAAAGGTATTTTCAATGGATAGTATAAAGAGGCCAAAATTGGTGCTGAATCCATTTTTTCCATCAAATGACTGATTTAAACACTGCCACACTGAGATTTTTTTAAAATATTTTCATCAGATTCTTGCAAGAAATTGGTCATTAGTAGAATTGTAACTTCTATGAACAACACCAATTTTTATTATTAATAACACATACTACTTTCACACCACATATGTGCTAAAATAACTATAATATCAGACCTGATTGTTTCTTTGTTCATTTTACTTGTCTCCATCAAGATAATTAAGAAAGTCAATGTACCCAATTATATTAGTGATCAACGAAAATAATATACCACATGCGGATATTTGTGTTAAAATCATAGTAATATTAGGTATTATTCGTTTCTTCGTTCATGTAAATTGAATTACTTGTCTCAATCGTAAACCATTACAATTGAAAAAGTCAATGAATCCATCGAAACCTGAGACTTTTAAGTATTACATATTCCATTGAAACCTGAGACTTTAAGCACACGATGCATTCAATTGTTTTTTAAATCGTTCAGATGGACTCAGTTGTTGAAATGCTGATTAGGATCATACTTGTTATATGACATGAAAATAAATTAAACGCTGGATTGATTTTTGGTTGCAACTTTGATGTATAAGCTTATACTATATCATCCGATCCGGCTGAAAAATGGTAAAAATGAATATTTTATAGAATTTATTGATGGCTAGGCAGAGACCTGTGAGTCCTGGATCACCATTTTCGTGAAAGTTATCATAGACATGAAAAATACCTATGATCACAACTCAAGCGGTTAAAACCCAGTCATGCGTATTTCACTGTTAAATACCGGTCATGCGTATTTCACTTCACTTCCTTTGTTCCTTTCATTCATTTTCTCTTCCCGACTTTGTTTTTTTAAGGTCTCCATCCTTTACTCGGTTAAATTTTCCATTCATATATCGTTTTGGTTTGCTTATCTTCAAAATCTATACATAATGTTTAAATATAAAATAAAAAAGGGAAACTAGTCTAATCTTAAAGACTTTTACCATCTAAATAACAAACATAGTAGGGAGAAACCGTAACAATAAATATTTCATGATGATAGAGATGAGATTGAGCAAACCACCTTTATTAGTGATTTGCTACTAAAAGGAAGGGTGCTCAGGTTAGGTGGAGATGGAATTGGTTTTTAATTCACTTCATGTGCCAGTTTAAGGACTTCATATACACTTGCAACTCATTAAAACAGAGGAGATTTGTATCATTTCCCTCATTCTTATTGAATAAAAATTTATCTAGTAATGTCTTTATGTGCTGATATAAATTCATCTTATATGTGTATATTGGAAACTTGACTAAACTAAGAGGAGGGTGAATTAGTTTATTACATTCCTGGACATCAAATTTTCTTACTAAGTTTTCTTTAAATATTTGTCTAAACCATTAAATGTTCAACATAAAATCTTATGGACAACAAATTTAATATATCAACATGTAACATAGAAACCACAATATAAAAATCAACACAGAAAATTAACACATTAACACATGTGGTACTAGATATAAGTCAAATCTCATAAAGGGAAAAAACCATGAATTTGTTATTGTTGTGATGCAAAAGCAAGGTCCTACTTCCTCTATTAGATCAACTTTTTGGAGGCTCCAACTTCTTTGCTATTATGCAAGCTACACCTTGTTAGGAAGCTCCAACTCCCACTTGCATAATTTTTTTGTAGGCTACAATCCATAGGAGGCTTCTACCTCAACAGGCTCCAACCTACTATTTTTCAAGCTACAACTTGAAAGGGGACTACAGTCCCTTTGATAAATTAAAATTATAATGTGCTGGTTTACCTGTCTATAATTTTGCATTCCTCCATCTTTGTCTCTACCTCCTCCCCCTCAAATCTAAGTCACATCTGCTCTTCTATGAGGTAACTCATGAACAACAACTCAATCAACTCTCACATATTCTCAAAGAACTAACTCAACCTTTTGAAAGCACATCTTTTATAAACAAACTTGGTGGTTGTTAATATTCCACACAAGAATATCAAGTGAACAATTTACCTCTTTGCATTCCAAGATTGTCTCTTCATTTCCAAACTCTTTTCAGATTCTGAGTATTAAAGAAAAAGATAAATTTCAAAATGTTCAAACATCATGCATTAACCTAAGAAAACTTTAATGATCACAACATATTACTATCAACCTCCCTAGCTCAACAATATTTTCCATCACCCTTTGCATCACAACTTCTTCATGCCATTTCCTTGCATCAAAACAGTGATCAATATCTTTGACAACACCTCTTCAAAAAAATCAGCTCAACCATCATATGCACACAATCAAACTCACATCACAACACATGCAATGAACCTTTAACAAACAATATCACAACATATGTAGTGACAACATATGCATGTAGCCTCTCATAGGAAACATAAGAGCTCCTTCACTTCAACAACATCAGAGTTTTAACCAAGTACTTTAACACCCTTTACAACATAAGTTTTTGATCTTCAAGCATAACAACCATAGCATCACAAAATAAACATAACAACAGGTGCATTGAACACAAACATGGCATCAACTTCAACTTCAACTATGGGTACATGAAATCACCTCATTTTCCATCATAGTTTGCTTCTCCTTTTCCATCAATGACAACACTGCCAACAATCTCCCACATTGGCATTGATAGAAATATGTTGATCCTTCCCATTTTTGTCCTAAGAACCATCCTCCTTATTTTTGGTAACCTCTTCTTACCTCCCCCTTTGACAACAATGGAAAGGGGGTTGGAAACTTAACAAAACTTCTTGACTATGCATGTAAAGGTACTAAAGTCCAATATAGCACTTTGAAAGTTTTTCCCAAAAAAAATAATTTTGTTCTAAACACGTGATTCACATCATCGCAAAGCCTCAAATATGTCTCATATACTCGGAACAAGCATACAATAGATGAATTTGATAGGAAAGGTTCCCAAAAAAAAAATTCATGATTATTCTCCTGCTCTTAAATTCAGATGCAAACTCAAACATCAATCAAGGTAGATGTGAAAGTGGAGATTCTCATGCCAGAGATTCTGCTTATATCATTGTTGATCAATCAACAATTTGTGTTAGAAAATTAATATCGAACTGTCCTCAAATCTACATCATGGTTAAGTCTTTAATGAAAGATAACATGGTTCACTAGAAGACCTCTAAAGATACATCAAATGGAGTTTAGTCCGATCACCTCTTCATCCATATCCCCAAAATTATCTAGGGAACAAGGATGTTGAAGTAACATGAGGGGCACTTCATTATCATGAAGTGAAAAATAAATCATATGATCATAACAGTAAATTATCCAATAGCATTCTGATCCATCAACCAAAAATGTACAATCATGAAGAAACAACCACACGAATGACAATTCATCATAAAGGAGAAATGAATCTCCTCCAATTCAAAATGCATATCCAACCAAATTAAAGTACCACCCTTATTAAAGTATCATTCTACAAATCCCTAAATCTATGTTAAAAATCACATGTTTAGACCTCATGCACCATGAAGGGTATCACTAACTATGAGGAATTTCCAAGTAACCTGGAAGCGTAGTATGAGCCCAAGAGACCAAAGAACACTGCCAAATTGAGAAAAAGAATTGATTTTATATAAAATGTTAGACATACTTGATTTCAACATCACAAACCATATTCCTTCAATCATTATTTCCTCCCATGCAGACACTTTCAAAAATCAAATGACATGTTTTCAATGTGTCATATATTTTTTGTGCTACTTTGGTCATGCTGACATCAAATTTCAGAGAACATAAAGGCGAAGACAATGCTTTTGTGGCCTTGGCATTTTCATAGGCTACGGTCCTTCAAGTTACAGTCTCATCAAAACACATCCAACTTATTGAAGATGCAACAAGACAAACACTGGAGATTTTCCCACCAGTTCTAACAACCCTCAAAGTATCAATTGGTAAATATTATTCATTTTATAGGCACATCGTGAAATATTAGAGTACAAATGATTAGATAAATCTGCTACTTCTCTGAACAAGAATCCCTGCATTTTTTTTTTCTTTGTCACTCCAAATTACGATTCCAGCACCAAATAAATGCTAAATGCTAGAGCTACAACCAAATTTCAAGAAATCGAACTACTGCACACCAAATCTTGTTCTGGCCAGCTTAAAGAAGCCAAACATCATTGGCTAAGAGGATCAGGATAATGTCTGATCACCTCACGTTTTGCACCAACGAAGTTTAATGTAACCATAACAAATTTCGGTAGAATATTATCTATTCTCTGTCCCACGACTCCAAACAACATTACGTTCTATATTGAAAACAACATTTTTCAAATACTTTACTAGTGAGCTTCATTTACAAACCAAGAGAAAGAGCCAAGTTGTAGCAGAAAACGCTTCTTCAAATGGTGGTACTCTATTTTTGTTTAGACGCATCTCCTTTAGCAATTCTACTGGATCACTTCGTCTAACTCTTTTCTACGTAGCAATAGTGTTCCAACTTCATGTGGCGTTGGCCTTTTCCTTCATTACGTGGAAATTTGCTCTCTATGATTTCACGAGTTTGGTGTCACGTGTGGAAAATCAATCTCTCTACATGCTTTTTGTCGACATTAGGGCATAAAACCCTAAAAAGGATCCGCATTCACGCAAACACGTAGGTAATTTTGCACGTAGTCACTTTTTCTTTGTTTGAAATTGAATGCCTAGGAATTAACTTTTCATACATCTAGCATACAACTGACTATACAATGTACCTCCACTTCGCCATAATGTTCCTTTTGCCATAACAATCATGTGGCTGTCATATGCTACAACATGATACGTATAGTGAAAATCATGTAATGTATACTATGCAGTCAATACACTCAATGGTACACATCTGGCACACAAATATTGAAGCACATTCCATTCTGAATTGTAATGCATTCATCTTTGGCTTTGTTTGAGCACAACATATCCATAGAACGTTCAACTTCCACGTCCATTCTTTCTTTGTTTTACTATCATTGAAACTGTTCGGGTAGGTATATGTGTAACACATCACCATCACTAACAATATAGATCCTCTTCATGAGATCTCTTTGTAATCCAATTGTAGAGGATAATTGGACCCCAAAAAATTATTTTTAGATTCGTTCATTGCTTCAACAGTGTTGCATCAACCCGTCATTTATTAGAATTTGAAGGCTTTATTGGTAGACCCACATTGTATGACCATGTTTGAGATTGTTGTGCGCAGGCTTGCACCTTGTCTCTAAAATGAGTCCAACATGGTCAATGTTGTAGCCATAGTCCATGCTCCTCAATTATCATAATTCTTTAACTCACATGGAAGTGCTACCAATGAATTCCTCCTAGACATGTTTATTGAAAATTCACATTGATCTCTAATATTCCAAGATGTTAAATTGTAGCAAGAAAATGCTACATTTTAATTGTGCCTTAGTCAAATGGAGAAATGCAATTTTCCACATCAGGATGACTTGGATTGTAGGTGGCTTGAGTGACATGGCTTTGTCTCCTAGTTAAATTAGTAAATCCGAGTTGTAGTCTAGAAGTAGAGTTGTGCATGGGTTTATTTCTAAAATCTAGCAATCTAGTGGAGTTATTGTTAGTTAGACTCAAATATCTGAGCTCTAGTCATTAATAGAGTTAGTAGGTGTTGTGGGGAAAAGTATCCGATGCGGATGACACTAACCCTTTCTAAAGGTGACAGACTTTAGCAACAACTGAATGACAAAGTTTTCATGTTCATCTTTATGAAAGCACAGAGAGAATAGAAAGAGGATCAACCAACCTGGTGTCTTGCGCTTAGTCGATCCTTGTCCTTCTCGCTTTGTATCCCGTTCCCAGCTCTTTACTCTCCAAGCCGATCCAGCTACACACAGAATCTGCACAACAAAAGGGAGCAAACTACGAGATACAAGCAATCATAATTGAAGCATGGATTAGGTTGCATCAAATATACATGTAAACACAAAAGCATCTATGTAAAACAAGTATATAGAAGAACATGCAAACTTTATTGATAGAAAGTAACAGGGTTCCAGAGGAAGTTACAACCAATGATGTTGGCCCCAATCCAGCAGCACCTCCTCGGCAGCAAGAACTCTCTTCTTCACCTCTAGTAAAACAATCACCCAATAATCCTGGCAGTATACCAACAGCACCTCCTTGCTTATACAAAATTCCAGCCTCTCTAGACCTCATAGAAGAGCTCTATATATAGGAGGGAAGAGGAAAGGATGAGTCAGCTGGAGGCTGGCATATAGCTGACTAGTGTCCTCTCCATCTTCAGTTAATCTTCAGTTCGTGTGTCCACTTGGAGATCCTTGCTTACACATGGTGATCAAGTACCTCTTACTCATCACAGGGCGAATCTCATGAACCAAGTGTCATTTTGGAAGCTTCCTGGGCAATTGACACCTTGCAGGATGACTGTGCCACTTGGCCAATCTCGCCCAGCGCAGGTAGCCTTCATGGTTTTTGACTTCCAGCGCAGGTACAGAGTGGGACAGTTGCAATACAGCGCAGATGCTCAGTTAAGCAGCTGACATGATCCAAAATAAGCCTGTTTTGAAGTGTTTTCAGGTGGAGAACTGATTGGAAGTGCTGTTGTTTGATGACCTTGTTCTTTTAGGGGTAAGAACAACATATTTAGGGACTGAGGGTCCCTGTAATTATTGACATTCCATGCTCCTTGACGCGAGGCACAAAAATGTCTATAACAGTTGCCCCCTAAAGTATGAGGCCGTTTATCGGGTGAAATGCTTTAGCTAGAGGATCCGAAGTTCGTTCCAGTGCTGAGGAGAGTGCCCTGTAATACAATACAATACAATACATTATTTTTCATTCATCATTATTCTCATGATCTAGCTGAGGCGGGCATTCCCATGCTCAGCTTTCTATAAATACATTTTGGTACATATGACAGACGATCGTCTGAAGATAGACTGATAATTTTCTGCTGAAACTATCATCCTTTGAATAGGATGATCATCTGCTGCAATGATGTACATGGCAAATGTTTTTATATTTCCTGAATATATATCGCAGCCTGGATGGATGAAACTAGATCCGGGTCTTCAAACTCGTTCGATCTTCACTCTAAGTACAAGTCGATCCATGTGAGAATTGCGCTGAAGTCGAACATGGAAAGACATCGCTTGATTACCGGTCAATAATGAAAACCGTTAACAAGCGCGAGAGGGATCACCAATAATGACGATGACCCTCAAGGTACTGCAGTACAATTCACGTGGCGTGAAAAAGGACTTGGCGTCGAACGCCACGCAAAATCTTCTGGTCGAAGGTCATTGATGTATACCTGTCGCCGGAAGTGAGAAACTTGCCATTGAGGCATGCAAGCTTCAAAGTACTAATGGGGGTGTTCCTAGATCAACTTCTTGGATAATGAGCTGAAGTCGACAAGAAGCGATCCGTCAAGGGAGGGCCTTAATGAATCCCACATCAATGACACGGAACGGAGCTAATGACTTTAGTGGAGGTGAAAACAAACTGTGAAATATGATTCAGGGTGGCGATCATGAATGGATGAAGGATAATGTATGGTAGTGGATGGGACACGGTTGACACTTCCAGAATGACCCCTCTTGAACATATAACGACACTGATGCGATGGATCGGTAGCATTACCCCAAATGTGGATGGTGTGGCGAGGACCATGGTGATGAGACCGGTGAATGAAACAACCCAACCCGATAAGGTACGGAGGAAAAGTGTCATGTCCAAGAGTGAATTGCTACCTTTAAACTTTGATGTTCTCCCAATTTTTCCCCAGTCATTTCTGACCAGTACCTCTTTATTTTTGTCAAGCTTGAGGAGGATAACATATGCTTGTTCTATAACCTGCCCTTCGGGCAAGCCCATCGCTATGATTTAACGAGCCTAGCGATAGGGAAACTCGTTCTCGTCTAAAGACAAGTTTGTCGCTATTTAATCATTTTAACGAGTCTAACGACAAGGAAAACTCGGTCCTTTTCATTTTTAGAGAGTCTGAAAAGGTACAGAAAGTCAACTCCATGATTCCTTTTTCGTCAGCAAATCCCTTAAGTCCAAAAAAGTATAAAAACAATACAGAAGGGATGGCTGTTCGGTACTTTTAACGAGCCGAACAAGACAAGCGCTCGATCCTTTTGTGCAATAATCCCTCAGGTCCAAAAAGATTAAAATTTAGAGAAGGGATAGCGTTCCGGTCATTTAACGAGCTGGAAGGCCAAAACTCGGCAAACTTTTCATATTTTACGAGTCAGTGAAAAGAGCTGAAAGAAGACTCGTCTTTTGAGGAACGAGTGATAAATAGGGATAGCTACAGATTCCAGGTACAGGTTGGAATTTTCCAATCACGGCAGTGTCACAAGAATGGCTAGGTGAAATCACTCTTCGCAGCTGTTCCTCAAAATGGGTAAACAAACATATGGAGGTGAACGATTGGCCAAATGAACAGATGGAGGTGATGGAATATAAACACGACCAAGGGCTTTTAATATGGCTTTCAAAGGTTACATTTCTCGAGGTTGTTTACCGGTTCATTTTTCTGGATGAGCTTGAACTGCTAGGGAAAGATTGCTCACAATTTACGTTTATTTTTTAACGAGCATGAACTTCTGCACAAAAACTGCTCGATGATTTGCATGCCCCCAGCATCATAATGACGCATGTCAAAGGAGGGTGCCCCCCAAGCTTCATTGCATTCAACTTGGTGGTTGGAATGAAGGTTTACCTTTGAATTTTAAAAAGGGGATTTGTTTCATTTTTTAATGAGGTTGACATAGTAAAAGAACTATCCTCATGACTCCTTGTTTCATTTTTTAACGAGGTTGACACGAGATTAGAACCGTCCTCGGAGCCCACTGTATTTACAGTATTTCCATTAGGGCGATGATCCATGCTGACAAAATGTTCAGGAATCTTCCGAATCCATTAGATATAGAAGATTTCATATTGTAGGTTTCCACTGTGGCCACTTCCGCCAGATTTCTTGCAGGCGGTAGGGCAAAAGTACCCATTAAGGCAGGGTCTTTTAGGAGACCTACTCCAATATTTTGAAGCGAATGATCGCTTCCATGGATCATTGGAATGCTTCCCGTAACTTGTGAACTGTCGGGGAGGAAAGTTTGTTGGTCGACGACTGTAATCCCTCCTTGAAAGGGAAATGCAATCTTCCTGAAGTAGGTCGACACGACTGCGGCCATGGCATATATCCAGGGCCTTCCTAGTAGGATGTTGTAATCGAGGTTTCCATCAATTACTTCAACATCGACTTCTACTGTTTTGCCCCCCAGTTCAACTTGCAAGTTACTTATAATCCCGTAGGGAGTGTATGATCGTCCATCAAATGCTTTTAAGGTCGTTGACGATTTCGACAAGGGTGGTGAGCCTAAATTTTTCCAGCAACTCATCGACATAAGACATGTAGATGCCCCCTCATCAATAATTGTTCGATGAACAGTTTTGTTGAGGGCTTTCACTTTAATAAGGAAAGCTTGTTGAGCTGGTAACTTAGGGTCATATCCTTTATGGTCAAAGGCCACAAGATTGGAATCCATTGGGCCAATCCCACCTATTGCTGATAATAAAGTTTGCTCTTGGGAGGGGCAATTTTGCGGTACCTCAAGTGTCGACATAGCGGACGGCGATTGGGCCAGGTCCTCTATTATATTATAATTCTGTGCTATTTTGGCACGAGGATTAAATGTCGATTTGTGTACTACTCCCTTTGGCAACTTTACCATTGGTTCAGGAATGATGGGTGGCACAACTTTGGTGAAAGCTGTCGTCGAACTACTAGGTTGTTCATTAGCCTTGTTATTTGACAGCCATGGATTCCCGTAATCTTTATTCCTTGTCAAAGCATTATTCTGTTGCTTCGAGGTAGACAACATAAGCACTTGGGATCCGGAAGCATTTTGATTAGCAACCATATTTTGACCTGGATTAGGAAACGGATCAGTCAATACTGCTGGGTTTTTTGAACTCTTGAAGAGTTTCTTAACTTCAGCTATATGTGGACAATCTTTCGTCCAATGATCCTCATCGCATATATGACACCCTGTCGGGGGTCTCCCTTTCCTTTTCTTTATCTTCTTGCCCCCTGGTTGCTTCAGTTGTTTGCCCTTGTCGGTCGACATGGCATTTACTTCTGAGGCAAGAAGTCGCTCATTTGCATTTTGACTAGAATTTTTGCGTTTGCCAGTCACGCCATTACTGGCGTGAGAGTTAGTATTCGATCCAGGAGGGGGAGGAATTGAAAATTCAGGTCTAGGGGCGTCAGGTATTTTGTCGTAGAGCGTGCCCGACTGAGTATATACTAAGTCTAAATATTGAGCACGAGCAATGACTTGCTCCTCTGTTACGACTCCTCCCTTGGCCACATCTTCCGTTATAGCTGGAAGTAACGACTTTATAAACCATTCAGCTAACAGCTGATCGGGAACGTAAGTTTTCACCATTCTACGACGACGTCGCCACTCATGTATATGATCAGATATGTGAGTGGCCGTTGTCTGTTTGAAGTTGGTAAGGAGTTCTGTCCCTGTTTCATACCTTATCGGTAATTGAAAATGGGTTAAGAAGGTCGTGGCTAAGGAGCTGAAATTGTCGAAAGAGGCTCTTGGCAATTCAATGTACCATTTAGCCGCTGGACCTGTCAATGTCCTCTGGAAGAGGCGAAGCCTTATCGAATCATCATTCAAGGTATTCGACGAACACCACAGATGGAATGTCATCACGTGATTCGATGGGTCTTCACCCGGATTTCCATTAAATTTAGGAATATCTGACGGAAGTTTATGTGGAATCACTGGCCACCAAGGGGCATAATCAATTGGATCATTCGTCAGCCGGTTTAGATCTGGTAGTTCTAGAGTTGCTACAAAGGGCAACTGTTGGTTCAGGTTAGGCGAAGCATATCCAGGATAAGATGGTATCGCCTGAGCAATGGGTCTTTGCAGACCAGCATTATGCTAACAACTTAGACAAGGTTGATGGGCATAACCATTATAGTATAGTTGCCCATTACTTACAAAGATTTGTTGCTCAGGTCCTTGATATGATTGCTGGAATGGCGGTTGTTGAGTTTGAAACAGCTCTGGTTGTTGGACCATTTGCTATTGACCAATACTGGATGATTGACCAGGATGAGTAGTCACAGTACTTGTTTGAGCCTGAGTCGCTCCAGATAAGGAGGCACTACCCTGAGATTGTGATTGAGTCGTTGAGCCAAGAGGTTGTTGTATTACAACAGGTGGTGCTTGTACTTGTGACACATTCGCCATACCAGGTATAGTGGCAACATTCGACACAGGGTGGACTGGTTGCATAGAATATACAACTCCTGGTTGTTGAGGCAGTATTGGTACCCAACTGCTGGATGTAATTCCAGTTTGTCCTGAACTTTGTTGTGAACTCACGGATGGGCATCCTCCCGAAGGAGGTAATGAAAAGGCATACTACCCCCCATATGGCATCAATCCAGAACTCAAAGGGATCGATTGCCTAGGTTGACCTCCAAATGGATCAATTTGGCGAGTTTCAACATAAGAAATACCAGATGATAATCCGGACGAAGAAATAGGAACTAACCATGTCATCGTCCCTGATGGGACTCCGGCTTGTTGTTGACAACTTGCCGGGACAGATGGTATACCAGCGAACATCGTTGGAGTAGCAGTAGTAGCCTCTGCTGCTGCTGTGTCGGACGACACAGTCCTAGATGTCGACGGTTGTTCAGACATATCTAGTCTATCCAAAAGATTTCTTAGAGATTCTACAGGAACTTCCACTCGTGGTGGACTAACTTCGAAGATCAACGCGGGAAGGGTGATGATTATTCCGCTTAAAATAAATTTTATTAACGACGCTTCTAGACACAAACTTGCTTTTTCATGTTTTAAGAGTCGAGAAAAAGCTAAAGATGACTCTAGTCGCCTTCGATGTATTAACGAGCCCGAAGTGACAAATGCTCGGTTGGAATTTTTCAGTTATAGAGTTTGAAAAAGGCCAAAAGAAACTACTCTGGAGATCTAGGCAGAGGGTGTGCCAAACCTTTCGCGAAACCACAGAATACGTTTTACGGTACGGGTGGTCGATCTTCGTGAATGCTGTGTTCAGTGCATCGCGATCAGTAGGGCGGCCGACACGGTTTCCTAAGGATAAAGGATAAAAGCCTATAGGGGTCTCCCAATATACGCGACGGTACGCGGGAGCACAAGTCCGTGTTAGTGCCACCGACTCTCAGGAGGAATCACCCACCTTCGTAGAGATCGACAGTCACTATGTTTAACGACGCCGGAACACGTCTCTACCTAGACCTCTAGATGTTTGCGTTATGTTACAAAGCGTTGTTATGTAAATTGAGTTTATTTTAATGTTGATCTTTCTTAACAGTTTGTCTTTCAGGATCACCACGAGATGTACAGGTACAAATTCCTAAATGCAGCTAAAATGATAAGCAAGCTTTAAAATCTTTTTAGCTTTGAAAATCCTAGCTACTGAAGGGAGAGAAAAACAATATCTTTCCACACAGAGCACAAAGCACAAACTAATGCACTTTCTCCTAGATCAGACACCCAAACTTATCAAAAATGCAAATGCAAGATGCATGTATTTCTTTTCTTTTCCCTTAATGTTGATGTAGACAAAAGGAAACTGTTGTATAATTTTCGAATTCAATTTGAAGCGTAAACAAACAAGTTTTGTCTAAAATGAAAAGACACCTTACAGGCACTTGTTTTGACACTAAAAATGTATGAATTCAAACCATAAAATGAAAAACAAACAAACTCAAACAGCCATGAACAGTAATAAAACTAGCTCTTAAGATCACAAAGACACTTTTACAGTTCAGGATTTAAGAGGTCACAGCTATACTGGTTTGCTTTTCACAATGGGAAACTGTAACTGAAACAAGAAATAATGAAAGAACAATCACAGTTTCATCACACAACTGAGGCGGAATAATGTCAAGGAGAAGTGGTCTACAGCAAGTACAATGACCAGCAAGCAATCAGCAAGAAATCAGTGAAAACAGGGCTCAGACACAATGGGAAACCTCAGGAGGACATAGCCTAACTGGATCAGCGCAGGCTCTGGTCTGTCAATTTGACTTTCAGCGCAGTTCCCGAAGGGAGTACCTGCGCTGAAATGCAGACTGCCTTTGGACAGCCTGCACTGAGACACGAGAGTTGCGTTTACAAGGGTTTCCGGGTCATAAAAAGCTCAAAAATGCACTGTTTTTGCTGAAATAAAAAGCTATAGGTCAAGTACAGGCTAAGGGATGATCAAGAGGATGAAGATCTATCACAAAGAGTAAAGAGTCTTTTGTAGATAAGCTCTTCAAATCTTGAATTTGCTCAGCAAATGAGCAAGAGTAGCAGTCCCTCTACTTCGCTTTTGATATAGTCAAAAGCTTTTCGATTTGGTACTCTTTTCTTCAAGAAATGAATAGAAAAATACTACAAACACCAACAAGATACTAGGCTCCCCAGCGGAGTCGCCAGTTTGTTGTGGGGAAAAGTATCCGATGCGGATGACACTAACCCTTTCTAAAGGTGACAGACTTTAGCAACAACTGAATGACAAAGTTTTCATGTTCATCTTTATGAAAGCACAGAGAGAATAGAAAGAGGATCAACCAACCTGGTGTCTTGCGCTTAGTCGATCCTTGTCCTTCTCGCTTTGTATCCCGTTCCCAGCTCTTTACTCTCCAAGCCGATCCAGCTACACACAGAATCTGCACAACAAAAGGGAGCAAACTACGAGATACAAGCAATCATAATTGAAGCATGGATTAGGTTGCATCAAATATACATGTAAACACAAAAGCATCTATGTAAAACAAGTATATAGAAGAACATGCAAACTTTATTGATAGAAAGTAACAGGGTTCCAGAGGAAGTTACAACCAATGATGTTGGCCCCAATCCAGCAGCACCTCCTCGGCAGCAAGAACTCTCTTCTTCACCTCTAGTAAAACAATCACCCAATAATCCTGGCAGTATACCAACAGCACCTCCTTGCTTATACAAAATTCCAGCCTCTCTAGACCTCATAGAAGAGCTCTATATATAGGAGGGAAGAGGAAAGGATGAGTCAGCTGGAGGCTGGCATATAGCTGACTAGTGTCCTCTCCATCTTCAGTTAATCTTCAGTTCGTGTGTCCACTTGGAGATCCTTGCTTACACATGGTGATCAAGTACCTCTTACTCATCACAGGGCGAATCTCATGAACCAAGTGTCATTTTGGAAGCTTCCTGGGCAATTGACACCTTGCAGGATGACTGTGCCACTTGGCCAATCTCGCCCAGCGCAGGTAGCCTTCATGGTTTTTGACTTCCAGCGCAGGTACAGAGTGGGACAGTTGCAATACAGCGCAGATGCTCAGTTAAGCAGCTGACATGATCCAAAATAAGCCTGTTTTGAAGTGTTTTCAGGTGGAGAACTAATTGGAAGTGTTGTTGTTTGATGACCTTGTTCTTTTAGGGGTAAGAACAACATATTTAGGGACTGAGGATCCCTGTAATTATTGACATTCCATGCTCCTTGACGCGAGGCACAAAAATGTCTATAACAGTAGGAGTTTAGTTGAGTAGTAATGACTATTGTTAACTCAATGATCTCTCAGTTAACTGATCAATTTACTAAAACTAGTCCGAGTCATGCATGGGATTTGAATTTCCTAGTTGGAGTGGAGGAAAAGGTACATTGTAATTATCAATTATATACTAGTTGAGTGTACATATTTTTCATTGGAGAAGGTGGTCAATTCCACTAGCAATTTCCCAAGGAAATAGGGAATTCCCCTATCATTTAGGAGCTAATTTTCTCAAGGATTGTGAAAGGAAATAGGAGTAAGGATGAAGCATATTTTGGCTAAGGGTTGTTTAGAGCAGGTCATTGAGCATGAGATCAGTATTGCAGTGCAGGTGGTGCTTTAAAATTGAGGTTGTCATTGTATTTGATCCATATTCTCATATGAATTAATACAAAGAAGCGACGGGGTTTTTCCTAGTTGGGTTCCCCTATAAAATCAATGTGTTCCTTGTGTTTTGATGGTTTCATGTTATTGCATGTGTTTCTATAGTGTTTTTTCCTTTTCACATAATTGTAGAAGAAATTTGTGTCTCTTATTTTCAGTTTGAATTCATTAACAGAAGAAAATTTCTTGCCATTTCTACATGGTATCAGAGCTATGGAAGACCACATAGAAACCATGTTGCAGATCTTCTCTCATAGAAAGTTTGACTTACAGAGTTTTTGGTGTATATTCTCTTTAGTGCGGGAAAAATGTATTTCAATGGATTGAGGCTGGAGAATTGGAGGGCACCTTGAATTTTGGTGTTTCGAAAGAAAAGATGGAAGCTGTCCTAGATGAAAATGGATTATGGGAATACACACAAAGTGATACTCCAAAACGAACAACATCAAATGAATAAGCACTTTATCAGTGGAAGAAAGACATAACAAAAACTAGGAGGATTATTTTGGAGGGTGTTAGAGATCATGTGGTTTCGAAATTCCATGTAAAGGAGACTCCTTTTGCAATGTGGAAAAATCTCATAGATCTATTCCAAAGTAGTAGTGATGCTAGGAAATTGACATTGAGAGATAAACTTAGTACATTTGAATGCAAAAAAATGAAAACATTCCTCAATACCTATCCAAATTAACTCAAGTTCGAGATGAACTTGGAGGAGTAGGAGAAAATTTTCCATCATTTCAACTTGTGAGCTTAGCACTCCTTGGCCTTTTGAAATCCTGGCACAACTATCAATATTCTGTTATTGGAAGAGACAAGCTACCAGATTGGGAGAGACTTTGGTATGATTTGGTACAGTAGGAGATCAGAAGAAACACTATATATGGTGTCACATCCAGAGCCAAGGAGGAAGAAAAATTTTCCTTTGCAGGTGTTAGGGTCTAGGTTTTTGGGATCAATTGTCTTTGTCTCTTTTATATTCATTTTGGGGATCATAGTTTAGCATATGAACCATTGTTGTCATAGTCTAAAACATCATTATCTGAGGTAACTTTTATAATTCCATGTTATAGAGGGTCTTTAAACACAAGACAAAATTTGAGAGAGTCTGAGTCTATGAGAAGTTCATTAGTTCATTTTCTCATATAAAGTCATTTAGGGTTCAAGGGTTATGTATCACTAGTCAGAACCATGAATAAAACAAGTCTGATTCATTTATTAAGGTTATGTTGAGTATGTTGTTAGTATTGTTCATCATGCCCTATTCCACCATTCACAACTCATGATCCCTTTTATTTACCCCTACCATATACTTTTTCCATTCCTATACTCCTTTCATATACCCCATTTCATGTACTCCCTTCCATACACCCCCTACATTTACATTTAACATCATATGCACAACCCACTCCTTAACTCACCTCTCCTCATTATTTCTACTACACCCCTCCACAACTCATTACCATCATTTATATTTCATGATCATAATAACCCTTTATCCTAAGTTCATACCCATGACCAAACAAAGCATAAGGCACACATTTTTAAATTTCTTTTCATACTGCCCTCATTCTTTCTCCACTCTACAACTCACGCCCTTCTCTAGAAAAAAATGAGAGTTACATAGCACAAGGCCGAGAGAAGTCTCACAGGGGTTCGAAGACAATTTATTTCAACTATAGGGAAATTTCTATGCAACAGTTGCACAATTTCTGGAGCTACACAGTCATTGTGCAACTGTTGTGCAACTGCCTCCAACTCATTGCACTGGTCTCCCACCACTTCAAATCGGGTTCACTTATTGTCTGAGGTAGGAGATATTCCTTTCTGGCCACATTTTTTCTTTCAAAAATAGTTAGACATCAATTAATAAAGTTTGTATACAGTTTGGTCTGAGTTTGAGACAATTTTAAATGCTTATGGTTTGCGTGTCATTTATATGAGTCAACGTGTTTTGATCCATAAGCTTGGCAACTCAATTTTATGATTTTCTTCCATACACATCATATACACTACATGGTAAAAAGGGAATCAAAGCCACCTCCAACAAAGAGACCAAATCCTCATCAAGTAGAAAGAGAAGGAGGTAGCCTTGTTGTCTCCTTTTGATCACATACTCTGCATCATTTGCTGAAAGTTAAATTTGTGTAGTTAATGACTCATTTTGTAGTTACAAAGGGTTGTTTCTAAGGAAAATTGTGAAGATTTTTGGATTTTTGGTGCTTGTTGGGAGTCATAAGGTATACAAGATGATTTATTGGACATTGCATTTTTTCAGAGCAGGAAATGATAGTCTGTTGTAGTACTCAACAACTCCCTATTTAGTTTTATTTTAAGCTACATAATAAATAATGGGGACCCTTCTAAATTTTAATAAAACTATTTAGTTCTAAAGATAAGACAAATTTTTAATTTTTGAAAATAACCCTCTTTCATAAAGGTTACAAATATAAAAACTTATATATCTAAGTATTCAAACCTTACAAGTATTACGAAAACCTGATAGGCCTTTTGTTGTTTAAAATAATGCTTTATCGGAGAGTTATATCAGATCATTCAAATATCATAACATTCCTTATAGGAAAGTTATGATAAAACATTCCCCGATTGAACTTTCCTGATATAGGAAGATAAAAGGGGAACTTCATTTTATATATTGAATACTTTAAAGAACCATTGACCCCACAATATTTCCACTTGGCATATTGGAACCCACAAATATCGTAACTTTTAACAAGTGCCATCTTAAAAACCTCTGACACTTCAAACCTCTGGTATCTGATATCCCTCATACTTAACACTTATGCTATCTCAAGAGCTCTCGATATCACAATGTTCTGATGCCTCACACTCTCGATATCCTATATCTCTGATATTCCTCCCCTCTGATATGTCAGTCCTCCGATATTCCTGTCTCTACCCATATCGATACTTTTCATATCGGATGTCACTATTTAAAAAATCAGATACTCCAATTGTCGATATATAACCTCTGGTATATCCACCCACCTATACTTATACTCATTATATTTTTAAAAGCACATATAAGAAGCCTCATATATTGTAGCTTTTATAGTGCAACCATGAGATTTCTCTGATAAAATCATATGATATGTTGATGTGTGCATCGCTCACGTGAATCCACGTTTTTCATTTAATTTTCACAAGTGGAAAATTTATGATTTCTGAAGTTCTAAACAACTTAATTCATTGTGGCTAGATATTATCATGATTTTCCCTTTAATACATAAATTGTATGAAAACGTGTCATTTGAGCTAAGGACTTTCTGGTGAAAGAATTATCACTTAGTCTTGTGTTTTCCATTGCAAGCTAGTCCCGATAAATGCAATTTAGAAGATATGTCTAGGGTAACTAAAGCAACAAATAACCCAATTGCTCAGCACCAACCGACTAGTCTGCCAGTTGAAAATCTTGACACAACAGGGCTGCTTTCAGATACAATTTGTTCATTAGACACTGGTAGTACCTCATGGGAATCTATTTATCAATTATTCGAAGAAGAGGGACCAAGGGTTACTCAAAGAATTTTTACAATAGAGGATTCTTCTTTGGTTTTAAATACCACCTACAACGACGTCAAAAATTCATTTTCACACAAAATTGTTGCTTGACCAAAACTCATACCCTATAGAGATATGATTCAATGGGTCGTAGAGAACTTGAACATTGCAGATAGAAAATTCATGACAAAGAATGATATCGTCATCGACTCTTTCACCAATAGTGATTTCAATATGATGTACCATTTTCCACCTCCATAGTATAAATATGACAAATAGTTCATGGAGAAATTCATGAGCAACATCAATCATACATGAGAGCCCATCAAATATTGGAGGAGAGATCCAAATAAGCACAAGCATGAGGAAAATGGCATATATTCAGTAGACTCTCTTGCATGACCTTATTGCCAAATTGATGCCATCGTATGTAGATTATTTTCTTATCCTAACACTTAGAAATTCCTAGATCAATGGATTCCAATGATTGATGCCACCTAAAAGGGAATTATGCTAGACTGGGGAAATATTTTATCTGATAAATTAGACACTCACATTTTGAATTTTAGAAGAAGGCATATAGTTTCAGAGAATATAATTCCTCCTTTTCATATGAGTTCTTATGTTATGGACTCCCTATACTACAATATGGATTTTTCTTCCATGGGATGGAAATGTACCTTAGAGGATCCAAATCCTATTAATATATACCCTAATATCCTTTGGGATTCTATGTACTAGTCCCATTTTTATAAAATCTTCTCGTGTAGCATGCTGCCTATTCATGAAATTATTCTTAATAAGAGAGCCCCATGGATTTCCTCGGAAGAAGAAGCAAATTTTCACAAAGTTAGGAATTGGTTTAGCAAATAATTTTTACCTACATTCGGGCCTTTGGTAATCTAGCTAATCCACATGTTTTTCCTCAGTATGTCCCTGATATACTACTTGCTCGTGAAATGGCCTACCAAATTGTGGGTAATGGAAATTTCTAAAATATTGAAGGAATCCAATAAGAAAGTATAACCTACCTTTCCTTTATGTTGTGGTATTTATACATTAGATAATTTCAAACATGCAACCACTGAGGTGAACTCTATTTTAGAGTTGAAGTTTCTTACTATTCCTAATAGGAAATACGATCCTCATGGAATTGTTAAAAATGTTATTGCTCAATTAAGTGTAAGGAAATTATTTCATGAACCTAATCAGTTTGATGACGTCTTTGAAAAAGCTACTACGTATTCAATAGTTTCCAAACATATTTTAGAGCGAATAACTCCGCAAGAAATCAATCAATTTGCCTAATACAGGGAAACGAGGTTATCCCATTTATCCCTGGATTCACTAAAACTTCTACAGGAAAACACAACAGAAGAGGAGGTCATAGAGATTTATTCTACATAGGTTATTGATATCCCCGACCCAAAATATACAGGGGCATCTTCTTCCACTTAGATTGAGGGATAGTTGCCAAGTTCCAAACTTGAAGAAATGGGAACAGTGTAGCGAGGTATTGAAAGAAAATAAACCTAAGGTTTCAAAGACTACCTCACAAGAAAAAGTCTTAGACATTTCTAAAACTTTTGAGAAGACTCCAACTACAACAGTGACTAAAAATCAACCTTTAGAGGTTGAGGATATTGAAATTATACCACCATTTCTAACCTTTGAGGTCATGTTAAGAGTCGAAGAGATTCCTCCTCTTGACATATTCTAGAGTCCCCAGCATAAGGCCGTGGTGAAAATACAAAGAAAGAAAAGGAAACCAATCCCAAGCCTTAGTACCTGGAAATTATTCTTTTGAATTATTATGGAAAGGTTCACATTTCACTCTTGCAGAGGAACTTGGAAGACTTACTCAGTTCAGGGGAGCTTATGCTTCTATGACTATGGATAAAGCCACCGAGATACAACAATTTTTGAAAGAAAAAGAGGACATGATAATGCAAGTGGAACAAGGGCTTGAGAATGAGAAGCAAAGGATTTCCAATCAATGGCAATAGTAGCTTACTGAACTCCAAAAAAATTTCAATGCCCTTAAAGTTGAACATGACTCTGATTTGAAGGTCTGAGATGCTTAGATTCAAAAATTACAATACAAGGTTGAATAGCTGAAAGTCAATCCTGAATTGCGAGAGTTTAAAAGGGAATCAGGAGAATTAAATGCTCTCCTTTCTCAACAACAAGTAATTTTGTATCAGAAATTAGCTATCATTCATGATTTGTGTCAAATAGCCAATACGTTGGTAGACCAATTGTCTGACCTAATTACAACTTTTGATGATATTGAGGAGAATGTTGCAGCCTACATAACATGGAAAGATAGTGCTGAAGGGATATTAGCCAATATCCGAAGGATAGAGGAATCTCATAAGGACATAGCCTTTAGATAATGGGAAATTTTCCTTAAACGTAGAGAAACAATGGTATTAATTTCAAGGGGCATCTCCAATGACCTCATTGAAGCTATCAGTAATAATTTTGTTGGCATGAAAATGACAAGAGGGAAGAGATGATGGTTTGAGGATTAGAGGGTCAACAAGGCTCCGTTGTAGTCTAGGACAATGCCAACGTTTTCAACTTACCCAAAGGGAAATGAGTCTCACCCAAGGCATGTCATGACCAAAGATAGATGGAGCTGGGAAGGGTATCGAGGGAATGTAAAGAACATGCAACAATAGATCATCACACTCAATCCACTAGACTATCTAAGACTATCATCCCATTCATATTATCACAGGAAACTACCTACTTGTTAATCATTCATTAAAAATTAAAAGAGCCCATAAGGAACACAGTAATAAAATATGGGACTCAAATTGATTCTTTCATTACTTGGAATATAAAAGAGTACATGACGAAATAAAAAAGGATCGATGCCTGGTCATCCAATACACAGATAATACTTTCATAGAATATAGCTGACAAGAATGCATTTAAGAAAGGCCGATGATCGTACTAGATCTTCCGCAACCGATCTAACTCTCGAGATCCTACCCTCGCTCACCCACTTCATCACCAACCCTTTCTCATGTTGTCTCTTACATTTTATCCTTTATTTTGCATTCCCAATACCAGTTCCATTCGGCTGACTCCACACTCGGATATTTCCCCTATTCAGCTACCTCTGTCCTCTTCCACCACCTTGCAACAATTACCCATTCACTTCCTGTTCCTATCCCTTTCCTTTGGCTATCAGCTCTACAACCTCAACCGTTGTCCCTGCCACCTATTCTTGAATTTTCTTCCTGCCAACACTTAAAATTCAAAATGAAGGCCCCAACACACCCCGACCATAGTCCTCTAACTTGTCCCCGAGTTAATCTGTCTGCAGTGTTTTCAGCTCTCTAGTTACTCCTGGAGGGGTCTCTATCATCATTGGTTATTGTTGTGTAGATTCCTCCTCTTGCAAAGTTGCTGCTTATACCCCTTGTTGTGTTGGTCTTGTTGTTTTTGCTACACCTTGGCCTTCTTTTCCAAACAAAGGCCCTAACTCCAGTATCGCAACATTCATTTCCTGGAGGAATCGGTTATAATATTCCAATGTTGTCTTCCAGTGGCTTGTAAGGGTTTCTGCTTGTTGGAGAACTTTGGCTGCTGATATGGAGTTCAGTTGCTTGGGCTAGGCATTTTGCATTCTATTCCACTATTCTTCGACATCATCATATACGTCCCATAGTACTCTGACTTGGTTACGGACTGGGGGCCTCAGGTCCCATATTTTCTTCCTTGAAGTTATGCTTGATTCCTCCTCAATTTGTTGTATTCTACCATCAAGAAAGGTGATATCATCATTAATTTTCTTCAGTTGTCCCTTATCCTTGTAGGTCTTGCTGTTGGCGATGCATTGTTGGAGTTGTTAGAAAAGTGGATAGATCTGCTAGTTATTCATGGCTAATATTCTTGACCAATCATTGACTTGCTCCAGTAGCACATACCCCTCCACCAGGGGATCAGTTAGCACAACTTTTAGGGTAGCAACAATGTTGTGTTTTGTTGGATTCGTGTGATGTAGCTTGTAGTTGGATCATGTAGTGCTGCTCTAGCCGTGTATAAAATCTTCTTTAGTTCCTTGCTAGTGGCCATAAGTTTTGTGCATGCTGTCCTAATATGGTTGCAACAGTCGACCAATGTGATGGCTGAAAAATTCTCAGGTGCTTCAATTACCAAATTGGCCATCGTTGACTAAAGTCCTCTCATCTTTGATGTCACCTAGTTGACCTGCGCTTGCAACTATTGATTTCTTTGTCAGAACTGATCTCGATCCAAGGTGATAATGATGATTTGTTGCTTCTGTTGCTCATGCTCGGAAACTAGGCCATTTTGGATCTACTTAGCCCTCTGAGCTCCCTATTGGATAAATCCAAACAATTGTGTAGAGGACCAGTGTTGAAGGCTCTCTGGTTGCATTGTTGATGGGTCCGGGAATTTTATTAGCAGCGGTTGGCCACTAGTAATGGATTTTTCTAAGTGGCCTTAGGGGCAAGTTACAGACTAAATGCAATCAAGAAACTGGTGAGCGGGAGGGAGAATGACTGGTTCTGGAACAACGGGGAAATTTAAATGAAATGTGACTTCAAATGGTTTGATTGTAGTTGATTGTGGTTGTGAAGTGATTGGTTCTTCACGTGGGAGTGGGCCCGTTCCTAGAAATAGAGATACCATGGAGGTTTGAAAAGTCGTATAGCCTTCACCTCTGTTCAATGACTAAGCGGTCTAGATAGACGAGTCAATTTCCATTTTATATATGTCTATGTTGGTGCCTAGAGGGATTGTGTCAGATAGGTTCGTGGAGGTGGAAGTGGTATGGGGGGAGGGATCTCGTGACCTGAGTGAAACTGTAGTGGTGCATGGTGGGTGTTCTTCAACAATTAGGGAGGTTGATGCTAACTAGATTCCATTCCCAGCAAGGTCAATAATGGTCACAATAGGTACTATCTTTTTCTTCTTGGCTGTTGGTGCTTTGGTAACTTTGGGATGCCTAGGTTTAGGGATGGTTGGCTTGGTCTGAGAGTGAGGGTCGTGAGGGGGTATAGCCACAACTAGGGGAGTGTTTATGATTGGATTAAATGATGTAAACCCTCAAAAGATACCAGACTCTAGAGTCATACCTCGTGAACCCACGAAGCTAGAAATTGTTTGCTTAAGGGAGCTCATCCATTGCTCCATTTGACAGACCATTGATTGTAAATCCTCCAATCGTGTCTCCAGTGTGCGTTTGCAGTTTCATGCCCTCCAACAAGTATTGGAACTGGCCATCTGTAATATCTAGGGAAACCCCTGGCCATGATCCAACCTCTGTGTGGAATGCCCCTTCTAATAATGTGAACCTCTGTGGCCTCATTTGGAAAGTCTTCGAATGGACGCATTGTGGCGTGATATAATTTTGGTTGTGGGTTACCCCAAACTAGATTTCTTTTGAGTAGCCATCAAGAAATCCCTTGGGGATTCTCTCCATCACCCTTATGGTCGCCAGGATCTTTTGGTACTCATCCTTAAAGCATGTATTGTTTATCTCTTTACTGTTGCGGTCCTCGGACGTCCTCCATGGTGTGTATCTAAGTACCAGTGGTTGCTCATATGTGATCTCCACGATGTTCCTCCCTCCTGGCGCTTACCATTTCCAAGTCATGAAAGTCATAATAAAATACCTGAAAATGAAATTTCTACTTCTTCTATATACATCTTCATAAGCTTCAAATAATTCATTCAACATAAATGTCAAACAGTTGAGCAAAGCTCCTTCGCAACTGAAATGATGTCCAACGAGCAATCATTTTTGGTGAAGTGTCTCATTACCTTGCTTGCAATGATGTAGCAGGAGAATTCAATGTGGTCCTTGTTGATCAAATCTATTTTGGAACCCTTGCCATCGCGCTTGGTGTTATGCTTGGTGTAATAATCATTATCACCCTCTTTGTTGGCTCGCTTTGACTTGGGCTAGAACGTTGTCGAGATGAAATCTCTTGTTGCTGAGAATCTAGTGAGCCACTAAATTTCTTACACATGAATCTTATATTCCTTATCTAACGAGGTGAGCCACCATGCACCCTACTCACCAGAATTTTAGTACATTTCATTGTAGTAAAAGATGCCTCGAAAACTAGCAGACTCCTCAAGTTGATCAAAGTCGACTGCTAAAGTGATCCAAATGTTCCTTTGATCTTTGTCGCCATTATGCCATCACCATTCAGCACTTCCTCTATATGTATCTCTCGCTTGAGAATTGGAAACTAGAAACAATATGAAATATCGTTCTCTACTAGTGTGGCCTTATCATATTTACCATACTATGATTCTATAACCGTAATTTGGTCATCTAATTTGTCTTCTAGAACTGAGATTATCTTTATCATACTTCTGCGTCACTAATATACAACCATTACAGGAGGCCGATAGCTACTGCCTGAGAGACGTCGCTGAGCTTAGAACTGAGACTCGAAGAATTATGTCACCTAAATTTGAACTTCTAAAAGTTCTTGTGTAGCCATACAAATTAAGTAGACCATCTTTGACATGATGTTTTTGACTAGACACACTAACTAATAACTATGAAAAATTTCCCTATGTATACTCGATCATGTTAACTAACCTCTGGCTAAGTTGTACTTGAATTTGAGGATGAATGACAATAATGTACAAAGTAGAGCAGATGGGTAATAATGTTACCGTGATGGCGTCTTTACTGGTTAACTTCTTTCCATAATGGGAAAAGATTTTATGAAAATTTACCTAACAAAGGTATTCTTGCCTAATTATTATGGAAAAGAAATTGTATACGGTGGACTAGACATGTGAAACATGTGACTAACCTCCCCAGTCATAATTGGTTGCAGTGGGGCAACATAGATGCCCAACTAAACTCACACACGAGATTATTGTATGGAAAATAAATAAAACAAAACTTAAATGGACTGACTACTTGAATGCCTTATTCCTACTGAATCTAAGGCTACCTACAGTCCCTTTTTGAAGACCTCACCAATTTGAAGATTGGGTGTGGTGCTCGTGGAAAGGCTTCAGGCGTGTGCCATTCACCCATCCTGGTATCAATATTCCATCCAGTTGCACAAGTTTCACTACTCCAGACCCCCTGATTTCCGCGACTATGAATGGACCAAGCCAATGCATCTGCAACTTACCTAGGAACTTCTAAAACATGCTATCATATAATAAAACTTGTCCCCAAACTATGAAGGATTTTCTCTTAATGTGTCTTTCATGCCATGATTTTTGCCTTGCTTGGTTGATAGACTGGTGGAATTCCACTAGAAATTTGGCTTCATCTAATTTCATCAATTCCTCTAACCACTTTTGTAGCGATGCATCGTCTATCATCTTTGTAGCTTGGGAAATGAATATGCTCGGTACTGCAAATTCATCAGATACCATGGCTTCCCATCTATATACACCTTGGAACGATGTTTTCTTGTGTGAGTGCTTGAATATTATTTGGTACGCCCATAGCGTGGATGGTACGTGCTCATCCTAATCGTCTTGAGTTGCCAAACATATCATCGTTAGTCATTTTTCCAACATCTTGTTGAATGCTTCAACCATCCCATTAGCATGTGGGTGGTATAGGCTGCTCTAGTGATGTTAGACTAGGAAGTTATGCAGTAGTGATGGAACTGTCTTATTTATAAAATGATTCCCTTGGTCATTGGTTAGGATTTTTGGGCATCCAAACTTGGATGTGATGTTTGCAAAGATGAATCTTTCTCCTATGTTTTCTGTACAATATTTCACTAGTTCCACCTCTACCCATTGCATGAGATATTCGGTAGCTATATGGATAAGGTCCCTAAGGTGAATTTTAGGTTAGTTTAATCAATTTTTTAGTAGAATTTTGTAAAGAATATAAAGTCTCTGCGAAATGTGGAAGCAAAGTGCACAAGTAAGTAAGAGTCAAAGGGGATTTAGTCCCTTGAATTGGTAAGTGATAGGATGGTTTTGAGACTCACCCATAGGCCGCGGGCCATGGTATTGTAATAGAAAATCTATAAATATTTAAGTCATAGTGAGTATAGGGGGATAACTTTTGGTGAAGAATAAGTGTAAGGGAAAGTACTAAGGTAGGAAATCTTTGTTTTCCTATACTTAGGCGAAAGGGGAAGGTTCCTACAGCTAAGTACGTGGAGACCTTGGTAGGGCAGAAGAGTCTGTAAATTGAATATTGAATCTAATAAATACTGTTTTGGATTGAATCTATTGCATTTGTGCCTTGTTCTTATTTATTTTTAGGTTTATGAATCGTCATTTAATGATCTATTTTCTATGAAATAAAGTGTATTCTCTGCATGAATTTGTTAAATCATTAAAATTTATGCATGAAATGAGTAATGGACTATTTTCATGAAGATAGTAACTAGATCTGTTATGATAACTGTTCAAATCAGGTAGATCTATAGGAAGGCGAATCAAGGGTTCCCCTTTACTAGGCGAAAGTTGTGAATCTGCCCCTTTTATGTCTGATGAGTATGATCACATCCCTTCGCGAAGACCTGAAGGTCAATAGAATAGAGTTGCAGTAATGGAAAAAAGGAAGGTATAGATATGCACGAAGGCAAATCTGAGCTATAAGGGCATCAAAATACAAATCACACGGTCTCTCAGAAACCTGGTTCTAGCATCCCCCAATACTACTTTGTGTGAGACTACAACTTGCATTATGCAAGTTGTTACTGAAAGGGCTAGAAGTTAGGGTTTTTGTTGGTTGGAATGAATAACTCTGAAGTTGGGTCGGGCCCCCTTAAGCCAACAAATGGTTCCGTTGCCGGGACCGGAAGCTATCTAAGAGATGTGTGATGTCGAACAAGTGGTTCCCTATGAAGAAAGAGATTGAGAAGTGGATTGACCAAAATGTGCACTCGTTTGTGGCTAAAGAGAACAAAAGCCCTAAATTGTCCAAAGAGGAGTGGTTGCAGAGATATTTGTACATAGATGAGACTAATGCGCTCTTCGGTTTCTTCCCTGATGAACTACATGAGTGGTTGTCTAGATTGGTCAATAGTCAAGGGATGTGGAGGCTTGAAGGCCCTATACTATGGACTCCGGAAGTAGTGCGACGTTTGGAAGCATCAGAAAGAAATATTGCATGGGTGGTAGATCATTGGATTGATCACACACTTGGAAGTTTTGTGACTGAGTTCATGATCAATAGAAATATTAGCTATAGAGAAGCGGAACGTAGGCTCTTCAAGGGACCATGAGGTAAGTATTTGAAATCATTGAAGACTTGGATTAAAATGTTGTTATGTGAAAAATGGTTTATACAGTTACATTGATTTTTGGGGCTATGCGAAGTGGGAAATTATTTAGAAAAAACAAAGGAATGATCTCATAGTATAGTCTGTTGATCGAACCCCCTTCAAGTGACGACGAAGGGATGATGTTGACTACACTCAGAAGCATAGTACAATTGATGAAGTAGGGTATCCCGAGGATACCTCATCCATCCACTTTTCCACCACCTCCACCTCCACCTTCACCTCCACCTTCACTTCCAGCTCCACCATTCAACATGGTGAACGCGATGAAGATGCTAGTTTTTAAAGGGGTAGGGAGCGAAGACCCCAAATAGTTCTGGTTTGTTGCAGGAGATGTATGGATGACACATTAGATTACAGATGATAACATCAAGAAAGCATAGCTGGTCACAACCTTATAAGATTGATCATTGACATGGTGTATGAAGTACTTCACTAATAACCCCAACCCAACATTGTCATAGACCCAAAAAGCTTTGAACAAGAAGTTTAGGAAGCCTAAGTCAGAGGTGTAGTGGGTGACTAAGTTTAAAGAAATTCGACAAGAGATAGATAACTCACCCTGGGATTTCGATCAAAGGTTGAAATTCTTGATCATACAAGCCAATATGGTGATTACTAATTCCCAGCATCGAGACTAGTATATCACATTGCTCTTATTGCACTAAAGATTTCGACTGTCACAACAAAAGATAGCAACACAAGTAGAAGCCCTAGAAATTGTGATGAGGCTAGAAGCCTCACCCATACAAGATATAAATCTTCGAGTGTAACAAATTCAATCACAGCTGGAAACCATGCACTTGGAGTTGCAGAGCCTAAATAAAGGAAAGGAAGCCCAACTGGAGGTGTGCGTTGAAGTATCATGCTTGAAATGCAAGGGCCATGGGCACGATAAGGACCATTGCTCGATTCATTAGAATTATATTATTGGGGAAGGACCTCTTCCCTTGAAATCAGAGACTACCGTTGGGCCAAGTGCAGGATTTACCCCATGGTGCATTGTCTATCAGGTTACAAGAAAATATGCGACTAATAATTGCTATTTACTACAGAGGTTTGTACATTCCCCTCATTAGTTGTTTTGCAATTTCTGTAAATCTTTAGGTCATGATGAATGCCATTGTAGGAGTTATGAGTTGATGATGGATAGAAACTGCACCTACCAAATGTAGGCAGAAATCCAGCCTCAGGATCAGGGCACAGGAGCAGTGCATGGAGGATTCCAAGGCCGAGGACAAGGAAGAGGGGGCGGCACTGGGAGAGGACAGGGGAAGATAATTTTCTATAACTGTGGTGAACCAGGACACTTTGCATGAGATTTCCTAAACCCCACGCATCTTTCATGTCAGTATTGTAGACAGTTCAACCATGTGATAGTGGAATGTCCGATCCTTATGACAAAGATGCAAGAAAAGAAGACACATCCCTAGCAACCTATGCAGAACATCCAGATGAAGAGAGTGGAGCCCTGTGAAGAAGATCATAGCATACATATAGTAACAAGTAGTATGGCCACCGGTGCAGATAAGGAAAAGCAACTTGATACTGATGGGTGGGTGCGAAAGGCTGTCGAGAAAGAGATAGAATTTGATCTAACCATGCTAAAGAAACCTTCGTGGAAGCAGAGAAAAACTTCGTTGAGGCCTCCACCTCAGGAAGCTAGGAGAAAATACTGAAAACTAGTATGACACAAGAGGTAGATCCATCAGTATTAGCTACTTCTCTAAACACCTTGTTCTAGCGGCTACAACCACCCTCTAAAAATTTGCCTTAGATTCGTTTTATAGCCTCCCTACCAACCATCCACAGTGGCATGTCCTACCTTGTCAAGTACACAAGCTTCAATGGTTTTCCAGTAGATTGCTAGTGTGTGCTTGATAGCTTATTGCATTCCTCTCACAGGTTAATTCTCCCGAATTGGTTGAGGTGTAGGCTGAGCTGCTTCCTCAAGAAATTGTGCAATTTTGGAGGGGAACTAGCCTTCCCTCTAGAAATTGTGCAATCCTAACTGGTAGCCTACTAGCCTCCAAAATTGTGCAATCCTACCTATCAACCTTTAGTGGAAAAACCACGAAATATGTCCTAGCAGGACTGCTCAGCCCAGAGATTGCACAAATTTGGGAAGCAGTCAACTGCTCAGCCCAGAAATTGTGCAATCCTTCTAGGCAGCCAGCCCAGCTCCCTCCCAGAAATGAGCAAAGTTTCCCCTCAGCTGAGTAGTTTGTTGCATGTGCCATTAGGTTGACTGGTTCCATCAGGGAACGAGAAAAACTGAATTTCATGCATAGACTTCTTCTCCCAAGGAAGCATGCAAAGGCATCCCTTGATTTAGGGATCTATTTTTAGCAGCTAGAGGTTACATGCAAGGATGATTTCAAAAACATCCTGCCAAGTATCGCTTTTCCTATATTTGTGGCATGTGCGTCACAGCCTTGATTTTATAAAAAATCATCAATCAGACATTGGAAATCTCATTCCTCATATTGACCTTGCAACTTTGATATCCCACATTACATCTAGGAGTTGTCGACACATTTAGCTCATATGTTTCAAGGTAGGATCGCTTTTCATGTCTTACACTACACTTCTATCACTTTTTGTGTTTCGCTTTGTGTGAGTACTCTTCGCTTGATTTCAATGAGTGCTTGTTATCATTTTGATGCATGGTAGACTATAGAAGCATTGTTTCATTTTTAATTCACATCTCATTGTTGTTGCATGCATGGCGCTCTTTTGCACGAACGATCATCATTACAGTGACTCGCTTCACACTCATGCATTCTTTCCCATTTTCTGAATCCTGCATTTGTTGCTTGCATGTATGATCATTCACTCTTTTTTGCACTTAGATAATCATGCATTCAAACTTATCATGTTTTTAGTTTCCAGTCAGCCATTTTGTGCATTGTGCAGTTTCAATCCTCAGCAGGCTTGGTTGGACTGTGCATTGCGCAGTTCAAGAAATCAATCATCCTGCCAACATCCCAGACTGTGCCTTGCACAATTTTGGCAGTCAGTCTCTTGACCTCCCGGTGGAAATTATGCAACTTTCACGATCAATCACACAAGTATGTTGCAAGTCAATCCTCAATTTTGTTTTGGTTTTTGACTGACAGATTGCTTGTCATGAGTGTTTTTATGTATCCAGGCATCATAGTTGTTCATCTATCTCTCAGTCGCACAAGTAAAATGGCTTTTATTATAGTAGTGTCAAAAGACACTATTAAGAGCACAAAGAGGGTTGCCACCAAGCAAGTGTCTATGAGCTTGCCTACCTATGAAAACATCAAGTTGTTCGTAGAAAAGGACATCAAGATAATATGGCAGCAACATCACAGCAAGAAGCACCATCAGTAACAACAGAAGGTAGCACACCTGCACATAATGAATGCAAGAGGAATTTTGTTGACAACATAGAGGTGGAAGAAAGTTGCAAACTCACGCAGATCCACTTGTGATGAAAGAAACCTTGGATACTGAGGCTATGAGGTGACGACACAACACAAATATCGCTTGAAGGAAGAGAGAGAAATAGGGAAGGAGTTGCATGTGTTGAAGCAACAACTCAAGGAAGAACATGAGCTACATAGATGAGAGAATGAGTTTCAGCAGGGACAGGTACAGAAGGGGGCGCAACATACAAATATGGAAGAAACTGCACCCACACAAGCTATAGATCCATCACAGTAGCGGGTACGAGGTAGACAATGTGAGTAGTGTTGTGGATTGCACGGAAGGGAATTTAGCAGCATGCATGTCATTGTAACACTCATACAATCCCACCAATTTGGCACACTCACCGAGGTGAAGACAAGAAGCATGTCCGACTGGAGCTGATCATGTACCTCGACAAGTTGATCCGCATGGTCACCAACACATGCTTGGAGATCAGAATAGAAACTACGCATCAATATGTTGTTGGCCCTGCCACACTCAAGACAATGATGTGCATGCTACCAAATGAGTTGGAAAAAGGGGCAATATCATTTTACCCGAATGCAATAGAAGCAAGAGTTCGCTTTGAGTAGAATTTCACCATTGAGTGCATGGACACCATCACGGATGACCAAGCTTGGCATCAGTTTGCCATCATTGACCATCACGAGCATGCCGAAGAGTTGGTCTTGCCACAATGGTCTGAGTGTTAGTGATGTCTTGCATGGCTTGCTCAAGCCATTTTGTCTCACATGGGTACATGTGCTGATTGTATGTAACGTCTTGTCAAGGGGAAGTTCAAGTGTCAATAATTGAATGTAACAGTCATACTGTAGTTGAAGAGTCATGAGGATAGACGAACGTTCACAAAGGGGAATGTCAATGGTCACCCCACCCTTCGCAATAAATATTCCCTCATAACTCATTGTAAAGACTTTTGGTCATCCAAGCTTCCAATAGGAGTATCTTAGAGAAATCTTGGAAAATATTGCAACGAGCCTTGGCTTCTCCACTGCACAGAGCTAGTATATCTCTTTGAAGGAGTGGGCAGTAGTGACTATAGTGTTCCTCTGTCAGAACTAGTGGTTGGTTATGGATGTATTGTATGACTGGAACTTACACTTCTTAATATAATAGAGCCAGCACGTTTCATGCATATTTTGTATTGTATTCCAACTATCTTGTTTACTCTAAATGATATATGTATTTCTTTTCTTACGCATGCTTGTATGTACTATTTTGTATAAGTATGTATGAATCTTACTAAAATGTGCTAATTGGTTTAACCATCATTTTGGATTGTTATCCAACTTGATTTCCAGTTTGTGATGCATCTTCACTCATGTGTTCCCTTCCAAGCCACGTGCTATCACAGGTTTCCAAGGGGTGCACTCACCCCACTTTTTGTGTGTTAGAACCATTCATGCACCTTCCTTGGCTCGCCACAGCTGTCATACCCTTGATACCAACAGGGACATCTTACTTGACTTTGTACGAAACTATGGTCAAGATGATATTATATAACCCACTGCTAGGACTCCTACACCAAATGGTCTGAGGTCTAATTGGGACTTCTTACCAGGGAGATGGCCTAACGTGTTGGTGGGTCCAACACCGTCAACATTTTTGGTGCTAGAAGGAGGGCCAGATGACAAGTTGTGTCCTTATTGGCTTAGTGGGCCCTGACCCAGGTTGAGAGTTAAGTTTTTGAAACAAATCCCTACACTATTGGCCCTTTCAGCATCAACCCATAGAGCACGGACTGAAGTCTCACCCGAAGCAGTATGGGGGCAAGCTAGAACCAAGTTTCTCCACCCAGATATGAACATGATGTCATTTTATACCCTTAACCTACCTTCACGTAGATCGATAAACCCTTAAGGCTTATCAATATAACCTCCTCTTACTAGCCTCTAGACCTTCGCGAAGGTCTATGATTGTCTTTCGCGGACCCTAAAAAGGTGAATCAACTACTTACACACCTCTGTAATTACCCTTACTTATGTATTTACCTAGATCAGCCTAAGTATTTGATATCTTTAGCATGCATTAAGATATTCTTCACGTAAACAGACATTATTACTTGCATTCTTATAACAATGTAAAACATGTAGAATCGTGCATCAATACAACATTAAATCATAACGCCATTATTCGTCATAACATAAACACATTCAATCATAATAGAAGTAAATGGACAAAACACAAGTATTTCTAGAATAATCTCTTTATTGATACTTTAGTTTTGCATATAAACTCAAGACTACCCTGCACACTCAGTTGTAGGCGTTTGCACACTTAGCTGCGGACTCGACTCTAGGCCTCTGGGCACATAGCTACAAAGCCTCTCTTCTACTCTAAGACTCTTCACTCTTCCTGCTAATGACCCATTACATTCATTCTTCACTATCTTCTCTCTTAGACTCTCTAAGACTCTTCTTTTTATACAATCCCATGGTCCACGGACCATGGGTAGGTCTATACAAGCCGACACAACTTACATTAAAAAAGGGAAAAAACCATTTATGACACTTTACTATCTACGTGCTCCGCGACCATAATGTGCAAAGACTTTACACTTTATGTAACAAAACTTGGGCTTTTTCCCAAAAATTGACCCTAGGGGACATTGTCCAAATATGCCCCCAACACAAATATCGTGACTCGCCCCCGAGTCACTCTTCTGATAGGGATATCTTACTATGGAGACCTCCCAGTCTGACTTGTGCCACTGCTACCTCAACCATGCTCTGCGTGGTTTCTTTCTTGCTCTGCTCCACCAACTACTCTATTGTTGGTCCTGCACTGTCTTCCTTTACCTTCTAATATGTCGTCTGTAGGCTCACCAGATTCTCGTCAATGGTGAAAGAGATAACATAGGCCTCGTCTAGCCAAGGCCCCAATCTAGCCTTTAGGACCACCTCTTTCCATTGTGCTGCCTCCACTTGTTCAAGCAACTACTTCGCCTCATCTAGCTTATCCAATCGCTATGATATAGTGATAGTGTGCGCCGTCGCTCTTGCTTCGTCATATTGCTACTGCAATTCGTGGGCTTCTGTGTTCAACCTCTGTAGGTTAGGATCTTCTTGCAAAGTCATAACAAGCTCCATAGACTGCTCAAAGAGTGCAGTGTAATTTGCCACCGCGGCATCTATTGTTGTGACTACATCCCTTACAACTGCCTCGCGCTGTTCTCTGACCTCTGGTGGAGTTGAAGGTTGTGACTTCAACTCGAGCTCTGTTATTCACAGGTTCAATTCAAATTGAACCTTAGCCAGTTATATTTTTTCATCATGCACTCCTACAACGAACTTCCTAATCTTGGCCTCTGACAACACCTCTTCTGGTATATGCATCTTAGGGACTATTCTACATGATTCGGCCACCATGGCTACAGTTTGATCATTCTACTCCTAAAACTTCTTCAATGCCTCTAGCACAATCATCTTCTCAATGAAAATCTGTTCATTGTTGACTTTTGTCTTACTGATCAAACTCAATGCGCACTGCTCCTGGGCCCTAATTTAGGCAATCACACCTACTTGTAGTGTGTAAAGGAATTCATTGGGGAGCACAGCCAAGTTGAGGCCAACATTCCTTAAAGTGCTGACAGTAGCCTTGTCAGCATTTGCCTCCATGATTAGACCTCGATAAAGCAGTGTGATGGCCCAGAGATCTAAGGACCAAATGAACTCTGTTGCTTTAGTGGTCCCCACGCCAAACTAGTCGATGTTGCACTAGTCTATCCTACACCAGCCTGCAGTCTAGTTGTTTGGATCTGCAGCTTGTGGAGACCCTTCTATATAATGACTAGTGCTTACTTCTACTGTTGCTCAAAACTGTAGTAGTTCTACTATTGTATCCCTTACCTTATTTCCAATATCATCCAAGTCACCCTCTGTCAAGGTGATTGGATCTAGCGACGACTTGGAGGCTTTTGTCTTCTTTTCCTACCTCTCGTTTTCTTGTTCCCTATGTCGCTTTACGTGGAAAGCAGTGCTCTCCTAATCTATGCTACCCTATTCTGACTATTCCTCTTCCTCCATTTGGGGTGAAGGATATTTTTGACTTCTGTCAGAGCCATGCTCTTCCTACTCTGCTTTTGCACAGGCCTTCTCCTTAGTCTCCTTCTTCCTCTTTTGAGCCAACTGCTAAACCTTTAGTCGGGTTGCCTCCTTTTTCTACTTTTCCGTAGACTTGCTAGTCCTAATGGCCAAATCTGATGGTGTGTGCCAATCTGTTGGCCATCACTTGAGGACCTCTGTAATGGCATCATCTGTAGCCAAGTAGGGAAGATCATACCACTTCTGATCTGGATCCTTTAGCACCTGGATGTAAACACGGTGGAAGTTTGCTTTGAGCTCCGCGTACTCAGATAACTGCTTAAAGATGGTTGGTGAAAACTGTATCTTTTATTTGATGGCTACGTGGATTCTTACCTCCATCAGTACCCAAAATATTTTTCTTTTGCGAACCCGAAAAGCATCCTTTGTGGCCCTGAGAGAAGAAAACTTGGCTACTTCTGGTAAATTTGTCTCGACTGGAGGAAACTAACTGTCCTCTGGCAACTCCCATGTGACCAGCACAATTGATAATAACAACCATGAATAATGAAAGGTATTACTTTGGTCCTGTGCCTCTCTGCAATTCATGAGGAACTCACTACATAGGTAGCGCACCTAGTTAAACTGTACGTCCTCCACGCACTGAGCCGCTAATGAAACCACTCGTGTCAGCACCTCATCCACGTGACACTTTACTCATCACTTTTCCAGCCAAAATTTGGGTGCCACCTTCACCGTAGGGTCAGTAACACTAGAAATAGAATACCTGCATGATTTCTTGACAAATTTGAACTTGTCCTTCATCTTCTCGGTGAGGTCGTGCTCGCCCGTCTTTCCACCAAATGCCTTTGTTGGATTCAGTCCAGAGTGAGGTAACAATTGGATCCAATGGATCAGCATATTAGTGATTGGTATCAACTCACTCAACCATAAGCACCCATCATGCACAAGGCACGAAAAATGCATAGTCACTACCAAATTTACAGGCGCGGTGGTAT